>CM053617.1:61126676-61168401 GCA_028646535.1 Procyon lotor | reverse complement strand
GCTCTCTCCAGCTGCCTGCTTCTGCTCCCCAACCCCCCGCACCCCCTCCACCGGGGAGACTTCAGGGAGCCTCAGCCCCTCCTCACGGGGCAGGACTTCAGGGCACAGCTGGAGCCTAAAAGGATAGGAAAATCCTCCGTGAGCTAAATTAGATGACCCCCACGTGCGTGCATCTGATTTAAAGGAGGGCTTCTCAGGTCTTCATTCAAGTCCTGATTATTCTTGGTTTACACACAGTTCTAGTGGGCTCGGCGTCTCAGGTCACGGCGGGTTGGAAATGCTGGTAGAGGCTGTGCAGGGATGGGCAGCATGACCAGACAACGGACAGGCAGGGCGGAGACAGAAAAATGAAACTAAACATCAAACCACAGCACAGCAATATCTGGAGCCACTGAGTGGGGGGCCCCCAGCCCCACGCACCACACCGGGGGCATCCCTGTGCCGTGGGATGGTGACACCGTTCGTGATCCCGATCCCCCAAAGCATCAGACCAAAACTGTGGTCGGTGTATCCTGTGAAGGATGTGTTAGACATTTTGACATCTTAAGAGAAGTTTGGGGGGACAAAAGTTTGGGGGCTTAAAACTTCATCCCTTTGAAAACTTAATGGAAGTAGAGAGATCGTTCTCTGATTTAGCTCAGTTCTGCAAACACGGCCGGGGTTGTGTGCTCAGCACAATGCTGGGAAGGCTGGGGGGTTGGACTGTAGCCGTTTCCTTGGAACCTTAGCCTAGAATCAAAGGACAAATTTAAGTTGTGGGAAGCAGGAAGGAGGAGGCGACCTTACAAAGAGTTGGTTTTTTCAATGAACTGCAATTTCCTGCAGTGTCTTTTTTTTCTTTTAAAAACCCTCTGCTGGCAGGTCTACTTCCGCTCTGCTTGGTTTGCTGGTATTTGTTCTTTCATTCACTCCCTTATGTTACCATCTTGATGGAGAGTCTACTATGTACCAGGGACCATGCTAGGAACTGTGTGTGCGGAGAGGAAATCAACCCCCACCCAACCATGAAGACAGAAAAAGATAAATGCTATGAAGTAAATACAGCAGGGCTAATAGTGACTGGGAGGGGTCTACTTTGGATCTCGTGGTCAAGGAGGGCTTCCTGAGGAGGTGACGGAAACCTGAGTGGCAAGGGGAAGCCAGGTGAGACCTTCCAGGGAGAGACAACAGGAAGTGCAAAGGCCCCGGGGTAGGGATCTGCTGGGTGTGCTGGAGGAGGTCAGTATGGCTGGACTATCTAGTCAGGGAGGAAGATGGTAGAAACTAAGTCAAGAGGGACTGGCTGGGGTTAGGCCTTGAAGCCGTGGTGAGCAGTTTACTTTCAAGAATTTTGAATGGTAGCTATTTCTAGAATGTGCCAGTTGGGCTAATAAGGTTGGGGCCTTGAGCTGTGCGAGAGGATGAGCTGTGACCCTGCAGACTCCTCACCAGGGCTCGCCGTTTGGACCCAGATGGCCTGACACCTGTCCGCTTCCCCTCCCACGCTGCCCCCCTCCCTTCCTGGAGGCTGAGCTCAGACGTACTGTCATTTCTCTGCATGTTGGCTTAACGGGGGGGGAGTGAGGGCTCTCATTCTAGTCCGGCCTCCCCAGGTGAGTCCCTTTCCTTAGTGCGGCCTCTGCGTCCCCCTCTGTACCCTGGGGCTTTCGGCCAGCCCTGGTGGCCCTCGGAGCCGCACCGGGTCACCGTCTCTAAACCGGCAGTGCCCTCATGTTCCAGAGTCGCTCCCCGGCAGCCACGTCCTTATTTCCTGAGACCCGACATTTCCCCCTTTCCTTTGACTTTAGAATTTGGTAGCTGGGAATCATTGGGCAAGATGCAGTCCCTCTCTGTGCCTCAGCTTCCTCTTTTGGGAAATGGAGGTTATGATAACACTCTCGGGAGGCGAAATGCAGTCGTATCTGCGGTGTGTTTACTCAGGGCCCTTGTGAGTGTTGCATGTGTCCTTTAGAAGGTCACGTGAAGATAAACTTTGGCTTCATGCAGTTCTTAACCAGGACGATTTTGCTCCCCCTGCCCCCCCCTTGCAGGGGATCCTGGGCAATGTCTGGAGAGACCTTTCTGGCTGTCACAGTGGGGGGCACCACCGGGCACTTTGGGTGGAAGCCAGGATGCTGCTAAATGGAATGCATGGGACAGCCCTGCACGGCCCAGTATTATCCGGCCCCAGATGTCCACGGGGCTGAGGTTGAGAAACCCCGGCTTGATGTGACTTCCAAAGCCGTGGCAGAGTTGCTGTGCCTCACCTTCCTGGAGCCTCAGGTCACCTGAAAACAGCCAATAACGTGTAGCTTTCTGCACCGTGGTGACTTCGGGAAGGTACGAGGGGTGAGCCTCTTGGCCGTTCCCACAGTGCTTTCCTTGTGCACCTCATTCGACTTTGGGGGAGTCTCGGGGAAGGTGGGACCCAGAACCTCAGTTCTTGAGTAAGAAAGCTCACCACAGGGGCAGGCGACCCGACTAGCCCGAGGTCCACGTGCTGGGAGAGGGGAACCCGCGTGGGCGCGGGCCTTCCTGTGCGGCCAGACCGACCCACCAATACTCCGCCCTGCGGGCCCGGCCCTGCCGTCCCCCTCCCTGCCAGGGCCACCACCTTCCTTTCACGCGTGCCTCACAGCAGCCTGGTCTTTGGCCTTGACAGACCCGCCAGGGCCCTCACCTTCTCCTTTCCCATATCTGTCTCCCCGGCCCCACCGGGCTCTTCTGTCCCGCCGGTCTGGCTGATTCTAGAACATCCCTGCCAGCCCTCAGGCACCCAGTCTGCAACGACACGAAGAGATCAAATCGGTCACAGCAGCCTAACATGCTTTCCTTTGTACAAGAGATGACAGTGTCCGTCCCTGCTGGCCTTGTCGGCTCAGTGGGCTGAACACAAGGCTGGGAGTGCCAGGGAGGAAGGCCCAGGGACCCACTGGGCCAGCACGAGCCATGAGCACAACCCATTTGTGTCACCTAAGATTCTGAGCAGGTTAAATTAATTTTATTTTATTTTTAAAGAATTTACATATTTGACAGAGGGAGACACAGCGAGAGAGGGAACACAAGCAGGGGGAGTGGGAGAGGGAGAAGCAAACTGCCCACTGAGCAGGGAGCCCGATGTGGGGCTGGATCCCAGGACCCTGGGATCATGACCTGAGCTGAAGGCAGATGCTTAATGGCTGAGCCACCCAGGTGCCCCTAAGTAGGTTAATTTTAAAAATTAATTTTTAAAATACTTTATTTAAAGCGTGCACAAGCAGGGGTGGGGTGCACAGAGGGAGAGAGACAGACTCCGTACTGAGTGCGGAGCCCAACGTGGGGCTTGATCTCACGACCGAGATCACGACCTGAGCCAAAACCAAGAGTCGGACGCTTAACTAAACGAGCCTTCCAGGCACCCCTGAAAATGATTTTTATTTATTTTTTATTTTTAAAAAATATTTTATTTATTTATTTGACAGAAAGAGAAAGATCACAAGCAGGCAGAGAGGCAGGCAGAGAGAGAGTGAGAAGCAGGCTCCCTGCCGAGCAGAGAGCCCGATGTGGGGCTCGATCCCAGGACCCTGAGATCATGACCTGAGCCGAAGGCAGAGACTTAACCCACTGAGCCACCCAGGTGCCCCTGAAAATGATTTTTAGTCATTAAATAACTACATGTTTGTTGTTGAAAAGAAAAGAAAATTGACATAACCCAGGAGGGTCTGAAGTAAAACGTTAAAACCCCTCAGGCGGAGCCTTCCCTCTCCTTCCGTAGCAGTAACGCTGCATGTTTCATATCCTTCCAGACCCTTCCCTGAAGGTGTAAGAATGGAACACTTTGAAATCTGCTCAGTGACTTGAGATCAGGCCATGTCAATGATTTAAAACACAACTCTGCTCCTCCTCAGCACCATTTTATACACCTTTCTTGCCCTGAAGCAAGAAAGGGTTTGAATTCCACAGAATAGCCAGGTCGGCTCCCTCTGGGCCAACGAGGAGACTGGAGGCGATGGGAGGATCAAGTTCATTGCACAAGGCACCTTGAAATCATTGCTTTCTGGGACCCTGAAAGAGAAGGTTTGAGGGGGCCCAGTGCCCACACTTAAAGCAGATTTCAAGTGCCTCCGGGACCCTCTCACCCAGAGTTGGTGCTAAGTCTGGTCTGGGGAAGGCAGGAGGGAGGCGGCCTTCTCCACGGGAAAGGAAGCTCTCAACCTCTGATGCTTAAAAAAAAATGTAGAAAAGACTTTTTAGTGAGATGTCAGTGCTCCCAGCCACACCCTTGACAGAGAAAAGGAACCATGTGTCGGGCCCCTTGTTGGCAGTGTCTTTACTTTGAATTTCCCCAGAACCCAAGAAGCAAGAAACACTTCCTTTGTAGACATCAAGAAGAAGGGGTGGACCAGTGGGTGAGGACCCGGCCATGGGGGAGGGGCTGCCATGCTTTCGGGGTCAGGTCGGGGTCCACCCCCTCCCCCACCCCCTGGATCTCCGAGTCTGCAGTGCTGGCTGGCCCCGGGGATTCTGGGCGCCTCCGTCTTGTGCGTGCAGCTGACATCTGCCCCTGGATTAAATCCAGTCCCCAAATTGGCATTTTCCAGCGTGCAAAGCCCGAAAGGGCCGGTCGTGGGTTCTCATTCAGATGGAAGAAAAGTTGTCTCCCTGCGTCCCCCACAGCTGTCTGCCTTAGGAGGGATGGCGCAGGGCAGGGAAGGTAGCATTTGGGGCACTCTGAGGTTTTGTAAAACACCTTTAAAAAGGTATGTAGGGGAAGAAGGTCGGGCGGTGCTAGAATAGCTTTTAACTCTCCTCCTGATGGCAAAAGGCAAAAATAACATACTTTCCATGTAGAAAGCATGTCCTTTGGGCTTTGGATTTGAGTGTGATGGACTCCAGGAAAAAGTGGACCAAGCCCCCCAAGTGCTCCATGGGACAGGCCAGGCCCACGGGCCGCAGAGGGGTTTCACCCTCGAGCAGGGAGCTCTCCTCTGTCCACATCTCCCTTCTTTCTGGAGCTTCCATCCCACCCGGCATGGCGTCCGTCTCTTGCAGTCTGTCCGGGAAGCAGGAGGGAAACTTCCACGGCCTGGCCTGGCCAGTTGGAACAAGGGCTGAGCTGAGCTGCTCTCTGCCGGCCGCCCTCCGACCTTCTTCTGGAGGCACCCCACTCAGAAGACGGGGAGGCGGTCTTGAACTTGCATGGTGGGGACATCCCCGTGTGTGCCCTGCCCACGGCTCTGATCATTCCATGGTCTGAGGGCTGGAGGGAGGGAGCTTGCTTTCTTCGCACTTCGGTCTGTACGTGTGGGTAGGAGAGCATGTCTGTGGTCTGGGTGCGTGGGAAGAGAGCACGTTCTAGAAGGTACAGTTAGAGATGGTGGTGCTTGCCACCTTCTTTCAAGACCCTAGTTCTTGAAGCAAATGTGAAATCTCACTACTAAAACTCCCTGCTGCATTAAAGGATTTATTTTTCTCCTTGCCTCCAGTTGAAATAACACGGCAGAGGGGTGTGGAAAGAGGAAGGATGCTCGGTTAGGTCTCTCCATGTTCCTGCTGTCTGAGAGGCATTAAGTGATTAGGCTTGAAAGGCACTTCTCAAGACAATGATGAAATCCCTACTGAGAGGCCTTCAAGCCTGGTGAAGCTTCCCACCTTCTCCATGGACAATGGTGCTTCGGGGAGGGTGTCCTTTCTCGGGGCGGCCGATTCGGAACAGCCTCCAGTTGGAGCACCGCGTGGATATTTTCCCTCGAGGAAAGACCCAGCCTAATCAATCGGCACCCTGGCACCTGGAGAGGGAGGGGCCCTGGTTGTACGACAGGACCTGGCCCACCGATGCCCGCGGGCAGGAGGGCCCCCTTGGCCTGGATCACTGAGAGCTCCCCCTCCAGCCGCCTGCAGGAGTGAGCCCAAGGCAGCGGGGCTGAGCAGTGTACAGTCCGGGCATGCCGTGGGCAGATGCGGGGCTGTCAGAACCCGCAGCCGGCTGGGCCACGGCAGTCTCAGCCAAGAAGCGGAAGTACGGAATGCCCCTCAGCTGCCAACTGGAGTTTTCTGCTTCACCGGCTGCCCGTCTGTCAGGAGGAGTCTGTCTGCTGCAGACAACTTGAGGTGTGCTGGATGGGTGATGCCCTCCATGCAGGCCCTATGAGGCCAGTTCTCCCCATCAGCGAGTCCTCATTTTGTAGAACCTTCTGGAACCCCTAGGGCTGTCTCAATGTCTGTTCTCAAGTAGGAGTGAGCTGAAATCAAGAAGCTGACTGTTGGTTTCCAAGGGATGTTTTAACAAGTGATTCTAAACCGAGTTGCTTAAAGCAACAGAAATCTGTTCTCTGCGTTCAGGAGACCGGAAGTCTGAAGTCAAGGTCTCGGCAGGGCTGTGCTCCTCCGGGAGGCTCTATGGAAGAGTCTTCCCCGGCGACGTCCTGGTTTCTGGTGGGGGCTGGCATTCCTGGGGCTCCTCCACTTGTGGCTGCTCCGCTCTGATCGCTGCTCCTGCCTTCGTGTGACCTTTTCTGTGTCCCTCCGCGTGTTCTCTCCTCCTCTCAGGAAGACATCGCTCCTGGAAGATGGGTCCTCGTGAGATCCTCAGCGAACCCTATTCCAAATAAGGCCACGTTCTGGGCTTCAAGGTCCCCCATTCAACCCACCACACTGATTTTTAGGGATATTTGTCTCCCATCATACACACAAATACATTAAAAAAAAATTCAAGTCATCTCTACACCCATATGGGGCTTGAGCTCACGACCCCAAGATCATGAGTCACGCGCTCTTCCAACTGAGCGAACCAGGCGCCCCCATAGATACACTCTTGAAGAACGTATTGGGGATCATTGTTTTCCATTTCAGCACATTTTTCAAATTTCGTGTATAGACGTGTAACCTTCACATGTTGCATTCTTTGCACATCTGACTCTTTCAACAGACTTCGTTTTCAGTGCCTGCGTCCTGGTCTGCCGGGTGAGTGGCAGGTCAGCCTAGAGGTTCCGAGTTTGGGCTCAGGGGAAGAGTGGCCAGCACCCGCATCCCGCCCGTCTCACTTGGGCTGCTACGGACTGTGCCAGTGGGAGCCGTTGGCACCCATGGTCCCGGGGGGACAGCAGCACACAGCTGGTCGGACCGCCTCTCGCTGGCCCCGGAGATCAGAGTTCGATGCTCCAAGTACGCTTTCTACCGAATGGGTGTTGTATAGCCAAAAACATTGTAAGTCGAACCACCCGAGGTTGGGGCCATCTGAGTAAGCCAAGGAGGGAAGCCTCAGAAGAAACCACCCTGCCAACACCTCCGTTTTAGACTCCCAGCCTCCGGAGCTTTCTGCTGTTTGAGCCCCCGCCCCCCACCCCCCACCGTCTGCGTTACTTCTCAGGGCAGCCCCAGCAGATGGATGCACCGCCTGCAGGGAAAAGCGCCGAATCTCTGGGGCCTCGTCTCCTCTCTCTGCAAGCAGGTCTCATAGGGTCTTGGTGAGGGTTCAACGGGAGGATGCTCCGTGCACGGCCTGGCGCCGGGCTGGAGGGTGCTCTCGGTGAGGATGGTCCCCCCCAGCCCGGTTCATGTTGTTGGCCCTCTGTCGCTGCACGTTGGATGGTTTCTGTGCATTCCCTGGGCGAGGATTTATGGGACCCCAGTCACGGCCATTTGCCCTGTGACCAATAAGGCTGTGGCCTGGGGTCCGCAGCTGGGTACACTGCTTTTGGCCACTTTCTAGGAAGGGATTTTTAGGAGCGTTCTCTATCCTCCAAGGGATTTTCACTGAGCGCCCCCATGGGGAGCCCTGGGATGGAGACTCCTTGCTGGGGGCAGGGAGGAGCTGTTAGGCAGCTCACAGCCCCGGAAAATACGGTCCTTCCTTTTTCCTTTTCCTATAGGGGTCTGATGGCCACGGCCACCGCTTGGTGACTGCACAGCTGGTTCCATGAGGCAGGCAAAGGCTCCTGGCAGAGGGAGGAAAGCCTTCGTGGGCATTTCACACCTGCCCGTGGCAGGGAGTGGCCCTTACGCTCCTGTTAAATAGTTTGTAGCCCCGTCCCCTTGCGCTCACTGGCACCCGGGGAGTGCCGAGAGCCTGCGGCCTCTGGGGATCTCCTGGAGGCTGAGTCCTGCCCACCCCGGAACGTCCCCCTCAGCCGAAGCAACCCCCTGCCCTCCGTCCCCCGCCTCCTCCGTCCCTGGGGTCCTTTTTCTTCTCTTCTCTGAAGTGTGAGCCTCCGAGCCACAGCAAGCAAACAGGATGCTCTCCTCCCACACGCGGGGACTTCAGACGAGACACTTGGGTCGAACCGCATCCTGCTGGCAGTGCTGGGTCCCACCTGCTGCGGACCTGCAGTGGGGGGGGGCAGTCACTTTCGTGAGTCACTCTGAGCCTCGAGCCAGACCTCCAGCCAGGCGGGCGTGTCGGAGGGCCCTCTGGGAGCTCGGCCTGGAAGAGTGGAACAATGCAGGTGCCGAGGGGTGTCACACCTGCACTGCACATTTGTGGGAGCCCGCGAAACGATAATAGCATTCCGCATCCCCCGCCTTGCCCTTGGCTCTGATTTTTGTGTTTTCTGGGAGGTTTTGTTTTGTTTTGTTTTGTTTTTTAAATGAATGATTTCTCCAGACCTCGGCCAATCGGTTTAGGATTACAAGATTGCTATAAAAGAAAAAAAAAAGATTGCTATAAAAGGTGACGGCCACAGAGAGGCACAAGGTGGGGACTTAGGGAGGCGTGTTCTTCCTGAACAGCTGCAGGGCTGGAGGGACACGGGGGAAGGACAGGCTATAGTGTAAGAGTTTAAGGAAAACACAAAGTCCTAAATCTTTCCCTGATGAGAGCAGGATGATTCAGGCGCTTATCCTGTGGGTGAAGCCGTCTTTGGGGAAGGACAGTATGAAGGCAGAAGGTTCCAGGTCCCCCACCCCCCAGGCAGGTGATCTGAGTCCTTAGACTCCGTCAGACATTCCGTTTTCAAAATAGTTTGCATGTGTGTTGGGAGAGGTCAAATTTAAAAGATGTCAGGGTTTTACCACTCACTTGATAACCCCGCCTGGCAGGGAGTGACCTTCTAGATACCTCTGGAACTTTCCACTTGTTGAGCCCATTGAAGTGCAGGGAGCAAGGACATCAGGGTGTGCACGGTGTGGATTTTTCTTCTGCAGAATGTCCTGAAAATTCAGTTGAAAGGTTTGAGAGAGAGAGAGAGACAGGAGGGAGATTTCTCAAGAGACTGCGCCCTGCAACAGCCGGAAAGTGCTTCTCTTTTCTCCACCGATTTTGTAGGGCAAGGGAGGAGGGGTGCAAAGGATCAGGTGGGAGTGGGGGAGAGGGGATCCTGGGAAGAGGGACCATGGCTAAGAAGAGAGGGGGCAATTCTCTGAGGACCTGCAGTAGAGGAGGCAGCCCTATAATCCAGGAGACTTAGACTCCGTCAGGGGTCCTCCCCTCGTACCCAAGAGTCCTCTCTTTCCCAGAGCCATGCTTCTGGGCTGTGTGAGTGTGTAGGGGTCCGCATGCTGCAGCCAATGGCTGCTTGCATTAATTAGGGCCTGTTCCCAGAGCCTGTCCTTGCTAACACTGTCGTTTCACTCCCCTGCCTGCGTTAAAGTAGTCTCATTTTGTTTCTTGGCATAATAATAGGTTTATTTGAGATCCTGGATACCAGACTTCTGGGGCGGGGGGGAGTGTTAACAATGTTGGCATCATCTGAGATGACAGTGGCCTTTCCAGTAACCAGCTTCTCTATAGGAATGGTTTCTGTTCTGCCATCTCAAGTTTCTGGAGAAATACATCCCTGTGTTATCTACCCAAATAAAGTGAAGATTCTTAACAGACCTCTTGATACAAGGGTATGAATCAGTGCTGTGTGCATTTGTACTTCTGTGGAAGATAGAGGTAGGTTCGTTTGTGTGGCTATTATATTCCGTTGAGACTGTCTCATACTGACCAAAAACCATCCAGGACATCTTCCTTGCCCGGTACATGACTTCCTTGCTCTGTGGGTTTTGCACATAGTTGCCTTCTTTGGCACACGATAGGCATTTGATACACATTTGAGAGAATGACTCATGGTCTGATTAGCCTCAACCTTTAGACCCTTTTTTCCTTTTCTCCTTAGATCTTCAACCTCATGAAGTATGACAGCTACAGCCGCTTCTTGAAGTCTGACTTGTTTTTAAAACACAAGCGAACCGAGGAAGAGGAAGAAGATCCCCCAGATGCCCAAACTGCAGCTAAAAGGGCTTCGAGAATTTATAACACATGAGCCGCCGAAGGGCTGGCAGGACTGGCAGCTTTTGGAGGCGAAGGAACCCCCTCCCTGTCGGGACCGTGCAGGGTTTATAATTGCTTTGTTTTCTGTAAGGACCGAAATGTACAAAACCCTCCCGTGGGATACGTGTATTTTATTAACTGCTTGACCAGTGAGTTTTGCATGATGGCTAATCTTACATAAAAAAAACAAATAGCTTTGAAGTTTTAGTTCACATAAACACACACACACACACACAGGCAGAAGAGTCCTTAAACACTGGATACCTTGAGCATTTTGTAGCTCGATTAAATGTCCTGAGGCCACCAGGTGAACCTTAGAACCACCTGTTGCCTTTAAGTCTTTGCCCGGCCTCTGGGGGAGGGGGTCCTGCATGTCCTCGGACTCACTTGGCAAATCAGCTCGAGAAGGAGTTGCTCTGACAACCTCAGGCCCAACCTCAGGAGTTGCTCTGACAACCTCAGTGTCGTCTGTGAGGCACCTTTTGGGTTAAATACTTGTCGAGAGTAAGTTCAGGGCTGGGAAAAGCCTCTGTGGATTTGGGGAGCCGCGTGTGAGCACCCCAGAGGGTTCTTATTGTGTGTGAGTTTGTCTTGGTTTTGCCTACAGTCCACGACATTTCATGCAACGCAGACAAATAGTGCATCTTGACAAACAAGATCTCAACCAAGGAGAAAGATAAATGCAAAATTGCTCAGGGTCCCCGTGACAACGCAAGGCGGTGTTGAATGGGCTCGTGGCCCATGGCCCGTGCCGATGATGGAGTTGAGGGGATGTTCTGTTCTCCCATAGCCCGTCTGGGGACACATTGGAACCCTCTCCCCTCTGCCCTACCCTTTACTGGATTTGTTAACTCTGGGCTTGACACTTCAGCGAGGGGAAAGAAATGCCCTTTGAAAGTCTCTTTAGGGTAGAGGGGCTGTGCGTGAAACCCTGCTTGGCCCAAGCGGTCCCCGCCAGCCCAGGTTACCCCCCACCACCTCCCCGCTGCCCCTTTGCGAGCAGATCCCAGCAGAGCCCAAGGTCCGGCACGGTTCCCTTCCTCCGTTTGCTCCCACCATCTGCTGCCAGACCTCTCCAGCCTGTGGGCCAAACCTTCAACTCCTGTTTGTACAAACAGAGCAACCAAACTCAGACTTTTCCTCTGCAAAATTCCCTGATGTCAAGGGTGACTGTGTAGTTTATTAATCGCGCCAGGATCGTTATGAGAGAGAGAAGGCAATGGAATTTAGTCATCATGGGGGAACAGACAGAGACAGCTTCCATTCTGAGCAGCCAGTTTGTGGCGATGACCCTCCGCTCTCGTGACCTCTCTGCTGGTCCCCTGATTCCCCAGTGTCGTTGTCCACTTGCTGTGGTCAAAGGTTTCCTGTCCGCCCATCTCGGGCCTGGGGAAGGGACGGGCCCTCAGGGAGACACTCACTGCTGAGAACCAACCGAGCATTCATTAGAAACTGCAAATGTTTGGTCCCCTAACGGGATTTCTCTGCCATCCCCAGGACATCCTGCACAGGCCTTCTCTCTGCCCAGGACGAGGTAGTGACGTTGAGACAACTAAGGGACATGTCATCCTCAACTTGCATTTTGCAGTTTCCTAACTGCAATTTTTTTTTTCCTTTCCTAACTCCACTCCTAAAAGTGCAGAGCTGCATCCCCCCCATTGTGGGGGAGGGAAGGTAACTTGGGGTCACCCGGGAGTCGAGCAAGCGGCTCAGTGCTCCCTTGGGAGAGCCTGTACGGGGCAGGTCCCGGGCACTGCAGCTGGACCGGGAACCCTCTTACCCCGGGGCTCAGAGACTCTTCAGAGTGGTGGTCACTTTATAAGTGCTTGGATAAAGGAAAGAGCCAGAGTCAGCCCGAAGACAGTCTAGCAAAGGAAAGCCCGCCACGTGGTAGCCGCCTGAAAAGCTGGGCGCCGCGGGGACATGAGCCACGGACGTGTCACCGCCCGCGTGCACTCCCGCTACTTCCTCCGTCTTGCTCCCGCCCGGCTGCCCACGTCTCTGTCAACTGCAAAGCTGAGGCGTAGACGGAATTCAGCTTCCTGAAGCCACAGCGAGAGCAAGCCGGAGGTGGGGGGAATCCAGGCTGCCAGAGAGAAAGTTTTCTCACCAGCTCTTCACCCTCACCCCATCTGTCTGAGCACCCCCCCAATGTGCTGATCAGGATCTCAGTCGTGTCTGCAGGGGGCCAGCGGCCAGGTTGGGTGCCCGCATTCCCTGGGGGAGGTGGGGGTACAGCCACCGGCAGGAGTCGTGCGTTCCTGGCATTTGCAGGTGTTATCAGACGGAGGTTTTGTTCTTACTCGGGTGTGGTGAGCAGACGACGACCATTGCAAAGGGAGTTTGTTACGGGTCCGCGCGGGGCTGCCCGGGGCCCACTAGGGCCGGTCGGGAGGCAGAGGGGGTGCAGGAAGCTGTGGGCAAAGGGCACCTGTTGTGGTTTCCTCGGGAGAGGGAAAGCGAGGTAAGCGGGCGCGGGTTGGCCAGTTGGAATAACTTCCACGGGCGCTGGGGCCCCGGGCTGTCCCCAGCTGTCCAGTCCCCGGGCCCAGGTGATGAGGGCAGGCGGCCCAGAGGGGAGACCCCAGGGAGAGCCTGAGAAAGGACGTGGGTGGGAGATGAGCCCTGCACTGGTTAGCTAGCCCCAGTGATTTGCTCTCTCTAGGAACTGGCCAGCCCTGGGAGGGGCGTCCCTCCAGGGTCAGCGAGGTCCCCACAGGTCAAGGCATCAGAAAAAAAAAAATGTTTTTTAAAAAGTGCTTAGTACCACAGTCTGCAGGGTCTCCCACTCTTGACCCGCAGGCCACAGATGTGTGACAGGGCGGCTGTTCTAAATCTTTCTGTACAAATGCCTAGGCAGAGCGTGAGTGTCCGCTCTGGGTGGCTCAGGCCCCGACATCCCTGTTGCCTATGACGGGCCACGTGCACACAATGCATAGCTCATGCCCTGAGTCCCCTTCCCCCGTGCAGGGAGCATGGCCTGGGTGACATTTTCCTCCGTGACCCTGTAGTCCTTAATGCCACTGCCGGGTCCACTCTCTGACCCGCCTGGCTTTCTGGGAGTGGGTTGTCGTCCGTGTCCTCCCCACGGTCCTCGCTACCCTGGCTTCTCTCTCGCTCTTTTTAAAAGACTATTTATTTGACTATTTATTTGACAGAGAGATAGGGAGCACAAGTAGGCATAGTGGCAGGCAGAGGGAAAAGGAGGAACAGGCTCTGGGCTGAGCAGGGAGCCGGACGCCGGGCTCCATCCCAGGACCCTGGGCTCATGACCTGAGCCGAAGGCAGCCGCTTTGAGTCACCCAGGCACCCATTACTACCCTGCCTTCTCAGTGGCAGCTCTCCCTCCTGGGCGGGGGTGGGGGGGCCCTACATGCAGAGCCCCCTCCAAGTGCTTCTCTCCCACCGCCTCTTGCACCAAAGCTTAAAAAGTAGGGGAACTCGGGGCACCGGGGTGGCTCAGTTGGTTGTGTATCTGACTCTTGATCTCAGCTCAGGTCTGGAACTCAAGGTCATGAGTTCAAGCCCCGAACTGGGCACCATGCTGGGTGTGGAGCCTGCTTTAAAAAAAAAAAAAAAAAAAAGTGCGGAGGGGAGGGGAACAGGTACTCCCCCATTTTAGAGAAGGGGAAGCCAGAACCAGTGACCAGAGTCAAACAGGAGCACACCCGTGAGCAGTAGTCTGAGGCCAGAACCAAGCATTCAGGCCCCTGGCCCCAGCTCCCTTTCAGGCCCACCCTCCGGCTGGACAGAGGCTGAATGACCGCCTGCTACATTCCAGCTGAACACTGGACACAGGAGTGACCAGCGCCCCCGCCGTCCCCGGGACAGCAGCCGCTGGGACGTGCCTGGCTGGTTGTGCTCCCCTCTTCAGTCTGCAAGCTCAGTTGCTTTATCTTTCCCCTAAATATCAGGACGTCAGGCTTTACGTGGACCCTGGTGAAATGATCGCTTCCCAAAACACGAGAAGGGGTGCTCTGCTCTTGTGGGCATCAGCGTTTCCTGCCTGTCTCAGGTGAATTCTGGGAAATGAAGAATAGTTTGGCCAAATTTCCCGTTGTGGTTTTGCTCACAAGGACAGAGGCCCCTTCCTGTGTCACAGCGCCGAGGCCTGATGGATCGGTACCCACTGCCAGGTCCCGGCTCCGAATCTGGGAGCACGCTGTGTTTACGAGCTTTGTAAACTGCTCGGCAAGCACAATTATGACTCACAGTCTCTCATTATTTACCTCGTCCTGGCTGCAGATGTTCTAGAATGTGCATTTATTCCAGGCTAAATAGTCTTGTTGTACCATTAGCATCCAGGTTTTTAAGTTTGTGTTTCTTCTCAAGGTTGGTGGCTTCCGGGACAGCGGGCACTACGAGAGCGCCGGCGACGGGGTGAGGAGGGCAGAAAACTCATGCACAGGGCAGGGTCATGGCCCAGGTGGCTCCTGGACCCTGGGCACAGCAGGCGGGCTCTCCTCGAATTCCCACACCCTTCGGGAGTCCAGATTTGCTCTTGCAGGAACCTGGGGGGCCACCTTCTTGGGGCAGAATGAGGGGCTTGTGGGTCATGCCCTCCCTGGGAGTTTGGGGGGGGCGTTCACGGTGCTGCATCCGTCTGGGGATGGGGGGCCTTTGCCATTTCCCACAATGCCTCCAGGTGGGGGCACCTGGCCGTGGCCCGAGAGCCTCTCCTCTCCTGAACTTCTATGTCTCCTTCATCAGTTGGTCCTCTAGATTCTCTCCAAAATCAAGGCCAAATGTGCCTCCCCATGTCCACAGCCCGGCTCTAGCCAGGCTGAGCTGCCTCCCTCCTCCCCAGCCCCGAAGCCGGGGATAGCCTCCCTGAAGGCCCGAAGGCCCGCACTGCACTCCTGCTCCCCCCCAGCATCCAGTAACAGCAGGACCCTCACCAAGTTCCTCCCCTGTGTAAGCCCCTGCCCCGTCTCTCCTTGTTTGCAGAGGAAAAATTCGGAGGCCAGGAGAGGCGAGCCCAGCCCGGCTCACCTTCTGCCTGTCCACGGCTCCCCAGCCTACTTTCAGATCCGAGAGCAGGGCACAGATGCTGCTATCCACGGCCTCTCCTGTGCTGTGCCCTCGTGACCTTGGTGCGGCTGGCTCGGTCCCTGGTGTCAGGCCGCATGTGAGCTCCTGGGCGGGGGGCTTTCCTGAGGACCCCGCTAAGCCGTCTTCCACCCGCAGGCCCATTCCCAGCCCCTTCGGAGCCTGGCACACGACAGTTTACCTGTCACAGGTTTGTGACCTCCCTAAGGACCAGGACCCGGTGTGTTTCAGTGTCCTCGGTCGTGAGCCCAGGGCCCGGCCCAGAGCAGCCACAAAGCAGCAGGCCCTTCCTCAATGCTTCCTGAATGATCGAATGAACGCCAAATGGATCAGCATCTTGAAATTTGGTTGATTGCCTGCACAGTCCGGCATCTTGGTGTTGCCCTTGCTAATGGCCAGCTCTCATGATTGTCATAAAAATGCAGACTTGGGGGGATGGGGGAGACCCACCATTTCCTGGGCGCCTCCCACAGGCTGGCGTGAGGCCCACTGCGGACGGTAGGGCGCTTCACTGTATTCCGGGGGGAAATGCTCTTCAGAGGCATCAAACCTGGACCACAGCTCATGGCTGATAGTGGCGGGATTAGAACACAGGACTTTCAGACCCCCTCCTGCCAGGGCACCCTCTGTCACTGTCCCGAGTGGGCCAGACTTCAGCTCAGGCCAATCTCTGTCCGTTCCATCTAGAGAAAAGAGAATTTTCTCCCCGTTCTCCCGGGGAGAAGGCCACCACCCAGCCACTCTCGGTTCTGGAGGTCATGCAGAAGGGGCTTTGCCCCAACTAGGGCGGTAGTCAAATGCTCCTTTAAGTGGCCTGGGTTTGTATTTGCCACAAGCTTTTTCTTTCCTTTAGTGACACATCATGACCGTCTTTCTACGCCAGTAAACAATGAACACCATCCCCCCCAAAAACGTCCAGTTTCAAGATTATCTAGGGAAGATAAATGTTTCCCTTGTGCTAATTCCAGTACAGTTTATATGCTGTTTTGCAACACGGGCAAACTGTTTTCTTCTTATTTAAGCATTTAAACACTGTTTTTTAAACTGTTATGGCATACAGATCGCCTAAGAGTAACAGATGTCTGCTTGATAGAGATGTTCCCAGGAAAAGAATTTGCTGCTGCTTGGTCTCCAGAGGAAGGGTGCCTTTGCAAGTATGTGGCTTTTGGTCCACATTGCTGCCCCCCCCCCCGCCCCCCGCCAACCTCCTAAAAGAAGGGGGAAGAAATACAGTGCTGCAGGCTGCTTGGTAAACATCTGTTCATGGACCCTAGTGATGGTAGAGGGGAGACCCTGGTCCCCTAGGCAGGTTGATCCCGCCCCTCCCTGAGGGAGCATTTCTCTGAATTTTTCTAGATGGTTGAGGTCACCGTCCATGATCTGGAGACATGAAAATGTGGGTCCGTTTTTACTAAATTTGCACCTTTCTCTAGAATCTTAGCAGAGGAAGAAATTCTTCCAATTATCTCTATTATTGTTGTTACTATTTTATGATTGGTTAGCAGGAGAATTTTGGTTAGGATGTCATGGAGTTTGAGTGCCTAAATTCTAACCCAAGCCCATCCCTTCTTAGCCGTGTGATCTTGGGCAAGTCATGTATCTTTCCAAGCCTGCATCTGCACCTGTTTGATGGGGAAAACATTGATCCCAAATAAGATTCAAGGAGATAATACACGTAATGTGTTTAGCACTGTGCCTGGTCCTTAGCAGGTCAATAAATGTTAGCGAGCCCATAAATATTAGTGATTGTGTGGTCTGTCCAAGATCACGCAGGGAAGGCCTCCTAGATTCCTGGTCTGGGCTGATTTCTGACTCCTTGGCTGGGGCTCTTCCCCCTGCTTTTGGGCAGCAGGAAAAGACCCAGGGCCAGGGAGCTCGATCTGCATGTCCTCAAAATGACAGAAGTTGCAAGTAGGTGGGTCTCTAAGCAGGAGAGGGTGAGGCCCCGGGAGGAAGCCCCAGCAAAGGGCATCTGAGGGGGTCAGGAGAGCTCCGAGTGGGGCTGGGATTCAGTAACAAGGCCAGGAGAGAGCTCCATTGCCCACCTAGAGCCAGGTTCCTAGTCCAGCCAAGTGGCCAAGTGCAAGGGAAGGAAGTCTGCCAGAGGGTCGCTGACAGCAGGGTTTGGCATCCCACAAGGTAAACGCCGTCAAGACAGGGAGCCAGTAGTCTCCTCTGGAGGTATTTTGCATCAGGAGGATGGGAAAGGGAATCCAGGTGTCTTTTGGGGAGGCCCCTGTAGTCTCGGTGACTTTCCCTTGGCAGGCAGGCCAGGGAGGATCTGCCTGGTGCTTTGCAGGGTGGCCAGGGCGCCCCAGAATCCTCAGGGCCAGGAACCCGGCAGGACCACTGTCCTGAAGTTCCTAGCTTGGGCTCACGGGGGAGCTGGTGAGCTGTGGAGGGAGTGAGCGGGCTGGGTCCCAGCAGCTCGGGGACCCTCTGAGGCCCTGGGCACCAACCCTCACCCCTCCCCAGGTCCAACTGTAAAGGAGTGTCTGTGCCAATCAGCTTCAGAGAGCACGGATGCAGGGGTGGGCCACCACCTTGGCATCCAGGTGTGAGTGGCACCGAGGCTGGGATTGGGCAGGAAGGTAGGCCAGCTGCTCCACCCTTCTTAGCTCCCACAGTCCCATGGCTGTTCAGGCAGGAGGACGAGGAACTTTTGGGGCTTGCCCTGAAATTTTCTTTCTCCTTCCACTGGTTCTTGACCTCCCCGCACTGCCCCCCACGCCCCCATCTTGGCTTCTGCTGGCTCTGGAGACTCCAGATAACCCCCCGGGCTATCAGTGGGAGACTGTTTTCTTCATTTCATGCATTTCTAAAGTCACTGCTAATTTTTTTTTCTTTAGACCCCGGGTAACAATGTTTTGATGTGAGTTATTATTTAAAGAACTCTAGGACTTCATGAGGTAAACTGCCTGCTACTAAAAGTTATATTAACAACGAGATCAAGAAATAGCTGCTGTGTGCCCAGAGGCTTAAAGGTTTAAAACAGCGGAGATATTAAGTCTCTCCCTCTTCTATGGCTGGATTTAAAAATATATCTCCAAATCCCCATCTTTCAGCTCGGGTGTTTGTTCTGAAATGTAGTTATTATTTCTGAAGCTTCCAAGATAAGAGGCTAAAATTTTACTCTTTCTTCCCCTGTTCTCTGGGATGATTATTTGGGGGGGGGGTGTTTACTGAGATAAAACTAATGTTCAGTAAAGTAGACAAATCATAAGTAGGGGCTCAGGGAATACAGACGCACCAGCAGCATCCGGGGTAGAGGTTTTTTTAATATTTTATTTATTTATTTGACAGAGAGAGAGATCACAAGCAGGCAGAGAGGCAGGCAGAGAGAGGGGGGGAAGCAGGCTCCCTGCTGAGCAGAGAGCCCGATGCAGGGCTTGATCCCAGGACCCTGAGATCATGAGTTGAGCTGAAGGCAGAGGCTCCAACCCACTGAGCCACCCAGGCACCCCTGGGGTAGAGCTTTTAGGAGGACTTCAAGAAGTCCATCCCACAGGAACACTGGCCTGAGCCCTGGGACAGAGGATGTCGAGGAAGCCAGGGTTCCCACTGTGCTTCTCATCCTGCCTACCTTCCATGTTTTAGGTCTCTCAGCAGATGGAGAGTGTCCCTTCCCTGTCCAGCTACACGCAGTGAGAACCAAGTGGTTTCTCCTCCTTGCAGAGAGCTCTTTCAGACTTTCTTCTGATTTTTTTGCCATTAGGGAAATCAGTCATGTGGCAAAATCTTTAGCAGCCAAGGCGCCATATTGTGCCTTTGTACAATTTTGTGGCCAATTTGGGAGGGATTGTCATGGGACTCGGCCATGTCTTTATACCCCTGCTTCTTCAGGGCCGACAGACTGTTTCCCTCTACTCACCACTAAACCATGACTTGAACGCTTTTATAGGAATAATTTCAAAATACTCATAAAAGTTTAATGATGAGTATAATAAAATTGTCTATACTTAATTGTTGGTACTCTGCCATATTTCATCTATTCATTTTTCTCCGAATGATTTTTTAAAAAATTAGACATGATGGTTCACCTAAAAGAGCATTGCACTTAATAAAATGAAGTTATGGTGATATCATCTAACACCTACTCCGTATTCAAACTTCCCAAGCTAGAGCACACCTGGAAATGTCCGTTGTCCAAACCAGGATCCGATCTAGGAGCAGACATTATAATGTCTCTCAGACCCGTCTCCCCAGCTTTTTAAATTTTCATATATTGAAGCAATCAGGCGAAGTGTAGTTTAAAATGCCCTACATTTTCATCTCGTTTCTCGTCTCTTCCTGGTGTCCTCTACCTTGTAATTCTTTTCCTTCTGAGGAGATGACTTGCCCTTTGCTGACCTTTCCCGTGAGCCCAGAGGCCTCTGAATTTTCTCAGTTCACGACGCCACTGGTGTCTCAGGAAATTTCACAGCGTCCTTAGGTTAAACAAAAATTCAACTATTCCATTCATTAAACAGGTTCAAACGACTTCATTGAGGATTTTTGTCTAACGACTTAGCAGCTGATTGGAAAAAAAAAACAAAAACAGAAAAGAAAACCGAACACAAATTGAAAATTTTTTTAAGAATGTTTCTGTTTCATTCAAAAAGAACCAAGAATACTTATTAATGGAGTGTGAGCACCTGTGGGCCCCACACGGCTTCTCAGACCTTGGAATCAGATGGACGCCACCAGCCTTATGTTCTGTCCCACGGTGGTTTTTGTGGGGGACGTACTTCTTGTCACAGCAACCGCTAAAAACCCGGCTTTGCAAAGATAGGACTCCACGGAGAGGAATGTAGCACGATCTAATGTTGGAATTGTGAACTAACGAGCTAATTCACAACGTCTGCTGTCACTGGGTTTCCTTTGAAAATTTAGGACGTTCTAGGGTACTGCTGTTGGTTTGCTGTGGCCTCTGGGGACTATGGGATGGATACGGTCTCTGGGAACTTCCTCGGCAAGGGTTGCCAGCTGTTTGAAGGCCATGTCTGCTTCGCTTCAGAAACATCTGGGAAGCACATTAAAACGAACGCTCCCGAATGGCTCCCCCCGCCCCCCCACATAACCCAAAGACCCTTGTGTGAGGACGAGACTTCTAGCCCATCTCTGGCAGAGTCCACTCAGAGAAGAAAATGGGGGAAAGACCGGAAGGTAGCGTCTCCGCCAACAGAGCCTGGGTCTTGCTCCAGCTGAGAGAGTTTGGTGACCTCAGGACTGCCTCTCACTCCCCTGTTCTCTGGAGCCCAGCACTGCGTAAGCACATCTCATGCGACAGTCCCCGAGCTCTGGGGTGTGCGGGACCCAGGGATGAAGAAGCCAGGCCCAGCTCTTGAGCCGTCCCTCACCACGGGGTAGGAGGAAAGGGGTACAAATAGTGGATTTTCAAGGCATCACTTAGGGTCGGGGGAGATTTAACTGAATGGTGTTGGCACAGTTTTCCAGGGCCATTGAGTGATGCTACCTCATATTTTCTCCTTCCTGTTCCCTAGCAAATAAGGCCATTTCCGCCAAATTTCACTGGGGGCGGGATCGGGAGCTTTTCTACGCAATTAACATGCCCAGAGTGAGTTATTTAAAATTCTAAATGGAAATGTGGGGGGTCTTTCTAGGGTTTCTCTCTTCACTCCTTAATAAGTTTATGGCCCCTCACGCCTACATCATCTCCACTGACATGAAGTGCAGGCTGCGAGGCCGGCGGGGCGGCGGGGGTCAGCCCTGGCCCACAGACGAGGAGCCATGTGGCCCCCGAGATAAGTGGCCAGCCGGTGGTGCCCGGGACCTGCTCTCTGCAGCAGCCGCAGCGGGGAGCCTGCTCCTTCTCCCTCCTCACTGTGGCAACTTCCTGGTCCCCTGCTCGGGAACAGTTGCGGCTGTGGATCCAACAAGAAGCCATCGGAATTCTGATTGATCGAGATTCAATCGTGTGCCTTAAAGTCATTCATCTGCTCAGAAATCTCGGGCACATCTTTTACACTAGGCACTGGGTGGACACTTATGGGTCATCTCTTTCGACTTCCTCCTGTCCCCCATAGGGCGCCGGGTACCTGGTGGGGAAGGGGCAGAGCCTGGGCATCAAAGGCCAGGGTGCCCTTCAGGAGTGTTTGCTTGGGAAGAAGCCAAGCATCCTGGGCTCGGCTTCTGGAGGCAGGAGTAGAGTCCCCTTCCTCCGGAGACACTCAGGCAGAGGCCTGGCATGTACCAGTAGGATGTGGCTGGCCAGGCGAGGGGCAGACGTCGCTCGGGATTGGACTAGCTGACCCCTGAAGCCTCTTGCAACGGGTTTACATTCTGGAAGATGAAGGAACTCATATCTTCATTTTCACCCCGAGGGAAAGCAGGAAGTGAGCTTAAAGGAGATTTAGGACAGAAAGAATACCCCGAGAGGCAAGATTTGTTTCCACATTTCTACAAGCTCTTAAGTTTGGACTCCAGAGAGCTTGGAGGACACCATCAAATGGAACAATTTCAGTGAGATGATAACTATTAACCCGGGAGCCTTCCTCTGTTACCAGCTGCTGGCAAGAATTCCATCCTTGCCAGCTGGGTCACCATCCCACACAGAGAGGAAGGATTCTTTCTGACCCAAAGAGGTTAGATGGAGCCAGGTAACCCAGAGAGGTGGAGGGGGGGTGGGGAGAAGCAGGGAGGGGGCAGGCAAGTGGGGGAGGGGTGGGGGAAGAGGGTAGGAGAGAAACGGGGATTTGAGTAAGTTCCTGGAAGTCGGCATTGTGACCTCCTTCAGAATTTGGGGGGAACAAAAGGAAAACGTGTTGGACTGTGCTTCTTCAGGGCTCTGAGACGGGACCGTGGAGATTCTGGGTTTTATGGGGGTTACTTTATTAATCCTTGGGCTTCCTGAGAAGAAACCAGTGGGACTGCCACCTCGGAGGGGTTCGCACTCTGTGCTATGGGGCGAGGTTAGGAAGCCTCGGTCACTCAGTTTACCTTAGCAGTGGGGCCCTCTTCGCGAGTTCCCTAAACAACCACCCCCACCCCCAGATCTCAAAGCACTTGCTCCTCCAAGTGCTCTCCTTTGAGCCTCTCACTGCAAGTCTGGAGAGAACACACAGGCGTCACTGCGCCCATTAAGCAGATAGCAAAAGTAAGAGTCGGAGGCAGAGATCACAGGTGCAGGGAAAACTGGGTATTTAATCTTACTTCTCCCCACCCCGTGCATCTGGTGCATCTTCTGCTGCCTGCCCTTTGAGCACCAGGCTCTCTATCTAGCCAAACTGGGGCCTGAAGAGTCAACAAGTTGGTTTGGCTTCTCCGCCCCCAGAACAACTCTCAGGTAACTTTGGAATTACCTGATTGGTAATTGGCAAGGTCGCATTGTCACTCTGGTTGGTTGGTTTGTTTCCCAGGCCTTTCTTTGCTGGTTGTTGGCACTTTTTAGAAACCCGTCGAATCATTTGTGAAAATGAGTGACTGTATGTTTGCCAAAGCGTTCTGTGGTGGTGGCTTCTCTCTCTCTATTCCGCGTGCGCACAGGGATGCTGCTGCTTATTATGTCGCTCCTGCCCGGCTGTGCCCCTCAGCGCGGTGACCGGTGACGGGGTGCTCAGCTCAGCCGTGGCAGCGGGTGGCCCAAGGGGGCCCGGGCTTTATCCTCTCCCGGGTGTTTACAGAGAGCCAAGCATGCCATGGAAGTTCTCGTTTCCATTTTGTTGTTGTTGCCGTTGGGGGTGGGGTAGGAAAGGGGGAATAGGGTCTCTCCGACACAAATGGGGTGGGGGGAGGCCACCGAGAGATGGAACCGTCCACCGTTTCACTTGCAGGGAGTTCAAAGCCTACGTCGGGAAAATTTGCAGGTGCTGGATCGGAGGCATTTGGAGCTTGGATGAAAAAGAAAAGCAAACAAACGGCTTGGCCACCTGTCTCGGAGGGCCCTGCACAGCCCTCCTCCCGCAAGAACCTCCTTCGGGGGGTCCCCAAGGGGGCGAGGGTGCCGGAAGGGGGCGGAGGGGTGAGAACGAGGCACGATAAAATGCGTTTTTTGAGGTAACTCATTGGCCCGGCTTCTACGTGAAATATAAGGGGGGATAACAGAGCCGACACCACATCAGAAGGTTTTACGAGATGCGACAGAGGGAAAGAATTTCCTGATGTTCCAGCATTGCTCAAGTTCAGGCTGCAGAAACCACACGGTTTCTTCAGAGGTAGAACCAGTTCACTGGCCTAGTTTTTATTTTCATGAAGCAAAAACGGGTTCCAAGAGGCTCTTCCGTCTACAGAACTTGCTTCAAGTGTCACAGAGGTCTAGAGCGGGAAGGGACTGAGCGGCGTTTTTGTTCCTTCAGTTCAGAGGCCCGGAGGCCGGAAGCCCGTGACCTCCCGCCGGCGGTGCCCCCGGCCCCACAACAGAGGCTGGCAGAGAGCGTGGGGCCCCGACATCCAGGCCTGCGTCCTTTCCACTCTACCTCTGGATCCTTGTGGACTTCAAGTTTGCACGCACCGTCCTTAGGGCTTCCCTAAATCCGCGCTGGTCTGTGGAGCAGATTTGTCTCTGGAGTATTTTCCTAAAACAATGAGCCCCTCTGGCCCACGGTGCCAAGCCCGGGGCTCTTCTGCCGCTGGACTGAGCTCTGTTTCAAGTGTGTGCTCTGCGGTGGCCTCCCCTCCTGGCCCTTCTCTGGGGGCTGCATGAGGGGGTGAGGAAGCCGTGGGGCAGGAGGAAGGGGGCGGTTCCAGAACGGCAGCACTAGGGCCCCTTGTGCTTCTGGATTAGGATGTCCGAGGGGATGTCACCGTTGGGGGAAAGCAGGGGAGGGGGTACTTGGGACCTCGCTCTTTATCTCACCACTGAATATGAGTCTGCAATGATCTCAAAATAAAAGGCTGGCTTAAAACCCAAACGGAACAAGCAGCCACAAGACCCCCTGCATTTCTCTATTAGTCAGTTACAGGGGGCTCCTTCTGACCAGGTACATTCTCGAGAAAGGCTGCTTCAGCTAGAAGCTAGCAGAGAGCCACGATGGGCCCGCGTAAAGGCTAACAGGCCCTTTAGGGAGACAAGCTTGGCTCTGGGGCAGTAGTTCTAACATGCAGAGCACATCAGAATTACTCAGAGCACTTGTTAAAGCAGATTCCCAAGCCCCCGTCCTGAAGAGTCCCTGAGCCAGGAGGGGCCCGGGAACCTGCCTTTGGCCCCAGGAGGAGCCCACGGAGGCCGCCCACTCATCTACCGTCCCCCTTTCCTTCCCCAGAGTCAGGGTTTACCCAGGCTGAAGTTGTATGGGTTCATGGTTTCTAGATTTTTTTCCTTTAAAAAAGAAATACACACCAACCTGTGCACACAAGGCCATGCACACACACGATAAATAAATACACACGCCTGCGATTCAGCCCTTTCGGGATTCTTTTTCTGGTCGTTACAATAGCTAATATGAATCAAGGACTCAGTGCGGACCTAAGCTAAGCACTCGGTGGCGGTTAGCTCGCTTGGTCCTTAGCACGCCTGTGGGATACAGACATAGGCCCGCGGAATTCCAGAACGGTGCCCGGTGTGTCGCCGCAGCCTGGACGAGGTGGAGCCAAGACTTGTTAGACCCTGCTCCCGAAAGGCTATGGTCTCAATGTTGGTGTCTCCCCCGAAAATTCAGAGGGCGAAGTCCCAACCTGCATGTGACCGTATTTGGAGACAGGGCCCTTAAAGGGGTGGTTCAGGGGAAGTGAGGCCATGAGTGCGACCGACCTAATCCAGTCTGACTGGTGCCCCTCTGAAAAGGGGAGATGAAGACACGGAACCGCAATGAGGACAGAGGGGAGATGGCCGTCTTCAGGTTGGGAGGAGGCCTCAGAAGAGATCAACCCCCAGAAACACTTAATCTGGGCCTCTGGCCTCCAGGACAGTGAGAAAAGAAACCTCGGTTGTTTAAGCCCCTGCCCCGTGTGACTTCGTGGCCACCCTCGAAGACAGGCTTTCCTTGTGACCAGAAACACTTAAAATGACAAGGAAATTCTTTCTCTCAGATGCCAATTTACATTAAATCTGGGTCTGAACATCACTCCAAAGCGTCTCATCCTTTGGGGGAGTGGTGGACATCTAATTCAGGGTCCCCAAATTTGCTAGGGGGAATCTTTATTCCCCATTTCACCTGAGGCTTAAGTACGGCCATAAAGTGGGGAGGGGTTAAGGCCTCAGTGAGGGTGAGGTGGAGTGGGGGGGGCACCCCTGGAAATGCCCAAGATTCATCCCAGAATCTCCAAGAGGGCCTGCTGGCCGCCAGAGTTGGCCCAGCCTCCTATGGACAAGGCAAGGTCCGTCTGAAGCCACTTCGGGTCAGTGGGGATGGAGCTTTATTCTCTCAAGTTCCCAAGACCCAATAGACCCCTGAGTCCACCTGCCTTCGGTTCCATGGGCCTCACTGTCCCCTCCTCATCGTCACCTCCCTGCTCCTTTGTGTCAGGTGAAAGTCACCTGTGCTTGGTCAGAATTTCCCATGGAAGCACCCTGGGAAGGCAGGAAGTTGAAGACCAACAGGTCACGCTTCCTGTGAGGGTGGGACAGACTCCCAGGTCTGGGGACAAGCACCCAGACAAGTGGTTGGCCTTGAAGGAGGGCCCAGGCCTGGTGAAAAACAGGCCTCCTTAAATGCTGGAGTGACATGCAGGGGCAAGAAGTCCTCACCCAGTGGGGCAGGGGGACAGGCCGATCAGACTCACGCATCCCCCTTGTTCTTACTCAGGGGGAGAGGCCCCCTGCGTGGCATGGGGCGTGGGATTGCCTCGGTGGTTAGAATGGTCCTTTCTCACTCTTGGGTCAGTGGAGGTGAAGGTCAAAATTAAGTCATGTGACCTCCTTGTACTCAGAGGCTCTCAGATGATGTCAGGGTCCCTGTCCCTGAGCCTTGACCCTGATACATCTGTTCCCTTCCGTCCTGCCCCCTCCTGGGGCTCAGAGTTGACCTGCTTCAGCCCAGATATGCCTCGCTCCTTTTCCCGAGGCCATCCCCAGCCCATGAAGCATCAGCCACACAGGGAGAGGCCAAGACCTTCTGGGGCTGGGGCCCCTTGAGCCAACACTTCATTTGGGGGGGGTCTGTTCCTTCCGTGGCCACTGCCCCTTTCCTCTCCCTCACTCTTCGCTTGCAGTAATGAGAATATATTTTCATTTACGTATCTGGAGAAAAACAATACATTTATTTGGTTTGGTTTACAGTTCTGTTTTTAAGCAAATAAAGGCATGTTATTCTGGCTGGTTGCCGTCCTCAGGCTGATAAGGATTGTTGACCCTCTGGTCTAGTCCCTGCTGGGGGAGGAGGGGAGGGGGCCCAAGGTGGAACAGGAATCAAGGGGAAAGGGTAAAACCCACTGAGGGGAAAGTGTCTCCAAACCCCTGGGGGCTGGATTGGACAGAAGAGGGACTTGGGGGGGACTTCCAGGCCAAGAGGCCATTGCGTCCACCCCACAATGATGGCCCATGTGATGTCTGGAGGCAGCAAATGCCCTCGGGAGAGGCAGCCACGTGCATCTCTTCCGACGGCCCCATTCAGTGACATCACATCGATAGCGTGCCATCAGCCGTGATGGGAACACTTAACCCCAGGAATGGCCAGTGCGGCAATCGGGGCTCCCCTCCCCTAAGAGCCTGTTGTGGGACCTTTATCAGCACACGGCTGAGCGCTCCCGGCACAGGAGGTCTCTGTCACAGACAGTGATGTGGACCCAGCCACCTGTCTAATTCCCGCGGCCAATGGGGGTTCGTCTGTAGGACCAGAAACACACCCTCTGCTGGGCAGGGGGCAGATAGGAGAAAACGGGCTCACGCGGACCTCAGACCCAGGCAGTGGGTAATGTGAATGCTGGGGACAGGGACAAAGAAACACCTGTGAAGCAGATTTAGGAAGACAGAGATAAAGTTCAGATGGATTCTTCTTTAGAAAATAAAGAGATTATTCTTAAAACTCACTCCTTCAGCTTTTCAGAATTTCCACAAGTTAGGTTGCAGGGAGGTATGATGTCCTGGAACCCTCCCAGTCCTCCAGAAAGGGCCCCAACCCCCGCCTTCCAGGCCAGCCTTGGAGAGGACGAGGCCTTTGCTGAAAGCACCGCCCCCAGCCTGGCCCCGAGAGAGACCAAGGCCACCAACCCCCCCACCGCCTTGGCCCAGCTTCCTACATCATATCTGAGTCACCTAAGCTTTCCCCATTCACTCGGCTGAACACTCGGGTATCCTTTACAAAAACACAAGCGAAATCCTCAAACCCACTTGTTGTTTTTGGCATCCTCAGGGAGGCCCCAGGCTACCAGGAAGGGTGGCCTTTGTAGCTGGGCCAGTGACTGGGCCCAGATGCTCGGGCCTCGCCCCAGGCCCGGGCCGGGCTGCGCAGAAGGAGCTCCCGAACTGCCAGAAACCTGGTGTAAAAATCCATGTGTCCATCGGCCTTTTATTGCTGTTTTGTCGTCTTTGTTTTTGCTGGTTTGGACTCCCTTTTGTGCGACTGGCATAAAGACGGCTGTAGGATCCAAAGCCAGGTGGCGAGGAGGTTGGCAGAGGGCACTCGGGTAGCTCTGTGCCAGCCTCCTTCCAGTTATTATGGGGCTGGACAGCTGGACGCCTGGACATTGCAAAGGAGTGGACTTGGATGATCTTGGCCAGCTGTTGAGAGGTGCCGGGGGCCCGTGGCCGCTGTGCCAGGTGGCACCAGATACCAGGGTGGTGCAGAGGCCGTGGACGTGACCCAATCCTGCCCACTGAATCTGAGGCCATCTGCGCCATCAGCCAGGGCCCCAGGGCCCAGCAGCACGTCCTGCCGGGCGTCACCTCTGTCTCCATTCACCCAGCTTTCACTGGGGTGTCACATGTGTTCCTGCAGACAACTAGGGTCTCCTACCAACTCCGCCTCCCAGCCCGGGGCACTTTCAGCACATATGATGCCATTCTAGCCTGGCGCGTGGCAAACTTGGCCACCAAGGTGGGCTGGATGGCCTGCGGGAAACACCCAGAAGGCCTGGCTCGCCGCCCTCCACCCTGCCGACTGGGATCAGGCTGCTTCAGCCCTCCCTGCTCTGGAGACAGTGATGTGGGTCCTGGATGACAAAGTGCCTTGGAAGGAAGGGGCCCTGGGGAAGGGGACCCACGGCTTGGTAGTTACTCCATGTGGGATGCGTTAGAAAGAAGTAAGTTCAATAGACCAGATCAAGGGGTAGCCAAAGCCGCTGTTTTATGGGGCTGCCGATTGCTTCCCTGCTTGGCTTCTGGGGACCTGGTCTGAGTCCACAAACCCACCTTCCCGAAACCTCAGAGGGTTGGGGTTTTGGTGCACAGGGAATGGGCTTTCTTTCAGAGAGAAAGACATAGGAGTGAGGGGCTGGCTGAGGGGAGACGGGGCGGGAGGAGAGCACGGGCGAGCGAGACAGACACACAGGGACCTGGGAGATGGGCCCAGAGATAGGAAGTGACGGAGATGGAGGAGAACCCCAGCCAGGGACACAGTCCGAAGAACCACTCAGACATGAGAGAAACGAGCAGAGACAGAGATGGACATACAGAGACAAGGAGAGCAGGACAGAGACCATGGGAGGGAGAAGAAGGGAGGCGCTGAGGCCGTTCTCCGACCGGACCTGCCCCTTTCCACAGTGGCCCTTCCAGCAACTGGCAGGGGGACCGGGCGGGGGGAGGGGTTCCTCTGGAGTCGCTGACCCTGGAATGTGCCCTGGGGGCTAGAGGCAGTTTGGGGAACAAACAAAGACATCCCTTCTCCCGAGGGTTCCCTGGGAGGCGTGTAGGGCACTTAGAGGCTCAGGGGAGCCCCCCGGTCGCCTCCAGCCCAGTTGCACGCCCCCCACCACAATCACTCCCTCTCCCCCACTCCTCGATGCTCCCCAGAGGGAAGCAAATCTGGGCTGCCACCCTAGTCCCTCTCACTGGGTCGGGGGTGGGGGGGAGTTGGGGGGGGTTGTGGCCCTCCAGGCCCAGTTCTCGAAGCCCCCTGAAGGTCTGGGATTACCCAGAGAACATCCCTTGGGGCTCGGGACCCCTCTGTCAGCACGGAGGAAACAGAGGCATAGAGACCCAGCTGACTGCTGGGTGATGAAGATCATGGCCAACTGGGGTCTGGGATGGTCAATCCCAGGGGCACTCGCTAGTGGACCTGTGACTGCCCGCAAAGGGGAAGAGACAAGTCCTTAGCCGATTTGGTCCCTGTGCCCCAGGCCCAGGGGGCCATCCCCCTCCCCTGCTTCTCTTCCTCTTGTACTCTCCTGAGTGAGCTGGGAGGCCTCCCTGCTGCAACACACCTCCTCCCTCAGGACACATCTTCCTTGCCAAGCACGGTTCACGGGGCTGGACGATTCCTACCTCAGCACAGGTGACATTGGCCGTGCGGGGCAGCTGCTAATGTTGGGGCCAGTTTAACAGGTGAGGACAGACTCAGAGTTTAAGTAACCTGCCCAAGGTTGCCCAGTTAGTAAGTGATGAGGACAGACTCAGGGTTTAAGTAACCTGACCAAGGTTGCCCAGCTAGTAAGTGATGAGGACAGACTCAGGGTTTAAGTGACCTGCCCAAGGTCACCCAGCCTGTAAGTGATGAGGACAGACTCAGGGTTTAAGTGACCTGCCCAAGGCCGCCCAGCTAGTAAGTGATGAGGACAGACTCAGGGTTTAAGTGACCTGCCCAAGGTTGCCCAGTTAGTAAGTGATGAGGACAGACTCAGGGTTTAAGTGACCTGCCCAAGGTCGCCCAGCTAGTAAGTGGAAGCCCCCAAGCCAGCCCCTCATCCCACCTCTCTCTGCACCCAAAGCCAGACCTCGTACCAAACGTGTGGGATGCCCACCACCTGGAGAACAATGGGAGAGGCCTGAAGAGTTGAACATATATTCAGCGGAAACGAGCAAAACCTAGGACTTGATGGTTTAGGTTTGGATTCGAGGACGTTTTGTCTTGCTGGAAAACACAGCCCTTCCTGACTGACCTTATCGAATGGTTGTCGGGGACGGACTGGGTTTCTTTATTCCCGTGAGCTCTCTCGCGTGGGATCCGGCACCTTCCCTCTGCTCCCCTGCACATTCAGCTCCTGCGAGGCCCAGTACTTCACACTCAGTGCTCCTCAATCACTGTGTGGGGAGTGAGCGAGTGGCTGGTTCTAGAATTGCAGAGAGAGAGCTGGAAAGGGCGGGGTGGCCCTCAGGTTCAGGAGCAAATATGCTGCCATAACTCCCCTCCTGGGCCCTCTGCAGACATCACCAATCGATCCCCCTGCAGACATCACCAATCGATCAAGCCAATCTTTCCCACGGAGCCACTGTTCAGCCTCGCAGTCTCCTTCCACACAGCGCTGGGGGGATGATGGCAACGTCACCGATGCTGATGGTGGCCACCCCCCACCCCCAGGTGCTGCAGATCTTGGCCCGTGAGGATTCATAGATGTATCTCCTCGGGAAGGGTGTGCCCCCACAGCCTCATCTGGGGGTGTCTGGGAGCCTGGCAGCTGTCCCTCCCGACCCCCATGGCCAACGGCTGCCTGAGGCAGGCCCGCGATGGTCCAGCGCCCGCACCACCCCCACGCCGCAATGTTCGCCCCTGGCCCCACGGCTCCAGGCTGAGACTGACTGTCTCCGGAAAGCACATCTTCACCCAGCTTTTTCCACCTTGAGAAGCCAAACCACATCAGTACTAAAGGTACTGAGTACCTCCTTGGCGCTGGGCACCACGGTAAATGCTTTCTACGCTGTGTTATAGCAACTCATGAGGTTGGTATTCTTACTCCCATTTGACAGCTGATAAAACTGAGGCCTAGAGCGGGTAACCAACTCCAGGTCGCGTCACCGGTGCGCTCCAGAGCTAGGACTCCCAGCCAGTTCACTCTACCCCCAAGGTGCACGCTCCTTAGCTCCACACTGAGGAAGATGCCCCCGTCCTCTTCCCCTTCCTGCTTCTCAAGCTTTGTAGGACTGGAAGGAAACAGAGCTTCAGTGAGTGCTCAGTTTGATTTGGTTAGGGCGAGGGGGGCCCTTCTGGGTTGGGGGTGACTCGCCAACCTGCCTGTGGCCTCGTCCTGCCATTGCTTTGCGCCCAGGCGGCTCCTGTCTCAGGCCCCATCTCGCTGCCTCCCGCTGCAGAGTCCCCAAGCCACCCAAGGCCACCTCCCAGTGCTGACCCCGGAAACTGAAGGTCATCTGTGCCATCCTGGGACAGCACCAGCCCTCTGCAGAGGGAACATAAGGCAAGGTGACCTGATGTTACAAATGGAAAGCGTGGTCGTGAGAGGCTCTGGTCTGGGGACCAGGAGGACTGTCGGGCACCGGGCCCAGGGAGAGGAGAGGGCATTTTTGTTTGACAAGAGGCCTCTGCGGTGCAGGGAGTGCGGGTGCTGGCATTAGTGGTAGGAATGTTCTGGAACCCACCTAAGCAATCATTTGTAGGAGAAAAACTGAGGGAATTGATGTGGCTACACTTACAAACACCACAGATAAAATGTGCAGCGGCAAACCGAGGTGCGCTGGGGCCGACCCAACTTCAGGACACACGGCTACATGAGAAAGGCCCGGTGGCAAGTGGGCCTATACAGACCTCAGCTGGAGTAAGACAGAAAGGAATATATATATATATATGTATATATATATATATATATATATATATATATATATATATGAGGCCCATGGAATCAGATTTGTTTATATATATGAGGCCCATGGAATCAGACTTGTTTTGAGTCTTTCGGGTAGATTCTTTTCCCTCTCCACATCTCAGTGTCCCCAACTATGAAATAGGGATAATAATCATAATGATGGATAGGGGGATGGGTGTTTGGGAGAGAAGTAAGAAATGCACTAAGTATGGCACACGATCCCCTAAGTATGGTTACCCTTATCTTTATTAATAAAGACCCTCACACAGGCCACTGTTCCTTAGAGGCCTGAAAGGAAGTGGAGAACCCCTTTTTTTTCTAAGACACTTGGTTGGGGTGCTGTGAATGTCCCCTGGGTGGTCAGTGGGCAGACAAGCCTGAAGCTGGGTGATTCTCTGCACTTGGGGGCTCTTGGGCTCTGACCGCCTTGAGGCGGGACACCCGCAGGTCACTGGGCTTGCGATCTGGGGCCCCAGGGACAAGACCACCCACCTGCATTCCGTGGGGCAGGCACAGCGGAGGACGCAGGGAGGAAAGTGTCTCCGCCATCACCCGCCGTGCGGCTCAGCACGAGCGACACACCCTCTGTGCGGGTTTCCTTGCTCCAAGACGGCGAGGACTTCCTAGCCGGCCCACCCCTTGGAGCTGAGCAGGTCTCTGGAGCTGGAACCAAGCTATAAAGGACTTTGCAAAAGACACCAGAGCCCAGAGATCACACGGCGAGAATGTTGAAAGGTTGTCTGTTTCAGGCGTTTGCAAGACACCTAAGTATTTGTTTGGGGGAGACTCTGCTGCTAGAACAAGTTTGGGGAAACCACACCGCTGCCTCCCCTCACACCCCGGCTTCCTAGGGAACAGATCCTAAAAACCAAAAACAGGGATGAAACCTACAAGTTCCAGAGAGCAAAACAGGAAATTTCCTCAGCTGGAAAAGGAGAAAGACAGGCCCTTTCGGATCTACTCCCACAGACCCTCTACAAACCCGTGGGTCCACCGGAGTAGCAAGACACCACGCCTCCGTAACAACCGGCAGCCAGAGAGAGGAGCCCGGTCTGACCTCGGGGACGTGCAGGAGACATGGGTCACCGCTGTGCTTGGATTCTGTCTGGGAAGGGAGGCCACTGCGACCTCGTGATGGAATTTGAGGGACGTCGCCCCTGCCTGCCCAGCCCAGCCCCAAACCCTGGTCGGCCCTGTGCACCCACCCTCCAGCCGCTTCGGTCTCTGACTTTGAAATCACAGATCACATATCATGTCATCTGTAAAGATTTCAGTGTGTAGCTCCAAATGTTAGGGACTTTTGTTTTCTATTTTTTTAAACGTCTTTTTTTAAAGATTTTATTTGACAGAGAGAGATCACAAGTAGGCAAAGGCAAGCAGAGAGAAAAGGGGAAGCAGGCTCCCCGCGGAGCAGAGAGCCCCATGTGGGGCTTGATCCCAGGACCCTGAGATCATGACCTGAGCTGAAGGCAGAGGCTTTAACCCACTGAGCCACCCAGGTGCCCCATGTTAGGGCCTTTGTAAAGAAACATGACCACAGAGATATTGTCATACATACATATATACACACACACACGAATAGCTTTTTTAATTTTTAAAAAAATTTTTAAAAGATTGAGAGAGAGTACGAATGGGGGAAGGGCAGATGGGGAAGCAGATTCCCTACTGAGCTGGGACGCCCCCAACTCTGGGCTCCATCCCAGGACCCCGGGATCATGACCTGAGCCAAAGGCGGACACTTCACCAACTGAGCCACCCAGGCGCCCCAAGAAAACTTTCTAAAACATAACACACTACATTCTCTAATAATAATGAGCTGGCATCTACTATTTGCAGCATTCTGGATTCGTGTTCTGCCTCACTGAGACCACCTACCAGCCCTCGGCGGCGGTTGGGGGTTCGTATGCCCTCCCCCAAATTTCCACGTTGGCTCCTCTGTGGAATGCCCATACTTCTGCCCTCCTTAAGTTTACATTTTCCTATAGGTTAAATAAAAACTTTGAATTTTGAATTAATCGAGTCACAGCAAGTGGTAAAGACAGCATGGAGGGGTCTCTTGCAACCTGTCCTCGGTTTCCCCCAGTGGGGGCCTCTCACGTCACGGCAGGACAGCAACAAAGCCAGGAAACCGAAATTGGTCCAATGCATGCATATAGTTTATGCCATTTTTACACGTGTGTAGATTCCCGTACCCACCACTGCTCCCAAGGGAGGGAGTTCTTCCATCACCACCGAGGTCTCTCTCCTGCTACAGCTGCAAACCCCCAAGCTCTGGAAACCTCTTACCTGCCCCCATCTCTATAATTAGAGAATGAGGTCCATCCAGGCTGTGAATCTCAACACTCCCTTCCTTTCTCCTGCCGAGTCATAGCGCATGATAGCAGATGCATGACGATGTAACCACGAACTTATCAAAGAGCACTGGCCCCCCTGCTTTGTTTTCTCCCGAGCACATTTGACAGACTTTGCATTTATTTCTGGGTCTTAGTTTCTGTACCCCATCTGGAAGGTAAAAGTCCCTTAATGCTGGGACTTTCTCCTCTTTGGTTCGTTGCTGCATCTCTACGGCCAGCGGCGGGGCCGGGCTTGCAGGAGAAGCTCAGTAAACGTTTGCAGAGGGAATGTTGCTTGGGTTTTAAGAGGAAGAGATTTAGATGTAGGGACCGTAAGTGACCTGCCCAACGTCCTGGAGCCAGCGGGCTACAGGGCTGGGTCTCGCACCAGCAACCTTGGCCCAGAGCCCCAGCCTCGGCCCCATGACGGGCCCCGCTCCGTCTTCTCTCTGGCCAAGCGTGGGCAGAGTGGTTCCCATCTCTATTTCCCTTGGCTTAAAGGACACCGGCAGGGTTTTCAAAATGGAACTTTACTGACGACCCACAAAGCCAAAGGGAAATAAACAAGGGAAACGTGAGGACTTATAAAGTGTTGGACTTGTGTTTTTTTTTTTAAGGAGTGTGAAGATTGAATGAGATAAAGCATAGAAAATGCTTCGGATAGTGCCCGGGGCATAGCGTATACTGAAGAAACAGCTACTGTTTTCCTTCCCTCGCTCATTTCCTAAGTTCCTGAAGCAACGTTAGGTACTACTGGGGTGCAAGAGTATAAAAGCAATTCATACTCTTGAATTTGTGACCTAACTGGGGAGACAAAGAGGTAAAAGGGCTTGGTACAGAGTGAAGCACAATGTGAGTGTAAGACACCGTTCATCTAAGGACTGTATATATTGATATCAAGGACAGCATTTGTTCCCTGTCTGCTGTAACAAATTACCACAAACTTAGGAGCTTCAAAACAACACACGTTCAGGGTCTCTCTTCCTGGAGGGCAGAAGCCAAGAGCGGTGTGCCGGGGCCGTCAGGAGCCCCCGGCACGTGGGGAAGGTCGGCAGGAAACTGCCGATACTCGCCCTGCTCTGGGACCTATACCGGCCTGGAGTACGTTGATGAGATATTTTTTAAATAATAGGAATGAAAACCATAAAGGAAAATCAGCTTCACGTTAGGAGACCCCACCGGACTCCGGTCCTACGTCTGGGCTACTCCATTCACTTCTACCCGCCCAGCTCCCAGATAGCAGGTGGGAAGCGTGGGGGGGATGGGATGCCCTCGATGGCAAAGCAACACGGGGGGACTTGTCACGGTGAGTGACATGTCCTCGCATCTTGTCTGGTAGACGTGTGACTCTGTTGAAACTCAATGCGTTGTACACTTACGATTGTTGCATTTCATTGTAGGTGATTATGTGATAATCAAGCCAATGAACATCATTCTCGGGAGGGCTTGTGCAATAGCCCGAGCTTGAAGCCCTTGCTGTCCTCTCTGGTCCACGCTGAAGTTTGGGGGAGGGCTCAGGAGCCCCGGAGACCTCTCCCTGTTGCTCTGTAGTCACTTCCCTTGTCCTCCTCCCTCCCGAGTCATTGCAGGAAGGACTTCTAGGGCTCTGGGAACGTACCCCTATCCCCAGCTGTTTAGGGAAAGGAACTGGTCCAACAGGAGCCCAAGACATCGGAAGCTCCTCCCACAGGGAGTTGTGCAAAGATGAATAGAGGCTCAGATAGAACCTGCTGGGCTATTCGGTGTGCAGCTGGCAGCCGTCAGGAGCCCTGAGGCCAGGAGGCCCAACCCAGGGGTCTCTAAGGGACCCAGGAAGCCGCCTCTGCTGGGCACCCCCAGGACAGTCTTGAGACCCAGGTGCAGCTCTGGAGGTGCCGTGATGGCTGGCAGGGGTCCAGGGAGCTGGACCTCGCCAGCCAGGGGGCAGTCTGACCCCGCCCAGAGCCCGGTGACCCGGACATGCCGGTGTCCCCTAGCACTGCCTCCCCCAGGGGAGTAGGGCAGGACGGCTGCTGCTGGTGCCGCAGGGGCTCCAGGTGGCCCAGGGACGGCGGCTCTGCCATCCTCCTGCATCGCTCTCCTGGTGGTAGTTTCCTGCAGCTCCTTACACAGGCTTAGCGGCTTGAAACGATATGCATTTCGTTCTGGAGCTCAGAAGCTGGCATGAGTGTCACTGGGCTAACATCTGGTGTCGGCCCAGTTACGTTCCTTCTGGGGGTCCTAGAGGAGAATGTTTTCGGGCCTCTTCTAGCTTTGAAAGGCCGCCGGCATTCCTTGGCTTGGGGCCCCTTCCTCCATCTCTACGGCCAGCGATGGCCGGTCACGCATTCCTCACAGCACTGACACCGACTGCTCTGCCTTCTCTCCCACTCTTCTTTTCAAAGATTAGAGAGAGAAAGAGAGCTAGCGAGCACACGCGTGGGTGGGGGTGGGAGCAGGGCGGGGGGTGGGGTGGGAGAGAATCTCATGCAGACTCTGCACTGAGCACAGAGCCAGAAGCTGGGCTTGATCCCGTGACCCTGAGATTGTGACCTGAGCTGAAACCTAGAATCAGACACTCAGCTGACTGAGCCGCGCAGGCGCCCCTCTCCTCTCACACTTTTTTTTTTTTTTTAAAGATTTTATTCATTTATTTGAGAGAGAGAGAGCACAAGCAGCAGAGAGAGGGAGAAGCAGGCTCCTCGCTGAGCAGGGAGCCCAATGTGCGGCTCAATCCCAGGACCCTGGGATCGTGACCGGCGCTGAAGGCAGATACTTAACCGACTGAGCCCCCCAGGTGTCTGTCCTCCTCCAATCTTAAGGACCCTTGAGATTCCATTGCCCACCTCCTCACCCCTGGTAATCAGAACAGCTGCCCTATTTTATTAGCTGATTGGCAACCTTAATCCCACCCCAGCCTTAATTCTACCCGGCCACATGACGTAACATGTGTAGGCTCCAGGGACCCCTGTCCTGCCTGCCACACTCCCTCAAGGGGCTCAATGGGGAAAAGAGGCTTATCAGCTGCTGAGTTCGACCCCTCGTGGGTAAGAGCACGTAGGAGGGGCGGTCGACCCCGGCAGGCAAGTCTCCCCAGAGAAGGGTGGCCGACTGAGAGCCCGAGTGGCAAGTAGGAGTCAGAGGCTGGTGTAAGTCGGGGCGAGCACGTGCAAAGGCCGGGGAGTGAGTGACGGGAGGAGGTCATGCGGAGGTACAGAGGGCGTGCTCTGGAATGAGAATTCTGTCTGCAGCCCTCGGCCCCTCTCGGAAGCTCACCTTCTCACCGTGTCCTGAGAAAAGCCCGGGGGTGGTCAGCCACAGAGCAGCTGCCTCATGTGTGAGACCCCTCCCCGGCTCGCTCGCCTACATCTGGGCCCGGGCCCCTCTGCCACGGACTCCTGCCTCTTCTCCAAAGTCGCTCGAGCCCTGCAGAGGGGCCTGGTGAGGAAGGCCCTGGGCTCTCGGTCTCCCGTCCTCCCCAGCAGGAGGCGCTGAGCCTGAAGGTGGGACACGGAAGGAATTACATTGTGGGGGGAGGCACAGCTTGATACTGGGCCTCGCACACGTGCCCACGACCCAAAGATGCCCAGAGTCAGCCCTTCCCAGGCGCTTTCCCAAGGACACGTCCCAGGTCCCAGCCTTGTCTCAAGGTCGATCCTTTGCTGGGAGCAGCTCCAGAGCCGACCTACCTCTCCCATCCACTTGCCAAACATTCAGTCACCCAGAGGGTTGATCTGATTTCCAACTGGCCGCTTTTGCCCACTAGTGTGGTTCAAGACCTGAAGGGCTGGACAGGGTCCTGGTTCCTCAGAACATTCTCTGCCCTGGGGTGGGGGGGGGGTGGCGTCGGCACCACCGCCCCAGTGGATTTTCACCAAATCCCCTCCATGGAAGCCTCCAGAACTTCTCCTAGACTTCAGCTGCAGGACTAGTAACGGAGTGCGGACGCCCCCGCCCCTCCCCCCATGCCCCAAGAGCGAGCCTGAGAGCCAGGGCCACCGAATCTCTATCTGGAAAGGGGACCTTTTGCAAATGCAGAATTAGAATCATCCGTCCTGACTCCTGACCGGGCGTCCACCTCAGGGCTCTGAGCTGCTCCTCCCCGGCCCCACTGGTTACGTGGTTACGCAGAAACGGGGAAGCTGGTCTCTCCTTAACGAGTTTGTTGATTAACTCGCTAGTCAGTTTGGCTCCAGCACCCCTCTCCCTCCCATTCGGTTGGAAACCACACTCCACTTGGGGGCAAACACTTGGGGTGGGGGAGATGCTTAGTTGTGTCACATTATAGGGGAAAAGCCCGTTAGAGGAGCAAGGTTTGTCTTGGCCGCCTTTTGAGAATGAATTAGAAGAAGGCAGGTCTGGGGAGGAGAGCAGTTTCCCTTCCTCCTGGCGCATCTAGTGGAAGGGCCCCCCCTGGGTCGGACACACCCAGCCCCCACCCGTCTTTGAAGAGGCGTAAATAATCCAATAGGGTTACATGAAATCCTAAAACATGCTCACTTAGACGCACAGGAGACAGAAGAGGAGGAAAAGAGAAGCCAAGAACAAATGAAACAGGAGAGAGCTAATAAGATAGATTTTAGTCCACACCTGTTTATAATTTTTAAAACAATTTGTTAGTTAACGTACGGCATAATATTGGTAGTTTCAGGTGTACAATATTGATTCAGCGCTTTCATACAACACCTGATGCTCATCACAAGGTCCCTTCTTAATCTCCATCACCTGGTTTCACCCATCCCCTCCCCCATCGACCTCCCCTCTGGTCACCATCAGTTCTCTATAGTTAAGAGTGTTCCTTGGTTTACCTCTCTTTTCTCTTTGTTCACCTGTTTTCTTTCTTAAATTCCACATGCAGTGGGATCATATGGTGATTTGTCTTTCTCTTACTTACTTCACTTAGCACAATACACTCTAGCTCCAACCATGTGGCTGCAAATGGTGAGATTTCATTCTTTGTGTATTTTCTCCCAGTAGCTGAAAAATCGATTTGCTTTGAAGACCTCTACTTCCAAGTTCGGGCAAAAGTCAAGTTTAGTTTTTTTCCAGACTTAGATAAGCTCCATAATATTGGGGTCTGGGATTTAGCCTCACCCACCCACCCACCCCTCCCAGTGTTGTCTTGTGTGTAATTTACCTTGAAATGCGTTATGGTATAGACAGTGGAATAATACTTGGGTGGAAATTAACTTCAGTCCACACCTGTGCGGACTCAGCTTACCCAGACCCTCCTCAGGAATCCACATCCAGTGTGGACACGAGTCCTCCAAATATGGGTGCCCATTCTGCACAAAGGGGATGACTTAGCAAAAGGAGGTTAGAGATCATTTTATACGAGGAAATGAGTGATACTCAGAGATGTGCTTGGCCAGAAAGAACGGCAATGCTAATCCTCCTGGGGTTTTGATTAGACTTGCCTAGCATCTATAGTTACAATGGGGAAACGGCTATCTTTACAGTATGGAGCCTCCCAACTCACGAGCATGGCATATTGGGATCTTTCTTTCAGCAGTTTAGTTTTAGCATAGAAGTACTTTACATTTTTTGTTAAGTTTATCCCTAGGTATTGTATGGTTCTTAATGCTGTTTTTAAATTTTATTTTCTGTTTGTTGCTAATATAGAGGTGTACAACTGATTTCTACACATTGACTTCGTGTCCTGAGGCCCTGCTGAATTTATCAGATTTCCTCTGTGCATATTGGTTTTTTTAAAGATTTTATTTGACAGAGAGAGATCACAAGTAGGCAGAGAGAGGGGGAAGCAAGCTCCCCGCTGAGCAGAGAGCCCGATGTGGGGCTTGATCCAGGGACCCCGAGATCATGACCTGAGCTGAAGGCAGAGGCTTTAACCCACTGAGCCACCCAGGCACCCTGTGTGTTGGTTTTTGTTTTTTGCTTGATCCCTTTGATTTCTTTTGCATACAATTCTTTTGTTTCTAAATAAACCACTTATTTTTCCCAATCTTTAGGTCTTTCAAACTCTTTTCCCCTTAATACATTGGTTAGAATCTCTCTTATATTAGAAGTCCTTTCTGTTTTCCTACTTTTAGGGAGAATGTGTTCAGAATTTCACTCCCAAATATAATGTTAGCTGTAGGGCTTTTGTAGATGCTTTACCAGGTTAAGGAAATTCCCTTCTAAAATTTTCTGAGTTTTTTTTTATAATGAATGAGTGCTCAGGTTTTTTTTCCCCCTCAAGTGCTTTTTCTGCATGTTTTGAGATGACCATAGGATTGTTCTTTGTTCTGTTAATGTGTCAAATTACATGAATAATTTTAAGTTTTTTTATTTGACAGACACAGAGAGGGAACACAAGTAGGGGGAGCCGGAGAGGGGGAAGCAAACTTCCTGGTGAGCAGGGAGCCCGATGAGGGTTCGAACCCTAGGCCCCTGGGATCACGACCTGAGCCGAAGACAGACACTTAACAACTGAGCCACCCAGGTGCCCCGTGGATAGGTTTTTGATTGTTAAACTAGTGTTCCTGGCATCAACCCCATCAGTTTTGGGTGACAGATAGGACTCGATGCTTTCACATTGTGCTTTCAAAATAACCTGTTAGGTCTCTAGACCTTTCTAAACAGGACAATGTTGAATTTTACTTGAGCCCTGTGCTCCTAGAGAACAGAGATGGTTCAAGGAGTCCCAGTCACCAGTTTGTGTTCTGGGAAAAATAGCAAGAAACCACCCTTCCCCTTGCAGAGTTAGAGAAGCCCAGGGATGCCCCTCCCCCCACTTGTTTATCCATAATCCGGCTGGCCGGACACAGGCCCTCTGAATTCCCATCCTTTGCCTCCTAAAGGGTTAGCTGAACGGCCAATCCCCACTGATCCTTCCGAAGTGCTTGCTAATCACACTTTGGTTCAATTTCTCTCCTTGCTCCAGGACCCTGCGCTTTGGCCCAACTCAGCCTCAGCCAACACACAGCCCCTTCTGAGAACAGGCTGGCCTCAGGGTAAGGCATTGTCTTCTAGAAATATCTGGGTGCGGGGAAGCGGGATGTGAGGATCCTTGTTCCCTCCTCGCCTTAAAGCAGACCCGTTTGGGCCTGACCCCAGACCCTGCAGAGCTGAGGGTCAGAGTGTCCCGGAGCCTGCAGTATCTCCGCCCCCTGCTGGGAGAGCTTCTTCCAGTAAAAACCTCTCCTCACTACAGCCAGATTTGTTTTTCTCCTGTTGCTTGCTTCCAAAGTCAAGACTACGAGAAGAGGCACATTCAACGAAGTCTGGCTTTCCTATCCGCCCGCTCACTCTGTCCCCTGCTGGCCACCTTTCCCTACAGGTAGCCTGATTTTTCAGTTTTGGCTTTTTTTCTTTCTTTTTTTTTTTAAATATTTTTAGTTATTTGAAAGAGAGCAAGAAAGAGAGAGAGTGAGTGGCAGGTAGAGGGAGAGGGAGGTTCCCGCTAAGCAGGTAACCCGATTCCAGGACTCTGGGATCACGAGCCGAAGGCAGACGCTTCCCCAACTGAGCCCCCAGGCGCCATTCCTCATTTTTAAAAGCGTGCGGCTGTATGCTTATATACCGTCGTGTCCTTGTTCCCATTTTTAAAGATAAAGGCGGCCAACGATACACGCCATTTCCCGTTTAC
>CM053617.1:61110744-61126176 GCA_028646535.1 Procyon lotor | reverse complement strand
TTGGGCTGGCCCTGCCCCTTCCTGGGGACCCCGCAGATCCCCTCACTGGCAGGGCTCAGCAGCCCCTGCTCTCCCACGCCCCACACGTAGGGAGAAGGCCGCAGGTCCGGTGTCGGGGGAACCTGGGCCCAGGGTGTCCAGGGGCCAACGGAAGGCCAGCCGGGTGCAAAGGGGGCAGCTCTCACCTGACGCTTGAAGATTCTCTGGAGCAGCCCTTTCTTGGGCGGCTCTGGAGGGTGGCTTCTGTTCAGGTCCGGCGAGAGGGTACCGTTGGGTCCGAACACGTTCAGCTCCTTAAAGCACTCGGTTTCTATCATCTGGGGGAGCAGGGCAGGGGCGCCATGAGGGGCTGCGTTAGTCCTCTGGGCTGGACCGGAGTCCTGGCAGCCGCCGCCCGGCCCCGAGCCTGCTCCCAGTAGGTCCTTCACCTGCCCCGCATCCTCCAGGGGCCCAGGCGTAGACCACGCCCCGCCTACCACGGCCTGCATCCCCCTACCCCCGACCTTCCCCAGCTGCCTCCACTGAGGGGGTGTGCTCATCATCCAGCTGTCAGACCCACACTTCATCTCCCTCTTCAACCCCCAAGCAGGTCACCTGTAGGCTCCGCGCCCTTCCCCTTGTCGGGGCCCCTCCCCTGCCCCACCACGTCCACCCCACGGAAGCAGCCACGGCCCCTGTTCCTCCTCTCTCCCAGCCAGACCCCCCGGGACAGTCCTCTGGACGACCACGTCCATCCCGCCTCCTATCCCTCTTCTGACGCCCACACCAAGGGTGCCGTTGTCTGGGCCTCGTCCGCCCGACCCAGTGGCCCCCTTCGGGGTGCAGATGGCCACAGCTCTGCTCACCTCGCTCTGCCATGGGATGGGCACGGAGCCCGTGGAGAACTTGGAGTAGAAGTCATCGTCCGTGTGGTCCAGGTTGACGCCCTTCACGGTGGAGAACTGCTCGATGTCGAGCACGTCCTTGCAGTACACGGCTCGGGGCTGCGAGCAGAGCGCTCGGTCACACAGGGCCCTGCCCCGGACCTGGTGCCCCCAGCCTCGGGTTCTGCTGGGGGGCGAGGGCGCCTTTCCAGGGACCTGTGCTGCTCTCTCTCACAGATCTGCCAAGGGAGCCCCTTCCCACTGTCGCCCTCATGCCAGCTGCTGGTCACCCCTCTCTCCAGGCTGCGAATGCGGTGTGGAGATGGAACACGCCCTCTCTGACCTCACATTTCTCCGCACCTCCGGGGATGCCCACTCCCCTGGCAGCCTGTTTCCCCAGAGCCCACAGGATCGGGATTTCCAGGCCTCTCCATGGGAATGCGGGTGGCCACAGCTGGGGCCTCTGGCCCATCCACAGAGAGAAGGAATGCCGGGGGCCCAGGGCCAGAGAGCCGCGCGGACCAGGGAGGACCTCCTGCCCTCCTCAAACCACTGGGCACCCGGGCTCTGCAGCTGGACAAGCCTGGGCTGGGCTCCCAGCTGCAGTGCTCAGGAACTCCGGGAAAGTCACATACCCCCTGTGGGCCGCAGTCTCCTCACCTGCAAAGTGGGGACAGCAGAGGCACCTATGCGTGCGGCTGGTGGCAGTGCCTGCCAGGGAGCCAGGCCTCGAAACTCGAACTGCAGCCATGACAGTGCGGATACCTGCTACCCTCCCTCGCCCACTGAGAGCTCAAGGATTCGCTCGGTGGAGATGTGAGTGGGTGCACACGCTCAGCCTGGGCTGGGGGGCTACTCACATCTGGGATGAAGGGAGGATCCAACATGCCGGCTTCTAAGCGCTTGAAATTCATGTTCCTGAAGAAGGGGTGTCTCTTGACCTCTGCGGCCCCCTCCTCCTGGCAGCCCAGTCTCTGCTTTGCATCTTTGGTGAGCAGCTGTGACAAGAGAGCCCCAAGAGATCATGCCTGGTGGGCCTTTCCTCCTGCTGAAGGCCACAGGGAGCTTAGGGCTTGGGGCACTGGGGCCGTGTCTTTCACGAGTGTCCTCACCCCCCAGCCTCTGTGGTGCCCGCACCACCCCCAGGCACCAGGGTGGTCTCGCGCTCGCGCTGGGCTCGGGTGCCTGGGGCCTGCAGGACAAGGGAGTCCCGTCCGCTGCCCCAAGGCCGCACGCCCATCTCTGTGGCCTCCCTCGCTCGTTTACTCAATTCCTAAGTACTCTGTAGACGCGTGCCTGGTTGGCACAAGCCACTGTGCCGAGAGGGACGAGGGGCACCCATCAGGACAATACAGGGACGACACCATGGCGGCAGGGGAACCCAACCTGGCTACCAGCTTGGGGGGGGCTGGGAGGCTTCCCAGGGAAAGGGCGTTGGCGACAGGCTTTCCAGAGCGGGGAGGTGGGGAAGACATCAGGTGGAGGGTCTGCACCAGCAAGAGGGACCTGCAGGGCAGGCTTGGGGAACACCAGTCTTTGAGTCTGGGTGAAGGATGGGACGTGCTGGGGAGACTGCTGGAGGGTCCTGAAGGCCAGGTCAGGAGGATTTTGATCTGGAGGTAGTGGGGAGCCACGGATGGTCAGGGTGAAAGAGGTGGGAAGGTTCATAGAGGAGAAGGAGGCTGCAGAAGCAGCCAGCCAGGCACAGGCCTAAAGGTGTGAATGAGGCCAGGAGGCAGGCAGGAGGGAGGGGATGGGGGGGCTGGAAGTGGGCACGGGGGGGGGAGGGGCAAGGAGGGGCAGGCGGTGATGCTGGAGGACCATCAGCATCACCAGGCAGCAGCACCTCCCCCTCCCCCTCCCCCTGCGGTCCAGGTGTCCCCGCCTGTGCTCCTCTCTCCCCTGCCCCACCGAGCACTGCACCTGGTATGTGTCGGAGCCTCCTGCTCGCTTCGAGACTAAAATCAAGGAGGATGGCCCGCACCCCAGAGGGAGTCCAGCCTTTTCTTCCTCCAATACCCTGGCACCCTCTGCGTGCTTTCCTTCCCCACGCATTTGCTGCCAACCGTGTGGGCTGGGCTGCGGTGGACGGCCAGTGGGCAGGTGGGCCTCCTGGGGCTCACGGTCTGGAGGGGGAGGCTGGCGGGAACCATGCCCCAGCCCATTTACCTTCAAACAAAGCAATCAAGATCAAGGGCAAGCGCTAGGTCGCAGCCTAGGAAGGACTGAGCCCTGAGAGCCGCTGTCGGCTGTGGTCCAGCGACCACCCAGGCTGGTTCTGCCCAGAGAGCCGGCGGCTCGGGGCCTCAGCTTCTCTTCGCCACGGCTTCTTCCTTTCCACAAAGGCTCCAGGAACCGGCTCTGCTGGGCCAGGCTCCTCCTTGTTCTGAGAAATCCCAAAGAGGCAAAGCTCCTTGGGTAGAGGCTGGACCTCCCAGCTGTAGACCCCAGAGCCCACAGGGGCGGGCCAGACAGAAGACACAAACAAGGACAATAAAGGCCGACTGGGCTGGGTGGGCTGTGCCAGGCTACCCATAAGTTCCTGCTGGGGCCCAGGGCTAAAAATCCAGGGTTTTATGTGAAATCTCCCCCATTTTAAATCTTGGCAATGAACCCACCATTCATCTCTTTCTACAATACCACGCAGACTGAACATCCACCAACATGCTGCCTGTTTGCAACTCTGATATCGAGTGTACACGGGGGGGAAAGCAAGTGGGAGAGGTGGTGGGAGCTGGGCCGGTGGCACAGGCAGGGTGGGCTTCCTGGAGGAGGAGAAGGGATGGGCTGGAAGGCCGGTGACGCTGAGGTGGCTGAAGGGCCAGTGCTACGACTCAGCAGTGACCTACAGGAGGTCTGTGCCTAGGGACTGGACCAGGAGCCAGGGCAGTGACACGCGTGAATTCCTGGACATCAAGGGCAGTGGAGAGGGTCCCGTGGCTGCCAAGACGGAATGTGGGAAGCTGCTGGCAGCCAGGGACCAGCTTCGTTGCTGTTTGTGGAGCGACCTTCTTAGACAGGCAGGGCTGGAGCTGCCAGAGTCTAGAAACAGCCCGATGCACCCCGAGCCTTCATGGTTTCCTCAGAGTCAGGCCCTGCTGTGTCCTGAGCTGGCGCCTCCTGGAGGGGACAGGGCCAGCCGGGCTGCCAGACAGGCTGGGGTGAGGGGTACCAGGAAGCCCCAAGGCTAGAATCCTAAGATCTGATAGTCATTTGTAGGAAGATGAAGCAAGGCCAGAGGCCTTTGTCGGTTCTTCCAGAGAAGACAGTTGAGGGGACACTGGTTTGACCCTTGACACCCAAGGGCCAAAGTCGGTCCAGAGCCTCAGGCTCAGCTTGCCACCTTTCCCTTGGTGGCCACCAGGGGGCAGCAGAGGGCCAGCAGTGCCCTGGGGTCCTGGAGCCCCAAGCGGGGCACCAAAGAGGATGACAGCGGGCAGGGAGGGGGCCCTCTCCTCCTCTCTGTCCTCTCTGCATGTCCCGTGTCCTACTGGGGCTGCTCTGATTCTCTGAGTCCCCAACCCTGACCTGGGGCATTTGGTGATGCTCTGACCATGGCTGACAACTTCCATCTTCCCTCTCTGGCCTGGTTTGGTCCCACCGGATAGACACTTTGCCTCCATAGCCAAGTATTATTGGCAGCCCCCAACCCTAGTTTTCAAACATCCTTAGGACCCCGAATTTCCCCCTACCCGACTTCCGCCTCCCTCCTCCTGTCCCCCTCCCCGACTCCGGCTGCCATGAGTCCCTGGGTTCCTGGGAGGCCCAGGCCTGTGGGCAAGTGCCCGGCTGCGGGCCAGCCCATGGCCGTGTGGTTTGGGTGGGAGTTTGCAGTGCACACACCGTCCCTCCTTCAGGGCCCCACACACCTAAGTGGCAGATCTATGGTTCCTCTCTTTTGGAAGTGGTCAAATGGTAGCTCTTGCCCCAAATCCTTCTTCCCACAGCTCGGTGGCAACAGACCGAAGCTGGAAGTGGTCAAGGAGGAAGTGGTCAAGCGGCAGGTGGACGGCTCCAGGAGAGGGGCCTCCTCATGGCGGGGAGCTACCCCACGTGGTTCCTGGGCCATGAACGGGCAGCCTCGGCTTTTCTGGAAGCAGAAGCTTTGTGACTTTAACCAGCTCCTCGGGCCTGCTCTTCTCTACACTCCAGCCTCGGGGTTTATGTCCATGAGTCGGAGAGGAGGCAGGGAGGGCGGCCCCCAGCCTCAGCCCTGCTCGTCTGCTGTTCCGGGGACAGTAGTGCCCCAAGTGGACGCAGGCATAACTTGGGAGCCTAGGAGCCAGGCGAGAATGGGATCTGGCCATTCCCCCACCCCCCAAAGCCTCTGGCCAGGGCTGGGCCCACTGGGCTGAGGGGAAGGAGAGCAGGCCAGGGGTGCATTCAGTCCCAGCTTTGCTTCTGAGAGCTCCTGTCGCTGCTTCCTCGATCCAGCTTCCCAGGCCCCGCTATCTGGCTCTGCCTGCCCAGCCTGCCCAAGCGTCACTCCCCATCTGCGCCCTCCCCGTGGACAATCACATGCCACTGCCCATGTATTGCTGTCACGCGGGACCTAAGCCAGTGTGACCAGCATTCCATGAAGGAAAACTCTGTTGTAAGATGTCCAAAGACTGAAAACATCGCCCCCTCACCACCTGGGCTGCACCTGCTGGCCTTAGCCGTGCCCGGGGACCCACAGTTTGAGGCTGCAGGGGGCCAAGGTCAAGGGATACCCAAGATCCCTCTGTCTCAGGGAACCAGTTGGGATCACCTCCTTTCTCCTCTGCGCTGATTTCCCCCAACAAAGCTGGACGGAGAGTGTCTCGCGCAGTTCCCCGCAGTCCCCTTCCCTTGTCGTGGAGCCTCCCTGCCCCTACCTCGGTCCAAACGAGGACTGCTCGCTCCTCTGGCCTGGGGGCTTCACCACTCGAGCGCTAGTGCGCCCTGCCCCTGCCTGCTTCAGCCCTGTTTGCTGCTCTCCGCTGGGGGCAGGAGGGGAGAGGCCACTAGACACCCGGCCAAGGCGAGCGCCTGGCTCACCGGGAGCTCACCATTTTGCAGATGGACTTGGCCTCCTCTGAGAACTTTTGGGAGTACACCTCCTCTGTCTCCAGGACCCGGCGGTCCACTTCCTCCCGCTTCACCTTCTCTTTGCGGCCTCGGAATGGTGACTGGCCCTCGATCATCTCATAGATGAGGCAGCCCAGACCCCAGTAGTCGGGGCTCAGGCCATATCTCTGGTTGTTCAGGACCTCTGGAGCTGTGGGCAGGGGAGCAGAGCCAGGAGAGGTAAGAGATGGCGGGTGGCAGGACAGAGCTGGGGCACTCGGGGCCAGGGCTGGCGCTCACACCGATCGATGGAGCCTCAGGCCGTCCTGCACCCAGCAGTGATGGTGCTGCTCTCAGAAGGCCTGAAGCTTCACAGCAGGCACACGCTTCCCTCTACTGATTCCTACTTGCCAACTGCCATAAACACCACCTCCCCCAGGGAGCCTGCCCTGACTGCTCTCCTCTGTGCTCCTGAAGGGCTCGGACTGTGGCTTCAGAAGCCTGACCACAGCGGACGGAAATGTCTCTCCCACTAGTCTGAGCTGCCTTATTCACTGCTGTGTCCCAGGAAGGGGTGTGACCCCTGACACAGAGTAGGTGCCACACCATGTTAATTTCCAGGAATGAAGGCGTGTCCACCCAAAGTTAAGATGATTTTAAGTTTAACTGGAATTGAAACCGCCTCTCACTATGACTTCCCTACTACTTCGATAAAACAATTCTAGTAACCATACAAGTGCGAAAACGCTAAGCTTCATGTCATCGGGCAGCTCACAGACATCGAGAAGCAAATGCCCCCACGAGTGCTCGCGAGCGCACACCGGAGGCCCTGCAGGTGGACACAGGCAACACCCCGTGCGAGAGAAGACAAGAGGCAGGTGTCCACAGACACGTGGAGACCGATCGCTCTGTCTGTCCGTCATCTGTCCAGCCAGCCAGCCATCCGTCAGCACTGGCACAGGGTACACAAAGCCGCGTATATGGAGGTACCCCCCACAGGCTCCCAAGTGACACGCAATCTGAAAAGGATCTTCCAGGAACAGAGACAACACACAGAATCGGCTGCAGATGCCGCTGGCACGAGCCTGGCAGGGAACGACACCCCAGCTCCCAGAGCTTTCTGGGGCCCCACTTCCTGGGGTGAGTGGGCGTATGTGTGTGAGGCACCATGTGCAGAAGGCAGCCCAGGGATGTCACTCAGTGGGAGGGGGGGTTCCAGAGGACCAGAGGGAGCTCCGGGTCTCTTCCTTGCAGCCCTCAGGACGATGGTCCTGGAGTAAGTGTGTGAGGTGAGGGGTTGGGGGCAGGGCAGGGAGCCTCAGGCTGGTCTCTGCTTAGCATCTTGCTTGGTGACACGGCAGATGGTGCACTTCTTTCTGGGCCTTTCCGAGTGACCCCCTTCCTTTCAGGCATCTTTCTAGAAGGCTGCCTGCCAGCTCACCAGCAACCCACCTTGAGATCAGCCTCCCCAGAGCAGCGCAGTATGCCAGCACTGACCTCTTACGTGGAGAGTGGCTTGGCTTTGAGGCACAGGTGGGGCTGGAGAGAGGGGTTCAGAGAGCTCAGTTCAGGCAAGCTGAACCCTGGGCCCCAACGCCCCCTCCCTGGCCAAGTCCTCCCACTGCCCACTGTGCCTCTACTGCCGGTCACAGTTGCACAAAGAGGCCGCCGGCCCAAGAGGTACGCTTGGGAGGGGCCACGCCCACACTCACCCATGTAGCCGACGGTGCCCACCCGGCCGCGGATCAGGTCTCCCTCAGGGATCTTCACGGCCAGACCCAGGTCCGAGATCCGAATGTGGCCTGCGTGAGGAGAGCAGAGTCAGCGATCCCTGGGGTGGTTGTGTGGACCGCTCTGGGCAGGGCCACACACCTGCTGTGTGTCCCTAGGCAAGGTTCACGGACTCTTGAGTTTTTGTCTGTCTTCAAGGAGGGACATCATCATCAGCCCGCTCGGGGTGACTGCAGGCCCTTGGGAGAGTCCAGGTGTCAGAGCACGTGGGTCAACCATTACTTTTCAGGAAGAAAACATAAAGTTAGGAAAGGGTGCCTGGACCTGGCCGGACAACGGCCAACCTACCTCGTAAAATGCCCTCGTGGGCTTTCTGGAAAGCTGAGATCACCAAGTGTAACATGCCTTGGCCTGATTCTGGATTGCGTCATGGGAAAAACGGGAGATTCTCCTGAAATTGTACGATTTGCTTAAGGGGAAAAATTATAAAGCAATTTGAATTATAAAGCACAACTCCCTGTGCTGCCTTGTTGATCTTTGGAGGCTCTTGTGTTCTCCGTTTGGAGAAACAGAGCGAAGTGGTCCAGGCCTTGGGGAGACCGAGAGATGGCACTGATCCGGGACTGACCCCCAAAGGCCGAGACGACACAGTGCTGAGAGCCTCTGTCTCGCTGTTTGTCCTGTTCAGCGGCCCACCCAGGCCGGATCACAGCCACACCTGCCCCCTCTGCCTTGTCTATGCCTGCCAGGGCCCCAGAGCCCAACGTCAGGGACCCCCCACCAGGCCAGAGCTGTGTGGATTCCCTGGCTCGGCAGCCCCTGACAAAGTGGGGGAGAAGAGAACATACGGGTTCCAGCCATTGGGCTGCAGACAGTGGTGGGCACGGTTCTGAGGTGAGCAGGGAACAGGAACCCCAGTGTGCACTGGGCTCATCCAAGGCAGGCCCGGGGCCCCCTGCCCACACCTCCACATGGTAGCACCACACCCAAACCTCCCTCCAGGTCACCAACGACCTGCCTCCCTTTTTCTCTCCCCTCTCCCTGGGGCTTCCCAGTGTCTGGGGCACGCCGGGGCCGGGGTGGGGGGCTGGTTTCTGGTCTCAGGTCCCCACTGATATTGCTGGGTGACCTTGGAAGGTTGGCTCCTCTAAGCCTCAATCTTGTCCTCTGTCAAAGGGGCCCAGGGATGCTGGCCCTGCCGCCTCGGAGGAGAAGGGAAGATCTAGTCAGGTAACAGGTGTGAATACCATTTCCCTGCCGTGCAAGGCTGAACAGTTGTGAGGGGTTACTGTAGCTGCTCCTGTTACCTGTGGGTGTGTACATGTGCGCGCGCACACACACACACAAGCAAATAGCAATGGTCGTGCACAAACAAGGCTGAACATGTCTAGAGCTGGCCGGAGCTGGCGAAAGTTTCCCTTCAAGCTATCTTGTTGGAGCCTCACCACCGCCCCCCCGCCCTCTGAACTGGGCAGAGCAGGGCCCACTGTTTCCATTTCGTGAGCAAGGAAGACGGAGTGCAGGAGAGTTGAGTTGTGTAAGACTTAAAGTACTTGCCCAGGATCTTTGAAACTCCAGACTCCTCAATCAGTGCTCTCTCTTGCTCTCTTTGTTTCTCCCTCTCGGCCAAGCCGAAGATGCTACTTCTTCATTGAGGAGGAGCTTTATCCAGGCCCACGGCCGTGCCCACGGCCTTCCCCACATACCCAGGATTGGGGGAGGGTGGGTACCTCCTACTCCCCCTCTTTGCCCACTGTACTCCCCCAGTCCCAGGGCTGGGCCACCGAGGGGCTCTGCTGGAAGGCCCGCTGCTCCCTTTGGGTTGTGACGCTCATCTTGGCTACAGAGCAGGAAAAGGGTCTCCCAAGCTGCTCCCCAACTTACCATAATCATCGAGCAGGATATTTTCGGGTTTCAAATCTCTGAAAGGGAAAGATGGCAAGCACGTGAGTGTGGGCTTTCTGTGCATCAGGGCACGGCATCTGGGTCGACCTCTTTTCATGTCTCCTTCCCACCTCTTGGCTCATGTTGTCTGGTCTCTGTCTGGATCCAGACTATCTTGGAGTAATTTCCCTCCTCCCCCTATCTAGAACAAATGCCGCGGTCGCCAGGCATCTCCCCGACCCTGCAATGACTGGGAAGGGGTCAGGCAAAGGCCAGCCCTGGCTCCCACCCGCACACTGATGGCCCCAGCACGGAGCGTGCTTCTGGCTGGTGTGGTGAAGACCTCCCCAGGGCTGGGAACACATGAGGTCTTAGGATGCCCTGGGATGAAGGCAGAGCGGGGCCTAGGAATTAGTGATGAGAAGTTACTGAGAACGCAGCACCAGCTGCAGATCTGGGGCAGAGAATTGTCGGAGGGACCCCCTTTGGGAAGGGGACCCCTGGAGCCCGGCACATCTCCCAGTCCAACAGTGACAAGCCTGGGAGAAAGTGCAGTGGCAAGGCACAGCTGCAGGCACACCCCTATCCTTCTGTCCCTCCTGTCTCTTCTCTTTGATGACATCATCACTGTTCATAAGAACTTGCGCCCCTCCCCTACTGGGGGAGGGAGGCAGCAGAAGTGTCTGGTTTTATTAATAGCAGGTCCTCCCTGGGTAAAAGAACAGCCAGTGGGACAGTGTGTGCAACTCAGTTAAGCCATTAGCACCTGGACTGAGGATGCAATTCTCCACCAACTGGCTTTGCTTATTTAACTGATGGCAGCTGTCCTCGTGGGGAATGGTCACTGTGTTCAAATCCAGTGGGGCAGTCTCACAAGGTGATAATGGATTTGTACATGGTTATTTATTACAAAATACTTTGCCACTGTTATTTAATTAGCATTCTATTGATGTGTTAACAATTCCAAAGAAGGGCAAGAGCCATCACCTCAGCAAGCCAGCAGCCACAAGTCTGGAAAGATAGCTGGCCGGCCAGCAGGCACGGGCCAGAACCCAAACCTGCGGAGAGGCCATGGCAGGCAGCGGAGGCCAGGGAGGCGCTCTGGTTCTCTTCTTCCGGAGAATAAGGGCTAGAACTTGGAGGCCCGCCTTTCTTTTTGTTTTAAGTAAAAAGCAATCAAGTGGAGAGTTCTTTTTTTCAACCCTTAGGGAATTTTTTCTCTTCTCACTTGAATGAAAATAGAACAAAAGCCTAACCGGGGAGATGGGGTAGGAGGGGAGAAGAGCCAGTCATCAGGACCAGTCCTTCTTGTTTCCAAAATCCTCTCGGACTTCCCAAGATCATCTCTGCCAAGAGCTCCGTGGCAAAGGTCTTCACGCTGGGGTGTGCGTGCCTGTTGGGTCTGCGGGAACCGTCCAGGGGGCTCCCGTTTGCTGCCACTTTCAAGAATACTGAAAGAAGGGGCGCCTGGGTGGCTCAGTCGTTAAGCGTCTGCCTTCGGCTCAGATCATGATCCCAGAGTCCTGGGATCGAGCCCCGCATTGGGCTCCCTGCTCGGCAGGAAGCTTGCTTCTCCCACTACCATTCCCTCTGCTTGTGTTCCCTCTCTCGCTGTGTTTCTCTCTGTCAAATAAATAAAATCTTTAAAAAAAAAAAAAAAAGAATACCGAAAGAAAAAAAATTCAAGAATTTTCTGCCTTTCTAGATCCTCAACACAAGAAAGCCCTGTCCCGGCATTCTCTGGGGTCTCCCCTCCCACGTGCCCTTTCACAGACCCCAAGTGACAAAAGAGAAGCAGGGTCCTTCCTGCTCTGTGACCATGGCGCCCTGCTCCACAGTGTGAAATCCCCCAGGATTTCAATTAGAAAAGGGTTCTACTAATAGTCCTTACAATGGCAACTCAACAGAATTTATTTTAATACTTAAAACCGGTGGTCAAAAGAAATTTAAAAAAAAAAATATATATATATATATATATCCGTCTATTACAGGTTTGCATGATCAATGACAGACTTAGGCCAAAAAAAATGACATTATAATATTCTGTGGGAGTGAAGAGGATGATAGAGAATCCCTTGCCTTTGAAGAATTTTCGTGCATTTTTAAAATGGGTAATGGTGGAAATCACTTTGCCACACCAATCAGATTCTACTGGATACCTTTAAAAATGGGATAGAATGGTTCAGTTTCAAAATATCAGCCCCTATTTTAACAGACGATGAACTATTTCAGATGTTTCCGTAATGCATAAGCGCACACAGATTTTCAAGTTTCCTGGAGAGGGGCAGTGAGAAAAGTCTGAAGACCACTACTCGTGGAATCCATCCAGCTGGATGGAGTGGGACGGATCGAGGTCCGTTCCGCTGCCAGCTCGTGGTGCTGATCCCTAAAGATCTTTCTAGAGCAGGCTCACTGAGCTTCCTGCACACTGGGCTTGAAGGGACCCGGAGCCTGGCCCGGCCTCCTCAATTCTGAGGGAACATCACCTCTCACACTCGGCCCCCAAGCAGTCCAGGGTGCGAATCTCTATGGCAACAGCCAGGTCCTGAGTCTCAGGGTGGGGTGCCCGCCTGACCGGGGATGGGCTGGGTCTCCGGTGGCAGGACCGGACAGTGGGCTGGCTCACCTGTACACGGTATTCTCCCGGTGGAGGTCTTCTAAGCCACAGAGGATCTCTGCCGCGTAAAACAAGGCTCGCTCCTCCTCGAAGCCAGGGTTACCCATGTTGTAGATGTGGAACTTGAGGTCACCCCCATTCATGATGGTCAGAACCAAGCACAGTGCGTCCTTGGTCTCGTAGGCATAGGCCAGGTTGACCTGGGAGCAGAGACGGCACCACGGTGAGGTTCCAGCGATTGCCACCCCCTTCCGCTTGTCCTCCTCAGGGCCCATGAAGCTGGGGGCAGGGGTAGGGTTGGAGCAGGGTCCTCAGCAGCTTCATGCCCGGCACCGCTCCAGCCTCAGGGCACCCTGCCCACTGCCCCTCTTGGCTGACGAGGGACACACCTCCTGCTACCGTGGTTGCAGGTGAGGAGGCAAAGTGGGGAGGGCAGGCTGGTACTCTGCCTTTGTAGGAAGCCTGACGGATTGTGCCTGTGTGTTTACACAGACAAAAGAGCCTGCACATGCTTCATTCGGTGAAGACTGTGGTTTGCCTTGTTGCCAGTCAAGAACAGGAGGGCCTAGAGGTGCCTGGGTGGCTCAGCCAGTTAAGCCTCTGCCTTCGGCTCAGGTCATGATCTCGGGGTCCTGGGATCGAGCCCCACATCGGGCTCTCTGCTTAGCAGGGAGCCTGCTTCCCCCTCTCTCTCTGCCTGCCTCTCTACCTGCTTGTGATCTGTCAAATAAATAAATAAAAATCTTTAAAAAAGAAAAAAGAAAAGCAAAGCAGGGCCTAGAAGGACTTTGGGCTGGGGTCTCATTACCCTGGGGACGTGGGAGTGGGCTGAGAGGTGGCCAGAGGGACTCTGTGAAGGGGAACATAGTTCGGCGCAGTCTGCCTCTGCTTGCAGCTCATCTGGCCAAAGGGACTGTTAACGGGGAGGACTTAGTTCCTTGCTGGTGAGACCAGCTTCCCAAGGACGGATGGGGGCCATGGGGTTGTGGGAGGGGCAGCAGGGCTGGGTCTGAGGGGAAAGTCCACGGTCTGGTGCTTGTCCTTCTCCACTTAGGGAGCCAGTCCACATGAAATCTGGCCACCCTGGACCAGGCTGGGCACAGGCTGGGCCCTAAAACTCGGAGGCAAAGGCCAGGAACAATGGGAGTTATTTCTGAGGCAAGGAAACAGAACGGGAGCTGAGCAGGAAGGCTCTGGCGACGGTGCTCAGTGCCAGCTGCCGGGCCGGCCCTCCCTCCCACACGGGCCCACAGTCACCAAGGAGGGGCTCCTGGAGGGCACTGGGCAAACCCCTGCCGGGGGCAGTGGGTGAGGCCCAGTCGAGGGTGGTCCAGGCCCTTGAAGATGTGGCATCCCGTTTACCAGGAACACTGTCCTCTTCCCCCCGAGGAACACCCACTGTCACCAGCCCTGACAGGCGCCAGTGCTGCCCCTTGCTGCAATGATGAGGGTTCCCTGGGCAGCATCGAAGAGGTGACCTGTGGTCCCCGCTGAAGGGGGTTGGCAGCACACAGGGGGGCTGGCGGCTGGGGGCAGCCTGAGAGGAGACCCTGAGGTGCACACTCGGGGGCTCTTTTGAGTGTCGCCTTATAAAACCACACCCTCTGGGAAATGACAAAAGCATCAGGCTGATGGCATCTCTCGCTCTCACACACAGCTGCTGGGTGTTTAACCAGCACTACCCTGATGGACAGCCATTTGGGAACTGCCACCAAATGGAAGATGCACACAGCAGCTGACGCCACACCTCCCCCATGAGGAAGCCATCGTACGGACATACTCATGGACGTGCACCAGGGGATGTTCAAGGGTGGGCACAACGGCCTTGTTCACGGTGCCTTAAACACAAGTGACCTGTGCCGGGGGGGACCGGTTGCAGAGACGACGGGTTAGCTCCGTGCTGCACGGCAGGGAGGGGGATGCACAGCATGAAAAAAGAGCTACAGCTCTAGGTCTTTCCACAGGGAAAGACCACATTCAAGGGGAGAACACTGTAGCTTAAGACGTCCGCAAGGAGGACTCCACTGGCTAAAAACATTCAAGCCTCTGCGTGAATCCACCATGCTAGGATGGCTAACTGAAGAGGGAGGCTTTTATTTGTATTTCGTACCTCCCTGTGCTGTAGGAGTTTCACCCTGTACATGTTTTTTTATAGTGACAAGTGGCAGAGGAATTGAGAGCTGACCAAACACCCACGGGCTCTTCCACATTTCCCTGCAGCTGGCTCGGCCCTTGCCGTGACTAGTTCTGGCCCACGGACTGTGGGCGGCGTGAGGAATGTTCCAGCGGCTGAGGCAGTGAGGGTCCCTGGGCAACGCACCCCAGCACACACTTGTAATACTTCAGGTGGGCAGCTGTAAGATGGAGAAGGGCGGCTAGATCTGGCTGGACTCTGTGTATGTGACAAGGATCTTTGTTGTGTCTAGCTACTTCGGGTTGGGGGGCAGTGCGTTACCACAGCAGAGCCTGGCCGAGACGTGGTAACACAATGAACATAAACAAGATGGCGCCTCCCCAGGATATGGACACTCGGGTCTCCCCCATGCTGAAACCAGCCTACGGGGGCCTGTGGAAACACAGCTCCTTGGCTGGGCCCAGGGAGGGCTGCTTTTTCCACTGAGGAGTTTACAAGGTGGTTCTGGAGAACAGAGGCCTTGGTCCCACACACAGAGGGGAGCCAGGCCAGTTCAAGTGACTGGAGCAAGTCAGCCACGATTGGCCACAGGGAGCCTTGTGATGGAGGGAAGGCCTGGTTGCCTTTCTGCTGCTTAATCCTCTCACTGCTTCCTGAGCTAAGCACTGGGGGAATCCACTTCCCTGGGGGATGGGGACCTGCCACACTGGAGAACACCCCCCCGACCCCCGGTCCCAAGGGACAGAAGCCATGGTCACTAGAAGGGTGGCCTGGCACGGGGCCCTGGACACTCACCACAAAGCGGCTGTTGACCTTCTCTAGGATCTGCTTCTCATTGAGTGCCATGGACTCCCCTTTCCTCTTTTTGATCCTCTTCTTCTCCAAGCGCTTGCAGGCATACATTTTACCCGTGGCCCGAACTTGGCAGGCACAGACCTGAGGTGCAAGAGAGAAGCTAAGGGCATAGGAGAGGGGAAGGCCTACCCCAGGCTCCTCCAAGGCCAGGATGCTGGGTCGGTGGGGCTGGGAACTGATGGGGCCCTGCCCTCAAGAGGTGCTTCATGCCCCTTGCTTCCCTGCCTCCAGCCTTTGGGGAATCCTAGCCTTCCAAGGTGGACGACCAGCCATTTAGGCCAGTGTTTATAAGACTAGCCAAAGCCTAAAGTGCTGTCCCT
>CM053617.1:61098377-61110644 GCA_028646535.1 Procyon lotor | reverse complement strand
AGAATAGGAGCCGAGCCGTTTGAGGTCTTGACTTCTTGGTTCCACCCCTTTTTGGTTGCGTGACCTTGGCTGGGTCATCAATCATTCCGACCCTCGCTTTTCCTCATCTCTAAAATGGGAATAACGAGCCCTGCCCCCATGGACTGGGAAGATCAGATAAAGTACAACAGCACATATTAACGGCAGCATCGGGCCAAGATGCTGGGGCCCCTCATGCCCTCACTCCTCCGTCCAAAGGCAGCCTAGGAGGCCCATTTCTCCCCCCAGACGCCAACCCCAAGGCCGGCTCCAGTGCACCTCCATCACACCAGCCCTGCGGCCAGCCTCCTCTCCGACCTTCGCACCACCTCCTGTTCCCGGGCCCACACCTCACCCTCCCCCCCGCCAGGGGGCGCAGGACGCCTTCGGCGCATCCAGAAGCGACAGAAACAGGGACAGAGTAGGAGAACTTCCCACTGAAGAAGCGGATGTTCCACTTACCTCCCCAAAGCCCCCTTTTCCTAGTACTCGGTACTGCCTGAAAGTGTTTTTGGTTACCGGTTGCCTGGAAAAAAGCAAAAATCCAACATTGGTCTCATAGTGTTGAGAAGCAGAATCCACAAGAAACGGACGACAGCAGCACTGCGTGCCCTCCAAACCAGCCAGGAATCATCACTGCGGATGGGTCCCTCAAGACTTGCTCTGGGGGGGGGGGGGCGCCTGGCTGGCTCAGTGGGTTAAGCCTCTGCCTTCAGCTCAGGTCATGATCTCAGGGTCCTGGGATCGAGCCCCACATCGGGCTCTCTGCTCAGCAGGGAGTCTGCTTCCCCTTCCCTCTCTGCCTGCCTCTCTGCCTGCTTGTGATCTCTCTCTCTGTCAAATAAATAAGAAAATCTTTAAAAAAAAAAAAAAAAAAAGAAAAGACTTGCTCTGGGCTGGGTGTTCAAATCCCAGGCCACCCGCCCTCAGCCTCCTGCGGCTTGGGACCTGAGCCGTCCTCGCTCGCTTGCTTGGAGAGAAGAGCGGAGGCACGAAGGAACTGCTTCACTACACTTTCCGCGGGGTTCCCCTCTCTCTCTCCAAATGAAAATGAGGTGGCTAAGCTCAGAAAGCAGCCGTGTTCTCTACAAGGAGAAGCGAGGGGTCCAAGAGCCACACAGTTCGGTGTCCCAGGGAGGACACAAGAACCCTTCCTGCACCTGCACATCTGGTCCACCTGCCCACCTCCTGGCCCCTGGGGGGAAAGGCTGCTGGTCACCTTTAACCGCAGGGCCCCACCCCTTCTGCCACTGAGGCCCCTTCATCAGGTTTCCCCCATAGCTCCGCCACACTGGAAACTCTTGTCTGCCCAAAGTGGTATTTACGAAGCAATCACTGCTTTGCATCTCCTGAACCCCATTTCCATTAACTAAAGTCATTTACATCTAATCCGACAGACCCTCTGATCGTGAGGCAAGAGTGAGACCTCTCGGAATAAACAAGCAAACAGTCACCCAAAATCGCCTTGAAGAACTTCGGGGTGCAGACAGCCTGGGCTTTGTCATCACTGGCCTGTTGCGCTGAAAACAGTCCCCCTCTCTGGCTTTTCTATCATGAATGGATAAAGGTATAACTGACAAATGGTACCCAACCGATGCTTTGATACAGAGACACACCGTGAAAGGATCACCACAATCAAGCTAACTTCCTGTCACCTTCCACGGTTACCATGTTCCCTCTTCCCCTCTCTCACTGGTAAGAACACTTAAGATCTCCCCTCTTGGCCAACTTGGAGCATACGATACCGTGACCTGGAGTCACGTCACTGCCCGTCGGCTCTCCAGAGCTTTCTCGTCTCCCAGAACTAGCTGAAACCTTGCATCCCTTGACCTCCATCTCCCATGACCTCCCCCTGCCGCTCCCCCAGCCACTCTCTGATCCTAGGACTGGGACATTATTTGAGATTCCACATCTAAGTGGGATCACACAGGATCCGTCCGTGTCTAGCTTATTTCACTTAGCAGAACGTCCCCCAGGTTCCTCCATGTTATCACAAGTGGCAGGATTTCCTTCTTTTTTCAGGCTGAGTAATATTCTGTGGTACGTATCTATCACGCTCTCCCTCCCCCACTCACTGCAGTATTATTCACCAGGGCTAAGAGATGCAAACAACCCAAGTGTCCTCGGATCATGAATGGATAAAGAACATTGGGGAGGTCCAACGTAGCTCTTGGACCACCAGGACTATTTCTGAGTGTCCCCCAGCCCCACTGCAGGGGTGGACCCGGGTGCACACCGGAGTGTGCCTGAGCTGGCCCACGTAATTGGGTCAGCCTGAGAAAGACCAGTGAGCCTCCAGTCACCCAGCAGCTCCTGAATGAACCCTCTGTTGCAACCCTTCTCGCCGCCGGGTCCCAAAGGTCCTCAGGCCACACCTCTCACAGGATGGCCCCGAACCCCCCGCCCCCCGGAGGCTCTAACGGCAGGCCTATCTGGCCTCCTGAGCCCTGACTCACTCCGTCTTCTGTTTCTTCAGGGGAGGGGGGTCGATACACTGATTACGTCCCCCCTGGGAGAGCAGGGCCGCCCCTCAGCGGACTCTCCACAGCTCCGGGTCCTCTTGCACACGAGCGGCCAGCGGCTGTGAACCTCCATGTGGCTGCGTGGGCCGTGCGGCCCTGGGCAGCGTTTCTACAGCCGCCCTCAAAACCACATGAAGGCGACCGGGCCTAACAGTTTCCGATACATGGAGAACAAACAGTCGGTCGCCGTTACCACAGAGCTGCTCTGCGAGGGGAAATGAGTGCAATACGGGATCCGAGGAATTTCTCGGTTCGCCTCGGGAGGGAGAAAATCCCTTTAATATTTCAACAGTACAGCACGAACAGGCCGTGATCTTGTTAGGAGGAAAAAAAAAAAAAAAAGGAAAGGGAGGAAGCGGGGTGCTGTCAGTCATTTAGGGGCATTTCTAGGCCAGCGTCCTGCCCTAATGGCTTCAACAACTCAATGCCCACAAAAGGGCCTAACTTCTTCGCAGTTAAGACACAGATATAAAAAGCCTGTTTCTCTAAGTAGCCAGGACAGACAAGTAAAACCAAAGCCAATGGCTACATCCTATTGAACAGAGTGCTCGGTGGACTAAGGGGGAAGGACTTGATCTAAGGGCCTTGGGTTCAGGTTCCAGCCTTGCCAGACCCTTGCTGTGTGACCCAGGACCAGTCGATCAACCTCTCTGACCCTTGTATCCTCAGTAAAATGACCCTGAAAAGGGATCTGCAAGACTCTTTGTAAGCTGCTGTGTAAGTGTCAGATATCATTATTAGAACTCTAGGAACAGGGGTGCCTGGTGGCTCAGTTAGTGGTTCAGTGTCTACCCTCGGCTCAGGTCATGGTCCCAGGGTGCTGGGATCAAGCCGTGCGCTGGGCTCCCTGCTCAGTGGGGAGCCTGCTTCTCCCTCTCCCTCTGTCACCCCCCCTGCTATGCACACTCGCATGCTCTCTGTCAAATAAATAAAATCTTAAAAAAAAAACCCCACAAGAACTCTGGAAACAAAGGACACCTCCCCTCTGGGGGTCTTTATGGTGACAGTGCCTGCCGCATGAAGCACCAGGGTATTCCTCACAACCGCTGCAGGAGGTGGGACAGCCCCCTTGTGCAGGTGAGAAGGTTTAGGCTCTGAGAGGGGAAATGAGTTGCCCAAGGTCATGACGGTAAGTGGCAGCTCTGGGGCCCACATCCAGTGTCTCAACCCCACACCGCTGCCCCGGGAAGGGGGGCAGAGATCAGGTTGTGTGGCCCATGGCTTTGGCTCGGCGGGGGGGGGGGGGGGGGGGGGGGGGGGGGGGGGGGGGGGGGGGGGGGGGGGGGGGGGGGGGGGCGGCGGCGCGAGGTGACAAACGCCTCCCCACCACACTGTCCCGTGATCCTCAGGAACACGAGGGCCAGCTGTTCCTTCACATGTCAGACACTTGAGGGTGACAGCCACAGAGACACTGACGATCTCATCGACAACCACAACGACCGTATCCAGCATTTGACTTCCTGGGGCCAAATGGCTGACCTTTCCTGAACACTTGCCTTATTGTGGGCCCGGACGGCGCTTACCTCAGCTCGTCCGCACCCAGGCCTACAAAGGCCCGCACTATGGTTATCCCCACCTCAGCTCTTCTGCACCCAGGCCTACAAAGGCCCGCACTATGGTTATCCCCATCTCACGGATAAGAAAACTGAGGGGGGGCGGTGAGCAGCCCTTGCCAAGGTCCCTGCGGAGAAGGTAGAGCCGGGACGCAGACCCGGGCTGTGCACCCCAGGGCCCTCAGCAGGATGTCTGCCCTGACCCTCACCTCCCTGGCTCTCCCGGAGCCACTGTGTGCACATGCAAGGGGGCCAGTGGCAGTTAGTGGCCCACAGAGAGGACTGTCCCCTGCTCAACTGTCATTCGCACCAGTGGGGGTGGACGGGAACCCCCCCCCAGTGGTACAGAGCTGTGTTTCCCTCTGGGCTTCCCGAAGTGGGCAGGGAAGAGCCGGTGATGGGGCTCTTCGGGCAACCTGTCCTGCAGCCTCCTAAGTGTCTGCAGGGTGGGGACAGTCAGAAGCAAAATGGCTCTCGGCTCTCTGCTAAGAGGGTGCCCCAATGCCCATGGGCACCAGGCCTCAGGCACATGGACTCCTGGGCTGTGGAAGGGGATCCTCTCCCCCTTGTCTACCAGTGGGGCCCAGCACGGATTTAACGCAGGCATTGCCCTGTTCTGCCAATTCTGGAACAGTGTGGTGGGCAGAGCCCTGTGCTAGGGGTCCTGCCCCCTCCCCCCGGCTGCACTGCTAGCCTGCCATGCGACCAGGCCACACCCACTCTGTGGCTCTCCTTCCTCGGTCACACGGAGGCCGAGTCACTGCCACGTCTGTGAGAGCACTTTGCAGAGAAAAGGCCATACACGAAAGTTCTACCCATTATTAGAGACGAAAAGGTAAACAAGAAGGAAACCCTGCTGCTCCCACGCCGGCCAGGAAAGCATGAGAACAGTCGGTGAGGCCGAGGGGAAGCAGGCACGGGACACCGGCGGGACTGGAAACGGGGGCAGCTGTCCGGGAGGGCAACTCCCTCGCAGTCCCACATCAAGCATTTCTGACCCAGAAAGTCCTCTGCTGGGATTTCTATGGACATACTTGCGAAAGTACGTGAAAACATCTGTACAAAGCTCTTCATTACTGAGGGAAGATTGTACATAAAACGGAGAGCAACCTCTACGTCCATCAACGAGACTGAGCTAAATTAGGGATGTGTGACTCGCTCGCACATATGGCAGCTCTTTATCTGCTGACAGAGGGAGGGTTCCTAAAACCAGTGACCCAAAAAAGTAAGAAAAAGTATGTATGTACTTATGAGTGAGCGTGCCTGTACGCTCTAATGAGCACAGAGCATTTCTAGAAGAGCCAAGAACTTAATCAACAGGAGGATGGCTAATTTTACTTGAACCATGGACCCACGGAGGTAGCTGATTTTTCTGAGTTCTCAGCTGGAAAGCCTGCCCCCCCACCCCCCCACGCACGCGGCACACACCTGCAAGGGGGCTGTGCCGGGAGCACTCACCTCTCCAACCACTTCCACTGGAGAAAGCGATCAAAATACATGCTGTCCAGATACTCACGGAAGGGCTCTCCCTTCAGGTAGCCGTGGACAGACCTGGCTCGGAGGGAACAAACGGACATTTACAACCCTAGCCTGAAGCCAAGGGGCAGAGCCGTGTCCGTATCCGGCAGGGTAACAACTGGCCTCAGAGGCCCATCACCCGGCCAGCGTGACTGCCTGACCCCACGAACGCGTCCTGGGTCCCTGCCACAGCACGGCTCTAGGCGCGGGGGAGAGCTGTGAGCGTGAGGTCGGTGGTGTGACGTGGGACAAGCGTCGGAGAGGTGTCTGCAGGAGCATGTTGTCATGGGGGAGGGAGAAATGAGGCCCCTGGGGGTTTTGGGTAGCGCTCCCTCCCTCACAAAGGGACTCTTGAGCTCCAGTGAGGACAGAAGAATACTTAAGTGGGTACAGGGGTGAGTGTGTGCGGGGGTGGGCAGAGCAGGGGTGCAGTACCTGAGGGCCCAGGCTCTGGATTTGGTCCAGGACCAGCAAAGCCACTGGGAGCTTTCCAGCCCCGCGGCAGGGTGCACCGGCGCCTGCCCCCCAAAGCTGGCTGTGGGAAGGGGAGGATGAGCTTCTTTCCCTTAAAAAGCCATGATGCTGAGCCGCCCAGCCCAGGCACTTGGGGCCTGGGGGGGTGGGGTGGGGTAGTGGTGTGTGCAGTGGAGGCCATGTGGGACGCTGTCTCCTGCCAAATGTGAGGGCAGGGGGTGGGGTACGGGCTGGGATGGCCACTCCCTCAGAGTCACAGGGACAGCTCAGGGGCCTCCCCCACTGTCAGATGCGACCCTCAGCCAGCTCCAAGAGGAGAGCAACCAGTTTTGTTTCTGCTTATGTGTTGGGGGGGGGGTCTCTCCTCAGCATCTAACAGCGCTGGACCCCAAGCTGGCCCTCCCTGAATGTCCATTCTCCACATGGGCTCCGGCTCTTCCCACACGGCACAGGGGCGCTGGTTTTCACGTCCTCCCCGCCTGGCTGTTACGCCCCAAGAAGCTGGGCTGAATTCTTGCTCACCACAGCACCCCCAGCACCTATCCCAGTGCAAGGCACACAGCAGGCGCCCCGCTGTCTGTGGGGCAGAGGCTGAATGACGACGCACAGCAAGCCGTGCAGGGTGATCGGGCTCCAGAAGGTTGCTGGTGTGCGGGCACGTGTCAGCTTATGGGGCAGGGTACCTGGGCGGGCACAGGCACGCGTGTGTGCCTAGCGACTCACTCTGCCACAGTATGTGTGCGAGGGACAGGTCGGGGTTTCCCTGGGTGTCTGGCCAGCAGCACACCCACCGACTTGTCTCCTCTTCCATCAGGATGGCCGTACGAGGCAACAGGGTGCGGCTAAGGCGGCCTCCGGCACCCTTTCCGCAGCAGCGCTACCTGGCCCTGGCTGCTGGCGGCAGTCGGGGTTGGGGCCCTGGGAAAGACTCCCAAACCACCCAGACGGGGTCAAGTTTTTGCACATTCCTCTGTCTCAACAGCCTGGAGAGCCACTTGCTTTCAACACCCTTTGAGACAGATGTTTTCTTAGGATTTGGCACTTTGGTATCTTTTCCCTTCCTAAGAAGCATACAAACAGCTGGGTGGCTTGGCTGGGGCCCCGGCACGGCAGGCCCGCCCCAGGGCCCAGCGCGCCAGGTGGACGGTAGGGGCAGCCCCTCTCCAGGGCCGCGTGGTGCCCACAGCAGGATGAGGGGCCCGAGACCCGGCCTGGGCAGGGAGGGCGCACTTACTGTGCACAGGCAGAAAAGAGTTCCTTGCAGGGCCTCTGTAGGAGCTTCTCCTCCGTCTGGGAGACCAGGTCCTGGCCAACTTGGGCAATGAAAACTGGGGACTGGAGGAAGAGAAGAGGATGTGTCAGCAAGGGGCAGGCGCGGGGCGTCACCTCTCCCTCCCGCCCACTCCGGGCCCTGAAACACATGCCACGTTCAGGGGCGCGCAAAGGTGGCCGGGCCGGAAGGCGGTGAATGAGCCCAGACTTAAGGCCAGGTTTCTGGCTCTGCCACTTTCAGTCTGTGATTTCGTGGAGGTTGCTAGGTTCCTCTGAGCCTTGCGGCCCTCATCTGCAGCATACTGGGAATGATGTCCCTGTGTCCCCGGCTTGAGGTCAGACCCGAACGAGATCTATGTCTGGAACTGTGCCGCGTGGACGGGTTGGTCAGTCAGCCCCCCACCGGGATCTTGCAGATGCCCCTTCCCAGGCTGGGCCTGTCTGCACAGAGGGCAAGGCAAATCCCTGCCCAGCCTCAAGGTCCTGCGTCAGAGGGTCTGGAATAGGCGGGAGGGCCAGCAAAAACACAGCTCGGCAGCAGAGGAGGGGCGCTCCGTGGGCACCGCTTTGGTTGGCAGGGGCTCGAGGCCCAGATCTGCCACTTGAGCTGTGGGACCTTGGTCTGGACTCAGCTTCCCAGTATCAGGAAGATGACCGGGAATAAGAGTTTCTCCCGGAGAGGGGCGCCTGGGTGGCTCAGTCAGTTAGAGCCTCGGCCTTCAGCTCAGGTCATGATCTCAGGGTCCTGGGATCGAGCCCCACATCAGGCTCTCTGCTCAGCGGGGAGCCTGCTTCCCCCTCTCCCTCTGCCTGCCTCTCTGCTTACTTGTGATCTCTATCTCTCTGTCAAATAAATGAATAAAATCTTAAAAAAAGAAAAAAAAAAGTTTCTCCTGGAGAGAATCAATGAATCCCGTGGGTCAGGCATTTGGCCTAGACCATGATTCCTGGCAGGGAGCGTGCAGTAAACATCATTACTGTCATTTCCCTCTTTTATGTGAAGCTGTGGCCCAAGTGTTTCAAGCTTGAAAGGACAGTTCTGAGAATTTCTGCATCCTGCCCAGGGCAAGAGCCACCCCACCTCTGGAAAGGCGCTAGGACCACAGGAAGCCTGCCCCCTTCCTCTGACCATTCAGCCTCCACCACTAGCTGGATCGATGAGGGAGGATGTTAATAAATTACGGGATATTGCAGAAAATTGCCAGGAGTGGAACCAGAAAGATGGGATGTGGATATATCTTTCTCCCCCAAAGATGCTGAAATCTGAAAGGCTGGCTTTCTCCTTTCAGCTACTGAAACGTGACTATGGAGCTGATTTCCCTGTGAAGCCAACTGGTGTCGTCTGTCGTGGGGGGTCCATCCTGCGAGGGAGATGCAGGGGCACCCACAGCAGTGGGACCTGGATGAATGAAACTGGTGGCTCATTTTCTATTCATCATGGTTCTGAAAGCCCGCATTCCTAAGTTCCTTCCTTCTTTCTTCTCTCCTAGGCTCTGCCTCCTCTGCATCAGGGCCCCTTGGTGGAGGGAGCCGCAGGTGTTGCGAGGTAGTTACGGTGAAGGTAAATCCGCTGGCTCACCCGGTTATACCACACGGCAGGCTTGTTGGCCATCACCGACCCTGGGTGGCGGTGGCTCCCTCCCCACACTAAAAACCTGGATGAGCGAGACTGTAGAAAAGATGCTTGAAGTTACAGAAGGAGCCCCCCTCCAAGAAACCGGAGGCCCGAGCACCAGTCCCCCCCCCACCCCGGGGGCCACTGTGTGGCTTCATCTCCTCCGCTACAGGCAGGAGCTGCTGCAGAGATGGCTGATGGTTGGGGTGGAGAGGTTGCTTCTAAGACTTGGGGCACTTTCTTGGGAACTCTGGCAGCTGAATCTCTTGGGGTCAGTAACTCTGGGCTACTTCACAGCCATTGAATCCTAAGACAAAACCGGAGGGCACGGGCATATTTGCGCCACGAGAGCTGATGGCCGGGTAACCTTGGTTAAAAGGGCACCTGCCAGGCACAGAAGGGTGCCCACGGTACGTACGGAAAGGAGCGACCGGGAGCCGTGCGCGGTGCCGGGACGGAATGTGGGTCTGGGAGGAGTCAGCAAAGACCAAACACACATGCTGGGCTGGGAGGTCGTGGGGAGAAACCCCCACTACTTGGACCTCAGAAGAGGCCCCTGGGTTGCCCACCTGTCTGCACTCAGCTGCACCCCAGTTTTGTCATCAGACGTCACCCCGGGAAGACTCACCCCTACCCGGAGTGGACCGAACCTGGCTTTGGGCACATGGCGGGGGTGTGAAAAGGTGACGCCCGTGTGGCCCTGACTGAGCACTTTTTCTCCAGGCAGACAGGAATGGCAGAAATCAGGTGATACCCTAGCGGGACCTTCTCACGCCTCTCCAGGCTCTACGTGGTCGTGTGTAAAAGGGGCCCACGGAGAGACTTTTTTTTTAAACCAGCAAACTTCTTCCCTCCTCCAAATAAACTTTATCTATAGAGCCACTCCTGAAAACCAAGGGGCAGCACTGGTTTGTGTCTGCTGAAGGCCAGCGGTGGTTGGGCACCGTGAGAAACACCTCACGGGTACTTCCTCTAACCTTCATCAGGGCTCCGCGAGAGGACGGCTACAATGCTCACTTCACAGACAACGAAGTGGAGGTCCGAAAATTTCAGTCACGTGACACCAGGTCACCCAGCCAGGGTGGCAGACAGGGGACAGGAACATGGGTCGGCGGGTGGGTCTGGAGGGAGTCTGGCTGAAGGTGGTGGGGTGTCTGGGCCCCTCTCACCCAGGAGCCCCTCGGCCCTCAGGGTGGGCAGGGCACCGGGCAGCCCTCCAGCAGCGGCAGCAAGAACAGAAATAGAAGATGTTGCAGCTCAGGGCAACGAGCCCCCGGGCTCAGAGAGGGAGATCATTTCTGGGCGAGGTCACCTGGGAAAGGCTTCAAGGAGGACAGGGTCAGAGGCAGAGCAGAATCTCCGACTTCCACCCTCACGGGCCTTCCCGCAGAGGACCATACTCTGCTTCCCCCCCAGCCGATGGGGGGGCGGCCCAGGGCCGGGGGGGATCCAGCCGTGTGCATGGAGTTGCACCGCTCTCATTCTCTGCGGTTGGTTGGCAGGAGGGCTCTGGGGAGGCTGCCCACGGTCAAAGCCCTAATAGGAGTTAATGAGCGGGTAGTAGTGCGTTTGGTTTGACGACCATGGGTTTAAACTCAGTCTCTGGCTCAACATGAAGAGATTAAGCAATTCCAACCAAACCCCCTTTCAAGTGACTCCAGAGAGTAACGCCTCTGCCAGTAAGGGAATAAGAAGCTATTGGCCAGTTTAAGTTGGGAACCGAAACCCGAACTTGCCAGGGGGGTGAGAGGAGCAGCTGCCCAGGGGACATTTCCACGGGACATTTGGAATTTGCATCAACGGATCTGGGAGGTATTGGTCCCTCCTCTCCAGGTCAGAGAAGTCCATTTCCAAGAGAGACCCATGAAGAAGGCTCTCCCTGGCCTGAGTGCAAGGTCTAACACATCATGTAAGATAATGCACCCCCAGATGCTCAGAGCGCTCTGGGGTCCCAGCAGCCACAGCCGGCCGCACACCGTCCCCTGTGGCTTGAAGGCCGAATTCCACAGTTTCAGATCTCATTCCAGGAAGCTAATCCCTTCTGGTCCCAGAAGGCCTGTGAGGTGGGCTAGGGAAGGGAGGGGCGCATCCTTGGGGCCAGGTGGGCTCCGGACAGGAATAACACCTTCACCGCGAGGGGGCTCAGGAATGCCAGGAGAACTGTGGTTAGCACTGTGGCTCTTTCTAGCAGGAACTGTCCCTCTAGGGGGAACCTGAGGGTCGGGGGGGGGAGGGGCTGGGGACCGTCCTCCTCCATGTTAAAGACATCTCCCTAATTTCTAACCAAACGGAAAAAGCCCTGAGGCCCTTACATATTGGTAGGGCTGAAAGCGGCCAGAACTGGTCTTGGTGGAGGTCTCTGCTCCAAGTTGCTCTGGGGTCTCGGACCCTCTCAGGCCCGCAGTATTTTGAAGTGACGCTTCATTTCTTTGGTCACCAGATGGTCTCAAGGAGCTCCAGCCAGCAGGCCTTGACTTTTAATACCGTGGTGTGAATTTAGGCACTGAGTTTCCTCCGAAATGTGTGGCATTAGCTCTTGGTGGTGCCGCTTCTGAGGACAGGAGGAAGAAATTGGGGACAGGGTTTCTCTGCTGGAGGCCCCACCATGAGTGGCCTCCTGACAGTCTGGGGCACTGAAGCTCACCAGCTGGCCAGCCTCCCTGTGATCACACCCCCAGCCCGGCCCGAAAGCCCACTCCGATGACAAGATGACCCCCGCTGCTCCTAAGGATCGCTCCGTGGCCAACTCCTGGAACAGCTTAAGACAGCACGACATGCCTTGGGGACATGGCTGTGCTTGCTGGGGGCTGCCCTCTCCCTGCTGGCCAGCCCGACAAGAAAGAATTCCAATTCCCCGAGGAGCTGGCAGCTGCAGGGAGTGCCTGTCGTGCCCCTGAAATCACACCTGGAGCAAGAGAACCGGCACCCTGCTCCCCTCTTTGGCTAAGACTCCTCTCCACCGTTTCCCCCCCCCCCCGGGAAGTTGCTGGGGAATAGGGGGCATTAGCCCTTCGGTTTGCTTTATCCACTGAGTCTGCGCCTCGGTACTCAACCCAGGAAGCGGGTGCTGATCACCTGCCGCACCCAAGGCTCTGCCTCATAGGGTGCTCTGACGCCCTCCCTCGCTGACTTCACTGCAGAGACTTGACGCCCCAGGGCAGGCCCAAGCCCAACTCTGCCTCCACGGGCCCGGTGGTCCGGCCCACAAGGTGGCGCCATTGAGCCCCCTCACCGCGCTTCACTGCGCACACTCCCCACAGGTGGCCCAGCCTCCTGGGCCTCAGAGCAGGGAGGC
>CM053617.1:61065266-61090026 GCA_028646535.1 Procyon lotor | reverse complement strand
GGGCTACTCTGTCTTACCACCAAAACTTCCCTCGCTACATCCTCAGGTAAGGCTGCCTTCCTCCCACCCTAGGGAGGAAATAATCATTTCTTTATTTGACCAACTGCAGGACTATGTCAATATGGCACAATTTATTATCAGGAGTCAGACAGACCAGGGTGCAAATCCAAGTTCTTCCGTTTACTAGTCACATGACTTTTGGCAACTCATTTCACCTCATTCAGACCCAGTTTCATCGGCTGTCTGTTGGGATGGTAATACTTCCACCTTCCAAAGTTTCCTGAGGCGTGGAGGATAACAGAGGCCAAGCCCCTGACATTCCATCAGCACAGGACAAACACGGCCATCAGCCTTTCAAATGAGCCCCAAATTTTGTCGCCATTATCGGTCAACGGCAATAGTTCCCACTGTGATAGTATTTACTTGATATTTTTCTTTAACCTGGGTGTTAACTGACTCTCCCTCCCACCTGCAGGGAAATGACTGCTGTGGTTATTGTTTATTTTTTTAGGACATACATTAAAAACATTTTTAAAAAATGCATAATCACAGTTCGGTGCGCTACGTATGATCATCACACGTGTGAAGAGGCGTGCCTGCCTACCTTCCTAATAGAGCATTCTGATGTTCTGAAGAAATGCACATACATCTTCTGTTCCCATCCACCAGGCTCCTTGAGGATGGGGCCTGGGTTGTCTTGTCTCTGATTAACACAACATCTGGGACATAGAGGAAGCCCGTTGAGTATCTGCCTCGTGCGCGGGAGAACATTCTCGCGTAGCCGTATCAGAGACTGGACAGAGAGCACAACTAAATTCCATTCCAGCATATTCTGAGCCTCATCCAAATTCTTCTGCTGTGCTGGGTGCATGTTCCATAAAAAAATTACATGTAAGAAGTGGCTGTCAGCAAAGGAGTCTGCGATTGTTTCCACAAACATTTCCATGAACCTGAAATGGCTTTTGCTGTAATGGGGTTTGATCCATCTCATGGTGCCCTGGAGAGACCGGGATGGGCCAGTGCAAACGTGGCAGGGACTTCCCGGGAAAGGGGTCCTTCTCTGAGCTGGACAAAGAAGACCTTCTGAAGGAGTTCTGCACCTCCTCGACAGCTGAAGATATTCTTGCAAAATATTTCCATCAGGGAGTGAGGTCCTTACGCAAAGCAAGAGGCAGTGACATTCTGAAAACACTGCATTCCAAATAAAATGTGAGCTGTGACAAGGATGCAGTGGGACCCAGCTTCTGGGTCAGAGACACTTTTTTAATGATGGAAATGTTTTGATGGAAAATAGTGCACTTGGCCTGTTAAGAAGTAACCAAGCAAAATGTTTTGGGGCATAAGTAAAATGTTTTATTTGGCCAAGTCATGTCAATTCGGACTGGAAGGTAACTCACTTCTCCTGCCACCTCAACCTCCCATGGCCAAATGGCAGACTGAAAAAAAACTGAGACAGGTGTAGGCAGCCGGCTGCTTGAGACCAGAGGGCCAGAGACCTACATGCAGAAGGTTCTGGAGCTGGAGGATCCCTGCTTGGCAGGAAGTTCGTCCAGCAGGAATGAGCTTGACCCTCCAGCCCCATCTGTACTGTGTCCTCACCCCATCCTGGGTGAGAGGCTGGGGGGGGGGGTCACAACCATGTGTCAGGTCCGAGAGGCCACCATAAGCAGGCACGTCCAAGCTTTGCCTGTAAAGAGGTGACCCGGGCAAGTTCTAGAAGCCCCCCCGATCTGTAAGATGAGGATGAAAATACCACTTCCTGCTGGGTGATGACGTACGCTCAGGGAGTGTGAAGAGAGCTTTGCGAGCTCACAGCAGCCCCCAGCCTCCGCGGGGAGCGAGACAGGCGCAGTCAGAGCCAACAGCCAGTGGCATGTGGCCCGAGCAAGCCCCACGGGCAGGGGGTGGTTTTGAGGATCATGGGACGCCCTGGAACTCAGAGGCATAGGAGCAGCTGGTAGCTGAATCAGTCCCGGAAGGGAAAGCTAGCTCTCACCATTCAGACCTCACTGCGGAAATTATTGGCTGCTGGCCGAAGACCCCAGAGGGGCTGTCAGCAGGACTGGAGAGAGAGAGAGAGAGAGAGAGAGCCCACGCCCACTGCTGATGACAATCTTGGTGCCGGCGGGGGCCATCCCTGCACAGCAGGGGTCCTGAGAGGGGTCTGAGTGGACATTCATGGAGACCCTGGAGGTGTTACTGATTTAGACCTGGGTCCAGGGGAGGAACTGCTTCGGGGAAGGTGACAGATTTGCCCAAGGCCATTCAGCAAGTTAAGCGGAAGAGCCAAGAAGGGGCCTAGTCTGGTTTTAAAGACACTGCTTTCCCTCCAGAACCATCGGAAATATGGTCTGACATGGCATCCCCTCAGCCCACCTCCCAAAGCCGTGCCCTGGCCTGCAGCTGCTGTCTTCCTTTCATCTGCAGCTTTGGAAGGCTGAAGCCCAGAGAGGACCAGCCCCGGCTCGCTGCTAACCCAGCCCGTCAGCTCCCTCTCCGAGTCCTTCCAACAAGAACTCCTCTCTGAACTCAGCGATGGACTCTGTTTAACCTCTCCGCCTAGCGCGCATTCTCTCAAATTCTCTCTTTTGATGGTGCAGGGCAGGGGGCGGGGGGAGGAGAGCACAGGATGGTGGGGGATTGCTCACCTCTCATCTCTTGCCAACATCTCAAAAAATCTGTCTCCTGCTGGTGGCCAGGACTTCAAGAGCAGCCCTCCTGTGGTGGCCAAGGGAGTGAGCAGAGCTGCCCTGTCATCTGCTCCACCCCCCCCCCCCCCCCGACCATTCCGCCCCCAACACACACACACACACACACACTCCTATTTATACCCCTCAATCGAACCATCTCCTTTTTTGGACAATGTCGCAGTTTTGGCTCACTGTGGATGCTCAGTCATTGCGTCTCTTTACCAGGAAGGGAGAAGCACAGGGAAGCAACAAACATACTTGGCCTGCCACCAGGGCTCTAACTGATGGCGTCTGATTCTCCTCCGAGGCACCTTCCGATGGCCTGTCTAGCCAAGCGCTTGGCCAGTTTCTCCACCACGGGGGAGTGCTCAGCCCGCAAGCTCAGGCCCCCTCCGGGCTGGATGTCCCCCAGCCAAGTCCACGGAGGCGCAGGCCACCTTCCTGCCTGAGTCACCCCACCTTGCAGAGCCCTGGGGGGGACCCCGGCCTGGCGCCGCTCAGCACGCTGGCCGGTCACAGCACCTTCCTCTCCTGCATTCCTCGAGGCCGGCAGGGCAGGCGCCAGTTGGCCCACTCGTAGGAGAGGAGGAACACAACTCAGACACACCTGCTTCCCAGGGGGTATAGGAAGCTTTTTCACCTTGTCACTTCTAATGTACTGATTTACTGATTGCTTGCTTATGTCCCAAAAGGATCCACAGCCTTTCCCAATAAATGCACATTTCAATTGTTCCATGAAAGACAAAGAACAGGAAATAAGCCATGAAGCGGGAGGGGAGACTAGAATGAGCTCCCTCCAGAACATCGAAGGAGAGCTAGGCTTTCAGCTTGAAACTCCCCTGAGAGCTTTCCAGTAGTTTGAACAGAGAGTGGGGTGGGTGGGTGACTGGGTGGGGGGCATGGATGATAAACGACAGCCAGGCTTCAAGACACCTCGGGAAACAGACGGACAATAAGCACCTACTGTGTGCAGACTTTGGCTACATGCTGGGGGAGAACTGAGATTCACCCCCTGTCTGTGCGAGCAGGCAGGCACCAAAGCCTGGGGGGTGAGTGAAGGGCACGCTGGTGGGGCGTCACTCTGCCCTCTGTGCAGAGCAGGGATGGTGGAGGCTGGAAGGTGATGGGACAAGGTTCAGGGACACCTGGGATTTCCTGGCCGTGCTCGCAGGGGCAAGTGAGTCTGCTGTCTCCACTTGCCAAGCTGTCCCCGTCCCCTAGGGAAGGTTCAGAGCCAGGAGAAAGGCCTTCCCTAAATTGGAGGCTCTCCCCAGAGCGTGAGGCCTCGGCTACCTGCCCAGCAGTTACCTCCAAGGCAGGATGTGAGAAGGTCAGGGACCAGCACCGCGTCCCTTCCTGCCACAGGCTCCGAAATGCTTCTCCCCAACTCCAACCCGACGTCCCAGGCACTCAGATGCTGCTGCTGGGGCCTTCCAAGCTCCCCAACTAAGGTGCCTCCGGGTCCCCGGGGCCTGGCCACGAAGCCAACAGACCTGGTCCCTCCTTGTTTCCTGCCACCCTTAACCCCCAGCCTGTCCCATCCATCCCTTCGCAGGGCGTCAGATTCCCCACCGGCCAAGTGACGGAGTGTGGCTAGCTCAGGGCTGAGGCCTTCCAGCTCTAACACTGCAGAGAAATCCTAACTTGTCAGCGGGGAAACTGGACCAGAACTCAGATCCCCAGCTCCGGGCCCTGGCACCCCCACTGGGAAGGAGCCACCAGGACGGGACGTGTGGGCTCAGTGGCTGCTGGGAGGGGTTGAGCTCACTTCCTGCTGCAAGGCAACATGGCAGAGATCAAAGCTGCTCCCGGGGAGACTCTCTGCCCCCCAGAAAGGCCTTACACCCCTTGGGCCCCACTCAGCAGGAGGCACAGGCAGAGGCAGCTCGTCCTCTCCGTGCACACACAGGGCCTCTTTGGACCCTAGGGCTGGGCTCTCACACTCACCAGCCAGGGGTCCTGACGAGTCCCTTCTCTCTGAGCCTGAGAGAGGAAGCGCGACTGACAATCAGGGCCCATGCAGAATTTGGAAGGTCTAGCTTCTGGCCTTCACTGTAACCACTCCCTTCTCTTGTCAGGTCAGTGTCTGCAGCTTCGAGTCATTTCTTTCCCCTGACATCGTCGAGGTGGAACGGCTACAAGACACCCAGAAGCCTGCCTTCAGGACATTTCATCTGGCGACAGACCATCACACACGCACCCACACACGAGCACACACACACACACAGCCACGCATACACACATGCATGTACATAACACAGGGGTGGGTCGCACATGCCAGGCTGGGCCCTATGAACAGGTAGGAAGCCCTGCAGACTCTTCCAGAAGGCTGGACAGCAACAGAGAGCCCCCACACAGGCACCCCCTCAGGTAAGCCATGAGGCGGCCGTCTCTCAGCCCCCTGGACTTGGCCGTCAACAGAAATGAAATGGCTCCCAGAGACCATGACTGCCCCCTGATGCTGAGGTGGGGAGAATGAGTCCCACAGACAGTACATCAGTCCAATTTCCTTCCCATCCTGGGTGAAAGATTCTAGCCAACACCCCCTACGTGAGCCTGAGAGAAGGCCTGGGGCTCTGTCCTTGGGGGGGGGGGGGTGTGTGCAGAGAACAGTCAAGGCCAGCACATTCTGTGGGGATTTCTGGTGAACGGGCTTCCCCGGGCCTCCCACCCCCCACCAGGGCCTAGGGATCAGGTGGGCAGTAAGGACCCCCCTGTGGGGCCCACGAGCCAGCCAGCGAGCCTCGCTGACAGCGCTCTGAGGGTCGGGCGGGTGGCTCATGAACCGGGAGATGTGCCTCAGCCTTGGGGGGCAGCCCACGTGCCCCCAGGGACCCGAGGCCACTCCCGGAGCGGAGCAGTCAGCACGGCCAGGCCGAGGCTCAGCAGCAGGGTCCCACAGGCAGGATGCCAGCCGCAGCCGACTGGTCCCCCTCCATAAAGCCAGCCCCATGGGGGTTTTCCTTCCTGTCCCAGGAGATGATAGCTCCGAGTCAGGAAGTCATGGTCAGGAAATAACTGCAGGAAAAGCCCCAAACTGCAGACCATGGAGGTGTGAGGACGGGGCTGCCAGGCTGGGGGGTGAGCCTCACTGGGTCCAGCTGCACGGGCTCCAGAGGGACCAGTCCTTGGGTTCCGCCACAACAATGGCCTCTCGTCACTCGCTCCTCCCTTCCCCCCTTTGTGGATTCCTTCACTGAATGGCTGGTTCTGGGACACCTTCCCAGCTCCCACAGAGGACCGGGCCCTAGCAGAGGGGCAGTGCTTACAAAGGTGTCACACATCCTCTAGGAAAGTAGTCAAACACCCAAAGCCTACTTTTGTTCCCTGTGCCTAGGGTTTGGTAGTGGCATATGTGGAATATTCTAGGGCCTGGGTGAAGGGGGTGGGTGGTTGTTTCAGGCAGGGGTCCATTGACTTTGGAGGTAAGACCTGGCCAGATAGGGAGGAGGATGGAGGATGAGGCCTGAGCAAAGACCAGAAGCAGGAAGAAAACCTGTTTACCAAATAGCCCCGGGGGCTCAGCCCTGGGCAGGTGCTTCTAAACACATGGTCACAATTTAAACTCTCCAGCAACCCTGAGAAGTGAGTGACATGGTCCCCATATCTACAGGCAAGGACCATGCTCAGACAGGTCTTCACTGCCACAAACCCTCATTTCCTTATGTGCCAAATAAGCCTAAAAACAGTGCCTCTCTCTTAGGGTTATGGGGTAGGTATAAAAAAGCAATGCAGAGTGCTGGGCACGGTATTCAGCACATAATAAGAATCTTATCAGTGAGAGGTACTACTATCATTTTTGTTCTGTGTCTGTAGCTCAGAGAGGTCAAGCAAACTGTCCAAAGTTGCACAGCTCCTAAATAAAAAGCAAGGATTTAGTGCTATGCTGAAAACTACCACGCTGTAGAGGCTTACTCAAGACCATGAGAAGCCCAAAGGTTTCCAGGGGTGGGGGGTTATGGGGAGAGGACCACTCTGGGTGGCTTCATACAGCAGGTCGGGAGACCAATTTTAGAGGGGTAGAGGACAGACTTGGTAAGAGACCCTGCCTCAGGGCTGTGTGGTCTGGACTCTGTCCTATGGGCAGTGAAGGAGCCATTTATATCTGCTAGGAGTCTCAACTTCGATGTCTTTAGAAAAGTCAAGAAGCATCTAAGTGCTAAGATCAACAAACAAGGAGGCTAGGTTGGATGGGCAAGACGGAAGAAGAAACCAGCCGTCAACAGCGGACCAATGAAGAGGCTACTGCATCAGTCCAAGCAGGGTGAGGAGTGTCAAGCCAGTGGGATGGAGAAAAGGGTGCTGACCCAACCAAGTGGGCTCAGGAACTCTGAGGTGCCCACCTGGCGAGGCTGGTAAAGCCCCTGTGGGACACAGGGATCCAGAAGCGGCCAGGAGCAGTGCAGGTTGGAAATGGCTGAGAAGTAAACATGGCAACAGGCAAGTATGGCTGAGAAGGATTCCTTTCTTGTTAAAGCCAAATGGGGACAGAGGGTAGCAAAGGCCGGAGGAGAGTAAGTCTTGCGGCTGGCTGGCCAGAGGAGGCAGCCAGGGGACATTCGGGGTGGAGAGCTCCCTCTGCGCCCCACACCCACATCCTGACCCCCAGTTAGTGCAGACCGGCAAGCCCCACCTGGGTGACACCTGAGGCGGTCTCTCAGAGACAGCCAGAGTGACATTCGGGCCCATCTGCCGCCTTCCAAAAGGCCCTGTGGAGGGTAGAGGGAGAGAGGACAGACAGCAGGGGTGTGAGAAACCACCCCCGAAAAGAGGGGAGGGAAGAGTCAGGTGGGCGGCAGGAACAGCTGTCAACTCGGAGACCTCCTGGGTGGTGTGAAAGGCATCCTGTGACCCAGCGTCACAAAGAGAAACCTGCTCGCAGCCTGACACCGCAGGTGACAGAAGCTCCGGCAGCCCCTGCCTCCTAGGGCATAGCGTCATCGGAAGTGGAGGCCATCTATGGCACATTCCAGGCCCCGGGCTGGGTCCTGGAGAAACACTATCTCATCTCTCCCTGACACACAGTAAGTGGGAAATATCTGGGGAAGTGAATGAATTTCCTCTCATTTACAAAGCCCAGCCCTCTGTCTATCCCTGGCTTCCCTTTGCTCTCTGTTCTCGCCCGGAGGACAGCTGCAGGGGCTGTCAGAGGAACATCCAGTGGCTCCCAACTACCTGTAGGACAAAGACCTAACCTTTCGGGCCAGAGGCACAGATGGTGTCTCGGGCCTGAGCCAGCCTCCCTTGGACCTCTTCCCTCATGACTTCCTTGCACAAAGCCCATCAAAGCAGTAGGCCTATTGCTTCCCAAACGTGTCCCGTGCTGTCCTACCTTCACGGGGAAGGCATGGCAACCGTGGTGGACACCCACAGCCGGCAGAGGCTTGACACAGGTCCAGGTCTGGATCTGGACTCTGTTGCTTCCAGATCTCTGTAACCAGGAGCAACTTACAAGTCTCTCTGAGTCTCTGCATCTTCATCCATAAGGCAGAGGGTGGAGGTTTTTGTATCGATTTAGTGAGTGTGTGTCCATAAAGCCAAGAGTCCAATTTCCAGCCACGGTAAATGCCTAGGAAATGCTTGCTGGTTATATGATGCTTCACTGCAGACTCCATAATTCTCCCTTTTCTCCCACCTGCTCACCTGAAGCTCTCCGTCCTGCACAGATGCCTCTGTTTCCCTTCCCCACCCACCTCTGGGCACTTGGTACTGGAGAAGAACATGCGACAGGTGCCCACTTTCACACGGCCGTCACCCAGCACCATGTGTGTGCTTTCTGCCCTGTCTTCCCCACTAGGGACTGCTCCCGAAGGGACGGGGCTGGCCTTACATCCCGCTTGGGATCCCCTGCGGGGCCTTGCCCAGAGTGAAGGCTGAACAGGGCTTCATGGGTGGGACTGGCTACCACCCCACGTGTCTGAGTTTGTTAAGGTCCCTCCTGTCCAGAGGCAGAGGGACAAGTCAGATGGTCTTTGTTGGGGGGAGGGGGTCCCATCCTGATCTTCTAAGTCTGCGGAGAGTTAGTAAATAGAGCTTTGAGGGATGGAAGTGGGGCTAAGGGGAAAGGGGTCATAATCAGGTTACATAAAGCAACAAATGTGACCCAGCCTGTGTTGCCAGGAGCCACTCCTGAAAGCAGCTCTCCACCACCTGGCAGCTCCCCAGATCCCTGGCACAGAGTACGCACAGAACAGAATGAATGAACGAATGAATGAACAGATAGACTTAAACCCAGCAAGACCTGGCAACCGCCACTCACAGGGGAACCAAGAGACAAAGCTCTGAACTGAGCAGGACTCTTGCAGACAGGGGTGATGACGAGCAGCAGTGACAAACCAGCGGCCAGGTTGGAGTGCTCACTGCGCACCAGGCCCTCGGCACAACCCACACATTTCCTCCCTGGATCCTTGTGACCGGCCTATTCCCATTTTGCAGATAAGAAGAGTGAGGATTGAGAAGATAAATCATTTGTCCAAAGTCACAATCAGTAAGGAATAGAGCCTGGCTCAAACCCAGGTCCCTCTGACACCAGAGCTCATGCTCTTCACTGTTGTCTGCACCCTGACTTGACTGAGCTCGGTTAGCCCTTCAGCAGCTTTGTCCCTGAGGCATTAGCACAGTGCCTACAGCCGCGCAGCACTCCCAGGCCTGACGAGGGAGTCTTCTGGCAAAGCCATTCTCTGTGCCCTGCTCCGCCCCAAGCTGGGCTCAGCCAAAGTCCTGGAGCAGCACCTCTGGGCCCATCTCTGTCTGGTCAGTCAGGCTCTGACAGCCAGAAGGGCCAGCATGATGGCCGGAGTCATGAACCCCCCTCTCATCTCTCCTGTGCCTCCCCCTCAGGTCTGCTGGGGCCCAGCAGGGGAGAGGACAGGGGCCCTTTAAAAGGACTCAGAGAGAAAAAGAAGACCTATCAGCAATCATTCTAGGACTTGGGAAGATTAAGATTTTTGGTTTTCCATCCCCAGAGGAGAATAAAAACATCTGAGCAAGGAAAGTAAATTAAGATTTTAAAAGGGCCTGGTACAGAGGAGACACCAGTGTTGGGGGCCAGAAATGGCACCAGGCTGGTCCAGGCTCTACCTTCACGGAGGCTGCAGTTAAGGGGACCACGGAGGTCAGTCATCAGACTGCTGCAAAGGTAAGAACCAAACCCAAGCCTGGGGAGGTCACCAGAGAGGGCTTCCTGGAAGAAGTGACCAGCAAGGTTGAGTGGATTACCAGGCAGAATTAGGGAAATGTGTTTGGGGAAGCCATGGGGAAGGGAGGAAATGTGAAGGAGTGGCTGAGTCGTGGGGACAGTAAGCAAGGGCAGGTAAGGCAGGGCCTGGTCAGCTTGGATGAGACCTTTGGGCTCCATCTTGACCACAGTGGAACGCCATTTAGCGGTTGGTGGCGCGATCAGATGAACATTTTAGAATGAGCTTCCTGGCTGTTGTGCGGAGCCTGGTTGGACACGGGTGAGCCTGAATGGAGTTGAGGGCGGGGGACACACGGGAGTTCAGGCAGGAGGGGAAGGTGGCCAGAGTGAGGGAAACATTAGGGGTGGGGAGAGAGGAGCCAACTGCAGAGATAGTAAGGATGCAGAGTTGCCCAGACTTGGAAAGGGATTAGCCATTCCCAACCCCTCCACTGGGCAGGGGAGGGCAGGCGGGAAAAGGGAGGCTCCCAGGTCTCCGGGCAGTAGGAGGGAAGGCAGTGATTTTCACCAAGATCAGATACAGGGGCAGCTTTAGAAGAAAGGATCACGCTTCTTCAGGGCCAGGGTGACAGGAAAATTACCTTAGCCCTTTGTCCTCCTGAAGGGTCACGTGACCACACTGAAAAGCGCCAGCAACGAGGGGATGAGCACTTTAGAGTGTTTCATACCGGGAACTCCCGGGGCGTCCGGATCATCCACTAAGGTAAGGATTGCTGCGTCCCCATTTCAAAAATGAGCAAATTGAGGTTCCGTGACTTTCCCAAGGCCACAGAATCCAGGGGGAGGCATGAGCACCTCAGTCTTCTGCCCCCCAGTCCCATGGGGATCCTACAGCCATCTATTTCCATTTTGAATGATATCTGGCTTCTGGGCAGGGAGACAAATGACAGGGGAGACAATTCTCTGTCCATAAGCAGAACGGGCCACGGCAGGGCCGCAGACCGAAATGTTCTCGGCGGTTATCTTACCGGCATTTTCTACTTTCCTCTTTCAAGATTACATTTTGGAAGTTTCATCAATGGACATATTTACTCTGTAATGCGAAAAAGAACTAAAAGCTAATTCTACAAATAACTTTTAAAGATGATATAAGGACTGCACAACCGTGAAACAAAGAAACACCAGACAGCGGCCCTCCCAACGCTTCTCGATTTTGCATTTTCCTCCCTGACACGGGCTGGAAAGGACCACAGCTAGGAGTCGACAGGAACCCAGGCCCACAGAGCTCTTTAAGGGATACGTTTTTTGTTGTTGTTCTTCGGTTATTATTTTTTTTTTTTTAAATTAAACGTTTATACTGGCCCCAAATAGGCTTCCACTCACATTTTTTCCTTCTCCCTCTCTTGGGTGCTAGCTCCGAGGCATGCCGAACAAGGGGTGCTTAATGCACTGAGACGGATGCTGGGGGACGTGCTGCCAAGGTGTTGCTGAACGCACAGAGCCCGGGAAATAAATTCCGTAAATAGAGTCTGGGCAGAGACCATTAAAAGTGTTGTCCTAGTGTCTCTTTATGGGGCAGAACGCTGTCCTGCTCAGGCGGCTGCGGGTCAGCTGGCCTCTTGTGCCGGTTTGAGGTCCCCGTTGCTGCATAAACTAGCTTGTTGTTCCCACTTTCGGCGACGGGCCTTAAAACAGACAGAAAAGCCCTTCTCAGGCCTGTGACTGCCGTCACTCGGGGCTGGCAAGCGGAGCCCCGGGTGCTCCACGAACCTCGTGGGCTTTGTCCGTCAGAGGCACATTTCAGGTTAATGGCGTCTGCAGATACAAGCACAGGCGGCAGACGGAACATTCCAGAGGAAGGAAAGGAGGCGGAGAGGCCACTAGACCGGCTGCTCGGGTTTCGCTAATGTGTCTGGCCTTTGAAAAGACAGTGTGGGCTTTCTCACCTCTGGGCCAGAGATCAAAATGTCACAATGGAGTACGAAGATGTTAATCTGAACGCTAATTGGAAATGGCAAAAACTAGAGGAAAACAGAAACAAAGAGTTCTCACTCTCCCTCTAGATATATATGTACACATATATATACATCTGTGTATATATATAATCAATATGAAGTCTTCAAAAATCAGGTTTACACTGTGCTTATGCACAAGGGCTCATTTTCAAGTTAGCTTAAAGGAAGTGTCTGCCCACAAAAAATAAATTAGCCCTCAGGAGGGATGCACTGGGGGCCCAGACCAGTGCTGGGTGGAGGGTGACTGGCCAGTCCTCCATTATCCACTCACGTACCCACTCCCCCAGAGGAGGGCAGCCCACAAGAACAGGAATTTCTGTGTTTTGTTCACAAATGTATCCCCCAGTGCCTGATGCTCAATAAATATGCATCAAATGGAAAAACATAAATCACATGTGTGCAGAATATTAATGAGGTAGGAAAATATTTTTTAAATTACATTAAGGAAAAAGGTAAGGAAAAAAAACCTGTAGTGTGTACGTGCATAGAGGAAAATGCTGGAAGGAATTACATGAAAGCGTTCACTGTGACTATAGCTGAGAGATAAAATTATGGGTGACCTTTTCTTAAAATTTTCTGTGTTTTTAAGCAAAGTAATTTACCAGTTAGGATGACTTGAACAATAACAGCAAGAAGAATAAAGGGGGGAATAAAAAGTGCCACGTCCATGGTTCTGAAAGCTGCTGATCCCTAGACAGTCCTGTGGCCCGTGGGGGAGCGGTCAGCCTGGGCTGGATCGGCAGGGAGGTGGGTCTACACTCAGACCTGGTGGGAACTGGGATCCTCTGGCCCCTTGAACATGATCTCCACAGACCACGTAAGAATGTGGGTATTAGGGGTTGAACTGTATTCCCCCAGAAAAAATATACTGGAGTCCTAACCTCTAGTACTTCAGAATGTGACCTTATTTGGAAATAGGGTCTTTACAGAGCTAATCGAGTTAAAATGAGGTCGTTAGGGTGGGCCCTAACCCAGAATGACTGGTGTCTTTATCAAAAGGGGAAAATGGACACACAAACACATACACAGAAAAGGCCACATGAGGGTGAAGGCAGAGATCAAAGTAATGCCTCTACAAACCGAGGAAAGCCAAAGATTGCCAGCAACCACCAGAAGCTATGAGAGAGGCTTGATCCCAGATCCCAGACCCGGCCTCCAGAACTAGGAGACAGCCAATCTGTTGTTTAAACCGCCCAGTCTGTGGCACTTGGTTATGGCAGTGAAAGCAAACCAAGACAGCGCAGGAAAGCCTGCCATGCAGTCAGGTCACGGGGAGAACTTGGCAAGTCACTTCTCTCTCCGGGACTCAGTTTACCTATCTGGAAAACGGGAGGCCTGGCCTAGAGCAGTGGGTTTTAAACTTGGTTTTAACCCTGGAATAAAATCTTACAAAGAGGCTCAAATGTAAGAGATAAAAAGAAACCCCGATCAGTTAGAAGCCTGCTCTGGAGCATAACCCTCCCCCCCAACCCGCCCCACAGAGCAGCTTTTGAAAACAATTCCAGATTGTTTGTAAAACCATCATCGGTACCCTAGTCTAAGACTCTCCAAACTCGAAACCCACCAGCTAGGATCACTGAGCCTCTCGCATGCACCCAAGCTTGTGCTGGGCACAGAGGACCCGACCCCTTGCCTTCAAGAGGCGGCCGGTCTTGGTGGAGACGTGACACTAATACCAGGAACACAGTGGGCAGACAAGCCAGGCTGCCCTCTCCCTCCTGAGAGCTACAGCTGCGAACAGGTCACCTGATGTTCTAAATCCGCCACATCTAAATTTATCTTGCCCTCCAAGGACGAGCAGATGCTGTGCCTTATCGGAGCATGGTAAGTGGCAGAACGACAGACATGATGCGCCCTTATCACCCCAAGGACGGGAATGACGTCTGCAGAAAGACTTGGTCTCCCTGACGATGAAATCAAGAGCTCACGTGCCAACAGACGTGAAGGGGACTGGGTCATGCAGGCCCTCAGGTAGGGTGGGACCCAGCCTGGGAGCCCAGATTCCTTTCCAGACCCTTCTGTGTCCCTGGGGCAGGGAAGGGGAAGCAGCTGCCCCTGAGGAAGGGCGCACAGAAAGGGAGGCTGTTTGCAGGGGAGGACCAGTCCCTGTTGCATCCCCGTGGAGACCCAAAGCACCCCATTCCACGCAGGAAGAAGAATGAAAACACTCCCGAGGCCCCGTGCGCAGGCCGACCACTGGAGGCTGAACTAAGAGGCCACTGCTGGTCACAGGGCAGAGCTGAGCGGCCTAGGAGGAGGCTGGAGTCCAGGCTACGGGGTGGTTCCTGCCCACCGGCACCTAAGCAGAACAGAGCTGGAGCCCCTCAGCCACAGTCTGCAGATCTGCGAAGAGGAGGAGGCTCTGCCCATCCTCCCGGAGCCCACAGACTCATTAGGGGACACAAAGTCAACAGGAAAGAAGGAATGGTGTCACCGTCCCCACTGCCCCACTGCGGAATCAGGTGGAGGATTCAGTATTCGTTCAACCTTTAAGTACACAAAGAACAAGCAAATGTATTTCCTCTTAAAAAACTACCTTGCAGATAAAGCTGACATCCCCTCTGACCTCCACGTCTTCCCCTGGGGTAACCACTGTTAGGACTCTGGGGTGGAACCTTCCAGAACATCCACATGTCCTTTCAGAGAGACCCAGCAGGCCAGGGGTCAGGGCAGGGTGTGACATGTGACACTATGGGCTTCCCGAGGAAGTGTTATGGGGCCAAGGGGAGGAAAGAGTGGCTGAGGGGCTGCAGGAATCAGGGTGGGCCTCCAGGAAAAGGAGTCTGGAGGCAGGGGCTCAAGGAAAGGCAGGATTCAGATGACCCTAAGGCAGAGGTCCCTGGGGACTAGACCCATGTGACATCAGCACAGAAACAGCTAGTCCCATCCATCATTTGTAGTCAATTCTGCTTCTTTGGGGGAATTCAGAAGCCTTCCCAAAGGGTCCTCACCTTTGCCCTCACACCACTAGCACGTGACGAGGATGACAATGACAATGACAATGAGATAGTGGCATGTGCTGGGCACTCTGCCGGCCCTAACAACAGTTCTACGGCACTGGGATCGGTGTTCCCATTTTCCGGACAACACACCTGCAGCCCAGGGAAATTAAGCAACCTGCTTAGTGTCCCACAGCTGGGGGTGACAGAGCCCTCCACTGACCACAGTGTCAAGGACGGAGGTCCCTCCACCAGGCTGCCCTGCTTCTGTGGCCAATGGCATAGTTCTCGTGCCTACGACAATGCCTAGCACATAGGAGGGGCTCCACAAGCATTTGTAGGCTGGTGTCTTGGCTCAAGACCGTGGGCAACGTTGAGTGAATAATCAAGCACTAGGCAGCCCGAGGCAACCTTCATGCTATTACAGTTTTGGAGGCTTTGTTGTTGGTTGTTTTGGGTTTTCGTTTTCGTTTTTGTTTTTTAAAGTTAAGAATCTAAATTTTCTTCTAGGAACCCCCCTACAGCCTCAGAGCTTCTGTTCCTGGAAAGAGTTAAGGCTTTGGCAAGAGGCTGTCCCACAAGGCAAACCAAATGTCCCCCATCCGTCTGTGAGAGCACAGGGCTCCTCAGCTACTTTCTGCGAATGGCCTCCTCGTGAACGTCAGTCCCGCCAGGGAGTGGGGAGGGGGCCTTGATTTATTATATGGCTTTTGGGCAGTTCCTCCAGAAATACTGCCAAACAGCGGAATAATCAACCCTTTCACTCAAGCCCCTCATACTTTTTTTTTTTTTAACGAAAGAATAAAGTACGCAATGAGCCTGAACTAAATAAATAAAAATGCCACACTTTTGCCCAACAGAACTTTCTGCGTCACTGAGGAATATTTGCAGACCTCAACAATCTTTTATCTTCACATTGGCGTTCCAGCCTTCCCCATCTTGGATGTTCTGAGAACTTCTTTGATTTGGGCTCTCTAATTATCTTACGAAAACAATTAGCTTATTAACTAATAATGTCATTATTTGATGTTGCTTGGAGCAGACATTAGAGAACCTTCCTCCCCCTGTGCTGTCTACCATCCACCAGGACTGTCTGAAGTCAGTTACTCATGTTTGGGCTCACACTGCAAGCAGATTGGTGCGTCAAGGATTCTCCGTCTTAACAGTCAGAGCTGATGATCACAGGGCTGGTTTCCGAGCTGGGTAGGGGGACAACGTCCATCCACAGTCATTTTCTCCATCCATTCACTATGCCAGCCATGGAGATCTTTAGAAAGGACATGACACATGTGTTCAGGGATCTCCCACAAAGAGATGTCCTGAGAGGCTCAGAGTGATGCCGCCTCCTCCAGGAATGTTCCTGATGGGTAGAGACTCTCAGCTCTGTTCTCCGGCTCAGCATCTGGTCCTCCATCATGTAACTCTCTGTGAGTGAGCTCCAGGAGAGGAGGAACCAGGTCCACTCCCCAGTGGGTGGTGCATAGTAAGTGCTCAGTAAACCCTGGCTGGATAAGCAAAAGAACATGCAACCCATTCTCCTGAAATAAAGACGGAAAAAGACCAACAGAAATGTCTATCCATCTGGGTGCTAAAAGGTTCTCTCTGCTTTAAATACTGGCTGGAGGCTGAGGCCCAAAATGTTTATGGGTCGATCGGATGCTGGGGAGTAGAAAGCCATAGCTCAGGGCCGGGAGCCTGGACTGTCCTGGGCAGGTTACTTCTACTCTTGGAGCCTATTTACTCAGGTCTAAAATGTGTGGTTGGATAAGATGCTTTGAGTTCCTTGAGTTGGGACTCTATGAAAACCTCACATCCCCATGACAATTTGTCGAACTGCAGCCTCAGGGGACAGGGTCCTGGAACACAGTGGCTGGCCTCCCGCCGAGTAGATGGGAGACCGTGGCCTGGTCTCATGAGTTATGAAGCTTCCTCATCTCCACAGTAAGGGCTGGGGCTGGGGTATTAGAGTAGGTGCTCCCTAAGTCCAAACTTCTGGTATTCCCAGTGGAGAGCGCTGGATAGATTAAATATGGGTATGCTATGCACATGTCGCGCATCTTTTCAAAAGAGCCCTAACTTCCAATATTGCACACACCTCATTCATTCCATGATTCACCCATTATTTAGTGAGTCACTAATTCATTTAGTGGTGAACCAGACGAGACCCAGTCACTGCTGTCGTGGGGCGCCCAGTCCCGTTGGGGACACAGAAGATACAAAGTCGTCGACTAGACTAAAGATGATTTCAGATGTAGTTATGGGCAAAGAACATTACGAAATTGCACCATGTGACAGGGAAAGTGGGGCTCCTTCCTAGAAGCTGGTTGCGAAGGCTTCTATCTGTTAAGACCTAACGGCTCCCTGGAAAATGTAGGGAAGAGCATTCCAGGTGGAGGGAAGGGCAGGTGCAATGGCTCCAGGCTGGAAACGACGGGTCGACGACAGACCCTGCTCGTCCATCCCTAACACCACTGTTGCAGACCTCTGGAAGTAGCACTTCTGCTCGTCACAAGTGCAAAGTTACAGCAGCTGTGAGGCCAGCAGTTGGACATTATGATTTAAAGTCTGAACAAAGAAGCACACATATACCAAAATCGTAAATTGGAAAGTATCTGAGGACGGAATCTGAAGAGAACTGGTTTCCCTTGTAACCCCATGGATTTTGCTTTAGAAGAGGAACAGCATTGTTCTTAGAAGGGGTCCCTAGGCTTCACCCGATGGCCCAGGTGCTCACAGGCCACGGTAAGGAGTTTGACTTCTACTCCAGGCGGGACGGAGAGCTGCCGTTCCAATGGGGTTCATGGGCTACAGTTTTCTGTGTTTCAAAGGCCCCCTGGCTTGGGGGGCCTGTGGTTGTGCGGGGCAGTGCCAAGGGCAGGACAGGGGACAGCCGTCCCTGACCACTGTCCTGGGCCGTCGGGAGGGGGCAGCGTCCCTGGGTCCTCGTGCTCTTCCCTCTGATCAGGAGCCTGCCTACCACCCCACCTCCTGCTCTGGACCCAAAGGAACCCTGTCCCTTGGCCTGAACCCTGCCCCCCCCCCCCCCGCCCACCAGGGAACCCTCCCAAAGAGCTTCTGAAAGTGAGCTCAGGAGTTCCCAAGAAAAATAAATGCGGCATTTGCCACTGTTTTGGTGTGGATATTGGTCTAGAAAAGCAATGAGATTTTTATTTTAGAAAAGCCTTCCAGCAGGACCCCAGCAGAGGCCGGGCAAACACCAGGGGGACGGACCGTGAGCTCCCGGGGAGGCCCAAGCACTGGAACCCACTGCCACGAGCGGCAGCCCCGCCGTTTACAGCTCCCTTCCTGCTTTCCCCGGGCCCCCCTTCACACTGCTCTCTCACACACAGAGTCTTTTCAATGCCCTCCAGGAGAACAGAAGAATTCATTTTCACACGCCGGCACGCACGTTTCTCCCACCCTCCCCGGGGAGTGGGCCCTGCCAAGAGGCCTGTTTATGGACATACGGGGACAGATGGGGAGGGGGCCCGCGGAGTGGGGTCCTCAGACCGAGACAAGTTGGGAGCTGAATCCTATGCTCCCAGACGCCCCAAACCAGAAGTGAGAGTGGGGCCAGGCCAACTGGGAGCTGAGGGACATTCGTGGTACTTCTCGGGCAATGCCTGGGAGCCTCGTGGGGGGACAGGGAAGCAGTGTGGGATGTGGAGGGTCTGGCTTTGGAAGGAAGGAGCTGGAAGGGGCGGGGCTGGTTCACCTCGAAGGATCAGAACAGTGTCAGAAGCAGAGAGGAGGCTGGGCACTGGGTCTTTGGAACCAGGCTAAGTGAGCGGCAGAAAGGGAAAGTGAGGCAGCCGTGTCGCTGCTGAGGACCAGTGCAGAGGAGTGACCGCTCCAGGGCCGGCGGCACCCACCGCTGCCTATTCAGCCCCATGTCCCTTTCCCAGGGCTCTGGTTAGAATGAATAGGCTGGGTTTTGTTTTTCTTGGCGGGGGTGGGGGGGTGGGGGGGTTCTTTTTATCTGTACCCATTGGCATTTCTGGATTGGGAGTTTCTCTGGCACCTGGTCCCTGGGAATAAGGGAGGCAGAAAAGAGAACCCAGGGGCTTGCTGGCATGTCGCTCCTCACAGACTGGGTCCCCAGCCAGTCTGCCTTCATCTCTCCACTTTTCACAATTTTCCTGTTTGTTTCATATATAATGTCCAGAGCTTTTGCCTGTCCTCAGTGGGAGGGTAGGGGTCAGTGTATCTACTCCACCAGGTCTGGAACTGAAGTCCTACATTTCTGTTTTTTTTAAATAAAGATTTTATTTATTTGACAGAGAGAGAGAGAGATCACAAGTAGACAGAGAGGCAGGCAGAGAGAGGGGGAAGCAGGGTCCCTGCTGAGCAGAGAGCCCAATGCGGGGCTCGATCCCAGGACCCCGAGATCATGACCTGAGCTGAAGGCAGAGGCTTTAACCCACTGAGCCACTCAGGTGCCCCTGAAGTCCTACATTTCATATTGTTATGTTTTATAAATATATATATAATGTTTTATAACATTATATTATAACATTATATATATATAACATTATATATATATATTTATATATATATATTAAAAGTTTTTTTATTTGAGAGAGAGAGTGCAAGCACATAGAGGGAGAGGGAGAAACAGACTCCCTGCTGAACAGGAAGCCCCCCCCCCCACTCGGGGCTCCATCCCAGGACCCTGGGATCATGACCTGAGCTACAGGCAGAAGCTTAACTGACTGAGCCACCCAGGTGCCCCTATGTTTTATATTTTTAAGAAACACACGAATCAAATATAGCAGAATACTCCAATTTCTTTAACCTGTCTGGCAGTTATGGGAAAGCCCTTTCACGGCTTTCAATACTCTTCCATTTATTGGAAACACTGTATAAATTCAGTGTTACTCACACCCCTTCACTCTTTGCACATTCACCCACCCAACCTCTGCTATGCACATCCCGGCACCAGCTACACAGTGGCGAACTGAAAAGATCCTTAAGAGCCTTTCACACTTGGGGTGAGCAGACAGCAACCAACAGCTGTGACAGGGTGCTCCCACAGAAGAGGGCAGCGTGCTCCGAAAGCTCCTCGCCAGGGGGCTAAGTCAGATCCTCTCAGGAAGTGGTCCTGGGGCCTGACGTGCCCCCGGGGCGTTCCTGGGATCATACCTGTGGGCAGTTGACCCAGAGGCAGAGAAGCAAATGGCTTCCCAAGAACAAGCTTTGTGGGTGAGGCCCCTCCCAAGTAAGCCAGCTCCCACACGATTACCTCACCTCTCTGCACAGCTCCCCACTTCGGGGGGGTCTTTCCTCCTATTTCAGGTTCTCTCCTCCAAATCAGCACTCCAGAAAGGACTCCTGCATCAATCCTTTGGCAATTAGCATGGGAGCCATTCCCTGGGCCCATTGAAGAAAACCGGGCTCAGCACCCAGAATGAGCATTCTGGTCTCTGGTGAACTTGCTCACCCTGGACAAGAGAGGGCCTGTCTCCCCATGGGTGTATGACAACATGGCAACTGAGGTCCCCACCCCTAGGCCCTATCCTCTCCAAGTCTAAATTAGCAAGAAGAACAGAATGGCCCTAGGGAAATAATGGCCATACTCCAAAGAGACTCTTCCTCCCTTCTCGATTAAAGCCCCTTGGAATTTAGCCGGGCTCCCAGGCCCAGGAGATGTGCCCATCTTCTCTCCCACCCTGCCCCAGGTGTCCCCAGCATCAAGGGTAACCGCGGCACCCCTAGCATGGGAAGGGCCCAGCAGAGTGGTGGCTGTTGGGTATTCCAGAAGGAAAGCTGGAGTGCTAAGGGACAGGTGTCCTGGGCTCCTGAGGAGGGCTCCAGGGAAGCCGCATTTCCACACGTGGTCTCATTGGACCGCGTTCATGATCACTTCTTCCAACTGAGGAAACGGAGGGCCAAAGTGACTCGTCAGGTGGGATCTGAACCCAGGTCTGTCTAGACCTATTGACCTTGATCCCTTAGGCCAGCTCCACTCGCCCCAAGAACACGGTGGGGGATCTGATCTGAGGTGTGAAGGTGAAAGGTGGATCTTGAGGACATTTCCCCGGGTTTTAGCACCCAACCTGCTGCACCTGCTCGCATCTGCCTTCACGGGGTACAGATGGCTTCCCCTCATTACATAAACACTAATTAAGGGAGCTCCATGGTGGGCATGTGGGGCACACAGAGCAAACGGTTGTCACCTGCTGTCAGAGCAAAGGACCAGAATCTGAGGGTGGGCCAAGTGGCCAGGACTGAGCAGGCGTGGGATGCCATTAAGTCCTGCTTGGTCCGGGAAACTGGTGGGGGCCAGGCCACCTGGGAAAGCCATTCAGAAAAACTAAGCGATCATGAGTGGCCTCACATTTCATGGCAGGCACTGGGCAATCCACCCACAGCCCCAGGCAGAAGTCCCAAGAGCAGTGAGGCCCACAGAGTCCTGGGTGACAAGGCCACTATCTGTTCGGTCCTCAACGGATGTCCGTGTAATAAGAAGCAGTTACTATGTCCATGGCCTCCAACAGTCAGGAGCAAATAAGATGCCTTTATACAGCAAAGGGCGCATACAGAGCCTACAGGGGAGCAGGGCCAGGGTCCCCACTGGTATGGAGGAGCCCCATCATGTTCACCCCCTCCCTGGGAGCCCTGTGTCCTCATTTGGTGAGTTGGGCTGTGCTGGCCCCGTGAGAAACAGGGCCCCTCTGCTGTGGGAGGTGCGGGCTGTGTGGGTGCCCAATAAAGAGGACTGGGCTGTCCCACTGAACAGGGGGGCCCCTCTGTGAGCCCCAGCAGCCTCGGCAAGAGGAAGGGGAACCCAGACATCCACCCTACCCTCAGCTCCCAAAGCCTGCTTGCTGAGGGCGGAGCCCACAGGCTCCGGGCAAGAAGGGCGGGAGGCCGGGAGGGGGCCTCAGTGCCAGGCCTGGCCCACCTCCACCACCCTGCCAGGAGCCGTGCAACTTTGGGCCACTTACAGATCCTCAGTTTCCCCATCTGAAAGCTGGAGTGAAAAAAACCAGTACTGGCCTCCAAGGGTAACTGGGAGATGATCCTGCCCAGCACACACCAAATATTCAATGAACGTTAGTTTTTCTTTTTTTCTTTTTTTTAAAGGGGGACGTTGGGAGGAAGGGGAAAGGGAAGGGGAGAGAAAGAATCCTAAGCAGGCTCCAAGCCAGCACAGAGCCCAACTCGGGGCTCGATCCCACTACCCTGAGATCACGACCTGAGCCGGAATCCAGAGTCAGACGCTTAGCCAGCTGAGCCATGCAGGCGCCCCTGTTAGTTTCATCTTTACGTCAATTAGCAAGGATGTCAGCCTGGAGCTCCTATCTGGAATCACTTTGCGGCGTTAACGGGTTTGTATTTGACTCACCATATTAACAGTTTGCTGGTCAACAGGCTCCTCGTTCCCCTCCCAGCCCCTTCCCACGCCCCCTCCAGGCAGGACAGCTTACCTATGGTCCTTCGGAGGTCTTCGCACTGGCTAATGTGAGGAAACTTCAGGATTTCCTTCCACTTCTTGCTTTTCCCCTTGCGCTTTCCTCCACCCCCTGTAGAAACGGGGGAAAAGATGTAGGGCTGATGTTGTTCTTGTCCAAGGCTCCAGAGCCTGTTTCCCATCCCAGTGAGTCTGTCTACCAGCTTGGGGGGCTGCGAGACGGCCAGGGAGCTCAAGGTCAAGTCAGTGACACACCCCAAGTCAGGCACACACACTCGCTCCGGGCTAGCATCAAGCCTCTGTGTTCTCCCCGCACACTTGGGCCTGGGCCCCTCAACCAGCAGGAGCAGATGAGCCCCTCAAGTCATCCAAGCCTGAGCCCACACCCAGGGTCCTGTTCTTCGCCGACATCTCCCACCGCCGTTGAGACCCACTGGGTGCCCAGCCTCTGCCCCCAGACCAGACCCCAACCTTCCCATGGAAGGGCCAGGTCAGCTGGACTTAAAATTGCCTTCGGGCTCAGGAAGTCCTCGCAGAATGGATCCACTAGTAAGTGGACTGCAGCGCCCTCACTGCCTCGCTTTGTACTCCTGTTTCCTGTGGAGAGTCCTCTTCCCCAACTGGAGGCTGGATGTCGGAAGCTGGGACTTCAATTTCCACTCGTCTCCTGCACCTGCTTCTTCTCCCTCCCCACAAACCCCAGGCTCAGCGGAGGATGCATTCTCAAGGCTGGAAGGACTCCAGAAGGGCCCTGTCCTGCCTCACATCCTCCTCGGTGTGCACATGTGACGGGCACGAACAGGCTAGGCACATGCACGTGCAATGCACACGCACATGTGACAAACACACGTGCAAAGAAGGTGCACACATAGGGAAGCCCTGCACACACAATGGCCGTGCGGTGAACACACAGAGCTGAATAAGGCGCACACACAGGGCACTGCCGTCACCAGCACTCCTCCTTGGCCGTGGGACCGTGGACAGATGTCAGAACCCTCGGGCGTGTAAACAGCGGGAGGAAGCGCCCACTCTGGCCCGTGTCCCTGAGCCCACCAGTGCTTGGGCCTCAGACCCAGAGGCCCCTCTGTGTCACACGGCCAGGATTCTCAAGGGACGGAAGTGCCATCACCCACTCCCACCCCCAGAGTGGCCTTAGATACCATCTTGCTAAAGGTCATGTAGCCCTTTAGGCCCCTCAGTATCTTGGGATATAAAGGGCCTTTGACCTTCATTCACCAGTCAACACCTCAGCCCCTGGGGAGCTGGGGCCCTCGTTAGAGACGCAGGATCTGGGGCAGAGCCTGGGCACCGTGGGCCTGCTCCCTGCTCTGGGTGGGTGTGCAGTGCCTCCGGTCTCTAACCCTCCCAGAGCAGGACTGGGCCCCTCTCTCCAAGTGGCAAACCAAGGGATGCGGGAGGAGCCTAGCTTGTACCCACACTGGCCCAGTGTGTCCCTCGGGGCTGGCAGGGAGCCTGTCTCCATGGGTCCTCACTGTCAACCCTGCTGCCCTGGGAAGCTCAGGCTGGGTTCCCCATCAGCAAGTTGGGTTAGCTTCTGAGGCAGGACCAGGACCCCCACCTTGGGGGGTTGGGAAGTAGGAGAGGGAGCTGATTGGGGAGGGGGGGGATTCCTTTCTCTTTCTCTGCTCATCCTGTCTTCCTTCCTCCCCAGTCTTGGCAGAAGGCAGAGGCCTCTGACTCCAAGGGGCAGAACGAGTGTGCACTGGGCACTCACTGTGGCCCGTGCCATCAGAACATTATCTTGTTTAATCCTCAGAATGACTTTTTGAGGAAGAGATCACCGGACCAATGTCGCAGATGTGCAGATGAAGAAACAAATGTCCCAAGTTGAGCAACTCGCCCGCTGGTGGCCTGTCCAAGTCCACATTTGCTCTCTCCTCCAGGCAGGGTCAACACACAGGCACACACAGCAGAGGCCTTCCCCGGGCCCTGGCCTGGGCCAAGCCACACACGTGCACTCTCTGGAGCCCTCGCTCTGAGACTGCAAGGCAGAACTGTGACTCTTCCCCCTTGACAGATAAGGAAACCGAGGCATGGGAAGAAAGAAGCAAGTGGCTTTCTTCAATGGCTCATGAATGGCAGAGCCAAGACCCCAGCTTCAGTGGACTCTAGACCCTAGGCCTGCACTCTCACCCTTCTGTGTGTAGACCTTCCTTTGGGGTACATCGAAAGCCAGGGAAATTCTCAGGGATTAAAAAAAAAAAAAAAAAGCTGGTGTCAGGCCACAGAGGTGACGGAGCGTTGAGTAAGAGGAGGGAGAATGGGCATCTCTGTAGCTGGGGTCCCAACCTACAAGCTCTGAGAAAAGACGCCACTCCAGATGCTTAGAGACTTGCTCTGCTTGACCCACATGCGGCATGTTTGCCGCTTCACTGAATAGCAGTCTAGACCTGAAACTCCGAGGTGGCTTCCCATGCAAATCCAAATTTCAGCCTTTTCTCCATAACCAGACACCCCGCGCGGCAAGGATCAGCTGGAGCTGGAGAGCAGCCGCTCCCGTGGACAGGCTGTGTGGCCTCCAGAGGGATTCAAATATGCACCCC
>CM053617.1:60997989-61065166 GCA_028646535.1 Procyon lotor | reverse complement strand
ACCTTCACCCCATCCACCTTCAGAACTTTTCCATCACCCCAAACTGGAACTCTGCATCTATTAAACACTAATTCCCTCTTCCCCCGCCAGCCTCTAGCAGCCACAGTTCCACTTTCCGTCTCCGTGAATTTCCCTACTGGAGGGACCTCCTATAAGTGAAATCATACAATATGTGTCTTCTTCTGGTGGGCTCACTGCACTTACATCATGTCCTCAAGATTCATTCTTGTTGCAGTGTCGGTTCGATGTCATCCCATTTTTAAGACCAAATAATATTCCCTTGTGTGCAGGAACCACATCTGGTTTATCCATTCATCTCTTGATGGATACTTGGGTTGTTCCCACCGCTTGACTTTCATGATCGATGCTGCTATGGATATTTGAGTCCCTGCTTTCCATTCTTTTGGATCTGTGCCCAGGAGGGGACTTGCTGGATCACACGATAGTTGCATCTTTCTGTGGAACTGATGAAACCTTCTTGACACTATGGACCACCAGGCTGTACCCCAGCTCTCTGCCATCAAAACCCAGGGGTGTGACTTTTGAAAAGGCTCCCCAGGTGATTCCCAGGTGGCCAGCTGACGGAAACCAGGGGTCTATTTTGTGCATACTTTTTATGGATTAATTTATCCATCGGGAAAATTAAATCATTAATTCACTCAACCAACACATGTTGAGTATCTACTAAATGCCAAGCTCTTTGCAGGTGCTAGGGACACGGTGGAAGGCAAGAGACACAGGGTGTCGCCATTCAGGGACTTCCAATCTAGCAAGGAAGACAGACATAAAAGGCTTTATTTCAGTGGTTCTCAACAAGGGGGATTTGTCCTTTGGGGGCCATTTGGCAATGTCTAGAAATATTTTTGGCTGTCACAGCTGGGCTGGGGGTGCTAAGAGCCGTGAGCAGGCAGAGCCAGGGATGTGGTCACACACGCCACAATGCACGGGACAGAGCGACCCGATCCAAAATGTCAGTCGTGCTGAGAAGGAGAAACACCGCTCTATTTCACAGGCGTTTCGACCACTCAGAGGTGCAGGGTTTGGGGGAGACGTTCATAATGGAACAGTGTGTCGCTGGAGCTGGAAGGGAGGGAGGGAGAGGGTCCCACACAGCCAGCCAGGGGGCTGCCCCAGGGCGAGGAGGCAGACCTCCCAGCCCACCTGGGGCTCCTTGCCTCCTCCTCCTCCTCACCTCCTCGGGCCCTAGAACACAGCAGGGACTGTGGTAGGCAGGATAATGCTCCCCAGAGGGTCCCCGTCCTACTCCCTGGAGCCTGTGGATGTTAGGATACATGACAAAGGGGAACGAATCCTGCAGACAGAAGGATAACGGCAGAAACACCATCCCGGATGGTCTTGGTCGGCCCAGTGTAACCGTTGGCATCCTTATGTGGGAAAGAGTGGGCAGCGAGTTAGTTCAGAGCGATGCCCGGGGAGAAAGACCAGACAGCCATCGCTGCCCTTGACGATGAAAGGAGCTGCGAGAAAGAGGGCAGCCTCTAGAAACCAGAAAAGGCAAGAAAACAGATTCTCCCTGAGAGCCTCCAGAAAGAACAGAGCCCTGCCAACACCCTAGTTTTAACCCCGTGAGACCCACGTCAGACTTCTGTAACTCAATAATCCGTGTTCCTTTAATCCAATGGGGTCGTGGTAGGTGTTACAGCAGTGATAGGAAACTAATACAGAGATGCTCTCAGCAGGGTGACCCCCTAAATGACCGCAGGGATCCTGGATGGCCTCCCCACTCACCTGACCTCCAGGTCCTTAAAAGGTCTCTTGACATAAACCCCGCCCCTCCGTAACTCGGACAGGCTGGAGCAAGGTCCCCTGTCTTCATCATGACCAAAACTCGCCTCCAAGAGGTCACCACTTCCAGACAGATATTTGCTCAAAGGTGCTGCTGGGTTAGTAGTTTCACCCGGATGTCACTGTCTGAGGCAGCGAGGGCCACCACCCTGCTACAGAAGCTCTTCACATGCCCCTGCCCTGTGGCCCCAACTGCCCCAGACCCACCTCCCCGCTTGGGAGGGATGTCAGGCCTACAGGAGGCAAGAATCACCACCTCTCCGCCACTCGGGTGTCCCCGCAGCTGGGACGGCCAGTTCCCAGGCCTGCCCCTCCACCGGTCACCCATTCTCCTTGGCCAGGTTCAAAGCCCTTCACCATGGGGTCACTGTCCCCTCGAGCTTTACTTCCCTCCCTGCCATTGCTCTCAAGGCCTTTGCACTCACGGTTCCCTCTGGCAGGAGCATCTTCTGCCGACCCACTGTGAGTGCTTCTCCTCCGTGCTTCAAGTCTTAACACCGGCCTCCAGCTTCGAGACTGTCCCGTGTACTGTATGTAGGTCACCCTGGAGGGCCTCCTCCGACCTGGGCAGCTGAAGTGGGCCCCATTCTCTGCCTTCAGACAGCGTTAGGGAGGCCCTGGGCAGGAGGGTGGTGTGTCTCTCTCTCTCTCTCTCGTCAGCTGACTCATCAGACACTTCTCCCAACACATTCAGCCCATTTTCACCAACATGTCCAACCTGTCCGCGTGAAGTCACTAACAGATTCCCAGCCCCAGCCCCATTTCTCATCAGTACCTGACAGCTTCCTATTTAGTGCTTTACATGTCTAGCCTCCGTCTCCCTGCTCGAGGGAAGACCATGGCAGCAGGGGCCTGGGTTTCTAGGCTCTCTGTTGCTCTCTCTTTGGCCCACTGCAGATGCTCAAACAGCGTTCTCCAAGCGGATGCAAGTGTCATCCCTCTGACCACCATCCGCATCATCCTCTCCCCTCCCCCATCCTGTGACCCCACAGGAGAAACCCCTGACCCACCTGCCAAAGCCCGGCTCCTTCCTCAAGCCCCCACCTAATGCCTCTTCCTGGGCTGCCCTGGAGAGGCAGAGCTCCCCTGCCAAGCCCACGGCCCGCTCCCAGCTCCACCCAGACCTTTTCAATGTTGCTCCGGAGGACGGGGCCGCTCACAAAACGCCCGGTTCATCACAAGCTTTCATGAAGTTAGGGTGACCGACTGGGTAAACAAATGTTTGCCGGAATCAATGACGACCTCCACCCCGCCCCACCCCGAGCCATCTGAGGTTAGCCCTGAACTGGGTGCTACCTGTTGGTGCTCATTAAGGTAGCATTAACCCCATTTCCCAGATGAGAAGCCAGCGGCGCAGGGAGAGGAATTAATGTGGGGTAATTGGCACCCCTGTACTGACTCACGGCCACTTCTTGTCTTGAGCAGCTCTGGGTTTTATTTGCTTCACCATCTGACCCACTGCTGCTCATAGTTTATCTTTCATGGGCCGGAAACGAGTCAGTGAACTGGACACGATCCCTGCCCTCAGGGACATCCAGCTCAGTCCAAGCTTCAAAGAGCAGAGATGAGCAAGACTACTCGGAGTGTGGCCTGGTAAGGGGTTGGGGGGACTGCATGGAGGAGGGGCAGCTCCAACCAGGGAGGGCATGGCAGCAACACCAGCCGGGGGGCCAGACTAGAAGGGGTCTGTCCTGCCCGAGGAGGGAAGGGGCCAAGATGTCGGGGACACGGGCTGAACTCTGCCAGCTCACCACTCTCGAGGAAAGGCACCAAAGGATCAAGATAGCAAGTCTTGCTCCTGGAATGGGAAAGACCCCAAGGCAAAACCCTCAGAAAGTGGGAAATAAGAAGATAGGGGTGCTCCCCGACTTGGGGTCTCAGCCCCAGTTGGTCCCATAAGAAGGAGGGGGCAGTTTCCAAGAAGGAAATTGTTAAGCAAATCATTTCTGCTCCCTCCCGCCCCCAGGGTCCCCCTGGGCCACCAGCAGTGGCCTCTTACAGGTGCACCCCAGGAGGGCTAAGGTGTGATAAAGGGGTGGCAGGGCAGAAGGAGGGAGAGCAGCCAACAGAGAGGAGTGGGGGGCTCCTCTGGCGGGAGGGCAAGTCCTAGCGGGGACTAGAGTGTGGAGACAAGAGGAAAAGTAAGAGGTAGCTACCATTTCTTCAGCGCTGGCCAAGCACTTGTAAACTAACGGGCATTGCTTTGGCTCCCGAGGATGCCTCCCAGGAAGAATAAAAGGATGCTCTGAGAAAGCCATCACTGTGGGGGAAGAACTGGCCACAAGTGATTCTTGTCACTGGGACTGGGCTCGAGGGAGGGGTTCATGCTCTGAGGGCAGAGGGAACCAGAGGCAGCAGAGCGAGGTGGACCCACACCTACTGTGGGAGACAGTGCTTGGTGGGGGGCTGAGCTCCTCGATGGCGCAGGCTCTGTGGCAGCTGGATCCCAGGGATGAGGGGTTCTGAGCGCGGAGGAGCCTGCAGCCCCCCAGGGATTGTGGCCAGACCGGCATGGAGGAGTGAAGCTGCCCACAGAGGATCCTCCTCTGAGGGACACTGACCAAACCAGCAACAGCAGGCACCCCAACAGTCCACGGTCTTGTCGGCTGGACTCCTTCGAGTCCTGGGCCTTCTCTTTCCATCCTCAGAAGGAAGTAGGACAGACCTTTGCCAAGCAATTGACCCTGGGACTCTCATTAACCTTCTGGTATGATATAATTGATCTAGATCTTGTCAGATCCAGAAAGGCAACCCCTCCTGTATTCCGAGGATCCGGGGACAATCGGTGAGGACAGCACTGCAGTTAATTCTCACATCAGGTCCATGAGGCAGGTCCTGTCCCTGAATCCACTTTGCTGATGAGAAAATAGTCTCAGAGGGGCAAGAAATCACTTGCCACAAATCACTCAAGTGGCCGCATCACAACCTGATCACAACCTGGTCTCTTAGTCTAAAGTTCTTTCTTCCCTCCTGGCAAATGAGCCGCTGATCAGAGGATGCGTCCTTGGGGGAAGCGGAGGAAGCCTCCCTGCCTTTGCTGGGAAGACCTCGCTTCACGGCCTTGGATCAGAGGGTCAGTGTGGTCCTCGGAGCAGCAGCAGCAGCAGCAGCGTCACCGGGTAACTTGTTAGAAATGCAGATTCTCGGGCCCCACCGTAGAACAATGACGCAGAAACTCTGGGAGTGGCACCCAGCGACCTGTGTATTAACGAGCCTTCCGGGTGATTCTGATGCTCACTCAAGCCTGAGAACCACTGCCCTAAAGTAAGAGAAGGTTCCTGAACATCACACAGGAACTGGAAGATGGGGATGCTCTCGCTCTGGGAATGTCTCTCTCTCTGATGGGTGATTTCCACCCCGCCTACTTCTAAAAAGCATTAGAAGAAACATAGCAGGATTGGGACACCACCAAAAATGTTCCCTGCAGCCCCCCAATTCAGTGATCCTGGGGTCTGACGGACAAGCTCTGGCCTGACCTGAGTTCAGCTTCTTCCTCCACACACACTTGGTAGCGTCAGCCGCTTACCAGGCCACCGGCCAGGGCAGACGTCTTGGGGTCGGGATAATGGTGAGTCTTTGCCTCCCCATGTCCCCCATGGGGTAGAAGAGCCCTCCTATTTCCAGCATGCTCAGTGCTGCCTATAAGGGTCCAGGTTGGTAAGCCGGCCTCAGGGAACCCCACCCCGTGCTCCCAGACCCCGGCCTGGCTCCCTAAGACTGGGCAGGACTCCCCTCAAACCGCTCCTGTATCAGGAGTACACACTCCTCTACTGGTGTCTCTGCATTCCGGGGGCCCCTGGACCTTGACCGTCCTATGGATCCCAGAGAAGAGAGAACCGTCTAGGGAGATGGGCCTGCCCGCGTCTCCACAGAGGACCTGAGCTGTCGTGTGGGTCCTGAGGAAGGAGGACGTTTTCCCACAGAGCGTGTTCCTCTGGGACAGACTTGTCAGCTCAAATCAAAGAAGAGTGTTGGTGAGCACAGCTCTAGCCCAGGTTAGCAGGAAGAGAGGCTCATCTGAGTTGACCTGCAAAGAAGGGGGCTGTTATCAGGCTCACGGAGGCCTCTAAGAATCCAAAGAAAGGCTGCTAAGAGCAGCCGGCTTTGTGGGAGTCCGAAGGCCATGGAGATACAGAGAAGCTGGGGTTGGGGTGTGTGTCCCTCATGCCACCACATGCCCCCTTGCCAGACCACACCAGGCTCACTCAGCCCTTTGCCCAGGCCCCATTGGCCATGGGTGTACAATGAGGAATTCGACTGGCCTTTGTCCTTGGGTCCTGGGAGGGAACTTCCAAGTCCTTGGAATTTTCCAAGTGCTAGAGCGCTGTTTTTATTCATGGTGGCTCCCCCAAAAATGTACCCGAGTTTATGCTAACAAGGAGGCTCGAGATGGGGCTGGCCATGGCAGAATGACCACCTATATGATTGGGTAGGGTCTGATCCCAGTGCTGCCCTCTGAGGAGAAAGGGGAGAGGCTGGAGATCGAGCTCAGCCACGAGGCTGAGGATTCAGTCAGTCAGGCCTAAGTCATGAAACCCCAATAAAAACTCCGGGCATGGGGGCTCAGGCGAATTTGCTGGCTGCTGCCTGGTGGGTCACACACCCATTGCACGCCTTAGGCCTCTCTCTTACTGGTTTGGCTTTGTGTTCTTCTGCACTGACAAAATTGCAAGAAAAGTGCTCTGAGTTCTGTGAGTCATTCTAGTGAATGATCAAACCCGAGTGGGTAAGAGAGTCCCTGAATTTGTAGCCAGTTTTTCAAAAGTACATGGGACCTGGGACCTCCCCCAAACTTGCAGCCGGGGTCTGACGGGAGGGCAGATGTGGGACTGCGCCCCTCAGCTGTGGAGTCCGCGTTTGCTCCAGGGTAGGTAGGATCAGAAATGTATCACCGCTGTCAGGGACCCCAAGTCCTCAGGGCCGCCTGGCCCAGCTCACCCCCTGCCTGCCAGAGCCCTGATTCTAAAGGCCCACAGAACGAAGCTGATAGGCCCGCTCATCTCTTCCCTCCAGGCCACAAGTCCCGGGCCGGCCCAGACTCCACGATCCCATCGGTTCTGGCCTTTGCGGCTGGGAGGCCTGGGGTGAGAAAGCAGGCCGAGCAAGCAAGCAGCTGGCCTCCCTGGGCTCAAGCTCACTTGTTCTTCAAGAGCAGAAGCCCCCACGGTGGGGCCAGCCAGCACCAGAGGCAACATGTGCAAGAGCATAGAAACAACCACTCTCACTTCTAGAACGGTTTGGGGTGCTGCCGGTCAAAGGCACAGGATGTGGGGGGGCACAGACTACAGCAGCCCCAGGATTCCCCCCGGGGCCCCTTCCTCCTGCTGCCTTGAAGCCCTCCCTCCACAGAACGGCCTATAGGCTGCTGGGGGCCGCGAGGCTCAGAAAGGTCGGCATTATGGTAACGCAAGGTATCAATCTTGTTAGAAATCCAAATGCTGTTGTAAAGCAGGTCTTTACCACACTCATGGGGCGAGGGGAGCATGAGCAGCGGACGGGCCTCTCTCACAACGCACTTTGATCAAGATCTGAGAAGTTCTCGAGTACCCTGGTGACTACGTGGGAAGAACTTCTCTCTGTGTTCCCGGCCACAAGAGGCTGATGACTCACCCCCCCTTGGCCAGTCGAGCGGAAGGTGGCGGTATAGTTTTGCCTGTGACGTCTGTGGGGCTAAAGAATCTGCTCAACTCCCTTCTACCCAGGTGAGCTTTCAGGGGTCGGTTTCCAAAGCACTGCCAGCAGGCTGGCTTTCCAGAAAATATCACCGCGGGGAGGCAGGCAGTGTTCTCGGAGGCCACAGGCAAAGCGGAGGAGGCCAGTTTTTCTAATGAGGTAGTTTACCCCTGTGCCTGCTGCGTCCACCCCTTGCCCTCCGCACTGGTGACATTTCTGTCCCACCCCCCGGGCTCTGTCACCTTTGCCACCACCCGCGGGCACCGCAGCCGAAGCTGAGGAGGTAGGCATACAGCATCTCACTGGTTCAAAGTCTCCCCTCGTCCAGCCCCGAACAAGGCGAGAGTCCGGTTATAGGACCCATCAGGTCCGCGGACTAGCGTGGTCTCTGCCTCAGGGCCCCCTCCTCTGTGAAGTTTCTAGATGCCTCTGAATCAAAACGACTCCTGCCCTCCACTCCTCCATGACTACACCGTCCCCAAGTGCTCAAGCTGGGAGGTCAGGATATGGCGGGGCCAGGAGGAGACGCCCCCATAACTACCGCTGATGGAAATGTCTCGAGGGAAACATCACGGGGGTGGGGGAGCAAAGGCGCCTGGGGCCCAGGACGTCCTGGCACGGGGGCTGTGCCGCTCATGCTAGGCCGAACCTGCGGTACCAGGAAGCATCATGCAGCCTAGAGACTTCAAGTGTGTTCAGTGCCTCCTAGTGGCGTTGGACCCCGGGGTGGGCCAGCGAGGGCAGAAGGGGGGAGGCACTGAGTCTCTCTTGCCCACGGCCAGCTGCTTCCCACGGTGGACGCAACCACCAACTTCACCTCCCGGGAGACGCTGACCCTTCTTACCACGTCAGACACCGAAGGGATGGCCCAGAATGCAGGCCAAAGCCCAGGCTCTGTGTGAAAGGTTGCCCGTCTGGTGCAGGTGCAGCCAGGCCAGGGAGCGACCTGCCCAAGTCAGTAGAACGAGGAGGCGGAGGAGGTGGGGAGGGCCTGAGGCCTTTCCAGGCATGTCAACCTGCCTGGGAGCTGAACTCAGCTGCTTCTCTGGGGGGTCCCGTTGTTCAAGGGGACCCCCCACCACGAAGGCAGGCAAAAACCACGGTGGTGGGCACGTGGGAGGGGGCATTAGCACACCCCAGGCCTGGGGGACATGGGGAGGCAAAGACTCACCATTATCCCGACCCCAAGACGTCTCAGGGCTGCTGCCGTCAGCCACGAGAACCTGAAACCTCCACTGGGCTCTCAGGAGGAAATGCGGTGTTCAAGTGGTGTGAAGCCTGGGGGGCCGCACCGGGCCTGTGGGGCCTGTGGCCTGTGGGCAGGTCCCAGCACCTCTGGGCCCCCCTCGTGGCCTCACCACAGTCGGGTTTCCTGAGCAGAAAAACTGCAGCCACGACCAGAAGGATCCCGCAACCTCAAATTAGGAAAACCCACACCAACACCGGGCCTGGTAAGTGGTCACCATGGGGACAGGGAGACATGGCCCCTCTCCAGCGCGCTGAGCCCGACAGCAAGGAGGCTGCAGGGCGGAGAGGCGGGGGGACCGTCCCTCCCGGAAGGCTTGCTGCTGAGGCCAGTGCTCAGACCGGGCCGCCTCGACCAAAGGCTGCTGCCCTTGAGTGACAGCTGGGCTGCTTCCCGGGGCTCTCCCGGCTACCGGCTCGGGGCCTCTTTACTGCGGTCTCTGGGGGTCACCCCTGCACTGCAGCGTGACACGCCAGTGGTGTGGTCGTGCTAAGTCCCTCAGTGCTTTCTCCTGCAAAGGATGCAGCTGCTACCCGGCTCGTTTTGCTGGGTTCAGAATTAGAGCCAAGTGGGCTAAGCCCTAATCACAGAGCAGGGGCTGACTAAATGTAGCCATCGTCCTCACGAGCATCACGGGCCCCTGGGTCACCAGCCCCACTACCCTCTCTGTCACCATCACTACTACCATCAACGTCACCATCACCACCACCCGCACCAACCATCCCTCCACCGACCCCCTAGCGTCATCATCACCACCGCCACCCCCCGCACCAGCACTACCGCCACCGCCACCCCCACCACCACCGTGACCACCACCACCATCATCACCATCAACATCACCACGATCTTCCCCACTACCATGATCACCACTAACAATACCATCACAACCACCACCGTCACCACCACCATTATCACCATCAACATCACCAACATCCCCACCACCATCATGACCATCACCACCATCTCCATCACCACCATCATCTTCCCCGCTACCATGATCACCACTAACAAAACCATCACCACCATCGTCATCATTCTATTACCAGTATCGCCACATAACTCTTATACATAAGAGAACTGAGAACACAGAGCAAGGACAGACAGGAGGTCTCAAGCCCAGATCTTCTGAATCCGAGTTCAGCCATCTCTCTAGCCTACCCGACACCCTCCAGGGCACGCACACACAACTTTCCCAACAGCACGACGTCAGCATGTATCCAATGTTCGTCGGAGGGCGCCACGGAGAAGTCGGGCAGGAGCCACGTGATTTGGACCCGTTCCCTCTCCCTCTCTGACCTCAGCGGCCCCTACTCCCTGGCTTGCTCCCTTGTTCCCACCACACTCTCCTCGAAGTCCTCAAACACCCCGGGCCCCCTCCCCACTGAGGCCCTCCGCTCCAGCTCAGGAGTCCACAAACATTTTCTGTAAGGGCCAGATGGAGTCTCTGGGTCACAGACACTATGTACACAAATGGGCTGTATTCCAATAAAACTTTATTACCAAAGCAGACAGCAGGCTGGATTTGGCCCCACTGGCCTGAGGTTGCCTGAGTTTATCTGCCTGGAACCCTCTCTCCTCTCCTCAGGAGAAACCATCTTCTGGGTTAACCCCTTCGCCTCCTTCGGGTTTTTGCACAGATCTCACTTTCTCCGTGAGGTTGACCCTGACTATCCTTTTTTTTCTTTTCCAATAAAAAATTAGGAGTGAAATAAATATAGTAAGAAAGTAACCAGTTTTAGATGAAAAATTAAGTGGAATCTAGAACATTCACAACGTTGTGCTACCACCACCTCTGTCTCATTCCAAAACATTTCTTTCCCTCCAAAGTAACACACGCCGATCACTCTTTTTAATGCCACATCCTGTGCCCCCTTCTCCTAAACCCTCCCTTTCTTTTACTTGTACCTTTTCATTTCTCCTGTATGGGCCACCTTGTAACATTCTGCGTGGCCTGTTTATTCTGCTCATTGCTTCTCCCCTCTCTCTGCCCCTCCTTCCACGAGAATGTGGGCTTCAGGAGGTAGGGGTCCTGTTCTCTCCCCTGCTAGTCCCCAAGCACCCAGAATGATGCCCGACACAGAGCACATCGCCGCTGAAGAAACGGAACAACAGATGGAGAGACAGGCCCGGAAGAGAAGAGATGATTTCTAAATGGACTTTAAAATAAACACACACATCAAAAAACACATCACACACAACAGTCTTTTCTGAGCCTGCAGTTTCATCCCTCGAAGTGGGAATACAGGAGGCGCCTGGGGGGCTCAGTCGGTTAAGCGTCTGTCTTCAGCTCAAGTCATGACTTCAGGGTCCTGGGATCGAGCCCCAGCTGAGCAGGGAGCCTGTTTGTCTCTCTACCCCTCCCTCCTACTCTGCTCTCCTTCACTATCTCTCTCTCTCTCTCTCTCTCTCCCAAATAAATAAATAAAATTTTTAAAAAACAAAATGCAAACACAACAGTCTTCCCTGGGAGGGGCAGGGCGAAGACAGTCTCCCCAGCCCTTCTCCTGGGTTAGTCTCATCCCACCCCCACATCAGCTACCCCACCCCTGACCTTAGAGCCCCTTCCCCCTGGGCAGCGTGGAACCAGAAGGTGGCGGCTCTCATCCAACAGGCAGGGTTGGACTTCTGGCTCTCCTATCCCTGAGCTGAGTGACCACAGGCCACTTCGCCAACCTCTCTGAGCCAGTTTCCCGATTGGTATAAAGAATATCCAGATGTCCATTGTGAGGGTCAGACAGAGCCTGTGTCTAAAACCCTCGAGCTGTACAAGGCACCAGGAGGGCACTCCCACAATTCAAACCTTGTTGCTCCCCATCCTGGTTCCCCAAGCCTCCCTACCCTGGGGCTCCCCATCTTCTCCTCTATCCCCCTGTCTCTTTAGGAGTTTAGAGAAATTTCCTTCGGGGGAAAGCAAACACCTCATCCTCTTGCAAACACTGATGATCCTCTTTAAAATGTCCTTTCCGGGCATCTGGGGGGCTCAGTTGGTTAAGCAACTGCCTTCAGCTCAGGTCGTGATCCTGGAGTCCCAGGATGGAGTCCGGCATCGGGCTCCCTGCTCGGCAGGGAGTCTGCTTCTCCCTCTGACCCTCCCTCTCATGCTCCCTCTCTCTCATTTCCTCTCTCAAATAGATTAAAAGGTAAATAAATAAATAAATAAATAAATAAATAAATAAATAAATAAATGAATGAATAAAATGTCCTTTCTAAGGAAACTCTATTTCAAATGTATTTTGGGGCTTACTACACTTTGTCCACACTGGTTTTCACAGTTGAGAAACTTTGGCCACAAAAACTTAACTTTTCACTACAAAAGCCATCCTCTTCTCTCAGCAAAGCCCAAATTTGGTCACTTTTGTCTTCAGTACGTTTTCTCTTGGTTACAGAGCAGTGCTGGGTGGGGGAGGGGGGCGAGCTAACCCCTGAGAAAAGCCACTGGCAGCGGAAGCGGGCCCCTGCAGCCCAGCTGTGGCTATTTTGTTGGAGAAATAAACAGGACTATTTGCTCAGGGAAAAAATGCCCCAATTTTTCATAGGATATTCGCAAAAATATTTGCATTTCCCTGTGAGTAATAATTACTTCTGCTGCCCCCAGAACGTCTGCATCACCTACCTAAAAGAAGCTGAACAGACTCTTTAGAAATCCTTCCCAATCAAAACCCACCCAGTGACCTGGGTGTGTGATGACAAAGATATGACAGCCCATAGAAAGGCTGGGAGCCCTGAGGTACAGATAGGAAAGGGAGAGCCCGACCCTGACCTGAGTGCTTCAGCTCTATTTCCTCTGAGCTTCGGGATGCCATAGCAAAGTAGATTTACTGTGCACATGAGGCCAAGTATCTGGCCCAGGGTCACACAGCCAGTAAGTGGCTAAGCGGGGATCTGAGCCTAAGAATGCCTGGTTCATAACTCCCAGTCCACGGGCTGACATGGAGTTAGCTCAAGGGACACATGAGAACTGGGCCCTCAGAAAGTTTCCGCAAGGCCTGAGACCACATAAGCCCAAAACCAGTGCAGCATAGAGTCAGTTAGAGAGAGAAGAGTTTCCAGTGCCGAGGTGAAGTCTCCCAAACTGGGGTCCAGAGAGAGTTCTTGATTCCCCTCTACCTACACCCCAAACATGCTTCTCCTCCACCCTCTCCTTCTCGGTAAATGGCACCACCATTGACCCAGCCATGTGGGCCAAAAACCTAGGCATCGCCCCTGATTCCATCTTCCTCCTGGCCTCTATGGTAAGCAGCCTCCAAGATGGCCCAGTGATTCTTGCCTTCTGGTAGTCATAGCCTCCCTGGTCCCCTCCCACACTGAGCCCACAGGACCAACAGGATGTTGGTGGCAGTGATGGAGCAGAACTCTGAGGCTAGGTCATGGAAGTCATTGTGCCTTCTGCTCTGCTCTCTCTTGGATCATTTGCTTGACGGGCCCTCATGCAGACCTATGAGGAGGTGAGTAGGGAGGAGTGAGAGCTCCTGCAAACAGCCGGCATTCCTTTGCCAACCATGTGAATGAGCCCCCTTGGAAGTGGAGCCTCCAGCCCCAGTCAAGCCTTCAGATGATGGCAGCCCCCCGCCAACATCTTCACTGCAATCTCATGAAAGACCCTGGACCAGAACCACTCAGCTGAGTTGCTCCTGAATTCCTGACCCACAGAAACCATGAGACAACAAACATTTGTCATTCTAAGTTGCTACGTTTCGGGTAATTTGTTACACAGCTACGGCTAACTGATGCTGCCTTCTACCTACAACCATCCATCAAGTCCCATCATGTCCAATATGGACATATTGGCTCTGCCTTCTCCCTTCTCCTCCGTGGCCACGGACCTGGGCCAAGCCACCATCACATCTCACAGGATAATGGTAGCAGCCTCCTGAGCAGCCTTCCTGCCTCTATCTGCTTCCAACCCTCTGTCCATCACAGCCTGTGGCGTTCTATGAATGCAAACTACTTCCGGTTCCCCCACTGGCTCCCCATGGCCCGTGGGATGAAATCTGAACTCTTGGCCACGAGCTAGAAGGCCCTACAGGCTGAAGCCCACCTGCTCCCCTCCCCAGCCTTGTCTCTGGGTTCTCTCTACTCCTGTGGTGCTGGGCTGTCTTTCGTATCTCATATACACAAGATCTTCCTACCCTGAGCTGATGTCCTGGCTGTTCCTTCTGCCTGAAATACTCTTTCCACGACTCTACCTCTGGTTTCCAGCTGAGAAGTCACCTCCTCTCGAGGCCTTCACTGATCATTCCGTCTCCTGGGCACCCTCATTATTCCCCATCGCCACATCCTGTGGATTCCCTTTATAAACTATAACAACCTGAAATCATTTTATTCATTTATCTATTAATCCTGCTTATTACCATCCACTCTTCTCGACCCCTTAGGTTATTTTCTGGAAGCCAGGACCATGACAGCACCCGGTGCCTGGCACCAAGCAAGTCCACAATAAAATGTTGTTAAAGGAAGGAATGAGTGAATTTCCTGTCTTAAGGTGAGCGAGAAAGATCCCCTATCATTTCAGATCTTGGAATTCCCATCAAGGAATCCTGGCCATGTGAGCCTAGGTGTGCCTTCCCCTCTCTGAGCCTCAGTTTCTCCAGACAAGGAACTAGGTGGAGGCGCTCTCAGGTCCTAGGCGTCCTTACGATGGGTCTGTAAGCAGTTTAGCCATGTTCTGGGGAAGGTAAAGGGACCCCATGCTATGTGCTCCTGGAAGCAACTAGACAGCCTCACCCTGGCTTCTAGAGAGCTGGCACTTGGTCCTTAAAGACCAGTTCAAGGCATCATCTCTGCAGAAAGAACTGTCTCCTTTAAATTCTGACCCAGCCAAGCTCACAGGCTTCTTCTCCCACGAGCACACTGTTAGCTGGGAATGAGCCATGGCATCTGCGTTCCCTGCAAGGACCTGGGGCACAGCCCCCTACTGCCTCGCACTGTTGCCTCGGCTAGGAAAGTACGTGGCCCATCAAACCGGGGTGGGCCTACGGTAGAAACCCCGCTGTAGGTGACCACTCCCAGGCAGCTAAAGATGGTATCTGGGGAAGGGGAGTATCCAGCTGGGGACTTACAGAGGCAGGGTCTATGCTGGGGTGCCAGGCCCCCAGGACTACTTTCTTTCTATACCTTTTCCTCCTAATTCCATGATGTAGCAGATTACTACTCTGCAGGGACGAGGTAGCTGGCCTTACAAAGTCTTCCTCTGAAATGCTTCCATAATTGTGAAATGGCCAAGGGGAAAGCTCTATGTGGCAGCTTAGATTTCTACCCTGAGGAACTCAGAATCAAATTTGAATGCAAAAAGCAGAATTGCCGCGAGGAGCCAGTGAGTCGAACACGGTGGTCTGAGCTTCCTATTGATGCTGTAACAAATTATCACAAATTTAGTAGCTTCAAATAATATGAATTTATGATGCTAAATTTCTGGAAGTCAGAAGTCTGAAACTGGGCTAACTTCCTGGTGTGTGCAGGGCCGGTTCCTTCTGGAGGGCACTCTGTCCCCTCACCTTTTCCAGCGTCTAGAGGCCTCCCTGCACTCCTTGGCTCGTGGTCCCTTCCTTGGTCTTCAAAGCCAGGAGCCTCATCACTCGGACCTCTCGCTCTGTCGTCAAATCTCCCTCAGCCTCCCTATTATAAGGACTCTTGTGATGGCGTTGGCCCACCTGGGTAACCCAGGGTAACCTCCCCATCTCAGAATCCTGAACTTCCTCACCTCTGAAAAGTCCCTTTCACCCTGCAGGGGCAACTCCCTCACAGGTGGTATGTGGGTGTCACCACCTTTGAAGGAGCCTTATTCAGCCTAACACACTGGTGATTAAGATCCTACATTCAGGGGGCACCTGGATGGCTCAGTCAGTTGTGTCCGGCTCTTGATTTTGGCTCAGGTCATGATCTCAGGTCATGAGATCGAGCCCCACATCAGGCTCCACAGCCAGCACAGAGTCTGCTTGTCCCTCTCCCTCTGCCCCTTTCCCCACTTGGGCATCCATGCTCATTCTCTCTCTCTCTCTCTCTCTCTCTCTCTCTCTCTCTTTCAAATAGGTAATTTATTTTTTTTAAAGACCATATGTCCCAGAGCCAGATTGCCTGGCTCCAAATCCCAGCTGTGTCTTTTCCTAGCTGTGCCACTCTGGCCATATTACTCAATCTCTCTTTGCTGCAACTGACTCCTTTGTGCCCCACAGACAGAAGTCCCGAGATGATGCATGTAAAGCCTTGGGCACCGTCCACAGCTCAGTGGAAGAGGGCTGTAATTATCCCCTTCTCTCCACCAGACTCAGAACTAATGGATGTCAGAGCTGGGAGCGGCCCCTCACCGAGCGGCTGGGGACAAAGAGGCCCAGAGGGGAGGAGTGAGTCACACGGGTCATACAGCGTTTTCTCAGACAGCCCCCCATTGCCCTCTAACCCCCACCTGGCGGTTTGGCAGGGCGGAGGTCATGGCCCCCAGCACCCTGCCCTGCACTGGGTACAGGCTGGAGGCCTCGGCAGCCAGCGAGTCACACGGAGGAGGAGGGAAGTGCTCCCTAGCGGACCAACGGCAGGAAGCACCTGCAGGGGGCGGCCCCAGCCAGAACCTCCCATGCCCGCTTCCCACCCCGCCCGCCAGGCTCAGGGGCTGGGCTCAGACACAGTGTGCCTTTCCCCAGAAGAGGTCAGCAGGACCCATCTTGGCGAGAGACACGGAGACCCAAGATCAGGGCCACGACGAAGAGCTCCAGAGGGCGGACATCGGCCAGGCCCCTTGTTTCTCTGTGCAGCCTCAGACTGGACACCCTTGGGCCTCTGTTTCTACCTCAGAAGAGCAAGGTGCCAGCCAGCTCTGTGGTCCTCCGTCTGCAGTCCTGGTTTCCAGGCTCCAGGAGCCCCTGACCAACGTTCAGTGGGTTCTGGAAGAGCCGTACACAGACCCCGAGCTGAGGCGCTGGCCCAGCTCGCTCGTCCAGGCACCCCAGTTCACCAGTGCGTGCAGTTCGGGCTGAGCACACCCGCTCAGAGGTGTCTGTGATTAACAAAGAGGGGCAAACAGTGCTTCGCTTCACCCCGACGGCCCGTTTAACAGGCGAACTCCTCCACAAAAGGAGCGAGGAATCACCATGGGTCCTTGGCAGAAGCTCAGTGAGGCTCTTTCTTCCAACCAGAGAGCTGACTCACCCCAAAGGCTTTCCCCTCCCATAAATCTGGCAGGCACTGCCCCAATGGTACGATTACCCCACCATCACACTGTCCTTGAACTGACACCAAGGACTCCTAGAAAGGCCTTCCCAAGGCTCTATGCGGGCCTCTCCCCGGCCGAGAGGCAGCAGACTTTTGAACAGAAAGATGCCCAAAGTGGGGGTCAGTCAGAGCCTGGCTAAAACCCCCAGAAATCAGAACCTGCCTCCTTGAGAAACATCTTGGGCCCACAGACACGAGGCACTTCCTGTCTCCTCCCTTTAATTCCGACACCAGCTCCTGAGTTCGGCTGCCCAGCCCCATTTCAGAGGTGAGGAAACTGAGACTCAGGGTCCTGTCTTTGGTAACCATCAGGAATGGTAGAGTCAGGATGCCAACCCAAATCTTTAAAAAAAAAAAACCCCAAACCCCTCAGCCAAGGCCTTGGAGCAGGGAGCCCTGGGAGCCGGAAGGTCAGAGGCTCCGACTGAAACACAAGGCAAGTCACGTGGGCAATTTTAAACTGGCTGGGAGCCACCTTAGAAGGGAAAGTGAAACAAGTAAAATTAATTTTAATAACGTACTTTGTTTAACTCAACAAATGCTACCATTGCAACATGTTAATGGGACATCTTACTTTTTTTCATACTAAGTCTTGGAAATCCAGTGTATATCATACGCTCACGGCACATCCCAGTTCAAACTGGCCACATTTCAAGGGCTCCATGGCCACAGGGTGAGGAGCTACGCACTTGGCTCGTGCCCATCCAGACTCACAGTGAAGCGTGGAGAACCAGGGGCAACTCATTCACTCCCTCCCCCCACCTACTCACACTTGCCGCCCACCCACAGCAGGCTGGGCTGCAGAAGCAAGCCCCACGTCCGTGACTTCACACGGGGGACGGGGGCAGACACGGAGAGGGCACCACGTCCCACTGGCTCAGTCCCAGAGTTTTGCATCCTGTCCCCCCGAAGGACACGGATGGTCACCTTTCAGGGCCAGAGCCCTCGAACTAAGGTTTAGAAAACGCAGGCATGTCAAGTCCCCCCCTCCTGGACACTTGAATCATGACCACTTGCCCTTCTTGCTGAAGGAAACTTGGCAACACGACCTCCTGGTATCAGTTTCATCCTCAGACCCTAAGGGAATCCTTCGCCTTTGTCCAGACCCGATGCGGGAGCTCCACTCCCCAGCACCTCACTGGCAGGCAGAGGCCGGTGGCAGAGGTGGTGGGAATCGCTCAGGTATGGCCCTGCAGGGGGCAGGCAGGGCCCAAAGGTCTCCTCTCCCTGTAACTGCCGCTGGGCCTGAGCCTGGCAGCAAGTCTTCCCAGAAAGGAAGGAAAGGAAGGGAGGGTGGAGAAGGGGAAGGGAGCTGCCCAAATGACTCTCATTAAGAGAACTGCTCCGTCTGCAAATTCCCTGCACACAGGGAGCACCTCGGTGGGGGTGGAGGTGGTCAGCACTCCCCCCAGACGGGGACGGGGCCCAGAGCAGACAGCTGACGACGGGACAGCAGGGGACACTGAGGATGGTGCTGGGTGCTGGTTAAGGACTCGACACCCGGAGTCAAGGGCAGGTCGGTGAGCGCAACCACTCACTAGCTCAGTGACCTTGGGCCAAACAGGCCCTGCGCCCAGCTTGCTGCATCTCTGAATGAAATAAGAATGTTTACTTTGCCGCTCAGGGTTGGGAGGAATAACAGAAAACATGTACGGCTCCAGCCCACTCGGTGCCCAGTGAGCACTCAGTCCAGAGCAGCTCTTGCTGTTGTCCCCTCTGGTCAACGAGGACGGACCGCTTAGCCCCGAGCCTTTCTTCTCCATGTTCTCTCCTCCGCTGGCCGCCTCTCGCTCCCTGGGCCCATCAGCTTCCCAAGGCTGCCTCTCGAGCTGCTCCCGGGCCCTCAACACAGTCCAGACCGAACCCCAGACTCCAGGTAACATCACACTGCCCAGCCTTTGGGATCCAGAGAGGCAGCTGGAGTCAGTCCCTGTGGGCGTGCTAACACCCTAATCACACGACCACTTCGGGTGAGCCAGGATCCTGGGCCCACCCGGGGACTGCACACCGTGCACCGTGCCACTCGGAGTGGGGAGTGGGCCAGAGTAGCCCTCTCCAGCCCCAAATCCTGGAGGCAGCCCGGATCTTCCCTTTCCCTCCCCGCCTTACATGCCGCACGGAGTCCATCCCTAAGTGTGTGGGGTTAACTCAAAACCCACGCCTGTGGCTTCCCTCTGTCTCCCCTGCTGTCACCCCGGACCAGACCAGCATCCTCTCCTGCCCTGCAACTGGACGGGGATCCTTCCTGCTCTCCCGCCTCTCTGTGCTCGCCCCCTTACACCATCTCCACCCAGCAGCCAGAGCTGGCCAGACCCAAATCAAATCATGGCATTCTCTCACTTCAAGTCCTCCAATGACCTCCAGCATCCGGCTGCCCCACCTGACCTGCGCCCCCTGCCTCTCTGCTGGGCCCCTGCCGCCCACAGACCCGCACCCCACGGGACAGCCCGACGTCCTCCTGTGCCCAGCTCCGAGCTCCTGCTCCAGCCGTGGCCCCCGCCCCATCTCCCCCGACGGCTCCTTTCTGACGCCTGTTCTTGAGTGTCCCCCCAGGAGGCTCCCGGCCCCGCCCGATGGGAACATCTCCCCTTGCAGAGACCGCCCCCCGCCCCCATCGAATCCTGCTTCATCTCAGCAACTCTGAAGTATTCCTCACTATCAGGTATTATTCCTGTTTGTATGTCTATCAATTGTTTCTTTCCACACGGCACGATCTTATGCACTTCCTGGTTCGCTGCCCGTCTACTACCTCCACCCAAGGGCCAGGATGGCGTCTGCCTTGGTCACTGCTGATCCTCAGTGTCTAGACAACGTGAACAGTTAGCCTGTTCTGCTCGCTGAGCCATCTTGAGATGCTCACATCTGAGCCCCTCTGAGCCTCGAGTTCTTCCTTGTCAAAGGAGTTGACACAAAGGAGTTCCTTCCGCCTCCTGTCACCGACTCCGAGGGCGGGTGGGGAGGGGGGGGCGTCAGGGAAGGAGGAAGGGAGCAGATACTGTCGCCACCAGGACAACCTTTGCCCCAGTGACAGCGTCCACAAGCCGCGGCGGGCAGGTGGGGCGCTGGTCACCCCGGCGACCGGTGGCTCCTCCAGGGGCCCCTGATAGAGGCCCCAGGGAACCCCAGACCTCTGTGTAGAAGGAGCCTGGCAGGCCCCACCCACTTCTCAGGCTCCCGAACTCTGCTGCCTCTGCTCAAACGCCTGGAAAGACCTGCTTTCTGGCCCCAAGAAGTATTTACGTTTTGATTAAGTCTGGTTTCAAACCACCAGGTAGGCTGGCCGGAGCCGCCGCACCCCAGCCAGTCCAGCTGTAATAACACAGTGCACCAGGTGGGGGGCGGGGGGGGCAGGTGACAAAGGTGGGACCGGGGCAGGAATCGCCTGCGTTCCAAGTGGCCCCAATGCCACCCTCAGCTGAAGCCGCGTGCTAGAGAAAAAGGACAACCAGCTCTCGTGAACAGAGGCGGCAAGGACTCCCCGGAGTCTCTGCCTTGGACATGCAGGGCAAGAGCACAGGCCACTCGGACCCATCCCGGCCTCCTGGAGAGTGACCGCTGCCCTCAGGCTGCCCCAGCTCCCAGTAAGAGCTTCCCTTCCACCACATGGCGTCTCACCCAGGAAACAGGAAGTGCGTCTATTCCAAACTGGGGACTTGCAACGAGTCACATTTTTATCCTGTTGGACGTATTCTGAGGACTCCACAACCACCTATGTTTAGGAGACCCCAGGAGGCCGGGACTGAGCCCACGTATGGATGTTACTATCTTACCGTCTCCTTGAAAGTGCGGTTCTGGAGGCAGTGACATCCCAAAGGAATGTGTGCTCCTGAATTCAAAACGTCCACTGGCCAAGACCTGCCTCATCACCCATTCCCTGCCGCCTCACCGGGAAAGGGAAAACGTCCAGGCAACTAACAAATGCTTCAAAAAGGCATCTTTCATTCATTTGTGAGCCTTTCATGGGAAATCAAGTTTCCTTGGCAGAAAGCAGGATTTCTGTTTGTACCCCTCGGAGCTACAATGGCAAAAGGATTTCGTGAAGCCTGGGAGCTCCGAACAGATGCCGAGGGCTGCCTGGAACGCCGGGACTTAAACGCAGGCCTCAGGCTCAGTGGGCAGGAGTGCCGTCGTTGATTAGCAATGTCTGCCACTGGCCCAGGCAGGGGGAATAGTGCTGTGCACCCTACACGTTTACGGGTTAGGTTTGGCTGAGAAGCAAAATCAGAATGGGAATTCAGAAAACCCAGGTTTTCTGGCAAGGAAATATGGGCAAAGTAACCCAAAGGGGAGCCAGGGGCTTTTGGAGGGCCAAAGAGCCAATGGCAATTTCTAGGGCAAAGGGACAAATCACTTGATCACAGAAAGTGACTTGATCACAGAAAGATCAAGTCACTTTCTGAGCAGCTGTCAGATGGGACATGTCCCAGAGCCGCTCCCATCTGGGTTGTGGCTCAAGCTGCAGTCCACTCGCAGCTCCTCAGGGGGACACAGTTCCAGACTTCTCCAGGAAATGAAAGGGTGTTTGACCTTTAGGGCCCAGAAATAAATGTCCAGAGTTATGAACCCAGTTTGCTGCTGCGACGGGGGGGCCGTGGTGGCGTGAGTCTCCCTGACAACAGATGTCCCATTTAAAGACAAGGAACAAGGAGCAGCTGGGGCACAGAACGTTTCCTGAGCAGGCTCCCAGGAGTCAGGGCTTTGCGGGAATGGGGTTCACAGCAGGAGAAAATGACAGGTCCTCCTAGCAGAGCACCCTCGGCGTTTTTGTAGGACAAAGTAGGCACTTCTGCCTGTTTCCACCTCAACACGAGGCCTGAGGAAAAGGCTCCCAACATGACTGCCGGAGGTAGCCCCAGGAAAGCCAACCCCGGGGAGGTTTTCTAGCTAGGTTCACAGTTTGAGAATCATAGCTAACCAAGGAAGGGCTTGGAGGTGAGCAGGATGGCTAATTACAGGGTTGGAGGGAGGGTGAGTTCAAGGAGGCCAGCATCCCTCAGCCAGCCAGCCAAGGATGACTTTGAGGGAATGTCAGTTATCTCCCAGAGAAAAGGACAGTCTCCATTTCTACAGAACCAAAGATTACGTAAAAATGAACTCCTACTGCAACACAGAGGATTTATGTAAAACCTGGGGGAATGTTCCAGAACATACTACATGAAATTGGAGGAGGAGGTTCTCACTGCACTGTCATGGGGTCTGGGGTGTGGAGATCAGGGGGAGACATACCTGCGGGAGCCCCAGCTCACCCCCGTTGAACTGCATGACCTCACCAGGCCGCCTCCCCTCCCCAGCTGTGAGCTTCCTTCTCTACAGGACAGGAAGAACACTCCCCACCCCGTGTCACTCTTGAGGTTAACGTGAACATCAAATGTGCGTGGAAGACAGTGGGATACTATGTGGTGGAATAAGCTGACTGCAGCTCCGTGTCAACCCCGTGGCTAACTGTCGAACACAGGGGGGAGCGAACGAAGCCAGATGTGGAAGAGCAGACACGAGAGGACTCCGCTCTCCAGCATTCAAAGGTGGGCAAAGTCAACCCCTGGTGCTCGAACCCCCTTGGGGTGGACGGCGACTGGGAGGTCTGCGTCCAGGATGTGGGTTCCTTGGGGAAAACCCAGTTCATTATGGCTTCTGTACTTTTCTACATGGACTATACACCTCAGTGACAAGCTAGCCTGGAAAAACTTTCCGGAAGTCTTGTGTGAATCTCTAGGTCAATGTAGTAATTTAAGGGAGAGTGTTCTAGAACACAGGTGCTACCAATCTCCTCGGGGCAGAAAGCAGGTGAGACGATCTCCTGATGGCCTATTTTGTCCTGTGATTGGGAGGAGCTGCGGGAAACTTGCCCCCTTTCTGGGACTGTGTGTTTCTAAGCTGAGCCACTATGTGGGGGCAGCAAGGCAGCCTCTGCTCTTGGCTAACTGCACCCTGACGTCTCTCTCCAGACTGGGCTGCCGCTCCCCTTCCTGCTCCCCACAAGACACGTGCGGTTTGCTCTTCTGGGGCGCAGGCTCCCCTCTCTTGCCAGAGCAGCCACCAGCAGTGCTGACCCCGGACTCAGGGGCGAATCCTGAGGCCCGTCCTCTGGAAGGTGGACACACCAGTCTTCAGTTTAGTGTCCGTGCTGCATTCTACAAAACAGAGTATTTGTTTTCTCTTCCCTCCTAGGCCTACTTCCTGTGCACCTCGCAATTTTAAAAACCCAGCTGCCAAGTTACCAGCACTCGTGGCGCCCCGATGCCCGGGCTTGGAGGGCAGGCAGACTTTTCCACTCCTCAGCAGAGTTTGGCTTTAGGGAGAACGCCACTTGGAGGTTGAGGAAAAACCCAAAGTCCTGACACGGGAGCATTTGCAATGGGCTGCCTGCTGTCCCTGGCACTGGGCGCACAGGGAGGACGAGGGGCTGCGTGGATAGGGGGCACAGTGGCACACGGGAAGGCCCTCCGTCACAATGTCACCAGGAGGCCGGAGGCACCTTCCCTCCTCCAGACCTCACCGACAGCATGAGAGCTGGGCTACACCATGGTTTGTAAATGATTTCACGAAGGCCCCACAGGGTGTCCCTGGCATCCCTTAGGAACCATTCCAGTGAGCAATTTCGCCCGAACAACAGGTTTCTAAGACATTGAAAAACAAGTTTGGAAACTATTGAATTGAAGGAACCTAAAACCAGGATTCTGTGTAATGTGGTCCAAAAGATCACCCCCGCGATCGGCATCTTGGCCTCTGTCCGAGCTCCTCGGCTCACCGGGGCCATGGCCTGCGTAAGAAAGAGCAGCTCTCTGCTGCTTTTCGCGGCCTCTCACTGACCCACTGGGATGCAAGCTCCTGGGGGAAGAGTCTGCCTTCCTCAGCAGGAGGAGCTCCATAATCCTGATGAACAAGTGAGTGAGCAGATGAGCAAAGTGCACTGACCTCCAGGGGCTGCACTGTGAGGATCAAACAAGAGGTCACGTGCACACAGTCAGTGCTCGATAAACACCAGCTGAGACTCAGACTGGGGCCTGTGTGATGTTCCCTCACCGCCATTAAGTCAGTATGATTGGAGAGTCCTACCCCATCCTGGCACGTGGCATCCTTAAGTTGGTGCACCACTTCAAACATACTTATTTCCTGAGGGTAGAAACTAAGTTTGGGGCTTATTTATTTTTTTTTAGAACTCTCTGAAAGACCCCCAGAACAGCGACTGGCCCGAGGCACAACCCGAAAACAGGCAGCGGATAAGCACTGAGCGAAGGCACCAGGCACCTGAGCAAGGCAAGGAAGAGATCTTCAAAGAAGGTTCCTTCCTGGCTCGGCGAGCAGCTCTGCGCCCACCCGTGCCCACGGGGGCCATGGCCACACCCCCGGCAGCCGAGGCGTTCAGCTCACACCCACTCACCCAGCCACGACCGGGGCGGCTGATCCCAGAAGGGCCCGCATCCAGACACCTGTCTTTCTGAGGACGCCAGGCACGTAGCTAAAAGGGTGCATGGGCTTCACTGAGTTTCCTGCAGACTTTGGTGACACCTGGGAAGTGTCCCCAAAGGGTCCCTCCTATGCCTCTGATGCCAGCTCGCAGAAGTGGAAGAGGGCGAGCCACAGGAAATATAAAGATGATGGAGAAAAACTCCCCGTCGGGTCACCGCCCAGCGCTGCTCACCACTGTGGCTGGGCCTCCGGGCCTCCCCCTGCCCACAGTTGGCTCCAGTGGCCCCCGTCATGCTGCTCCCACCACCTGAGACCCTTACACCCCAATCCACCCACCAATATAATCTCTACTCACCCCTCCAAGGCCAACTCAAGTCTCACTTCTGCAGCCTCTCCCTCCACCCGAGCCGGGGTCCACCTTCCCCATCCCTCTTGCTTTGCTACCCCCCTCCCCACCTATCCTGGGTGCACTTACTAAATACACTCCCATCTTAAACTCGCACAGCACTGGGCTTGCTGCCAGGAAGACAGGGCTGAAAGCCCCCTCCCTCCCTCCTTACGGGGGCCCTTGTAAGCCCTAGAAGACAAGACAGACACGGGAGCAGAGGGTTATGCCCAACAAGGAGATCTACGGGACCTGCGTGGACAGAAGGCTGTAGAATTTCAGAAAGGGACCAGAAGGTCAAGCAGAGGGTGGGAGAGCACTCCAAGCAGAGAGGGATCCTTGGGGCTGGCTGCACCACGGGGCACCGGGAGGAAGAGGAGTCTGGGGAGAGGCTGGGGCCAGCTTGGGGGAGGGAGGCGCATCAGATGCAGGCTTCAGAGCTGTCACGATCTTGGCCAGACCAGGAGGCAGGTCAGGGGCTACTACAAAGGTCCAGGAGAGAGAAGGAATGTGCCTGAACCAGCAAAGTGGCAGCAGAGGTGACAGAAGGGGACCGAGGCATGAGAAGGGGCAGGGGACATTCTTCCAGACCCGTTCAGCACTTTGGGGGCTTTCATAGTCCAAACTCCGCTGCTGAGCCAGTGTTTCTCGTGAGCAGAGAACAGCTTTTCCATTTTACTCGAGCACAGAGCAGCCTCTCAATCGTTAAGTAATTATTGGACTCAGTTTCAAATTCTAGAAATATTTCTGAAAAGATGTGCTTGACCTCCCTGACCCTGATGGTGGCTAAACAAAGAGCACAGTGGTACAAACTGAAAACAAGAGATCCACACCTAGGCTATCCCAGCGAGCCCAGAGCTTGGCCCCCTGCTTAAAGCAAAAAATGCTTCCAGGAAGTCAATCAACAAACCAGGGCTGGGCCACAGGGAGACGTGGGAGGGGGAGGCAGGCAGCACAGGGACCGAGGAAGTAGAGAAGCCATTCTCGTCCAGGACTCCATTCATCCTCGTCCGAGTGGCTGTCAGACTACGGCCAAGTCACCGACCCTCTCCGGAACTCTAATCCTACATCCCCCAGAAGAGAAGCCAGGGACGGCGAACATGGCCATGGGCTGCTGTCATCCTTGACCCCCACGGTGGGAGCTGAGCCACGAGCCCCTGCCCAGCCCGGAGCACCAGCTCTCAAACAGCAAAGACGTTAAGCACTTCCTGCCACAGGAGGGAAATGCTCGTTCACAGCCCTCCACGGGTCCAGCCCCAGGACTCCGGGAGAGGAAAGGCGCCCAGAAATCCTTGACCACAACAATGCCCAAGACAGCTGCAGGCTGGACTTGCAGAGCCCCGTCGGAGGCCTGGGGCAGGGTCCCCGGAGCGGGGGCCGCAGACCCGGACCTCTGGGCACAGAACAGCCCCCGGCAGCTCCCACAGCACCGCCACCATCAACAACAAAATCACACCTTCCTTTCTCCAACCCCCAAAGCCTATTTATTTAATGAAAAAAAAAAAAATTCAAAATGACAGTTTTGAAAAGAAAATATGCTCCTTTACCATATTTTCTCATGGAGTTAAAAATACAAGTAAGTGTTGGAGGAAAAAAAAGTTTTGCTTAAGGTCAAAGGGGAAAAAAAAGAAGTCGTGTTTTTTGAAATCTCGGAAAATAAACAGACTCAGCCCTCATGTGCAGGCTCTCTGGGAATGTGACCTGTGGTGCTGCTGGGGGTCGGAACGCCATTTAAAGGGAAGCTCAAGGGCACGCCTGAGGCCGGAGATTAGTGGCTTGGACACTGTGTCCCCCTCTCCAGAGGACCAGCCTGCTGGCCCCTCAGGACAGGGGTGTCCCGGAGATGGGAAGCTGAGGTGGGCATGTGAGAAGAGCAAGGGGACCGCAGAGCGGACAGCCCGGCTGCCCTGGGAAACAATCCCGGGGCCAGCAAGGGCTCCGGGGGCTGGGGCTGGACAAAGGGATGCTTAGCCGAGCAAGCCGGGTGATGGGGACACACTCCAGGCAGGCAGGAGCTGTGACACCAGTGAGGGGCAGGAGGGCTGCTGTCCACTCGGGGGACGGGGTCATGCCGGGTAGTCCCTCAGCCAGGCCCACTTGGCTCTGAGCAGTAGCCAGAGAACCCAGGACAAAGCCAGCCCTGGAGGAAGCCGGGAACAGGGCCCAGCGGTCACTCATGCATTCAGTACGTATCTATTAACCCTGCTTTGTCCTGGGTCCTGCGGCAGACATTGCAACTACGACAGACGGCTAGACAAGGCCCTCCTCGTCTGCGCAGAGTTTACATTTGGGTGCTCAGAGCCCCTCCCAACCCTGGTGGACCTGGTGGTCCCACGGGATTCTTACCAATGTGCACCGAGCCCTCTGGCCCACGGGCTGGAGTAAGCCATGCCCCTCCCCCACGGGGCTCGTAAACTCCTGGGAAGTCTGCAGACAGTTGGGGTGGAGAGGGGAAAAGACCCCACACGGCTGTCCAGAGCGCCGAGTGCTACTGGCCATCTGTAGAGACACAGCCCCATTCGATTACTATACCCCTTCCGCGTCCCCAGATCTGAGCTAACCCTGTGAGCCAGGGACACAGGCATGGGCTCCATTCCTAAGTAGGAGAAACAGCAAGCCCAGAGAGGGAGAACCAAAAGCAAAGGACAACGACGCACCCAGGAACCACAGGGAAGGATGGCTCAGTGTGGGGGGGTTGGGGGGGGGTGCGGATTCGACCAGGCTCAGTCTGGATCTAAACCCAAGCACCTACGAGTTGTGTCCACCTGGGAAGTCACTTCCCTCTCTCTGAATCATCTCAGGGTCCCCTACGGTCACATAGAGGTGACTGTGCCAGCCTCGCAGGCACGCGTCTGAGGACCAGCTTGCCGCCAGCATTTAACAAAGTACAGCGATGACCTGCTCCGTGGGCCTTACACAAGTGCGAACAACAGTGTGGGAACACAGGGGAGGCGGCCGTGGATTTTGCCAGCGAAAACGCAAAACATTTTGGTTAAAAGATGAAATGTCACTGGAGAAAAACCTGGGATAAGAACATAATTTCTACCAAAAGAAAAAGTAGAGAAAGCATTCCAAGTGCAGAAGAAACAGGCAATTATCTTTCTCAGGGGCCTTTTAATACTATTTCCTTATTCTGAAATGAAAGATCTGTGACGAACAGATGGATGAATGTATTTTTCTTCCCTCCCCCTCTCTTTTCCTTTCTCCCTCCCCTTCTTCCTCTCCCTCCCTCCCTCCCTCCTAATCAACATAAATTTATTGAGTACTTACTATGTGCCAGAGGCTGATCTAGGTGCAGGGGACAGATCAGTGACCTACACAGAGGGTCTTACATGTCCTGGAGCTCACATGTGACCCTCGAAGCCACCCAGAGTAAGAGTGGGCAAGCATCATCACCAACCCCACTTTGTAGATGCAAAAACGAACCACAGGTTAAGAAGCCCGAAATCCACACAGGCACTCGGAGTCACAACACACAAAAGCAAGCCCAATCAGCCTTCACCCCTGACTCCCCACCTCCCAACCTTTCCCCCCAGAACGTTCACAGCCAGGCGAGGGCATGCGTGACCATCCCCCAGAGTGACCACTTCTGGGGGCGGGGGGCACCGCGCAGGGGGCCGACTGAGACAGTAGACTCCCCAGCGCCTTCATTACTCCTGCCGGCCGCCCCCAAGGTTCCCTAGTAAATAATCATTTAAACTCCAGAACAGCCTTTCCCCTTCAAATTATAGCAAGTTGGAAAGCAGCGTCAACAGAGGCCCCCAACTCCTAAGAGAATGGACCTTGCCCTCATGGTTTAAGGGAGGGCGAGGGGGCCAAGGGGTTGTCCAGGCCCCGCATGGGATTCCACACTGTCCACGCAACAGCTAGACATCCCTGAAGAGCCAGGGTCACAGGCTGCCGTTGGTCCAAAACACCTAACTGACAAAAACACTCTTCTTCCCAAGAGAGGGGACAGATTCTTTTTTTTTTTTTTTTTGCAATTTGTGCAGTGAGATTTTAGCTCAAAGGACTTCAAGCACTTTTGGGAACTCAGTTAATGAAAGGGATTATTATTATATAAGCTCAAAATCGCTCTGACGAACTATTAAGAATCGTTGACACGGACTGAAGGGTTCCGTACCCTGTACCCCGTACCCCAGCCTCATAATGAAATGTTTTAAGTCCTGATAAACCCACAACATGACAACCTAAAGCTGTGGTGTTAATAAAAATAAGATACCCACGCAGGGGTTAATATAGCAGCCCCCAGGTTCGTGGGGTGCTGTGCTCCCCAAAGTGCTTCCCCGTGTGCGGCATGAAATTTGAACTTTTGAGGAAGGGAGGGGTTATTATTGGCCCCGTTTTGCAGAAGGGGAAGCTGAGACTCGGGATCACCCTAGGATTTTCCACCAGGAAGCCAAGCTGTGAGGACCTGCAACGGCCTCAGGGACGGTACGTGGATTGCATCTGACCCTGCCCGAGCCCAGGACAGCTCCCTGCTCCCCTAGTCCTGCCTCCAGGAATGTGGCTGTTATCAAACAACCTTGGCAGGGGTTTTCTTAAAGCTCAAATATTTGGCCCACCACCACTCCATTTCCCACGCCGCCCCCCTACTCCCCCATCTCATGCGGGATTTCAAGAACCATGTCATGGCCCCCACAAGCCAAACTGCCTGGGGTATTTGGTGGCTCACCAGGGCTCCCTGGGCCCAGCAACCCATCTTCCTGGCTGGACCTTTCAACCAAACACTTGTTTGGCCAGTGGAGGGTCCTCCTTATAAAATGTTTCCAGCAACATAAATCATTGGAAGGTACGCTTCCCCTGGCCAGCCTTAATTGTTCCAACCCCAACTCACTTTTCAGAAACCCCGTGTGGGCAGAGACTGGCCACAGATTCCTCCAATCCCTGCCCCCAAGGCAGGAATCAATCTGGGGGGGCGTCGGGGGTGGGGGTGGGGGCCATTCGTCTCACCATTCACCCTCTTCCCACCGTACCTTAGGATCGACCCAGAAAATGCTTTAAGTGACAGTCCTGACCCCGTTCACTTGAGACCCATTTGAGAAGATACTAGTTCACTACTGCCCCCTCCCCATCTCCCCTCCCGGCTCGGTAATTTCGAGTCCCCCCTGCTACAGGCCGCCTCCAAGCCCAAGGTGCCCTAAACGCATCAGCCGAAGTTGACCCTGTGATGTATGGGTCTGATGACTCCACTTCTGACACTGGCCTGAGACGTCCTCTGTTTGTATGCTCAGGACCTCTGTTATGTCTGAAACCTCATAACCTTTTCTGAAGAACACATCGTACCTGTTCTGTGCTCCGGGAGTTTTGCAACCGCCTTTGCCAAAAGCAACACTGCTCGGAGCCAGATCCCCAAGCAGACGAGCAAGGCCTCCTCGTAGCTCAGAGGCTGGGGCCCAGGACGTCTGCATTCTGCAAGGCCCCGCCCCGACCCTCTCAGAAAGTGGGCAGGACGCTTGACTTCTCAGGGGCAGGCCCCAGGGAGACACTCCTTTGCCAAGGGGGGGTGGGCAGCTCTCACCCAGAACTCACGCTGGGGAGGGAGCCCCAGCGAGTGCTTTCTGGAACCCACCTCACAGGCTCAAGTCCATTCGATCTCTGTTACTCCCCTTTACCACGTCCCCATGCTTCCCTCGGCTCCAAATGGCCACTCCTAGCATTCATTCATTGACTAGCAGAGGGGTCCAGAGCTGCATCACCCCAGACAGAAGCCCCTGGACGCAGGCATCGAGCACTCAGAATGTGACTGGTCCAAATGGAGATGGGCTAGAAGTTCAAATCACGCTGGATTTGGAACGCTTTGCATGAAAAAAAAGAATCTAAACTATCTTATTCATAATCTTATATGGATTACATACTAAACGATAGTATTTTGCAGATAGTGGATTAAATAAAATATATCATTAAAGTAATTCCAGCTGTTTCTCTTTTACTTTTTCTAAGTGACAACTAGACATTTTTAAATTTCACAGGAGGCTCACATGAATTTTTGGTTGGACAGCACTGGTCTAGGCCGCGGCTCTGATCTACTCTCTGGGTCCAAACCTCTGCTCCGTATACTAGTTGTTTGAGGCTGAGCAGCCTTCGGTTCCTCTGTGCGCTGCAGCCTCCCCACCGGCACGCGCGGGGTAAAGGGCGAGCAGTCAGTGAAATTGCACAGACTCGTAGCCACACGGTTCTAGCACTCGGTACACGTCGGCTGCCATTACTCATTCAACAAGGATTTCCCGACCCTCCTCTGACAGGTCAGAGTGTGTGCTGAGCTGGGGAGACACGGAGAGGAACCGGAAATGTTCCCCCACCAGGCGCATCCCCAGCTCAGGCCTTGAAGAAGCAGGTTCACCTCTGAGCTTTGCTCCTGTGTGATCGTGAGCCAGTCACGTTGCAGGGAGGGGGGCTCGGGGTCCCATCTGCAGAGGGGGAGGTGAGACGTCCCGCTCACACAAACTCGTGATGACTCCGAGCCCATTGCCACAACTGTGCCTCAACAGGGCAGGCACTGTTTCCAGAAGGCAGGCATCAGAGCTCAGAGCAGCCACCCTGGATAATTGCATTTGCAACCCAGCCCCATGGGCAGTTGACCAGGGAGCCCAGGGACGGGATTCCTGAAATCCGGCAACTCCTGGCCCTAGGAGTGCGTGTGACTCGCTCCGTCTCCCAGGCCCCATTCCTATATCCTCATTTCCCAGCCTGAGAGAAGGACTTGTAGGAGAGGGAAAGAGGGGATGAGCATGGGAGGGGGGCCTTGGCCTCCCTCTCACAGAAGCGTCAAGGTCAAATATGTTATATCATCTCCAAATGTGACTATGCTCAGCCACTGGGATGGGCGACTCTTTGTCATCACAGCCCCACCCTGCCTGGAGCACCCGGTGAATCAGTAGTTCTTATAAATTCTGTCATTCCCCTCTGACCAGAACTGCTAGGCAGTTTTTGTTAAAAAAACAAAACAAAACAAAACTGTCTTGGGGAGCCTGAGTGGCTCAGTCCGTTAAGTGGCTGACTCTTGGTTTCAGTTCATGTCATGATCTCAGGGTCCTGGGATCGAGCCCCACATCAGGCTCTCTGCTCAGTGGGGAACCTGCTTTTCCCTCTCCCTCTGCCTGCTGCTCCCCCTGTTTGTGCTCTCACTCTCTGTCAAATGAATAAATAAAATCTTAAAAAAAAGGGGGGGGTACTGGGGAGGAGCGCCTGGATGGCTCAGTGGGATAAAGCCTCTGCCTTCAGCTCAGGTCATGATCTCAGGGTCCTGGGATCGAGCCCCGCATGGGGCTCTCTGCTCAGCGGGGAGCCTGCTTCCCCCTCTCCCTCTGCCTACTTGTGATGGCTCTCTCTCTCTCAAATAAATGAATAAAATCTTAAAAAGAAAAAAAAAGGAACTTGCCTCTAAGATTAGACAACCTTGTTTGCTCAACAAATGGCAGCTCAAATGCTTCTAGAAAGTCTCCTAAAAGCCTCGAGGGCCTTCACCAACCCTGGACCCTATTGCCAGCTCCGTGCCCAGCTGCTGCGGGTGAGAGCAGGACCCTGTCACAGAGCTTCTAGGCCCACCCTTTCTGCACCCACAGAGGGCCTCAGCCCACCTGCTGTCTGCCTGTCCATCTGCCCATCAGTCCCTCCGCCCAACGGCCCACCCACCAGGCAATCCCTCTGCCCCTCGGTCCATCCGCCTCTCGGTGTATCCACCCTGGGTGTGCATTGCTCCGGCCCCCACCGTGCCTCAGCCCTGGCCTAGGAGCTGGGGACGCAGCGAGACGATTCGTGGTGAGGTCAGCAAAAGAGACAGAGGAGAAAAGACCATCATAAGGCAGCCTGGTGAGGAGGGCTGCGGAGGGAAGTGGGTCCACAAGTTGTGGGGACAACAGGGCTGGAGTCAGAGCATGCCTCCCAGGATGTGAGGCTCATTCCAGACCCCACAAACAGCACAGGACAGCGAGAGGAGGAGCGGGGTGCACTCAGACAGCCTGGGGGCCCAAGTGCAGGGAGCGGGGCTGCCAGGGCGTGAATCAGCGGCCTAGAGGGGGCAGCTCGGCCGTGACCTCTGAGAAGGTTGCGGCGTGGGTAGGCCCCCTGCAGTGGGAGCCGAGCGGATGTGCAGGGACCACGCAAAGCCCCAGCGATTGCCTAAGCTAGAGGCACGGCCGCGTGTTTCCAAAGAGTCGGCAGTGTGAGTGAGAAGCTGGACGGGCTTGCAAGAGGACGCTGGGCTTCTGGCTTGCATGGGAGGCCACTCAGGCTGCTCTCTGCACCCCAAGACAGCCCCTAAGGAGCAGCGGCCACCCCGAAGCTCAGTAAGTGGCTGCTTACTCCTCCGTCCCAGGCTCCCAGCCGGAGCCCTCAGCTGGCTTCTCAGCCACGGCAGCGGGGATCGGGTGACCTGACAGCCTGGTTCAGGGATGGCAGTGCTGGAGGGCATGCTTCCAGATGGGCAGGGGCCCAGGAGGGGAGGCAGCCAGTCACCAGCCTGGGAACCCGGGGCGGCCTGCCAGCACGGAAGGCTCAGCTCAGCGCGCTCAGGCTGGGGCCAGCCAGATTCCTCCATGTGACAAGGACGCCACGTGAGGAGGCTGACGGCAGAGCAGCGGCTTGCACGTGGGCCAGCAGGCCCGGGCTGGACACAAGGCATCGGGATGAGCCAGGCATCGGCAGGGCCACGGGGAACAGTCCGTGGTTGCTCTCCATGGCCTTGAACCCCAGCGGGAGCGGGAGAGCAAAGGAACAGGAGCAGAAGAGTGATCTCAGGGCAGAGATTCCTAACCCAAGTTCCCCAGTCACTTGGGATCGTGGAGCCCAGAACTGCCCTGGGAGCAGCAGCTCCTCCAAAGGAGGCGGTGAAGGCAGGATGTGCAGTATGTCTGGGAGGAAGCAAAAAGGTGTCTCAGGTGAGAGGGACCAAATCCATCCAGGTGGAGCAGCCCCTGGTGCTGGGGTCCTCGAGGCCGGAGACAGGCCCTGAGGCTTCACCCTGCAGGAGACGGGAAGCCACCCGAGGCCCCCACAGCTCTCCGGGAGGAAAACGGGTCAGCAGTTCCTCAAAAAATTAAACACAGCACCTCCCTATCATCCAGCAAGTCCACTTCTCCCCAAAGAACTGAAAGCAGGGACTCAGATGCTTGCACACCCACGTTCGTAGGGGCGGCATCACTCACGAGAGCCCGAAGGTGCAAACAAGCCAAGCGCCCGCCAATGGATGAAGGGGTCAACAAAACGAGGTACATAAGGGACTATTATTCGGCCAGAAAAGGAATAAAGTACATGGGCTTCCCTTCCCCTTTATTGCGCCCCCACCTCCAGAAAACAGTACAAGCTTCTCCAGCTTCCCTTCCCCTTCACGTTCCCCCCAGTCCAAGCAGCACTGACATGCATGTCAGCACGGGCCCCCAGCCTGGAACACGATCCTCACCCTGCAGGGGTGAGCCGGCCCCAGCCGCAGAACCCCAGGGGCCACTCCCCAGGAGTCGTGGCCATGCTGTCAAGGGTTTGCATGGCCGGGGAGGAGGAGCCTTCACTCTTGCCACCAGAATCAAGTCTGACTTAGATGCCCCCACTGGCGGCACCACGCCTGCTCCCTTCTGGGCCCCCCTCTCGTCAGAAAATCTGCCCCTCCTGTCCCTTCTCCCAGGATGCTGAGCCCCACTTGGGACAAAGCTACCCTGTTAGTCCTTCTCTGATGAGCACAGAGCTCAAGGTTCGGCAGCTAAGGGGGCAGCTGGTGCTGAGTGCTGGGTAGAAGCACTGGGAGGAGGCAGAGGTGGGGAAAGGAACGGGGAGCTCCCCGAAGAGGACCCACCTCTTCAGGCCTCTCAGATTACAGACCGTCCCTTCGGCGGCTCCTGTCCCTCCAGAAGTCAACTGAGAAACAACCCCGAGGGACCCCAGCATTCACAAGGAGGCCGCCAACGTGGTCCTCCTCCTTAAGGCCTCTGTGTGAGACACTGTGAGTAGACGAGGCAGTTCCCTGCCGCAAAGTTCGTCAACCCCACGGATAGTCAATGCGCCTGCTGCGGTGTGGATAGATTGAAGGCCCGTGTGGACAGGGAGAGTCTGCGTTGCCCCCTCTGCTTCTCCAGCACCCCCACGCAGAGGGGCAACCTGCATGGGGGGCGGGGCGAGGCCCCGCTGGCTCTGAGAGAACAAGTGGGAAAGACAGGCTCACAAGCCCTGTCGATCAGGGCCAGCCCCGGGGCCATGAGAGAGATGGTCTCAGGAAGGAAAAGGCCGTGGGAGAATCACTAGGGAAGCTTATTTAAAAAAAGAAGATTCCTTATACAGTGGTACGATTGCTTTAGAAAACAGTTTGCCAATTTCTGGAAAAGCTAAACCTATACCTACCATGTGATCCAGCCCTGCTACCTTAGTAGCCAAGAGAAAAGGAAATACATATCCTTGGAAAGAATCACGTACAGTGTTCCCAGCAGCTTGATTTATAACAACAACAACAATAATACCTGGCAACAACCCAAATGTCCTAGCAGGTGAGTGGCTGAGCTAATTGTGATGTGCCCATAGTGGACTACTACTCGGCAATGAAAAGGAATGGACCACTAATACACAAAACGACATGGATGAATCTCAGAATACCTAGGCTGAGTGGAAGAAATCAGACCCCAAAAAAATACCCACTGTCTGATTCCATTTCTAGGAATTGCTAGAAAATATCAGAAAGCAAGGTGACAGAAAGCAGGGCAATGAAGGGTGAGAAGGAGGGGTTATGGGGGGCAGCTAGAAATCTTTAGGGGTGATGGAGATATTCACCAGCTTGCTCGTATCGTGGACTCACAGGTGTAAGGTTTGCCCCACACTTCTCAAATTGTGGATTATGAGTATGTGTGTTTTATTCTCTGTCAATTATACCTCAGTAAAGTGATTTTAAAAGAATACAGACCCCTGAATGCCAGTCTGGAGAGCGGAAGTCAGTCATGGTGGATTCAGTTACAGAGGAGAGAAAAGGGGGTACAGTGAAGGCCTTCCCCCAACACCCTGGAGCAGAAAGACAAGAACCAGCCACAGGGGACCCCAGGCTGCCACCTTCCATTTGTCATTTCTGTTTGTTTCCAGGACAAAGACGGGATCAGGTTTCAACATCATCAATGATCCTTCCTAGGAAAGCGTATGGACATCATTATTTTTATTTTCGTGTCTGGCGGCTCCCTCCTGTCCTCCACAACTAGTTTGCACACCCACTGATAAGTAAAAAGTGCACCTAGCCAGCTAGTTTTTGATCTCTGGGCCATGGCGCACTGTCCTGGGAGCTGGCCTGTGGGTTTGGGCAGGCTGATCCAGAGGTCAGTAACCCATGGACAGTGTCCGGCAAGAGGATGCCAACCAAGCCACCTTTAGGACCCATCCCCACCTGACTCTTCCCTTGAGGACATTTAGGTTAAAAATTTGTCCACCAGATGAGGCTAAAGCCTGGTCATATAATCCAGAGGTTTGGCCAAGGAACATAAATTTTCCCAAGTCACAAAGAACAGGGCAGGAAATATGGGCCATCGGGAGACTTCCAAACTCAATTTCTAATAAACTTCTAAGTCATGCTAAATGATGGGTCTGATAATATTACAGTTATATCTGCTTGTATATTTACTTTGTGGGCCTTTCTGTGTCTTGCTCCTCTCACTCACTTGCTCAGGCACAAATGGAGAAAGAAAAGAAATAGGCAGAAACGCTAATGGTGGGTGGACTTCACTCTTTGTAAAAAATGTTCTGTAATATGATTACGTCCCTTCACAACAACAAAAAAACACATCATATGGTATTGACTTTATTTGCCAAAAAAAATTGGAACAGAAGTGACAAACAGCATAATAATAATCGATCACTGTAAACCTCTTGTGAACTGCAACAAGCTATAGGCCATTCATGGGAGAGTCCAAGATTACATGTTAAGACTTGGGTCCAGGTCTCAACGTGGCCCTAACTAGGGGCGTGCTGTGAGACCTTCCACTCACCCTCTCTCGGCCTTATATAAAAGGAGAACTCGGGATCCCTGGTGGCTCAGTGGTTAAACCTCTGCCTTCGGCTCAGGTCATGATCTCAGGGTCCTGGGATCAAGCCCTGCATTGGGCCCGCTGCTCAGCAGGGACCCTCTTCTCCCTCTCTCTCTGCCTGCCTCTCTGCCTACCTGTGATCTCTCTCTCTGTCAAATAAATAAATAAAATCTTTTAAAAAATAAAATAAAAATAAAAGGAGAACTTCTCCTCCCAAAAGTCCCTGACCTTGCCTTTGACAGTCTACAGCTCATCTCACATCCCATTGGAGTCTTCTACTGTGTTCTGCTAGCTGCACTTCTAAAATATCAAAGCATCTTCAATAAAACCAAAATCACCCTCCAATTCCACTTTAAAAACTCATCCTGTACAACAGGATCTCGGTGGCACACCTTTCCAGCAAAAGCCCAGCATATCCAGTCTCTGGAGCTAAATGTGTCTGCCATGCTAACCTAGCAAAGAGAGGAGGAAAGACGCCAAGACTTCCTTCAAACACCAGCCAGGGGCATTCTCAACCAACGTCAATGCTGGGACAGCTGTGGACAATCTGATTCCCATCTGCATCTTAAGGACTGCCCAGCAATACGCCAGCAGCCCTTCTTTTCCTGTCTGATATTGATACTAAGTGCATAAGACCCATTTTTACACACACTCAGCTCTGTCCCCCAACAGATGTTGCATTTTTACCCCAGTGAGTAATTTCTGGATGCCTTCCAACAGCACCCATCTAATTTCTTGGCATCTCCTTGGATCAGCAGCCAGAAAGAACAGCAGCCAAAAGAGCCAGCACGTTGTGACTTTAAAACCACAGCAGCAAAAAAAAAAAAAAAAAAAAAAAAAAAAACACACAACCATTCTGCCTTGGAAAATTCAGACTTGACCCCAGTTCCAAAGATCATCATTTATCACAGGAAATACGGGGTTCACCACATGTTTTCTTCCTCTGTATCAAATCTCCTTCACAGGAAAGTTTAAATAAATGAAACACAAAATTGGAAGGACTGGCTGTCTCCAGGAAGTAGTAACATGATCAGTGGTCACAGATCCAGGGGCAGCCCCATGTAAAGGAGCCTCGCCCAGGCTGCCCCGAGCAGGTCAGGTGCAGGTCACATTACCCACAACCAGTCCGGGTCACCACTCGCAGAAGAGAAACCAACCATGCTGATCAACTGTGTGCCCTTCTAACTCGGCTCTGGGTGCTTATCTGGACTGTAACCTCAGTGACAATCAGGAACCTCGCTCTGCACTGAGTGACGGTCACACCCCGGATGTTGGTAATGGGAAGAGCCACCACCTGCTGAGTCTTAACCAACGGTGCCAGCAGCCGTGTCCATCTCGGTTCATTTGCCCCAGACCCAACAAGGCAGGGACTGTCGTTAGCCCATTGTACAGGTGAGGAAACAGAGTGCCTTAGGATGCTAACACATGGCCGAATCGTAATTAAAATCCCAGGTTCTTAGCCACTTGGCAATATTGCTCTCTCCAAGAAGTTTTACATTGAAAGGGTCTTTTGCTTTTCTGTAGCAACTTCCTTGTAACAACAGGAACGTGCAGCCCACAGAGGCCAGATTTGCCCAAGGTCACACCTAGCAAGAGCTGGGGGGCCACGGTGAGAACCCTTGTGTGCTGACTCCTCTGTCTGTGTTCTTGGGGCTGCAGCCCAGGCCTCAGAGCCCACCCAGAGGGCGCCAGCTCCTTTAAAGGACGCAAGAGCCTCTCAGCCAAGGGGACAGAGAAACCTAAGACTGCTACTGTAACAGCGAACAGTCTGGAGAGGAACCACCCAGCCTGTGCTCAGGAGACAGCACGGTGTCCCCGAAGGAGACAGAGCCATCAAAGAACAGCCACGTAAAGAGACCTGTCCTAAGTCTCTCGGGTTCCTAAAGACCCAGGCACCCCTTACAGAATCAACCCGCTGATCCCCTTCTGAGCAGAGCATGGTGGGCTAAGTGGCTAACAAAGCCACGAAACCAACACCAGCATTCCGCCTGGAATCTCTCTCCACATAAGTGCTTGTCCCTGGATGCGCTGCCCCCTCCCACTCACGGCACCTTTATCATTTGCTGGCTCCTACCTTCCAGCCTTGTCAGAGTCGGATGTCTCAAAGAGAAATGTGGTTTGTGTTCCCATGCCCCAGGAGAACCCACTGGCCTCCCATGTCATGGCTGTCATCTGGGCTCCAGCCAGGGCCTGGGACCCACGCCCGGAGCCAGGACCCACTCCTGGACCCACTGCGTGGGAACCAAGCTTCCCGTCACACCAAGCACCTCAGCGCTCTCTTGTGGGTGACACACCCCTAGCTCGACTAGCTGAAGGAAAGAGGGTACATGGGATTGAGAGAAGACTACTCAAAACTCCCAACCAGGGACGGTGGTGACGCCAATGAAAACCTCTAGGTATCAGAAGGTAACACAGGGGAAAATCCAGATGACCTTGGGTATGGCAATGACTTTTGAGATACAACACCAAAGGCCTGATCCATGGAAGAAAGAATTAATAAGCTAGACGTCATTAAAATTAAAAACTTCTGCTCTATGAAAGATAGTATCAAGAGAATAAGAAGACAAACCACAGACTGGGAGAAAATAGTTTCTAAAAACACATCTGATAAAGGACTGTTCTCCAAAATATACAAAAACTCTTAAAACTCAACAATAAGAAAGTGAACAATTTGATTAGAAACTAGGCCAAAAACCTTAATAGACAAGTCATCCAAGAAGATACACAGATGATAAAGAAACACAGAAAAAAGATGCTCCACATCCTAAATCATCAGGGAGGTGCAAATTAAAACAACGAGGTACCGCTACCCGCTAGTTGGAAGGGCGGAAATCCAGAACCCTGGACACCACCAAATGCTGGGGAGGACACCGGGCACCAGCAACTCTCAGTCTTTGCTGGTGGGGATGTCACTTTGGAAGATGGTTTAACAGTTTCTTATAAAACTGAGCAAACTCTTACTTACCTACAATCCAGCAATCATACTCTTTGGTGTTTGCAAAAAGAAGCTGAAAACTTATGTCCACACAAAAACCTGCATACAGAGGTTTAGGGAAGCTCTATTCATAACCGCCAAACTTGGAAGGAGCCAAGACGTCCTTCGGGAGGTGAACGGATAAAGAAACTGTGCTTTGCCCAGATGATGAAATATTAGTCCGCACTAAAAAGAAATGGGCTAGCAAGCCATGAAAAGACATGGAGGCAACTTAAATGCCTATTACTAAGTGGAAGACGCCAACGTGAAAAAGGCTACACATTTTATGACTCCGATTACATGACATCCCGGAAAAGGCAAAACTATGAGGACAGTGAAAAGATCAGTGGTTGCCAGGGGTTGGGGGAAGGGAGGGATAAATAGGTGGAGCATGAAGGATTTTTAGGGCAGTGAAAATACCCTGTATGATACTCTCATGATGGAGACGTGTCAGTCTGCATTTGTTCAAACCCACAGAGTACACAATACCCAGATCGAAGCCTAATGTAAGTGATGGGTTTTGTATCATTATGATGTGACAGTGCGGGTTCATCAACTGCTAACAAATACAGCACTCTGGTGGGGAATGTTGGTAATGGGGAGGCTTGCGGACCTTTGGGAGTAGAGAGTAGACGGGAGCTCAGTGTTGCTTCCTCTCAAGTTGTGAACCTAAAACTGCTCTAAAAAAATTAAGTCTTAAAAAAACAAAACAAAGGGGCGCCTGGGTGGCTCAGTGGGTTAAAGCCTCTGTCTTCAGCTCAGGTCATGATCTTGAGGTCCTGGGATCAAGCCCCGCATCCAGCTCTCTGCTCAGAGGGGAGCCTGCTTCCCCCTCTCTCTCTGCCTGCCTCTCTATCTACTTGTGATCTTTCTCCTCTCTCTGTCGAATAAATAAATAAAATCTTTGGAAAAAAAAAAAAACCCTAAGTACATAGCCCAGCCACTTTCCCACCATTAAATAAACCCCCAAACCAGAATCAAAAATTAAGTGGCCCAACAGGGACAAAACTTAGGGAACTGGGGGCACCTGGGTGGCTCAGTCAATTAAGCATCTGTCTTTGGCTCAGGTTATGACCTCAGGGTCCTGGGATCGAGCCCCATGTGAGGCTCCCCGCTCAGCAGGGAGTCTTCTCCGTCTCCCTCCGCCCCTCTCCCCCACTTGTGCGCTCTCTCTCTCTCTCAAATAAATAAATAAAGTCTTTAAAAAAAATTAGGGAACTAAGTCCCACCCTGTGGATCAGAGCAGTGTCCCACCTGCACCTGTGGTCTGAGGTGCCAGTGCCTCAGGCATCCTGGGTGGGCTGGAGGAAGCTTGGGGCTGGAGCACGGAGGCTGGACCCCTGCACCCCCCCCCCATCCAGGAAGGGCCACATGGATTGCCTGGGCCTGAATTTACTTACAATCTCTTCTGCATTGTCAAGTGGAGTCTGCATGTTCTTGAGGTCACCTCCTCCTGATATTCACAACCTGCTGAACCAAGGCAGGCAATAGAATCCCACCATGGAGCTTCACATGGAAGGGACCACATCAAGGTCATCTTCATGTCACGGGATCCGCCACGGCACCTGATACTTCTGGTCTCAGGACAGGTGCCAGTTAGATGCATCTCAAAATCACCTCCATTAGGTTCCTCAAAAAGTTGAAAATGAGCTACCCTACAACACAGCAATTGCACTACTGGGTAAGACCCCAAAGATACAAAGGTAGTGATCCGAAGGGGCAGCTGCACCCTGAATGTTTATAGCAGCAATGTCCACAATAGCCATACTATGGAAAGAACCAAGATGTCCATCGACAGATGAATGGATAAAGAAGATGTGGTATATATACAATGAAATAGTACTCGGCCACCATAAAAATGAAATCTAGCCATTTGCAATGATATGGACGGAACTAGAGGGTATTACACTAAGCAAAATAATCGGAGAAAGACAATTATCATATGATCTCGCTGATATGAGGAGTTTGAGAAACAAGACAGAAGATCATAGAGGAAGGGAGGAAAAAAATGAAACAAGACGAAACCAGAGAGGGAGACAAACCATAAGAGACTCTTAATTTCAGGAAACAAACTGAGGGTTTTAGAGGGGAGGGGGGGTGGGAGGGATGGGGTGGCTGAGTGAGGGACACAGGGGAGGGTATGTGTTATGGGGAGCGCGTAAATTGTGTAAGACTGATGAATCACAGGCCTATACCCCTGAAATAAATAATACATTATATGGTAATAAAAATAACAATAATTTTTTTTTTTAAATCACCTTCTTTGAGCTTAGAGTGGAGCAGCCAAGGCCCCTTCCAGAAATTCATAGTAAGTCTACCCAAGACCCCATGTGATCGCCTCTCCAACCAGGCCTTTAAAACTAGTGAAAATGACCCCCAGTTTAGTAGCACACATACCAAGGTGCCCTGATTGGCATGGACGTAGTATGGGGTAGGCTCTCTTGGCTATACGAGCCCAGAATGGCCAGGACTCTGGAGGCTATCAGGATAGACCTCTGCATCCCTAAGCCTACCCCAGGCCCATCTAGTTGCTGCCTGAAGCTCTTCGGGACAGCAATCCCCTCTTCCCAGGGCAGCTTAGGTCCCTCCAGAAGGGTCTTGCCTCCGGCTGCTCTGTCCTATGAGCTGGACCACAAATGACACAGATCACCTGACAGGGTCAGGCCTTAAGAAGTTTTGGCTTTGGGTTTTGTTTTTTTTTAAGATTTATTTATTTGAGAGAGAAAGAGTGAGAGCAGGGGGAGGGGCAGAGGGAGAGAAAGAATCTCAAGCAGACTCTGTGCTGAGCAGGGAGCCCAAAACGGGGCTTGATCCCAGGTCCCCTGGGATCATGACCTGAGCTGAAGGCAGACGCTTCACCGACTGAGCCCCCCAGGCGCCCCGTGCAGAACATTCCAAACAATTTTTGGCAAACAGACCACCACCACGTCATCCAGAAGGAAAACATCAGCCACAGTGATGGACTCCGCGATTCCACTTCTAGGTCCAGCGGGTCCGCAGGAAGCCTGTCCCTCTCTGGGGAGAGTCCACACAACAGGGCCCAACGGACCAACAAGAGTAGCTAGCACACAGCAGCACAGGGCTCTGTACCAGATGGTTCCCAAGCATTAACTTCCTTGAGCCCCCAACAACCCTGAGGTAGGACTGTTTTCACAGATGAGGAAACACATGTGTATCAGGGGGAGCAGCTTCCCCTAAGTCACACAGCTAGAAAAGTGCTGGCAGGGGACCCCGGCCTGACCGCCTTAGCTCTGCAACACAGGTTCCCCCGGACCAGGGGGAGACCCGACGCTCCCCCTGTCACCTCGGCTGGCCACCGAACCTCTGGCCACGTGGGCCAGCGGGGACAGTGTGAGTCACGTATGGGTTTCTGGACAACCCAAGGTCCTTGGGCTCAAGGAGTGGTGACTCAGAGCAGCCGCTGGTCCAGGAATCCAGATCTGCTTCTTTGTCAAGCGCACAGATCTGTATATGCCGACGTCTGTTTACCAAGGGAACACAAAGAAGTCAATGCCGGCAAACAAAATCTGTAGGAAACACATTGTTTCGGCGAGTCACTGGGGTGGCAAACAATAGAAGGGAATGGAAGGGAGAGTCCAGGCAGAGATCTCTTAACAGAGAAGCTGCCTTGCAGACCCTCGGCTTGGGCTGGCAGCTAGGGGCAGGGGGTTGAGAGCCGCCGAGAGGCACAGGCAGCGTCTGAGAGGCCACAGGCTCTGAATGGCTAGCGCCCCACTGGGCGTGGAGGATGTGGCCAGGGTGGGGCTTCCGGGCCACACTCGGTCCCTCACCGTGGTGTCAACTGAGTTGGCGCCTCCCCAGGGCCCACAGTCCTATCAGACAGCCTGAGCTTAGAAAGGCCTCCTATCTGCTATTCAGCAACTTCTAGGCGGGTCCTGTTATTATTATTAACAAAGATAAGATTACAACTAATAATAACACTCATGACATTTAAATGCATTTCGTCCTATCACTTCAGCCTTGCTCTCTGAGGGAGGGCAGGGTTCAAACTCCGCATTTGTATTGCTCCCGAGGTCTAGCGTGCTGATACGCCCAAACGCAGATGAAATTTCCAGAGCCTTCCTAAGAACTAAGTGAATTTTTTTTTTCTCTGAACTAGTGTACCAGGCACACTGCAGTCTGAGTTGCTGGGAGGGAAACGCCTCTGGTTTGACTTACAAAAACCATACTTAACCTTCCACTTCATACCTCTCAGAAGAAAGCTCTGAGAATCTCCTACAGACCCCCATTCCCGCTAATTGGTGCCTCCCCACGATGTTTGCAGGGCTTCCGCGAGCCAGGCTGGTGCTGGTGCGGAACCAGCAGTGGGCAGCTCACGGTCCCACCGGGGGGCGGCGGGGGGCAGACCACACGCAGAGCAAGCCAACAAATGCACAAACACAATGACAAATGTTGGTGAGTACTGGGGGGGAAAATAAGGAATAAGGGCCGTGCTTGAGAATCTGTGGTCCACAGAGGAGCCCAGCTACCTAGGACGGCAAACGGCGCCTCCAGAGAAGGGGAGGGTGATGCCAAACTCTGAGGGTCAGTGAGGAACCCGAGGCGGGAAGGGCAGGGAGGGGAAGGACAGGGTTCTGGGCCATGGGACCGGCATCCAGGAAGGCACACTCAAGGAACAAAAAGGAAGGGAAATCGGTACGAGGCGCAGTCGGCAGAGCGGGCAGGGCGAGCCCCCTCCCTGCCAAAGGTCGACATCCCAGTCCCAGGGCTGGCCAGCCTCTTCCGAGACGCCTCCGTCCTCATCACCGTGACGGGGTTAAAGCTGGTGAACTCAGGGCACCTGGGTGGCTCAGTGGGTTAAAGCCCCTGCCTTTGGCTCAGGTCATGATCTCAGGGTCCTGGGATCGAGCCCCGCATCGGGCTCTCTGCTCAGCAGGAAGCCTGCTTCCCCCTCTCTCTCTGCCTGCCTCTCGGCCTACCTGTGATCTCTCTCTCTCTGTCAAATAAATAAATAAAATCTTTAAAAAAAAAAAAAAAGCTTGTGAAGTCTCAGCACCAGGCCCGTGGGCCCTTGTTCTCTCGCAGCAGGGCCATCGCATGGGAGTCCCTAGCCACGCGGTAGGGGCCACGCGGTAGGGGCTACGGGACGCTCTCAGAAAATCCCTTCCCTGGGGCCTGGGGCCTCCGGACACCCACCTGTGCCCATTCTTCCCGCTCACAGGAAGCAGCAGGCCTCAACAATTGTCTATTGTTCTCAAGCAAGTCGACCGCATTGTCAGGGAAGAGGCCACGCGCCACAGCGAGCAGGAGAAGGTGTCAGGCCTACAAACTTCCTGCGAAAAGTCCCTCTTTGTTGGGAAATGATGCCAGCTTGTTTCTGCGTTTCCAAGAGAGAACAAACAGAAACTCGCCCGGAACAGTGTGGAGTGAGGTAATGTTATGACCAAGGCCCCACTTCTGTCCTGAAGAGAAGCCAGACCACCCTATCCCTCTGGAGGATGGTCTCCTGGGTCCACAGGGGCTCAGCGGCCAGAGGAGGGCCCCCCTCTGTTACCAGCTCCAAGTCACCCCGGTATGAGGCCAGCAGGGGTCCAGGCCTCTGAGGAAAATTGAGGAGTCCCGCTCCCAATGTCCAAGCCTGGAGACGGATCCAAGACAGCATTCCACAGGGATCACAGAGACAGCATGACCCATCCATCCCTCCTCTCCCCACTGTCCTGAGAGGCTGACGTGATGTCAGTGACAGCTACCGCCATAGCGACAGCTACTCGGATGACAACAGCCCACACTCAGCATTTATCGTGTGCCATGCCTTGGTGATTTAAATCTCAACAACCTTATTATTACCTCCATTTCACAGATGAAAACACAGAGGCTCAGAGTGATTAACCGAATCACTTGAAGTCACGTCCGATTTGGCGAAAGAACTAGGATTCAAGCCCAGGCCGCCTGGCCTTCTGACCATGAAGTCACACCCCCTCTCGGGCAATGAAGGTGGCAATGGGGTTGGGGCCAGCTCACTGATGGGGCCGCCCTAATTGAGGCAGGGCCTCAGACATTGAGACGCCCACACGAGGGGTCTGCCTAGAGTCGGAAGGAAGCCATGCTGGGCTTCCCCAATGGTGAATTCACTTCTTTGCACAGAAAAATATTGCATCCAAAAAGTAGAAAAGCACTGCGTTGGATTTTGTTTTTAAATAATCTGATTATTTCTATCTAATTAACACAAAGGTTGTTTGGAAGTTGACTCTGCTAATGCCATGTTTCCATCTGTTGCTTCGGAGTGGGCGGGAGAAAAACAACAAATAGAATTTCTCCATCTGGGAAGGCACATGGGAGTGTGGGCGAGGCCACTGAGCAGGACGGGGGCGGAGTTGGCGCCCGTTACCCCTGCCTTGGTCTCGGCCACCTAGTGATACACCCTGCAGGTCCCAGAGCCTGGCGGGCTGCAGAGAGGACACTCCCTTGGGGGTCAGCACAAACGAGGGCACCGTGTCCCCCTCATCCTCATGTCTGCAGAAATTCGGTCGGCTTTTATCCATCTCTCCAGGGAGCCCCATTTCCTGCGAGGTGAGGCCGCATCTAGGGTTTGGGACCTGGCTGAGGGGAGGGGGGCATCCGCTTTCCGATGCTCAGCCGGCCTCCCAGGCCCCGAGCTGCTGTCTGTGTGGTGGAGCCAAGGCAAAGCTCCCCCTCAAGACCATAGCTCTGAGAACATCCCCAGAGGCCATTTAATCTGACCTCTTCATTTCACGGAGGATAAAACTCAGGCCCCCACGAATCATTGCTGAACCTACTTGCCGTGGAACCCAAGTCAAATGCATTTTTTCCCTACGCCGTAAAGCACCCTCCAAGAGCAGCAGGGTGAATTTGAAGAGTTCTGCCAAACAGACCACGTCGAAGGCATCCCCTCTTCCCCTCACATCCACTTCCACCCATCTTGTCAGTTAGAAGTGCCAATCACATGCCTGCTTGGATAGGGAGAGACCCCTGACCCTGGAGACTTCTATAGCCTGGACAGGACAGTGGAGCTCTCTGTCCCCGGGACTCCAAGAGCTCGTGGTGCTCAGCTGGGAGGATGTGAGAGCCACAGGATCACACGCTGCGGAACGAGGCTGCCTCCTCGGGGCAGGTGCTAAGTCAGTAAGCAGCCCCTGAAATATGGAAAATCCCAGCCCTGGCCCCTTATTTTCTGGTCCACGTTGAGTCCTCGTGGAGCTTGTCTTGAGATGCCCATTGTACCTGTGCAGTAAGCTCCACTTGACTGGTTTGGGCTCTGACGGGGATTCCCTCCTGAGACCAGACCAGCCCCAGCCCAAAGAGAACACACTCATTCCATCCTGGTGCATAAAAGCCCCGGGGGCACGCAATGCGGTGAGCAGAGCAGAAAGGTGAGCTGAAAAGGGCACACAGGATCCCTGTGGGTCAGAGTCACAACCCAAGCACACCCCAAGCCGCTCTGGAGGAATCACCAACAAGAAGGTCTGGAGCACGGACGTACCTAGACCCACACTAGAGAGGGGACAGCATTTGAGAAATGCTGAAACGAGAGCAGGATGCCACAGAAAGAAAGAAAAAGGCCAGCTCGGGTTTTGCAGGGTGCCGGTCCAATCTCTTGCAGCCTGTGAAGCTACATAGGCCCACAGGGTCTGCTTTCTGAACCGCTCATTGCTCCTACATTAGAACCTTCTATGGCTCCCTAGTGCTAAAGCCCACTTCTTCCCTGAGGTATCCAGGCCCTGGCTTGAGTTTCCAGCCAACTCGGCTCCTTCTTTCCCACCTGACACTAGCCGCCCCCAGCAGCCTGAAGGGCCCTGAACAGCCTTGCTCTTTCACACCACAGCTCCAAAGAGAGGGCACAAAGGGCACCCTTAGATGACCTGCTCTCAGACTTGGCCTCTTGACTTACCACCATCCTCAAATCCTCAATCAGACAAGCCTCCAGCCCCTCGCCAGCCTGTGGGGAGGCTTGTCCAGCCCCAGGTGAGAATCCCTTGTCTGGCCAGGCTTGGCCGGCACTTATGAACCTAGCTCCCAGACTGGTCAACTGGCGGGAGGGGCTCTTTAGGCCAAACACATCTCCCCACCCCATCCCAAACCCCCCAACACTGGCCGAATCCAGGCCGCATGGGAAAAAGACAGAAAAGACCCTCTGGTTTCTCAACGCGCTGCCCCACAAGAAACAGCCGCTAGGCCTCCTTGGCTCCATCCTGAGTCACCCTCCCGGCTTCCTACCCCAGCCTCGAGATTAGATAGCGTGTCCCCTTGGCCGACCCTATGGCCTATTTAAACTGCCTTACCTTTAAAAACATACAAGTTATGGGAGGGAAGGAAAGCCCGTTGGACGGCGGCTGAGCATTTGGGAAGGGCTCTCCTGGGGAAAAACAACCAGCATTGTTTCCAAAAGTAGGCCAAGTCCTCAGACTGCTCAAGCCCACAGCAGCCTCAGTAAACTTCCCCAAAACATTGGGCACAAGTGTTTTGCCTCAGCATGTCCTCCTAGGAGAAGCCAGGGGTGCCCTGTCTCCAAGTGGTCCCAGGGTCAGCTGGGGATGGGAGAGAACCTCTCCATTTGGGAGCCTAGCGAGGGAACCAAGGTGGCTCGGTTGGCAGGGTGGGGACCCCTGAGACTGGGCCTGAGCCGCCTCAGAGGCCACCTCGAATTAAAGGCAGCTCAGAGGGACCAGCCAGTGGTTCTAGAAAGGACCAGCAAAGCCCAGGGATTTCCAAGAGGATCCAGAATGCCTGGAAATACATACGCACCTTTCCAGAGGAGGAACTCCTTACTTCTGTCACAGTGGAACCCAGCTACTCCAATGGGGGTTGAACCCAACAGCCTCCGTCAGCTCAGGCTGCCATAAAAAGTGCACAGACTGGGGGCTTAAACAGCAGGAATTTCTTTCTCACAGTCTCGAAGCTGGCAAATCCCACATCCAGGAGCCAGCCAACATGGTTCCCTGGTGAGGGTCTCTCCCTGGCTTGCTAACAACGGTCTTCTCACTACGTCCTCACGTGGTAGAAAGAGAAAGCTCTGGTCTCTCTTCCTCCTTCCTGTAAGGATGCTAGTTTCACCGTGGGGTCCTGCTGACATGACCTCATTTAAACCTAATCACCTTCCAAAGGCTCACTTCCTAATATCATCCCACTGGAGCTTAGGGCTTCAACATATGCATTTGGGAGGACAGACACATTCAGTCCCTAACACCGACTTTGAATCCAAATCCCTTGCTCTGCCGCTCACCTGCCTGGGAGCTTCAGCAAAGGCCTGCTCTACCCGAGCCTCAATTTCCACATCTGTAAAACAAGGCAGGTGATGTCTGGCTCACAGAGGAGTTAACAGGACGAAGGAAACTCAAGAACAGAAAGCAGGAAGGACAGAGCCTGGCACATGAGGAGGGCCCCCAAAATTACAGGCTGGGAGGGGAGCACTTTGAGACCAAGCATGGACGCCTGACTCACCAGGAGAAGTGCAGGGGTGCCGGCAGGGAGGGTAAGATGGGTAAAGGCTGCTGTCTACCCTAAGAGGCACCCGGGACCCCCCGCTGGCCTAACACGGAGTAGCTCAACAGGAGGGTAGGCGTTCAGTCTGCCTTCCCAACTGGGCACTAAGCTCCCCAGGATGGGTCTGCGCCTTCCTCTTGGGACCAGAGGATCCTGCACAGATTATTGGTTATGGTCAGTAACAGCAATATTAAAAGTTAAGTGCTCGGCTGGGGCTAGACCCTCAGCCAAAGGCATCCCACGCATCATCTCAATGGAACCTCAATATTCTCCCCATTTTGCACATGGGCAAACTGAGCACAGAGTGATTAAGGCAATTATTCAAGATCAGACAGCTATGAAGCAGTGGGTGGAAATTCAAACCCAGGTCATCTGACTCCCAAGAGGACCTCAGCATCCACTGCTGGCCTCCACTCAACCATCGGCCGAATGCATACGGTTCTTCTGCTTTACCTCTCTTATTTTGCTCCTGCTCTATCTTTCCCCTCAACAGCCCAAGCTATGAATACGACAACCTCTTCTGGACTGCCAGGTAATCTCCCCGGTGGGCCTGGACCTGGCTCACAGCCACACAGGCCAATAACTGTCAGCGTCTTTGCCCCTGTCCCTGTTGAGTGAGGTCAGGCTGAGAGCTTGAACTAGAGGCCACAGAGGGAATAAGTGCACCATGGAAAAGGGCAAATGCTATATAAATCAGGACATTTTTACTTCCAGAAAGCTGCTCTTAAATGTTTGACACACCAAGGGCCTCACAGCCACTACACACATGGTCGAGCTCCGGCCTCTCACTCAAGAGCAGACTCAAACCTGAAGTCCCTCTGTCTGTCTGATGAGGTTTGGAGTTCCAAAGCCCAACTGCAAAAACCAAAGATCAAAGAGGCCCACTGCTCAGGGAGCCCCTGGCCGCGAGGGGGAGCAGCCGGGCACTAATAGTAGCCACCCAAGGCCCCTCTCTTCTAAAATATTGTCATCATGCCTGCCCCCCCAACCCCCACTCCCCGCCACACTTGCTATGCTACACGGCCAACCACTGCCCGGCCACCTGCATAGGACTCCTAGAACTGAACTGAACTGATCACAGGGATCAGTTCCGGGTATGGACACAAAAGCGAAGCTGATCAGCATGCTTTAATGAAGATTGATACACGAGTGTTGGGACGGGGCAGGAGGGGTCTTTCCTTGGGGGAGAAGGGGAAAATCTTAGGGAATATACAGCATCTGGCTATCTTTCCCATGATGGGAAAGAGATAAGCTATCGCAGCAAAGAAAGGGGCCAACTGTCAGAGAGAAGTAGCACCCATACAGAGCTTTGGAAGTGGGGAGACAGGAAATAGAAACAATCACTAGATGACAGAATGTGAACCCTGTCCGAGACTCAGTTTCCCTGACACGCGTGCCAACAAATTCCCTGGGGTGGACTGGTTGGTCAGTCGGTTTCACTTAAGCTAGTTGGAGTTGAGCTTCTGTCACTTGTAACACAATGAGATGGACCCAACCTCAGTCAACATGTTGAAATTCAGAAAATCGAAGCTGTGCCAGGACACAGAAACAAGCTGAAACACCAATGGAGGGCACTCAGGGTGGCCTGCAAGCAGCTGAGTTTGATTTGATTTAAAAAAAAAAAGTATGTCCCATTTGAGAAAAGCAAAGCTGTGAGTCTCTTTCCGATGAGTTGCCCACCATCTCTCTCAGAATGAGTGTTAGGAACAAACAAAAGACCTACAATTAGTAATCAATGAGGTTTTAATACTCGGGAGAAGAAGGGGTAGGGAAGGGAACAAGAAGTGAAGACAGGAGAAGAAAAGCTAAGAGTATGAAGGAAAAGACAATTTCCTCTTTAGCCCAGGGCTCAGACTTTTAGGCCAGAAAAGTTTAAGAATCACCCATTCCTGTTTCCCAAACTGATGGGAATACTATAGAAGAGTATTCTAGGAAATGTCAAGAGATGGTCCACAAAAATAAAACAACAATGACAACAAGCTCAAATAATTTTGGAATACTGGATTTATACAGTGAAAAGGAATATTTTACTCCTCTGCAGGACTTGTCAGAAACTTTGATATAAGAATGTGCATTGGGAATAGCCAAAAAGATACAGGAAGCAGTATTTCCCAAATACTTGACCATAGAACCCCAGTGGTGTTCCATGGAACATTTATAAAATGTAGATCTACTCAAAATTCTGTATTTACAGATGAAGAAAGCAATGCTCAGGAAAATGCAGTTACTTGTTAAAGGTCACGAAGCAAGCAGATCAGTTGTATAGCTTGAGTAAGAACCCTGGTTCCCCGATTTCCTGTCCAGTGTTCCTTGGAAGCTCCATCTCATTATAATGACTCTAAAAGAATTTAAATCAGGCATTTCTGAGTCATTTCCTGAAGACAAGTCAAAGTAACATTAAAATGAAAGGTTAAGACACTCGTATATAATCCTCAGATAGTACAGAACCTAATTTGGCTCTGACTTCATAAATTCACACGTCGGTTGCCGTCAGGAATACAACTTCTGCTTCCGAATTCCAACAGGCAACTTTGGCCCTACTTCCTGGTGGGTCTGATCAGCTGCCAAGCGTCTCCGTGTATGGGGGGGGGGGGGGAATATCAGTCACACACGTATGTTTGGCAACACAAACTAGGTAGAGCACAAATGTCAGAGTGAGTTACAGAATTAAAGTGAGCCTCTGAGAATAAAATGTAAATATGTCAAAGGCAACTTCAGAACAGAACTCACACCAACATATCATTGGGTCAGGTTTAACTTCATTGCCTAAAACAACGGTATTTCCAAATTTTTGAAGCAGAGGGCAAAAAAAGATTCTCAAAGATTCATAATCCGAATCATAAAGATTCTGGGGCGCCTACGTGGCTCAGTCAGTTAAGCATCTGCCTTTAGCTCAGGTCACGATCCCAGGGTCCTGGGATCAAGTCCCGGCATTGGGCCCCCTGCTCAGCAGAGAGTCTGCTTCTCCCTCTCCTTCTGCCTCTGCTGCTCCCCTTGCTTGTACCTCTCTCTCCATCAAATAAATTAATTAAATTTAAAAAAAAAAGGAATCATAAAGATTCTATATCAGGTATTAATTAGCTTTCCAAAAACTGACCTCAAGAGAATGTTGTATCACATTGTATGTTCAAGAGAAGAGGCCAACGCCCCTTCTAGGCCCGTGTTCTAGAATAGTGCTGCCCAGTATCATAGCCACTAGCCACTAAATGAATTCATTAATTAAATAAAACCAATTAATTGAGCTTAATGAATTAATTAATTTAATTTAATTAATTGGTTAGATTTAACTAAGATCAATTAATATTTAACTAAATGAAAAGTTCTGTTCCTCAGTAGGACTAGCTACATTTCAACAGCCACACGGGGCTGGTAGCTAGAGAACATTTCCATCAGCGCCAGAGGTTCTATCCGACAGGGGCTCCAAACTCTCTGACACACCTCCCTGGTCACAGCCAGACCAGGCCACCTGACCCTAGGGCAGCCAATGGACAGCCAGAGTCTCCACAGCATTACCTAAATGGCGGACTTTGCCCAATGGCAGTGACCAACTCAACAACCAAACTCTCTCTTTGGGGAGTGTGAGCTCCATAGAGTTAGTTGTTAGTCGGAACCTGAGACACACAACAGCAGAAGTTATGAAGCAGAGAAGGAAGTCCCGAGTGGACAGTCATGTTGAAAGAGGGAGCGTGCGGAGCATGCCTGGCCCTTCGGGTGGGAGACAACTCGGGCATGCTCTGTACCGTTTCTCAGAGTTCCCAGTGGGATGGACAGTGAGCTTCCCAAAATGGTGACTTGCTTGCAGACATACCCTTTACTGGCTTGCTTCCTGCCTTTTCCTCATTCTTCCAATCCCCTGGTGTTTCCTGCGACCACCACCCCAAAAAACCACTTACATTCGAATCACTGCCTCAGAGTCTACCTCTGGGGAACCCAAACAAAAATGGATAAGGTGAACAGAGTGAGTCTTTGTTCCTTGCCACCTAAAGGCCAAGCACATACTGCCTCTGATCAGTCTGGGAGACTAGAACATAACGAAAGATAATGGATGCTCATCCATCACCGGCGAAAATGCAAAATGCTACTGCTCTTCGGGAAACAGCTTGGAAGTTTCTTATAAAGTTAAACATGCACTCACCGTATGACCCAGCAGTCCCCCTCCAAGATATTTACCCAAGGGAAATAAAAACTTATGTTCACACAAAAAGCTGTTCATGGATGTTTATAGTGGCTTTATTCATAATCGCCAAAAATTGGAAGTAACCCAAACGTCCTTCAACTGGGGAACAGATAAACAAACAAGGGAATAATACTCAGAAATACAAGGGAACCGATATACATAGCAACACGGACGACTCCGAATGCACTATGCCAAGTGAAAGAAGACAGACTTGGAAGGCTACATTCCGTGTGATTCCATTGAATGACATTCTTATAAAGACAAGACAGAGGCAGAAAACAAGTCAATAGTTGCCAGGGGCTGGGGTGGGGAAGGAGGTGACCAGAAAGGAGTTAGTTTCAGTGGGTAAGAAAAAATGTTCTCGATTGTGGGAGCAGTTACATGACTGCTTACATTTGTTCAAATGTGCAGAATCGTGCACTTTAAGAGGGCGAATTTTACTGTATATAAATTACATTCGAACAAAATTAGTGGGGGAAAATAATAGACAATGGAGGGGATACTCTCCACAAGGGCCCCAAACACGCTCTGGGACCGCCTGTGCCGCAGCCCATCTTCCAGGCGGCCCGGGCACCATGTAAATCAAGACACACACACAAGTCACTCAGACAGCCCATCCTGTCCACAACATCCTTTCCAGTGGACTCAGCCACTTCGCCCCAAAGCTCTGGAGATAGGCCATCCTCCCAGGTTTACCAGTGACCCCAGAGGAGTTCTATCAGATCTGGGGAACTGGGGGAGAGGACTTTTCTCCTTCCCATATCAGGATCACTGCTTTAGCTTCTCCTTTAGGCCACTTGGAATGCGTGTCCAATACAACCAGCCTACCAAGTGGAGAATGTTGACCAAAGTTTCCATTAGAGACATTAGAATCAACTTCCAAACAGTCACCGGAGAACCCAGTGGGACAGCAAGGGGCTGTGATAGGGGTGCTTTCAAGTTCAGGTTCACCTTCCTATAAAACAGGCCATTTGGCCAAGACGACCTTCAGAGTCCCCTCCCCTGACCCCAAACTCAAGCACTGTACGATTCTGAAAGCATTTCTCAAAGGCACTTAGAACTAAGAGAGTGCCATGGAAAGGGGATGCTCACCAGCCCAGCACGCCCATGTGTGGCTCATGCTCTCCAGCTGGGCTTTGGTTTGGTCTAAAGGCAAGAGTCAGAGGAGGCACGCAAACCCCGCTGACAAAGGCGTAATATTTTCCATGAGGTGTCACAGCACACATTCTGTTGTCTCCTTTGCCCCAGGGGACTCCCAGAAATGGTCCGTGTGAGTATCTGAAAATGTGTGCCCTGTGAAAAAGCACACATACCACACGGGCCCACATCCCTGGGGTAAAGAACCACCAAGAGCCAGAATGCAAAACACCCTCCAGGCCCTCCTCCCCCAGGCAAAGCTCCAGAAGTTGTATCCGGGAGATGCTGCATTTTTCCAGAATTGTGTCATTATTCACAGAGAAGTTCACTCTCAGGTCTCAGATGCAGCCTGGAGCTGGGCTGGGCTGCCCAGAGCCACAGCGAAGAGAGAACTGGCAGCTCGCACCATTTTTCTGGTGAGTTCTGACCTCCAGATGAGCTGGGTGTGTGCGGGGGATGGAGCCCGGGCTGCTGGTCCAGCCTTGGAGAGGCCGTGCCTTCTGCCCTCCGCACGCAACAGGGGACAGGCCCGCGCGGGGCTTGAACTCAGTCAACTGGGCACGTTCGATAGAGAGGCTGCGCTGAGGACTCCAAGCTTCTGATTAAAAGGGTGCCAAGGGGGCAGGCTTTCCCTCTTCTCCATAGGCCTCCCGTGGGCCCAGTTTTGGGTGCTAAGACTACTGAGCCTGGAGAAGTAGATATCAGTGATCTGAGGGGACTTATTTTCTGAAGCAATGCTGAATCGGAGCTAGTTCACGGAGGCTCCGATCACCCCCATGCTTTTCCTTGGAATCCAGGGATTCCATCAAGGGCCGAATGAAATATCTCTATAGCTGAGGCCTTCTACAGAGCTGAGAGGGCCCTGAGTGCTGTGGACACCACGGTGCCGTCCCCGGGCTGTCACCGCCGGGGCACCTCTAGGCTCAGCGCTCCCTCCCCAGCAAGTTAGGAGAAGGGTTTGTGGCCAGCCTGCAGCAATGACGGCCAGAGTCAAGGAAAGGCAGACCAACATCCCCGACCCGGTATGGGGCCGGGCCTCTGCTGTCTACACTGACCTTGACCCTTGCCCTCCATTGTCGGTCACTTTTCCTAAGGACTCCTGGCCTTGGGGACACTTGACTTACTGGCCCCAGGGGAGGAGGATGACTTGCCTGACAAATGTGGGCAAGCTCCAAGGTTCAATCCTTCAATCAGGGCCTCATCTCTCAGTTCGTTCAGGGAACAGATATGCTATTTATTGGGGTCTCTAAGACCCCATAAACATAAGGTAAAACCCACCAAAGGACTCCCAAGCCCCTTCCTGACACCCCCCTAATTAGGAACTCATGCCTAAGAGCAAATTCAGGGGCACCTGGGTGGCTCCGTCGGTTAAGCATCCGATTCTTGATTTTTGGCTCAGGTCACGATCTCAGAGTTGTGAGCATCAGGCTCTGCACTTAGTGTGGAGTCTGCTGGAGATGCTCACTCTCTCTCTCTCTGCCCCTCCCCCTGCTCATGTGCTCTCCGAATAAATAAATAAGATCTTTAAAAAAATAAATAAATAAAAGCAAGTTCAGGAAGGTCACAATTCCATCTTAATAGTATCACCTTTGCCTATAAGACAGGAGAAAAACAGAAATGTGGCGTGTACTACAGGAACAAGAGAAGGTGGCTTTAGGGGAAAGATGAAGACCAGAAGGAGGGCCCTCTTTGCCCAAGGTCGTGCTGCTACTTGGGGTAGAACTGAACTGAAATTCAGGCCTCACGCTCTGCCTGCCCTGCCATTGTGGCCCCTGCACCAGGTCTCTGGGTTCTGGAGGCCGGAGGAGCCACATGTCCCAGGGAGAGATGTTTCTAGAGCCTCCCTACTCCCTGGACCTGGGAAAGGGCTGTGCTCCGGCTCACTGAGATCTAGCCAAGCCCCTCCTGGGAATGTCACCGTATCTGCCCTTGAGTTTCCAAAAGGGGAAACAGCAGGGCAACTCTCTGCCCGCAGCAAGCCTGGGCTGCTGGGGGTCAGAGCACGGTGACCCATCAGCTGCCCGTGTCACCAGAACCAGAGGCCGGAGCTGCCGGGCTCCACTCCACAGCAACCTGACGTTTCCCTCTGCACACCTGCCCCCTGAGCATCTCGCTCCGCACACACCTGCTCCTGGCAGGACCTCACACGGAGCACAGCAGCGGCAAGAGGAACCCCCAGGGAGGGTACTTGCTGCACTCCAAGTCTTAAGCCTTATTTTGGTCACCTGGGCCTGGGATGAGCTTGGTGCACCCGATGTAGCATTGTAGCATCATCTCCAGGCAGTGAGGGTGGGAGGAGAAGAAGAAAACGAAGCTCCCTCATGGGAGAGCTGAGGGCGCACAGGACCCTGTGTACAGAGAAGCAGGTGCAAGTTCAAGACAACCAAGATCTAAGCCAGTGGCTTTCAAGGCTGGGACATGTGGCAGTGTCCAGAGACGTTTCTGGTTACCAGGATGGGGGTGCTCCCGGCCTTTCCTGGCATCAAGGGATGCTGTTCACCTTCTCTAATGCCCACGATAGCGCCCACCCCCCCACCCCCCCGCCAAAGGACTGTCCAGCCACAAATGTCAGTGGGGTCAAGGCTGGCAAACCCCGCTTCGAGCACATAAACTTCTAGAAGAAGGTTTTTCCTTTTATTTCCTTTCCCCTAGACCTTTCATCATGGGTGCATCAGACAGCAAGGGAATAACAGGGGAATCTGACAATTACCACTTCAGATAAATGCTCACAGTCTATCAGAGCGGGAGCTCTCTGCCTTTTCATCTATTACAATGACCATTTGTAACTGGGCTGCAGAAAGGAAGGCCGCCTTTTGAGAAAATAACTCCAAGTAAAGACAGGCTAAAGAGGAAGTTCGGAGTATGTTCTTAAAAAATTTAAGTATCAAAGAAAGGCCTCGGTGAGGCCATAAACAACCAACTTGGGCTGCCTTTTTGATTAAATAAGAAGCACTCTTACCAGGTCTTTTGGTTATAGTCTGCTTTTTGTTTTAATGTGGTTTTAATCAGGGAATCGTGGCTCTTTGTTCCTTCAGGAAATTCTGTCAAATGTTTCGCATTCTTCATAGAGAACTACTGTCCATGCGAGTTAAAATCCCAAGTTCTACATTTTGGGGTGAGCCACATTTTCTTGTTTTTTTAATGTCGACGTGAGGGGGAAAAAAAATGCGCAGGGAGGAAAGAATGCAAATGTTCGTCATTGAAAACACACATGAAGCCAGAAACATCTCCCTAGTGCACAAGGTCAAGAATATCTGGGTAAATCCGCTTCATGTTTTGCAGGCATGCTAATGGGTCATGAGAAATGCTGGGGCCAAAGCCCTTGACAGGAGCGCAGGGATACGCCTAAAAATAGATATTTCACCCCACAGAGGGCTATCTGTCAGAACTACATCATTCTCAGCGTGACCGAGCAGCAGAGACCCTCACATCGGAGCGCGAAAAACACGGATGCACTATTACCAATTCTCTTCACTTAGCTTGAAAGGAGATGACGTCAGCCACAACAAAGGCACCCCCTCCAAGGCTCCCTGCGGATCTTTCCCAGAGCTCTTACCCATTTCTGAGCTGCAGATTTGGAAAAGCGAGGAGAGGAGATGGAGTGTGCCTGCCCTCCCCTCACCCCTTCCCGGAAGCGGAGGAGTCGAGCAGCAAGTTTGGTGGTGTCTCTACCTCCTACCACTGGGTTCAAACCCCACTTCCACACTAATAGCTTTGGGACCTGGGGCGAGTCACTGCATTTCCCTGGGGCCCCCAGCTTCTCCATCTGTGACACAGAGGTGGGAGCGAGAACTCAAAATGAGAATTTACAGGGCCAGGGCTCGGCACCGAAGAGGCGCTTGCTCAATGCACGGTGAGCGCAGGCTGATTCAAGGAGACACCTTTCCAGCGATGACCACAGCCCGGAGGTCTAGGCAGAGCGCTCTGAGGGGCAGCTCTGCCTCCGAAGAGCCTGTATGAAGCCCATCAGGCTTTTCTCAGATTCAGCACCCTTATCTACTCCGTGAGCCCCTATATCCAGCGTCGTCAGGCATGTAGGAAGACAGAGACTCCATCTGTAGGCGCAAACCTTGGAGAAACGTCTGGAAGGCAGTTAGGGAGCACTCATCAACCCACCTTCACCATCCAGCCCGCTTCTGGGCAGCTGGGCTATTCCTGCACATGTGCATAAAGAGTTATGAAAATACCAAGGAGGCAAACATAGTAGCTAACCTTCACTGAGCACTTAAAAAGTCCTAAGTATTTTACATGTAATATATGTATGTACATTTCCTTTGCGATATAGCTGGTATATGCTACATGCGCTATTTCTTTGATAGCTGTATTAAGTAACTTAGCCTTACAAGGTGGGTATTAGTACTATTCTCTCCGTCTTACAGAAAAGAAAGCTGAGACATGAAGACATTCGTTGTTTGCCCTAGGTCAAGGGTCAGCCAATGTTTTCTGTAAAAGGCCAGAGGGTAAATATTTTAGGTGGGCCAGCTGGTCTCCGTCACAACTACTCGGCTCTGGTTCTGTAGCAGGAAAACAGCCCCAGATGATAGGTAAACAATGTGCATGGCTGCGTTCCAACGAAACTTTATTTATGGACACTGAACTCTGAATCTCGTGTGATTTTCATATATCAGGAAATACTATTTACTGATTTTTTTTTTATCATTTAAAAATAAGAAAATCACTCTTGGCTTGTGGGCCATAGAAAAAATGGGGGGGGGTGCATTTAGCCCAAAGGGCTACAGTTTGCCAACCCCTTGCCCTAGGTCATTTCCCCGAGTCCATGAAGTCCCGTGTCGGAGTCAGAGAGTCTAGATACAGAGGGCACATTCATGATTTCACACTATCATTACCTCTTTTAATAGCAAAAAGGGAGAGTAGGCAAATAGTTTGATAAATTATGCATTCATATTACGGGATGCTCTGCCACATTAAAAAGTCATACACGTACATACTGACCAGAGTAGCTCTGCGCATGGTAAGCAAAAAAAGCAAGCTGTCCATGAACACATAAACCATGACCCACAGTATTAAACTGAAACTAAGTATGTGCATGTGTATGTGTACATATATACACACGTGTTCACAGACACATAAGCAGTGAACGGATGATAAAGATCGAAAAAGAGCAGGAAGCGTAAGCAGCCAGGAAGGAGGTAAGGTAGAGCTTTCATGGGTATGTACACTGCTCCAAACACAATTGGAACTTTTTCCATCCCAAACGCATCCTTCTATTACTTACGTAATAAAAGAAAAAAAAAACTGAGGTGCTAGTTACAAGGCATCCCTTGCCAGCATACTTTGAGCTCTCAGAGAAGTTTCCATGAACCCGGTCTAAACAAAAGCTGTTTAAATCAATTACGGCAGGACAAAGACATCATTTCTAGAGGCAAAAACAAGCCAGCAAACAAAGGTGGCGTGAAGGACAGTAAGTAAACACAGCAAGGTCTCTCTTTGACTGTCCACGGTGATTTTCTTTTTAATTGCGTATGTGTATGACCTGACCTTCTCTAGACACCATTAACCTTCAAACCAAGGATGTCAGTGGTAAACAAAGGCTTCAAGGTTTGCATCTGGTGCGTGATATTCCAGGCGTAGTTTCTTGCCTGCATAAACTTTAATTTATGAAGTTATTTCAGTTTGCTCCACTGCCATGAGTGCAGCTGAAGGAGGCTCATCGACTGGGAAAATGAGATCTCCCTTGGTGCCAAGTTTTAAATCCAGCCTCCAGGTCATCTTATTTTCTTGGATGCTTCCCACAGTCACATTTTTTGTTTGTTTGTTTTACATGAAAGAGTACATTTCCTTTCCTCAAGCCAGGTTTACCATTTTCCGTTGCTTTTTATTAAAAACGCATCTTATTCAAATGGAATGTTCTCAGAGTTTCCGCCTTTCCTTGGCCTGCATAAGAGAGCCCTGGAGTAGAGGCCTCCGGATGGTCCCACAGACCCCGTGCCCCAGACTGCCTCCATGCACCCTATAACCACATCTGCAGAACATAAGCGGGTCCGAAATCCCATCTCTGACCCCAGGACCCCAGACTCGCTCTCAGATCTGGAGCAGACCCCAGGGGGGTCCCTCTGCGCCTGCTAAAAGAGCAGCTGGCTGGAGCAGAGCCTGAAGGTCCTAGAATGCAGACCTTAGGAGAAGGTCCTTCTCGGTGGCGTGCCCATCAGAGCTGCAAGGGCCTTCTGTTGACCAAACAATGAATGTTTTCAATCCCAAGCAACACCTGGTTTGGAGGGTACAGGAGGGAGCTTTAAACGTCAACGACACATGCCGTACTAATCCCAAACTCATGGCAAATGCAGGCACAGCCCAAACTGGCAAGACAAAGCTATCCTGGCCAGTGCTTGAACCAAGCCACCGTGCTGTGGCCTCCAGCTGCCCTATCTTCGATGTGACCATAACTGCCATCCTCGGTTGCTTAGTTTGTGATGGAACATTACTTACCACACCCCCTTGGATAGAGCAATCCTAATCTTTTGCTTTCGTGATGGGATCACTATTACGTTTTCCAAATGCTCCCAGCCACATGAGGAACAAAAAATAAACTGTTAACACAATTCAGTTTATATACATTTTTATGATTAAAAAAAAAATAACATGAGGGGGGCACCTGGGTGGCTCAGTGGGTTAAAGCCTCTGCCTTCGGCTCAGGTCATGATCTCAGGGTCCTGGAATCGAGCCCCACGTCGGGCTCTCTGCTCAGCAGGAAGCCTGCTTCCCCCTTTCTCTCTGTCCGCCTCTCTGCCTACTTGTGATCTCTTTCTCTCTCTCAAATAAATAAATAAAATCTTTAAAAAAAAAAAAATATATATATATATATAACATGAGGTTATGCCTGGGGTGACCCAGTCGGTGAAGCATCCACCTTGGCTCAGGTCATGATCTCGGGATCCTAGGATAGAGCCCCACATCGAGCTCCTGGCTCTAATTGTCTAATTGTGGATTCTCTCCCCTTCCCTCTGGCCACCTCCCCCCAACTCATGCTCTCTCTCTCAAATAAATAAATAAATAAAATCTCAAATAAATAAATGAGATCTGGCCTCTTAATTTTTTAAGTGTACAACCCAGTGCTGTTAAATAGGCACAGTGCTATAAAGATATTTCTAGAACTTTCTCATCTTGCATAACTGAAACTTTATTCCAATTGAACACCAACTCTTCATTTCCCTTTTCCTCCCAGCCCCTAGTAACTACCAGTCTCCTTCCTGTTTCTATGAATTTGACTACTTTAGATTCCTCATGTAAGAGAGATCGTGCTGTGTTTACCCTTCTGTGATTGGCTTATTTCGCTCAGCATAATGTCCTCAAAATCTATCTAGGCTGTTACACGCGGCAGGATTTCTTTCTTTTTAAGGCTGAATAATATTGCATTGCATGTATATATGACATTTTCTTTTTTTCTTAAGATTTTATTCATTCGTTTATTTATTTGAGAGAAAGAGTAAGGAGAGGAGCAGAGGGAGAGAGACAAGCAGACTCCGTGTTGAGCGTGGAGTCCAACACGGGGCTTGATCTCAGGACCCTGAGATCATGGCCCAAACTAAAATCAAGAATCAGACACTTAACTGACTGAGCCACGAGGTGCCCCTATATATATGACATTTTCTTAATCTATTCATCCTTAGAAGAACATCTAGGTGGCTTCCATCTCTTGACTATTGGGAATAACACTACAATGAACATGGGCGTACAAGTACCTCTTCGTGATCCTGATTTCAATTCTTTTGGATAAATACCCAGAAGTGGGATCATAGGGTAATTCCAATTTTAATTTTTTGAAGAACTGCCCCTCTAGCTTCCATAACGGCTACACTGTTTTCCACTCCCACCAATAATGCACAAGAGTTCCAATTTCTCCATATTCCTGCCAGTGCTTGTTATCTTCTGGTTTTGATAATGGCCACCCCAACAGGTATAAGGTGACTTATCATTGTGGTTTTGATTTGCATTTCCCTGATGATTAGTGATGGTGAGCATCTTTCCATGTATCTGTTGTCCATCTGCATGTCTTTCTTTGGAGAAATGTCTGTTCAAGTCCTTTGTTTTTTAAATAGGCTATTTGGTTTTTTCCTATTGAGTTATAGGAGTTCCTTCTATATTTTGGATATTAATCCCTTACAGATATGTGGTTTGCAAATATGCAAATTATAGGAGTGTCTTATGGCCTACTGGAACACAAAAGTTTCAGATATCTATATCAGGGGTTAACAAGATAATACCTATGGCAATCTGGCCCAATATCTGTTAAAAATAAAGTTTTATTGACACACAGCCTGGGCATTTGTTTAGGTATAGGCTATGGCTTCTTTCAATCTGCAATGGTTGAGTTTAGTAATTGCAACAGAGACCACACAGCCCATTAAGCTAAAATATTTACTGCCTACTCTTTATAGAAAAAGTTTGCTAAACCCTGGATTATTGGATCAAAGCTTAAAAACATATGTCTATTTTGGCCCCAATCAAAATGTGACAGGAAGGCCAATTCTGAATCAGATTATTTTCATTTAAACATTGTGATTTTTTTAAAAGAGTTTATTTGTTTATTGGACACAGAGAGAAATCACAAGTAGGCAGGGAGGCAGGCAGAGAGAGAGGGAAGCAGGCTCCCCGCTGAGCAGAGAGCCCGATGCGGGGCTCCATCCTAGGACCCTGAGATCATGACCTGAGCCGAAGGCAGAGGCTTAACCCACTGAGCCCCCCAGGCGCCCCTAAACATTGTGATTTTTGTCACTGAAGACAACTTTAAAATCCAAGCTCCTACCACCTGGGCACGTAAGTCACTGTGGAGTCTTTGGTCGTACCAGGAGGCGCCTTATTCTTACACGGTTGAGGCGGACAACTGAGGCTTTCACTTACCCGGCACTCCTTCCCTAGTGGCCCTCCTGTGAGGCCCATCCCATCCTTCCTTCCTTCCATCCAACTCCAACCACCACACAGGCAGGAGATCTGGTGCCGCCAGAAAGAGTCTTTTCCAAGGCATTCCTGACGCTTTTCAGATACGAGGCTCTCTTTGCACTGAAGCTGCATAGAGAGCAGCTATGAGACCTCCACATCTGCCGAGAACGAAGCAGAGGAGAGACGAACATTGCTGAGAGATGGGGACAAAAAAAACCCCCGGACGTCATCTGACTCTTTGGATCCAGAAATCCAGGAAGACCCCTAGAACCCCAGACACGTTTGCATTTCTGTCACTCACTGCCACAGGATTTCGGAGTACTACAACTGTGATCTTTGCATTTTGGACTCCTTGTATTTACGAGTTTATGTGTTTTGGGGGGGCTGAGTGGCTCAGTCGGTTGAGCATCCGATTCTTGATTTTAGCTCCGGTCATGATCTCAGGGTCGTGAGATCAAGCCCCACATTGGGCTCTGTGCTTAGTGCAGAGTCTGCCTGTCCCTCTCCGTCTGCTCCTCCCCCAGCTTGTTCTCTCTCTCTCGCAAATAAATAAAATCTTTAAAAAAAAAAAAAAAGAGTTTATGGGGCACCTGGGTGGCTCAGTGGGTTAAGCCTCTGCCTTCGGCTCAGGTCATGATCTCAGGGTCCTGGGATCGAGCCCCGCATCGGGCTCTCTGCTCAGCAGGGAGCCTGCTTTCCCCTCTCTCTCTGCCTGCCTCTCTGCCTACTTGTGATCTCTCTCTCTCTGTCAAATAAATAAAATCTTTAAAAAAAAGATTTTATATGTTATTTTTCATGTTTCTACATAATCTTAATAATTTTCATCTTTTTTTTTTAATTTTTCATCTTTTTTTTTAAACAAGACATTATGCCTTTATTTTTTTTTTTTAAGATTTTATTTATTTATTTGAGAAAGAGAGAGAGAGAGCATGAGTTGGGGGAGAAGCGGAGGGAGGGGGAGAAGCAGACTCACCGCCACAGGCAGCCCAACGCAGGGCTCGATCCCAGGACTCTGGAATCACAACCTGAGCCTAAGGCAGAAGATGCCCAACCAACTGAGCCCCCCGCCCCCAGGTGCCCCAGTAATTTTCATCTTTAGTGGGTACATAACCCATTACATGGGGCAAACCCCTCCCTGGCCACCCAGCCTCCTGACACCAGTGTGGAGCTCCCTGGGTGCCATGATACCTGCGTGGCAAACCTTTCGTGTGGCAGACACAACGAAGCGCCAGGCTGCCACGGGCAGTCCTCATCACACTGGAGACCACCTCCAGCTAACCACATGCCCGCCCGATGGACGAGCCCGGGTATCACCAGCCAGGCACCGGCGCTCAGCAGGGGTCCCTCCCCATAGGACGGGGACACACAGCTCCCGGGTGTTGGGCTATGGAAGACCTGTGCCATTTCTCCAGCTGCCTCGACCTCATCGCTCACAGCCAAGACTCTATGCTGTTGGGCTCCCCACCCAGCAGTAAAACGGTTCCACTTAGTGCTCAATTATGGGTCTCCTGGCCTTCATCTTTTCTTGAACAGGTTGTAAGTCACTTGTGCTATTTTTGCAGGTTGTTCCCTCAAGGAGGCACGTTCCAGACCAGGGCAGGGCAGCTCCCACGTCTGCCCAGCCAGCCACCCCGATGGCCCCAGCGCCTGCGACCAGAGCAGGGCTCAGGAGCCGTTTGTGGGGAGGGTGGGTGAACGGATGAGTGTATCCTATGCGCTGGCCGCTGTGTCGTTTTTCACAACCATATAGAACACTGCCTCTTTCTAAAGTTGTGCCAGCTCTGTTTTGGCAAAAGATGCTCCCAGCGAAGTTTGTGGTCGGCAGGGTGGGACAGAGTTTGAAGAAAGACACGTGTTAGGAAAAGCTACTTGAACATTCTGGCAAAGCCTCATTGAACCTGTCAGTTGCTGACAGGGCTTGGAAGAGACGGCACGGGAGGCCGTCTGTCACGTGTCCCTGCCATGAAGGTGGCTCAGTGTCACTCCTCCCGCTTGCCTATAAGGAACACCAGCCCTTGTGACCACACAAGGGCCACAAAGCCATCCTCTCGTGTTGGCATGGCTCATCCCAGCTTACCGTGCCTCCTGCTCTCCTCCATTTGCTTCCCACAGAAGCCCTGGAGATACGTGGTGGTACGTCCCCATTTTACAGACGAGGAAGCTGAGGCTAAAAGTGGAGAACTATTTGCTTTTCGGTCACTCCCCTGAGGAAGTGTTAAATTAATCCAATGAGGAGGCCATTAGATTGAGTGGCAGTCTACTAAGTCTGGAAATGCCTCAAGGTTCTGAAAAGAAAATGCTCAGGACAACCGATCATAAACAGCTCACTAGGCTTTTGGCTGTAGCCAATCGAAGGACCGTCTCCCGGGGCTTCCCTCTTCCTCTGTGGGAGCCTTTCCCCCGGCTCCTTTCAGAGGATCCCTCCCGACCACTTCCCATCTGGCGCTGCCTGACTTGAATCGATTTTCAAATAAATTTAAAATCCGTCATTTGCCTTCGTTTCCCTTTTAACAGAAGTGCCTAGAGCTTGGAGTTTTTTCAATCCCTGATGCCCATTCTTGCAATCAACCATGGCCAAGGACGGAGTCAGTGGCCCCGGCACAGCACCGAGACGCCCGGCAGCATCCCACTCCCTCTGACCTCAGGGCCCCGTCTGCATTCCGGGATGTTCCAGCTGTGCAACATCAGGTCACGGCCCGTCTGCAACCTCTCTCCTTTCAAAGCTGTGCTCCCTGGGGGCCTGCTGCCCCCACAGCCACAGCACGGGGAAGGCCCCAACCGGGAAGCTCCTGGTTCTTTTATTTCATGTTACTTGTTTTTTTTAGTTTAGTTGTTGTGTGTGTATGTGTGTGCATGTGCGTGTGTGTATGGGTGTGTATTTAATGAGCTTTCTCAATTAAAACTTCCTTCCTCTCTTTCCAGCAACAAGTCAGGCTCTGAATGCTATAATGTCATTTAAGTTACAAAAAAGAATAATATATGTATATATAAATGGAAAATCACATATTTCAAATGCCTTTGCTTCAATGCCCCCTCCCAAAAGAGTTTTCTACTGGGCTTTTTCTGCTCTTTCATGGTAGACTGACTATGAATTTATTGTCCAAACAGGGACCCTTTAAGGATGAAAGAAGACACTATGAATCCTGACACCAGCCATAGGATCACCCTTCTTTGGGGAGGAGAAAGAAATGGCGACCCATTTCTCACTGGAGCCCAGAAGAATGTGGCGAACCACTTCCAGACAACAAACTGAATTAGAGTATATTAATGTCAGGCCTTGAAAGAGTCAACAACTGTGCAATCCACTTTTAAATAAGGGTGAACCTCTCTTTGCTGTAGTCACTGCCACTGGCATTCAAGTGCCTTGTCTAAGAGAAGGTGGGTGTTTTCCTGCTCGTTGCCCAATAAGCCGAAGGATCCAGCTCTAAGGGTCTTTATTTTCTAGCAGCAATTCTAATGTGCTGAGGCCTTTCTAGTTCCAGAAATTTCTCCAGGGCGGGTGAGGGGTGGGGTGTCTAGCCTCAGAACAAAGAAGGCTGGGGAGATCATTGGGTCCATCCCAGCCGCCAGGCTGGGCCACACCCATCGTTCCAGATGGAACTGAATCTCTGCTCTGTATTTTAGACCTCCAGAGGAAGCCATGCCACCCCCTGGGTGAGCCAGTCCAAAGTCTAATTGAGATCTTCAGGGCCAGGCACCCCTCCTTCCGGTCCATACTCCACCCAGGAAACCGATAACATCTAACCCTCCGCCCATCATCTCCTCCACCTCCAGGGCCTACAAGGAGCGTCTTCTCCTCAGCAGACCAGCAAACCCT
>CM053617.1:60971817-60997489 GCA_028646535.1 Procyon lotor | reverse complement strand
TTAGTGCATTCCAGAATATGGTTTTCCAACCATAATAGACAAATCAAGTTACCATTATTCTCCGTCCACAATGTTCACCATCCCCCCCAATTTAATATAAATCTACACATGAAGAACATCACAATTGATGAGAGCCAGATTTAGAAATTACAGTTAACACATATCCTGGGCTTCCAAAATAATTTTAAGGCACATCAGCATTTCAAATCCATCTGAAAAAATAACCTCAAAATATATTTCTGCCTCCTACTGACTGTGGAACTTGGGCAGGATTCCTAAATCCTCTGTGCCTCACTTTTCATTATGAAGTGGGATTAACCAATTGCACCTACTTCATCGGTTTGTGGTCAGGACTCAATAAAATAAGACAAGCAAAATAAGTGTTAACCGCTCCCACCAAAATTTTGGAACACCAGTGTGAAGTGGCAGAATATGGCTGTTGAAAGGGTGGGGACGCTGGAGCCTGGGTACAAGTCTCGTCTTTTCCACTAATATCTGTGACTTTGGGCAAGTTAAGGAATCTCTCTCCATCTTTCTCATCTGTGGGATTGGGCTAAAACTAGTCTCTACCTCAGACGGCAGTCGTGCACAAGCACGATATTAAGTTTATAGTCATTTTTATGATGATGAAACCAAGGCTTATCGGAGGTGTTTCCCTCCGCAGGGGAAGCTGTCTATGTAATGAGCTTATGGATATGTCCGGGCTCCCACAGGGAAACAGATCTGGGATCAAACCCGACTGTGGAGACAGCATCCACTTCCGGACTCACACAGAGCTATTGTTCCTAACACCTTGGGTTTACATTTCCATGGTGACCAGCATGTTTGTTTACTTGTTTCCTGATTTTTTTTTTCCTACAGTTAGAGTCCCACAAAGGCAACCAGGCTGGGGGTTGTATTATGTATGGCAAACGTCAAAGGCACCTGCCGCTATGCTCAGGCAAAGCCTGGGATAAATGCTCTCTAGCCTTCCTTGACTCAGGGCACCTTCTCTCGATCCACAACCCATCCCTCCAGGCCTGCCTTCTTGTGCCCTTTAAGGCAGTTATCTCCTAATGACATGGCTTCTAATCCTGAATGAGCCAGGACCCTTTGATGGATAAGTGTCATATTATTGGCTCACCCAAACGAGGAGCCCAGGGTGGTACATCTCGCTCCTAGGAGAGTGGGAGACCAACCATCAAACAATGTGACCAGGAATCTCAACCTCAATGCACCCCCTCCCCTCCGCCTTTATTCTCAGACAATGGTTACCAGTAGCTCCAGGCTTCCCTTCCACCAGCTTGGCAACCCCAGAAAGCAGAAGGGCAGCCCTTTCTGGATGGTGAATCGCATCCTCATCCTTAAACCCGTGGAGGGAGAGTCAAAGAAAGCAGGGCTCTGATTGGCCAGGGCTGGGTCCCATGCTCACCCATGGAGCCAATGAGAAGTCATCCCCGCCTAAGCTCGGGACCGAATACGGAAGAGGGGTGGTGGCCCAAAGCAAAAGGGGAGGGGGGGGCGATGTAGGAGAAGAGGGTACCTGCAGGAAAAAAACAAAGCCATCCGCTCCCGCGTTCTTGGAAGCTGCTGCTGTGCTTTCACATCCCAAATCCTCACCTCCGGCCAGAAAGTTCTCTCCAGCCTCCACCGCTCCGCGCTGGCCATCCCTCCGCTCTGGCCATCCCTCCGCTCCGTGAGACCCAAACCACGCCTGCATCTTTTCCCAGAGCCAGCAGCATCTCCTGGCTGCTCTACCGCGTCACCTGGGCTCAGACTGAATAGTTTTGCACTTCCACACATCTTCATGTCCCATCAGGGGCCAAGTTCTGTAGAATCAGCCTCCCCAAAGCCATTCTCATCCACTTCACCCCTCTTTTTTACAGGACTACATACTTCTCAGAACCACTGCCCATTTGGCTTCAGGGCCTCTGCTGCCAGATTCGCTGTCTTCCAGCTCCATCAGTTATCAGCCTCCTCTGCTCAAAAACTCTCCGTGGTTCCATTTTGCCTGAAAACGTAACTCCCCATAACCTCAGCCTGACGTTCCCATATCCTGGTCCAGCCTTCCTGTTCCACGCTCCCTGACAACTACTCCGTGCTCCAGGCGAACAGCTGCCGTGTTCTAGTCCCCCCGTCACCACTGCTCGGCTCTGCCCCCCGCACTCCCTGGAGTCTCTGTCTTCACCACTCTCCACATGCGAACCTCATGCGATGGAATTCCCACCATATCGGCTTTAGGGTCAGATCCAAGCTCCAACACTTACCTCACCCTGGACAAGCACTTTAGCCTCTGTGGATTTGTTGGTGTGCAAATGACAGGGATACCTACCTTATCAGATCAGAATGAAAAATACACCATCTATAAAGCCCCCTTCACAGACCTGGCACCCGAAGTAGGGGGGCCTCTTTGATGGTGGCTTCATACCCACAGCCACCAGCCTTCATGGCTCAGCCTGAATGCCACCTCTCCAATGCTGTAAGTGATCTCCCCCCACCACGACTGTCTTTATACTTAGATTCTACCCTGTAATGTAGTTGGCCATGTGCATGTCCTTGCGCAGCTAGATCAGAACTCCCTGAAAGGAAGGAGCGGTCTCTCATTTTTACCCTCCGGAAGCACAACTACTAGTGTCACACACCCAGGAGGTGGTGTTTGAATCATACCAGTGAAACGGACTCCAATTTTGTGCATCCCAAAGTATTCCCGCTCGTTAGTCATTAGCTCACCAGAGAGGGCTGGCAGAAATCCGGTACCCACTGAGCACGTCCCTGGTTGCAGGATTCCAGAAAGTCAGGTGTCTCTCTCTTTGCAAACTGCCCAGCTTGTCATATAAGTATCAAAATGTTCACCTCCCACCAACATAACGTGAGGATAAAAGAAGCAATGGATAGTGGTTACCATTAAAGCGGACGCGCGGTGACTGGGGCATTTCAGATCAACCCCAACCCTGGCCAGAGCACTGGGAAGGTTCCAGTTCTTCATTCTTGCCCCGGACTCCCCACCTCCCAAACTGTCACCCAGGGCAGCTACCTGCTTTATCCACCAAACCTGACAACAATGGAACATAGGCTTTTCCCAAAAATCAAACTTAAAAGACAAAGATGTGTCGCCACTCAGCACAGTAAAAAAGGTGTGCTAGATGCACTAAGGTATATATTACAGATTCAATCAAGCCAATCAGTCAACAAATGAGTCGAAGGAGAACTTTCAAGAATCATTTAAACAAGAAGGCTAGACTAATCTTAAGAATGCCCACGGCAAAATGCTAAGGAAGACAGCCCTTGGTGAGATCCAGAGGGCCTAACATGCTTTGTTTCTTAAAAAGATTTTATTTCTTTATTATCCCAGCAAGCAAACTTACATTTACAAGGCACTAATTGCCATCTCCCCTTCTCCAAATGAAAATACCTTATTTTTCCACTGATACGTTGAGGGTTCACTATACAAAATCTGGGTTATCCCAACCTCCATTTACTATGTCATGATCATTTCTCTGGGTCAATAAGAACAGATCCCCATAATTCTTAATGGCTACATAGGAGTCTATTATTTGAATATGCCAAAATTCATATTATCAATCCCCTAAAATGGTCACTGAAATTGTTTCCAATTTCTGTTAAAAATACCCTCTACCAGGGGTGCCTGGGTGGCTCAGTGGGTTAAAGCCTCTGCCTTCGGCTCTGGTCACGATCTCAGGGTCCTGGGATCGAGTCCCACATTGGGCTTTCTGCTCAGCAGGGAACCTGCTTCCCCCCACGCCCCCGCCTGCCTCTCTGCCTGCTTGTGATCTCTCTCTCTGTCAAATACATAAAATCTTAAAAAAAAAAAAAAAAAAAAAAAAAAAAAACTCTACCCTTTATAACACTCTGTATACCACTTGTACATTTTTTTTTTCTTTAAAGATTTATTCATCTATTTGACAGAGAGACAACGAGAGAGAGAGAACACAAGCAGGGGGAGCAGGAGAGGGAGAGGGAGAAGCAGGCTTCCCACCAAGCAAGGAGCCCGACGAGGGGCTCAATCCCAGGACCCTGGGATCATGACCTGAGCCAAACGCAGACAGTTAACGACTGAGCCACCCAGGCACCCTTGTGCACTGTGTTTCTTAAGAAGAAATCCTACAATTGGAATTTCAAGGTCAAGTGTTACATAATTTTAAGCCTTTTGATGTATATATTGTCAGATTCATTGAGAAAGACGTCAATTTGCACTCCTATCAGCACAGGGAATGTAATGTTTGAAAGAACCTATCTACCCACACTTCCTTATCAATGTATCACATTTTGCCATTCTAAGATTCGGCATATACACAAGATTCAGTTTACTGATGGGTTGAGCATCTTTTCCTGTGTTGTGAACCCCTAAATAATGCCTCTCTTCTCCCCCTAGAAACTACCTCCGCACTTACTACCCCGTCCTCTCTGGCTGCAACCGAAGCCGACGTGTTGTTACCACGTCACCCCTACGGGCTTCAATCTAAGAATCTAAGAACTGACGCCTGCAATCTACATGAATTGTTCCAGAGCGATCCACCAACACAAGACAGGTCAACTGGAGTCATTCCTTAATTTTTCACATCAGAACTGGGGAGGAAAAGATCAGTCTCTGTCTACTGGTGCAGGCTGTAAAATATGAAACCATGACATGTTCCCCCAACATATGGAGAGAGTAGTGAGACAACAGGAGGCTGGCCGGTCACGAAGCAGATGAGAGAGGTGGAGAGCGCTAGCAGTGTTCGGGTTCCAGGTTCTAGAGATTCTGAGGTCATCTGGGTCCCTGTACTTCCCACCTTCCTAGACATGCAGGATACCCCAGTTTCCTCCCAGATGAGTTCTCATGTGCCTATACTAGTTCAAGCTGGATTGCGGTCATTTGCCACCAAGACTCCTGCTTAATTACAGAGCTTCTTTTCTAGCTCTTCTTTCTTTTGTGAAATACCTCTTCCTGGTCTTGGCACATTTCTCGACTGGACATTCTCTCCTTTTGATTGATTCCTATGAGAGCATCTAGTAGATTAAGGCTATTTTCCCAGTTCATCGCTCAACTTTCAATTTTTGTTGTGATCTCTTTCGTCAGAGTCTTTTTTTTTTTTTGCATTGTCAACTATGTTAGCCTTTTTTCTTATGATTGTGCCTCAAAACTATATGAAATATTCACTTATACTTTCTTCTAGAATGTTTATAGTTTCATTTTTTACAAATCTAAATCTTCAATGCATTCGTGATTTGTGTAGTGAGCGTAAGGTAGGAATCCAATGTTATGTCTTGCCCAATGATTCATTAGCTACTTATCTCAACACCATTTCCTGAGTAAGCCATTCTTTCCCCTTTTATCTGAAATGCTTTCATTACTATAAACTGAATTTTTACCTACACTTGGGTCTGTATCTGGGCATTCTTTTATTTGCATTCTTCACTGGGTTTCTGTAATCATGGGGGCATTATCCCCATGTGATGGTGACAAAGATACTGAAACGACAAAGATACCACCTTTTGCCACTTACAGCCATAGAAAACCCAAGGGAAGAAGACCTGCCAATCTTCTCAGCATCCCCCTTGACTGTGAAATATGTGTGGCCGGTCAAGATAAGGTGGACGTCTAGACCAAACATTGCAGGCAAATGAAGAAGTGGGTAAGGATTTGACTGGAACCTGCAAGAATGCTAAGCAGTGCCCGCTCCCATTCTAACCCTGTGGGTGACAAGTGTCCCCAACCACAAGCCTTGAAAACTAGGTAATGCTTATCAGCCTCTACCTCCTTGTGGGGTGTCTCCAAGTCCACATGGCAGTGCAACCGTCATTCGTGCCTAGGTGGAAAATTCTCACATTTTCTCAACAATATTTACTTATTGTTTTCTTTGGCCAGAGAGAGCACTGTGTATTTTTAAACTTTCCAGGAAGACTGTTTATTAAGATAATACAGTAAAGAGCAATCAAACTATTTATTTTTGACTTCTGATTTAATTTTCTTTTCTATAATCCACTAAAGAAAATACTAAAATCACGCATTTGCCTTTCTTAGATTGCAGGCATCAGTTAAATTAGCAGTGGTGGGTTTTTTTTCCTGTTTGTTTCCTTTACACACGGAACCCCTCCCAGCTCTAATTCTTTCCTTGGGGTAATTTTCATTTTAATGTGTAATGGCTGCTCTTCAAATTAACATCAAATCTTATTATGAAGTACCCACAGATGAATTACCATCAGTGGAAAATGCACCAGCAAATTCTCAGATCTGAAGGGTGAACTTCAGATTCTAGAGCTCTAGAAATCACCTGGGTAAGGTGTACATTTATACAGCTCAGAGAGGTCAAGCAATGTCCCAAAGCTCACACAGCGTGTTGGTAGCACCTTCTTCCTTCCCCTTCAACTTCTTCATTAGAGGCATCAATAGAGCTTTCAGGGGAATTAAAACATCTTGGCTCAGGACACTTAAGAGCAAGAGAAGATACCAATATTACCTTGAAAAGAAAGAAAGTGGGTGTCTTGACCTCATCTCAAGAAGTTATTAAATGGCTATGTCCTTGAATTTTGTCAGATGCAAGCAACACAATTTTCCCAGCTGCTAATGGATTCTGACCCTAGGCGGAATACGTTAGTTACTTGAACATGATGTGCAAGGAAAGCACTGAGCTGGGAATCCAGAGGCTGGGGTTCTGGTTTTCATTTTAATGTGGGAAGCACAGTTGTCTTTTAATACTAGAAGGGCCCCGGCCGCTCTTTCTGCCCAAGGGTCCTGTCCCCACGCTGTAATAAAACACCTTTCGGGTTCCTGGGTGGCTCAGTGGGTTAAGTGTCCGCCTTTGGTTCAGGTCATGATCGCAGGGTCCTGGGATCAAGCCTTACAGCTGGCTTCCTGCTCGGCAGGAAGCCTGCTTGTCCCCCCCCCACCCTGCTCAGGATCTCTTTTGCTCGCTCCTCTCTCTCTCTCTCTCTCTCTCATTCTCTCTCTCAAATAAATAAATAAAATCTTAAAAGCAAAACAAAACACCTTTCTGCACTGGGAGGGGAGGACCCCCCAGCAAAGTGCAGTGCATTTATTCCAGATGCCTCCAAAGAGCAGAACCAGGACCAAATGGACCAGGTGTCCCTGAGCTTGACTGCAGATTTAGGTTTACCATCAGCATTGGCTGAGGCCCAGGGAGATACAAGGAAAGAAAAAACCCAAGTCCCAGTCCTCAGGGAGGTTGCAATTTAGTGGGTAAAGCAAGAAGCCTTTCTAATAAATATTTTTCTTACTTTAGCAGTTCAAAACAGGAGGGGCTGCTTGAGAGAGGGTGTGAGTTCCCCAACCCTAGAAAGATTTGAGCAGAGGACAGAAACCAGATCCAATGGAAAGTGCAGAGAGTCTTATCTGGAGAGCTAGGTTGGAACAGAGGCTCAACATCATCTCGGGAGAGACTCAAAAAAATCTTCAGAGCAGTGGTTCCCGTGCCTGGCTGATCTTTGGGAGTTTTTAAAATACAAATTCCTAGCTACTGCCCATGAGCTTCTGATTCAGATCATGGGTAGGGCTTTTCTTATGGGTTGAATTATGTCCACCCCCTCCCCCCCCAAAAAAGGATATGTTGAGACCCTAACCTCAGAATTAACCTTATTTGGAAGTAGGGTCTTTACAGAGGTGATTAAGTTAAAATGAGATCAGTTTCTAAGGTACGTAAAGGTTGAATTCCTATGTTGTACACCTGAAACTAATCTAATATTGTATGTCAACTACACTTCAATTAAAAAAAATTGAAGTTAAAATGAGGTCATTAGTCTGGGCCCTAATCCAGTTTGACTGGTGTCTTATTAAAAGGGGAAGTTTGGACACAGAGGCAGGCGGGCACAAAGGGAAGACCGTGCGAAGGGAGATATGGAGAAGACAGACATCTGTAAGCCAAGGAATGCCTGGAGCTACCTATCAGGAGCAAGGAGAAAGGCCAGGAATAGATCCTTCCATAGCATCTCCAGAGGGAGTGTGGCCTGCCCACAACTTGATTTTGACTTCTGGCCTCCAGAACTGTGAGACAATGAATTTCTGTGGTTCTAAGCTACCCACAGTGCGGCACTTTGTCACCCTGGGGAACAAATGCAGCCTGAGAATCAGCATCAGAGCCGCCGAGCCACCTTGGAGGACAGTCCTGGCTGGGGGCCTGGTCCCCCACTAGAGCCGGGCACCTCTCTCTGCCTGGGCTTCCTTTAGTCCTCAGGCCCCTTCTCTGCGGAAGAAAGGAGCCCACGGAGATGATAGTGAGTCCACAGCCACGTTCAGACTAATCATCCAATTACCGGGCAGCCTTTCTCAGTTTGGCCCACTCTGCTGCTCCCAGGGAGCAGTGAGCCAATGCATCCACAGAGGCCTCCGGGAGGAAAATGCCACCACCCTCCCCTCCAACTGTTACAAAAGTACTGAAGACCCAAGGCTTTGGACGCTGCCCTCGTGCCAAGCTTCTCTTGGAGGGAGACAAAGAGAGGAGGCAGGGCCAGTGACTTGTTTTTGTATTAGACTGCTTTTATTGTGCTTTTGATTCTCAAGGTGGGACTCCCAGAACCCTCGCCTACGTAAATCACATGCAAACCTTCAGTCAAAGTAGCTACTGGTGGAAGAACCCATAGAATTCCACAGAGGTGAATGTCGAGCCAGATAAAAGACAGGCACGCGCAAGAGAGATAAAGGGGAACTCCCAACAGGAACACACGCAGCACCTTTGAGGGAATTAGGAGAGAGCATACCTACCCCAAGACACATTTACAAATCTACCGCCTCCATGAGCTAAGTGGTACTTTGCTAAAGTTGTGCAGGCCCACAAAGACGGGAACAGATGTACTGGGTGAGCACCAGAGGAGAAGGGGGAGACATAGGTCCTTGCTATGCGCCCTTGGAAAATCACTTCACCTCTCTGAGCTTGATTTCTTTCTTTTGCAAACTGAAAGAAAAAGATGGAGAAGGACTGGCCAAATCTAGGTTGTGGTGACGACCAAAGGAGGTAAGGACTAGACCATTTTTATGAAGCTCTGGGCTTGTTATCTGAGTCTATGTTCCCTGCCTAGCCCACAATGCAAAACCCAGGGGCAATGGTCTTTGACTGAACTTGATTTCCCTAACCCAAACTTTGAATATCACAGAAAAGATGACTGTATTCTCAGAAGTAAGAGGTGTTACATCCCAAAGTTTTCAAAAATGTCTTACCCCACATCCTCCTGTGTATCATGCTCCTTTCTCATAAGAAAATGTATTTGTACATCCTTAGGGCCACTTAACTGCACTTGAGAAATTATTACTATTCTTCCCAAAGCAGAGTTGAGGAGGGGGGTACTCTATTAGGCAGATACCACCATAAGGGGAAAAAAAAAAAAAACAAGAAACAAAATCTAAATCTTTAAATAAGTGTAACAAGATGTTACACAATGTATAGGATATTCCTACACTGTTTACAATATATTTAAAAACTGTAAAACTTAGGGGTCTGGGGTGGCTTAGTGAGTTGAGTGATTGAGCTTCTTGATTCTTTTTTTTTTTTGAGCTTCTTGATTCTTGATCTCAGCTCAGGTCTTGATCTCAGGATCATGAGTTCGAGCCCTGCCTTGGGCTCCGCGCTAGGCATGAAGCTTACTTAATAAATAAACAAATAAATAAATTGTAAAACCTAAATGGCCCACTGTAGGGGCTTGGCTAAATACACGATTAAACCAGGCCAATACAAATGGAAAACACAGACTCCTTTGGAACCGGATAACCCTCAGGGTTATGCTAGAAGACCCTGCATTTCACTGAAACAACACTTGGTTTCCAAAGTGCTTCACAATTTTTTCCCAGCACCCATCCATCTCACAGGAAACTAGAAACATAGATACGGGGAAGCCTTACAAAATATAGTTGCCGGAAAACAGTGGCAAAACAGCATGTATACAGTCTGCTGCTCATGTAAAATGGACAAGTGTGCTCACACATGCAGAGACACGGAGATCTGGAAAAATGACCCCCTAAATGTGAACGGGGACTATCTCAGGGGTAGGACTGGCAGCCGGGACAGCTGGGAGGAGTGAGATTTTGACTTTCTTCTTGCTGTTTTGCATTGCTGTTGGACTTTTCTTTAGCAAACGGGTAGACTGGGGAAAATTTTTTTAGCCTTAAAAATGAGATAGAATGACTCCTATTTAGCTGTGAGTCACAGCTGCACACTCAATTCTTTTTCAAACGTCTCATGTATGTCAGTATGGACGTTCCCAATAGCTGGTAAAGTTGTGGAGGGCGACCACTGAGACGGAACGGGGGGGGGGGGGGCAGGTCGGTGCGGGGTCCAGGCTCTAGAACTAGCAGAGGACTCAATGGTCAGTCATTCACTCCTCTGAGCCTCCAATTCTTCATCTACAACAATGGGGGAGAGTAAAACATACTCACAGGAGTATAAAGATCAACTAAAACCATGGACACAAAGGACTTTATCATTTTTAAGTGATTCTTCTAGAAAAATGGGAGAGACTCCATTGTTTACCCTTTCCTCTTGTCAGAACCTGCCATGGTGCCACATATATTTAGTATGCACTAAATGCTGGATTTATGACACTGGGCAAGATGCAGAAGCCAATCCAGGGCTGTTCCCATCAGAATTTTGCTTCCTTGGAGCTCCAGAGCTCTCCTACTGAGGGCGCATATTCAGAGCACAAGGGCCAGCACCCTGGGTGGATGGAATTATGAGTAGACACACGTTCACTGCTAAACACTTGCCCAGGAAGAGCCTGACTCTCAAATCCTGGACCCCCTCACGTTCACTCCCGAGATGTCTTCAAGCTGCCAAAAAGACAAGTGAGAATAGCAGGCACGATGATATAAAACCATCAGCCACCCAGCAGTTACCAAAATGTAAGCTGAGAAGTAGACTCAAAGCGTATCCAGAAACTAAGCCACGCCTTCCTAACCCGTGGAACCACTGGGGAAATCAGGTTTGTCCTTCTTTAATTTATATTCTGTTATATGTTATAGAGAATTAAGCTTTAATTTTAAAAATCCCTCTAATTGGATAGTACTGATGGGAAGACATCTGGGGCAAATATCTAGGCTTGGTGCATTCCATCCCAAGCAGTGGTTAGTGGTCTGCAGAATGAGTGTGCGGCAAAGTAACCAGCGGTTGCTAATTATTATCTATCACAGGGTTTGGCATCACCCATAAAGCCCCGTCACACTGGCTTCTTCCTCTCCAGAGAGGATTACAGAATTGACTGTTTAGAGTTTTTTTTTTTTTCTCCAAGTGAACATACATTTTCCTTGTCTTAATTGGATCCAGCCTCTTTGCCTATAAGCAGAAAGGCGATTTTTCTATAACGATCACATCCTTTGCAGGGCAGGCCAACAGCCTTTCCTAGGTCTGGAAGGATCATTGGCTTCCTACTTTCTTTCCATTTGCTCAGCCCCGTTCTAGTCGTGATGGGAAAAACATGTGAAGATTGTGTCCTAAGGTGCCTTCGATTTAGCCAAAAAAGGTATGACGTTACCGGCCTGAGACATCTCCGACCCACACAGAGCCTCAGAATTCGGCAGAACTGTTTGCCCTGAATGTTTTGGTCTAATGCAAATATTTATTTCTTCCAAAACAAGTAAAACAAACCACTTCCAAATTGGGGATGGGGGTGGGGGAGTTTGCCAGACATTTTTCACAGTTAAGACAAACATTTGGGAAACATTTTCCAATTTGCCCTAGACCCTTAGTTAATCTTTCTTAACCACATTGAATCATTTCCTAATTTACCATCTACTGTGACATCAAGGCCATTTCTTGAGGATCTTACTTTCTCTGCTCTCCGCCTCTCCTCCATGTAACTCAGATAAAACATCAGTCCAGCATTTCTTGAACAAACTGGGGACACGCGCCTCTGACAGACACCCTCCCTAATCTGTGACTTAGAGACTTGGGAATAGGGACGCACAGCAGCACGAGGCTTGAGAAAAGCTGGATCTTGAGACATCCTTTGCCAGTCAAGTCCGGGGCCCGATTCTCTGCCCACACCCCACTGCCTAGTTTTCCTAGAGCTTGGAGCTCCTTCTCGCAGATGTTATCTGAACATCCATCCCCACAAGCTCTTCCTGAAAGCATTAACAGCCGACATTAAGATGAAGCAGAGCGCATTTCTGCATCAGCCCTCACAAAGCTGTTTTTCCTGGGCCATTTGTTGACCCCTCCAGCTTGTTTTCATTTCACAAGTGGTGTAAAACCTTTGCCAAGATGGAATTCCATCTTCAAATGAGGTTTCACAAGACCTTTTATCAGATAGGCCGACCAATTACACTGGCTGGGTTCTCTCCAGCCTGTAATCGGGCAACCCTGTCCTTCACCCCCTTCTCTTCCCGAAGTGGCTAAGTCTTAAGGTTCACCTTCTCTGCAGGAGCAGATCAAAGGCTTGAGTTCCCGTCCCCTCATTACCAGGCAGTGACACCAGGCTGCCTCCCCTCCAGAACCTCAAGTTTGACAGGGATCCCTAAGAAGGGACTCTCTCAGCTGGCAAAGATCCTCAAAAGGAAAGCTGGTAAGTTAATGCAACCCGTATAGACACGCACACACGTTAATATGGCTTCTAAATGCAAACATCTATAAATTTACCACTGAAAAATGGAAAGGGGTTAACACTGAGAAGCTTTTCTGGAGGGAAAAGATTGCTTCACACACTCTCTCTGGGATGGAGAGGGGGACGCCCCGCAATCTGGCAGAGGAATCACTCTGGTGGGTCCCCCCCTTCTCCCACCCTAGCCTGCTTCTTTTTAATTCAGTAAAGAAAACTGCAGCCATCTGGGCACACACCTAAGGTACCATCAGGCAGAGATGCCTCTTGGCAAGGGTTTCCCGTGGGGAGGGGGGGCAAGTATCCAAGGAAGGGGGGCAGGGGGCAGATGTGACCTGCACGTGCTAAGCTGATGCCCACAGGAACTGGCCTACCCGGTGCCCATCTATCGGCTCTGCCAATGAAAGGGAGGAACGTGCTGCCAACGACGTGTCCCCACCACCACCCATCTGGTTTAACGCCCTGTCCCTCAGGGACAGTTCTGTGGCTTCTCAAGATTCTCTTGGAGCCCTGCCAGGAGGAGATGCCAAGAGGCTGACCTTCTCTTTTGATGTGTCGGTATGCTCGAGGGGTGGGGAGAAGATGCAGGCAGAAGAACACCAATAACGGGGCTCCGGAAAGGGTCCGAGCCGCCACGCGTGCACGCATATCCCCCTCCTCGATCACAGATTCATTTGAGTTTATAAACAGTTCTACTTGGTTGGTTTTTTTGGGTTTTTTTAAAGATTTTATTTACTTAATTATTTGAGAAAGCATGAGCACGAGTGCAGGGGAGAAGAGGGAGAGGGAGAAGCAGACTCCCAACACGGGGCTCGATCCCAAGACCCAGGAATCAAGACCTGAGCCAAAGGCAGACACTTAACCCACTGAGCCACTCGGGCACCCCAACAGTTCTACTTTAAAATGCAAACACCTGGGGCGCCTGGTGGCTCAGTGGGTTAAGCGTCTGCCTTCGGCTCAGGTCATGGTCTCAGGGTCCTGGGATCGAGCCCCGCATCGGGCTCTCTGTTTAGTGGGGAGCCTGCTTCCCCCTCTCTGCCTACTTGTGATCGATCTCTCTGTGTCAAATAAATAAAATCTTTTAAAAAATTAAAAAATAAATAAAATGCAAACACCTAATGGGAGGATTCACCTATCAGTAGTCACTCACAACCTAGTAAGAGTTACTGCAACCAATGGCTCTCAAATTGGCATTGAGCTGAAATCAGGATCCATGAGGACAATTATATTCCCATTATACCCCTTTCCCAGGAAATGTGACAGAGACTCTCTTTCTTTTTTTTTTTTTTTTAAAGATTTCATTTATTCGACAGAGAGAAACACAGCGAGAGAGGGAACACAAGCAGAGGGAATGGTAGCAGGAGAAGCAGGCTTCCTGCCAAGCAAGGAGCCCGATGCGGGGCTCGATCCCACGACCCTGGGATCATGACCTGAGCCGAAGGCAGACGCCTAACGACTGAGCCACCCAGGCGCCCCGAGACTCTCTTTCTTTTTCATAATTGCAACCTCATGGGCATTTACATTTAGAAACTGTATTGCCCTGAGTGATAGGTTTGGTTTTTTTGGCTTACGTCACATGGGAGGGGAAAGGTTTATTTTGGCACATTCAAGGACTCTGGAGGGTCGCTCCACGGAAGTCCACAGTTCCAGTGACTACCCTCTTCTCTGTCTCCCTATCTGTGAAACCAGGGTAATCTCTATTCTAGCGAGTGGAGACCAGACCAGTAGACCAACTGAGAAGACAGGGGGCAGTCAGTGTGCCCCCCGGGCCTCCGCCACTTCACAACATGGGAATCATCTTATCTGTTTATCTAAGTTGCTTTGGCTTTCTGCACATTCCCTGGAAGCTGTCCTTTGAGGTTCATTTCATTGTTGCCTTTTAAAAAAAGATTGATACTCCACAGATTACAGATTCCTAGAGACCAGGCAGGCCCTATGAAATTAGCCTCATTTATTACTGATTTCTGTCAGGAGGATGTTACCAGTTGATTCTTTGGCACCACTTCAAATGGAGTTCCTTCCTTCAGACACCGAAGAAGGGCAGCTAACTGATTGTTTCAAATGCTTACGCCGCTTTCTGAGTGTGCTCTAACTGGGTTAGCCTCCAACTCTTTTAAATCTCACAGGAAACGGTTTTCAAGGTGAAAGCATTTTATTTTATTTTTTATTTTTTATTTTTTGTAGTGATGGTTTCAAAGGGGGTGTGTCAGAACATAAGTTGCACAGTTTAAATATGTTCAGTTTTTTATACATCAGTTCTACCTCAATAATACCGTCTTTTAAAAGTACTGGCAGAGTTGTGAGGAAATTCTCATTTGTTGCTGGAGAAAGCATTTTAAAGTGGGTACAAAGATGGTGTGTTTTTGACACCTCTCTTCATGATTTTACTTCAATCTGTGCTGTTCAGAAGACATGGAAAGCCTTAAAATTGTTTTACCTATTTTCACCCTCCTGTAAAACCCCTTCTGAAGTCCATAGAAAGAGTTAGGTTGTTTTTGTTTTTTGGGTTTTTTTTCCCTTCCTTCCGTAGATCTACCATATACACAATGTTTTTGCTTAATAAAATGACTGTTTTAAAATATCCTCACATCAGGAGTTTCAAGAAGGAGCACGGGGCTCTGTGTGTATCCATAATACCCACTTAATTTGAATCAGGAAACTCAGTTGCTCAACCTAGGCAAATTACCCAACAAGATATGAATAAAAGAAAAAATATGGCTGGCTCACCACCACCACCACCACCAGTATCTGTGAGTGTCCCTGAACTAAATTTGTCTCCAAAGTGACTCAGTCCTAATCCCTCATCCCCCAGGTCCCCTCCCTGCCTCTGTCTCTTTCTCTCTCTCTTCTCCACACCCTCCCCATTTCCCCCTCTTCCTCTCCTTTACCTCCGCCCTGTTTTCATGTCAGAAGTTAGGGGGTTGTTACCCTCTTCTTCAATTGAATGTGTAGAGCTCTAGAGCAGCTATATCCAAATGAACTTCCTGCCATGCTGGGAATATTCTGCATCTGTGAGATCCAGCAAGGTAGCCCCTAGCCACACGAGGCTCCTGTGCACTTGAAATGTGGTCAGCATGCCTAAGGAACTGAAGTTTTCATTTTAATGCATTAAAATAAAAATAAGCACCTGCAGCTAGTAGGTACCGCATTGGACAGTACACCCATTTAGAGGACTAGACACCTGAAACCCTTCCAGGTCATTACAGGGGACAGGCTGCAATCCTCAGACCAATCCCAACAGAAGCCAGAAAGGAAGGCGCCCTCCAGCACCTTTACTCCAGAACTGCGGCCCACCAACTGCACCCAGGCCACCGCCCCAGAAAGACCTCCCGAGTTCCACCTGGAAGGCACCCCGCACACCAGCTCCCCCTTGGATCTTCTCATTTCCCAACCCAACGGTCCTCTTGCCCTTGGTTTTAGTGTTTTCCATTTGCAGGAGCTGACCAAAATAAAACACAATGTCTTGGAAAATTAGCTGTTGTCTTCTACATTTCGGGCCTACCCACAAGGATGACCTTTGAATTATCCTTAAATCCTATTTTGGTCCCTCGGGCTATTTTCCAAGTTCTAGGAACAGCAAAGTCAATACACGACCCAGCGAGGCAGGTTACACCACCGTCAATGTCAGCTTTTTGGGGGAAAAAAATCTAGTTCTACTCATATCTGATTTACCAGTTTAAAAGCCTGAAATAATGACAAAGATGATGATGATGATGATGATGATGATGAACATCATCAGGAACAACATCAGAACAATTCCATCTGTCCAACCACCTGCAGCAGCATCTCTGTAAGGCTGACATCCTCCCACAGGGTCCTTCAGCAACCGGATGTTGAATGAATGGGTGAATGAGTGAATGAATGAATCTCCAGAAGACAATTTAAGAATGGTTTTCTCTAAATGAGAAACTGGGGAGGGGGATGGTATGGTCTAGTCTGGAGGTAACTGCCTCCTTTTTATTTTATTTATTTTTATTTTTATTTTTTAAGATTTTATTTATTTATTGAGAGAGCCCAAGCAAGGGGAAGAGGGAGAGGGAGAAGGAGACTCCCCACTGAGCAGGAAGCTCAACTCCGAGCTTGATCCCAGGACTCTGGGATCATGACCTGAGCCAAAGGCAGATACTTAACTGATTGAGCCACTCGGGTGCCCCAAATGCTTTCTTTTTAAAACACAGCATGATGGATACAACATGGAGCGCGTCCTCCAGTGTTTGGATGGTACCAAATGGAACAACATGGTCTTCACTCCAAAAAGATCAGTTTTAAGAAGCTTCATTTTTTTTTAAAGATTTTATTTATTTATTTGATAGAGAGAGAGAGAGATCACAAGTAGGCAGAAAGGCAGGCAGAAAGAGAGGGGGAAGCAGGCTCCCTACTGAGCAGAGAGCGTGATGCGGGGCTCGATCCCAGGACCCGGAGATCATGACCTGAGCCAAAGGCTTTAACCCACTGAGCCACCCAGGCACCTCAGGATATTTTTAAATAAAAATTTTCCCTAAAGTAATACCGAATGTGGGTGTTTTTGTTTTGTTTTTTTGAAGATTTTTATTTATTTATTTCACAGAGAGAGAGAGAGAACACAAGCAGGGGGAGAGGGAGAGGGAGAAGCAGGATTCCCGCTGAACAGGGAGCCCGACATGGGGCTCGATCCCATGACCCTGGAATCATGACCTGAGCTGAAGACAAACGCTTAACGACTGAGCCACCCAGGAGCCTCCAGAAGGTATTTAAAGTAGAAATCACTCCTACTATCTAAGCCCACAAAATCCATTTTAATCATTTTAAAATCACATCTTAAAACCCTTTATCTTCACTATTGTATTTTGGTGTGAGGTATGGGGGATAGGGGAGCAGGACTGGAGAAACTCTACCTTTCTTTCTTTCTTTCTTTCTTTCTTTTTTTCTTTCTTTCTTTCTTTCTTTCTTTCTTTCTTTCTTTCTTTCTTTCTTTCTTTCTTTCTTTCTTTCTTTCTTTCTTTCTTTCTTTCCTTTTTAAGATTTATTTATTTGAGAGAGAGAGTCAGGGGAGAGGCAGAAACTCTCCAGAAGACGCCCACTGAGTACTGAGCCTGATGAGGGGCTCGATCCCATGACCCTGAGATCATGACCTGAGCAGAAACCAAGAGTCGGACGCTTAACAGACTGAGACCCCAGGGGCCCCTCTTGATTTCCTTTTCTACGGGGTCGCCTGTCTGTGGTCACTGTCTATGGTGCTCTCAAGTTTCTGCTCAGTTGTATGGTCAACTGTGGTTAATATTGTTTTGTAACCATAAGACTGTTTTAATTTCAAAAAAATGTCTAGATATCATAATGCTTTACCTTAAGCCAAAAATATCTCGGCAACAAATTTGAACCTTAAATATTGCCCACAGGGGTGCCTGGGTAGCACGATCGGTTAAGCATTGGACTCTTGATCTCAGCTCGGGTCTTGATCTCAGGGTCATGAGTTCAAGCCCCACTTTGAGCTGCACCTGGGCACGGAGCCTACTTAAAAAAATTTTTAAATAAAATAAAAATAAATACTGCCCACAGTCCTGGATGGTTTCCCAAGAACACTGGAAGTTCCCAGGTATGGGCTGAATAGCCCTTGGTAAAGGTGGATTTGGACGTATGTTGGGCTCTTTCCTGAATCCACTTACACATTACTGAGTCTGCAGCCCAGACCCAAAGGCTGTCATTTATCAAGCCACTGTAAGAGTTACAGCTTCCGAAGACACCATTTAAACAAGGATTAGTTTGGGCACTGGAAGAGTTTAGGCACTTTGTGGAGTTTAGAATCTGACAAGCAGCAGCTAAGCTAGTGAAAGATAAGAGTCTTGTGAGCCTTTCCCTGATGATTTTTAAAACAGGCTGCTGGGTTAATTAAAATCATCACTTGAACCTTTCTGTAAGAGAGCAAGGCCTTCCGAAAACATTGCTTTTCGTTTTTCTACCTCAAAGTCGTCACTACTGAGAAAAGACTTAGGCAGTTTTCATTTAACGGCATTGTACTTAATAGAGGGCAGGCAGTTTCCTACTGGGGGTGAACGCCATTGCTCTCCTGCTCAGTAAGATTGACGGGAGAAACCCCAGGGAGGACCAAGTAAGCCTGCGTGCCTGTGGGTAGCAGTGAGGAGGCTGTAAGCTTCAGAGACATTCCAACCTTCTAATAATGAAATATACCGATATGTCGGTTTCATCATCATGAAGGAGGGGTACAAGGGAAAGAGGGAAGGAAGCACCGGCTTTCAGCCCTGCGGTGGAATACTGAGGCGGTCCTGGCAGAGCCCACCTTTACCGGTTGGATGTGGATACCCCCCTCCTCCCACCATCCATGGCCTCTGCCGGCACAGAGCTTCACCAGGCCCCTAATCTTGATCATCGGAAGATCTAGGCCAACAAACCACAGAGTTCTCCGAGAGAAAAGTTCCTATACATTCTGCTTCTCTGCAACTGGGACCAATGGCAAAGTCATTTCATTTCTGACTGGGTTCCTGGGCTCAGTGCCTGCTAGGATCATGCTCAGGAAAATGTGATCAATACTCCCTCTGTCATCTTTATGGATCAAATATGGCTACGGCTGGCCTGTGAAGAAAGGTGAGCCCTTGCAAAATTGCTTCTCACCACGGTTCACTCAAGAGTGAGGCAAGACATCTAGAATACGAGAAAAATATAAAAACCTTTACTGCAACAATAAAACCAAAAAGAAACACACAAAAGACACTGCAAATACTCTCTCTCCCTCTTACTTCAACACCAGCTTGCTTGCCAATTTTCTGAGATTCTAAAATGTAAATAGATAGATAGTCTGGGTCTCTTTTCATTAAATGCTTAATCACTAAGCTCATTTCCATAAATTGGCATGAATTCAGTCTCAACTTCTTTTTTTTTTCTTTTTAACCACTTTTTAGGAGAGTAATCTAGTTTCTAAGAGTGATAAAGTCATGAGACTTTTCTCATGAGACCAGGACAAATAAACAGCCCACAAGATACATTTGGGTGGTTTAAAATTCTGAACTTAGATTATCCAAATCTATCTTTTCTTATTTCAAAACAACTTTCACAAAGGTGCGATTTGTTTGCTATGTTTTACAATTACTTACAATGACTCATTTTACTCTATCCGCTTACAGATTTCCGATTTTATGGATATATTCATGTTTTCCCTTTATACATATTTTATTATGGTAAGAATCTGAATTTACAGTGAACTAAGAAGCCATCTCCCTTTAAGAATGCATAACAATAATGAAAGATAGGCCCCAGAATTACCCACCAACATGGACAACTACAATTTCCTTTACAGCATTTGCAAAGTGCGTCTGTCTTTCTTCACGGCCTGTTTCTCTATTGTTTAGGACAAATGTGACTTTTACTTGAAAGCCACATTTTAAATTGTTTACAATGTATTTTGTTAAGTGAAGTAAATTAAATTTCACATATGCCCATTTTATTTCTCATCTGTGACCTTTCATAAGAGCCTTCAAGTAAAAAGGGCTTTTAAACATTCTAAACAACTCAGATTATTAAATATACTATAAATTTTATGTTAGATGTTTCACTAAACGGACTGAAATTTTCATTTCTGAATATCTGGATGATAGGATTTTTGGGGGAATTCCTTAATTTAAAAGAATGACTTTAAGAATATGATAACTGAGAATAGAAAAATAAATTGCTTTTATTTCTAAAACCTTCCACACTAACTAGAATATAGGTGCTCAAATCTTTAATAAAGATTTAAGACCCAATAAGAAGAAAGTGGAAGCACATAAAATCAGGGATTCTCTTTAAATGTGAGAAAGGAAGATGAGAAGAAACGCAAATTTAGAAAATGAAGTGTCAATGTCAGTGATTAATTTCCTCATTCATGTCTCTCCCTTTCCCTACAGACAAGGCCCTCTCCATTTCAAAGGCAACATCCAGAGCTATTTTCTCACCATGAGATGACTCTCAAACTCTCCAAGAGAAACTGAAAAGACTTTCAATGGCAAAGGAAGTGAAACGCACATTCTCCAGCACTTTTAATCACTGTAATTCGGTCATTCCACAGAAGCCTTCAGCCTGCAGTTCTCTTCCCTAAAGTTCTGAAAAAAGCAATTTGTTAACCTGCCAAACAAAAATATCAGGCAGTGAAAAAAACAAACAAACAAACAAACAAACCAGAGAGACCAATTTGGGAGAGAAAATTGATAACACTTTGCCAACTCCAAGCAAAACATTTTAAAAGACGCAACCAAATGCTGAGGGAAGAAAACACCCAGGAGAACGAACGTATAGAGCGGTGAATCTAAGGAACAGAATTCCTCCTTAGAGGATTAACCAGTGAAACTTCCAAAGCCTCCAGCACCATCATATCCAGTGATTTCCCAAGAAATAATTTCAGAATGGAGGGAGGGTGGAAAACTTTCCCAACCCCCAAGCCCTAAGATGTACAACCATGTCCCACCACTAGGTGGCGGTTGCAGCGGCGGCGAGCTGGGGGCTTCTTTCCCTCCCAGACGCACAGCCCAGTCCAGGGCAGAGCCCACTCGTCCCCACCTTGATCCAGTTCGCTAAAATGGCAGGTTCGGTAGAAAGAAAGAAGCTCAGGCCTTACAAACCTAAAGTCCCCAAGTAACAGCCACTCCTACAAATCCGTTCACATCAAAGCTGAGCAAGGGAGGGGGGACGGACCGGCATATTTTAAACTCTGCTGGGGTTTTCAAAGCAAACCTTACAGGCGGCTTTAGAGCGACAAGTGACGACGAAATTACGACGTGAACGCTGGGTTGAGTTACTGGGCTGTGCATCACTCACCCGCACAGCGTGTACAGAGCCACAAGGGGATGGAACTGGCTGGGTAAACATGAATCGTTTTATTGCTAGCCAGAAATTCTTCCTTCATTCATCAAAGTGGGTGAATGAAAATATTAAGTAGGTAAGGCATTTTCGTGGACTGCTCCCTGAGTAGCCTTCTTAAGTCAAGACCTTACTTAGGCTGCCTTCTACCTTGGGTGTCAAAGAAAGCCTCCTCCCATGAAAGGGAAAAACCACTTCCCCTTTTTGTAAAACGGCTGCATGCCAGGGCTCAAATCTTGGCAAAAGAGATGTTACATAAATTCCAGGTGTTCCTAAATGTGTATGTTTACACGCAATCATTTTAGGAAGCATCTAAGTTTCTGGGTCACTTTTTCTTTTCTTTCTTTCTCTCTCTCTCTTTTTTTTTTTTCCATCTCAAGGAAGAGTCAAAATGTGTGTTTACAGCTTTGACTACGCTCTTACCCACTTCGTTTTGACGATATTTCCTGCCAGCTAAATGCAGGAAATCTAATAATTAGCACCCAAAACACATCTAAGCACCTAGCACACTTACCTTTCTTTTCTTAACTGAACCGAGATCAGACAGTTCAGTTATCTCTTCCTCCCATCGCCAAAGGGGGGGGACCCAACTATGAAATTCTGAATTATTTTCTAGGTGATTTGTACAGCCGTATTTCCTGTAATTCTATGAACGGGCTAATTCTTTAACATCTTACTTTGCCTTTAAAAGGCTTCCTTCCACACGACGGGATTTCCCTAAGAAACATTCCCATCGGATGGTTTCCAGCAATAGCCTATATCAACTCAGCCTGCGCAAGCAAAGACTTGGCTTCTGCTAATTCCACCCCCCCTCCCACCCGCCCCGACACACACACCAATTCACACTCACAGAACCATCCCGGGCCGACTCGAAAAGCTATTTTGTTTGCATGTTTGCCCATCTCTTCCTGAATGAATGCTTTTCCAACTGACCTTTCAACAGCTGCCGAGATGGCACGGTCTGTAAGGTTAGAGCCGGAAACTAAGGGAGATTTTTAGCATCTTAATCCCTGCAACCTCGACCTTTCTCCTTCTCTACCCAACTCCACATTCTCTGAGCCCAAAGGCAGGACCCCTGAAGCATTTGCAGAGCAGCCCTCCGAGGTGTCCTGCTCGCGACCAACTCACTGCGGGCATCCTGCACACGCACAGCCCCAGCCTACACGCCGCCCGACACCCGCACCCTGGCCCGCGGCGAATACGCCAGGCACGCACCAGCCCTGCCTCTTACCTTCCCTGGCTTTCAGCAAGACCGTGTTGGCCACGATGTTTTCCAGCTCCATTGACAGTCGGCGGTCAGCGAGGGAGCCTGCCGGCGGGGCTGTCAGCTGCTGGGGGTGCTGCCGCTGCTGCTGCCGCTGCTCGGGCTGCCGCCGCTGCTGCCGGAGCCGGGAGCCGGGAGCCGGGAGCGAGCAGCCCGCCTTGCCTACCGCATTATTCCTGCTCTTATCCCTCGGAGTTTTCCCCGCTGCAAAGAGGAGCCGCCGCCGCCGCTTCTTCCTCCCTCTGTGTCCCCCCTCCCCCCTCCCTCAACAGTCTCCCCCCCACCCCCCACCCTCCGCGTTTCTCTGTCACTCCATTCTCCACCCCTCCGGCTCCCTCGGATGCTTTAATGCCTCGGATGCTTCTGCCTCCCCTCCGTCCCTCCCGGGGGTGTGGTACTAGCAGGCTCGGGTGGTCACACTGCGCAGGCGCCAGGCGGGCCGCGCCTCCTGCCTCGGCGCTCGTGGCGCGGGGCCTGCTGGGACTTGTAGTCCTGCGGGTGCGCCGCTGGAGCCGGAGTGGCGCGCGGGGTGCCTGAGTCGGAAACCTGCCCCGGGACTCGCACTCGGACTAAAGGCTGGCGTGGCCCGGGAGGCTAGGGACGCAGGGCTGCGAGGGGCAGCGGGCGAATCAAAGGCGGCCTGGCCGAGCCGGAGCCCCCAGTCCCGGGCCAGGCTCCCTCTAGCCCGTTTCCCGCCCTGCCGAGAGCTGGGAAAGCAAAGTCCACAGGCCACGGCGGCGGCGGGCGAAGCGCCGCGTTCCGGCAGGAGCCGGTGCGGGTCCTGGCCGCCCCTTGGGGCGTGCCGGAGTGGGAGGGAGGTCAGCCCGGGGGGCTGCGCACGCTGAGGCCGGCCGGTGTGCGCCGTCTTATACGCACACGCGCCGGGACGCTGACAAAGGTGTACTTTGTTTCTTCCGAGGGCGCGAAGGGGTCTGCGAGTCGGCGGCGACCGGGGGCTGGTGGCCGCGTTGGTGGCCGCGTGGTCCGAGCGCCCCCTGGTGTCCGCGGGGATGGATGCGCGGCGGCGGGTCCACGCGGATCGCGCCCCCCAGGACTCGGGCCCGCCCCCGCGCGCCTGGAGGGCACTCCGGGGATCTGGGCGTGGGAAGCGGCTCGTTCTACTAATAAAGTGCCTTCTGGCAAGCGAGGCCCGTAAATTCATGACCCTCCTTACAGTCAAACATTACGATTTATAAGAAGGTACACGGAATCTCCCGAGTGGAGAGCGGTAATGAGTAACCACACGGAGTCCTTGTTGGAAATGCGTTTTCAAATGACGGGTTTATTTATCTTGGGGCTCTGAGCGCCTTTCTGCAGTATGCTCAGAACCTGAGATTTCAGATCTACTCTCTGCCTGTCTTCCTTGCTTTCTTTGAAGGTCCCACTCCTGGGAAATGGGCCCTCGGTCACCCCTGGTCTGGGAGGCCTGGAGGGGAGGGGCGGCTGGCCCCAAGGAACAATGAGGCCTTTGCCTCCTTTGCATCCTGCGGGCCGGATATCCGCTCAGAAGCCGGCTCAGGGCCCTCTCTGCCAAAAAGGAGGAAACCTTCTGTCCCCAGGGCTGCCAGGAAGTGGCAGGGAGGCGCCAGGAGAAACCGAGAACAATTACTACAAATGGGAGAATGTGCAGAAGCTAAGAGACTTTCGAAGCCTTGGAAACCAGAATGGTCGCAGATTTTAACAGCCCAGAATTGTCTTGTTCCTGATGCCATATACTCACCACCACCACCACCACTTCCTGGTGTGTGAATTTAGGTCAGTGGGTCTCCCTGGGCCTCACGTCTCCGTCGGCAGAGTGGGGACAATCACAGTTTGTCTGTCAGAAGGAAGGGAGCTCAGCAGATGACTTTTTAGGAATCTTTCACTCCAGGAATTACTGTCCCAAGCAACCCAGGCTTAGTCTTGGCTATATATCCACGTGCCCAGAGCCCTAACTTATAATGATAGGGTGTTTCTCAGAGAGAATCCTAGAGCTGGCAGTGTATCAGAGCTCGCCAACTACAATGGTCACTTGCCACTTACTGGGAGCCTAAGGCCTGTTGTAGCCCAAAGTATCTGTGGCTAACATGAAAGCAAAGCACAACTGAAGCCGAATGCCTTTTACCTGGTTTGTGCGTCATAGCAGCCTCCTCGAACTTTTAGAGATCACCTAGGGATCTTGTTAAAATGAAGATTCCATTCCACCAGGTAGGTCCTGAGATTCTGCTGTTTCTAACAAACACCGAGGTTCTGTCAATCCTGCGGGTCAGTGGACCCCACTGAGTAGTAAAGGTCTACAGTTAGCCATAACCCCCCACTCTACGATCTCTCCCCCAGCCCAAGTCCCCAATGATTGACTAATTTTACCTAATTGCCCTCTACAGACAACTGAGTTTGCAACTCTGGAACATCCGCCCTGTCCCCGCTGATTTTACAGATCTGAAACAGAGAGAATAAGTGGGGTTCTGCATCGTCATTCAGCAAGTGAAAACCTATCTACTTTCTCTGCTACATGGTGATACAAGCTGCCTACAAAATAAATGGTTGTATTTCAAGTATCTGTGCCTCTGTGAGGAAACTAGGACATTCCAATGGGAGAATGGAATGATAATGGCTAGATTCGCTGGATCTAACTGTGGGCCAGGCCCTGTGCTAAGTGTTTCACATGGATTATTTCATCGAACACAACATCTGGAGGAGGTAGAGAACAGAGCCCTGTTTTACAGATAAAGTCACCGGGTTGGAAGAGGTTTTAGAAATTGCCTAAGGTCACACAACGAAGGAGTAGAAGATGTGGGATTTGAACCCAGCAGTCTGACTCAGAGTCTATGCACTTAATTTCTGGCTAGCTCAGGCTAGCCAGCAGAACTTGGCTGCAATTGTCCTGTTTGGTGCCAGAGTGAACTTAAATTGTATTGTAAGAAAGCAAAGCAGGCAGTTGGCTGAGTGATTAAGACTTAAGGGGGTTTTCCATTGTACCATTATAGCTTCCTATAATTCTACCATTATAGCTTCATTCCTTTCAATTAACTGCATTAACAACAGCAGTCCTCTAGAGAAATGGGTTTGATTCAAGAAAGAGCAGGCTAT
>CM053617.1:60934637-60971317 GCA_028646535.1 Procyon lotor | reverse complement strand
CCCAGAGCTGGACCAGGTTCTTGGGTGCTCGGGGTGCTAGGTATTTCTAGAGATCACTTGATCCTCTGGCCTAGCACAGCACAGGGCACCAAGTAGGTGCTCAGGAAATCAGTCTTAAAGGAAGGGTGGGAGAGGGGGCCCTGGCTTATCAGATCCAACCCAGCTAATGAGCTGAGCAAAGCTGGCTCTGAAGACAAATGTGCTAGAGACTTCTGTGACCATCCACCAGAAGGCAGCCAGGTCCAGAAGGATTCCCTTCAAGGGTGGAGCTCTACAGCTGTTTTGGTCTGGACTAGAGCTTCAGGGTATCTTGTTGGCTTAACCCCAACCGTGAATGACGTCTGTGAGCTGTGCTTCCATTGGAAATCTGATTCCGAGCCCCCTGTGGGAATGACTGGATTCTCTCCTAGTAGTGGGTCACTTGGGCTGTGCCACATACATTCCTGATTGGGTTCCAGTGATGCGTGGGTCCAGTTCGTCTGCCGCTGGCCCCCACGCAGGCCCTGTCTGCAAGGAAGGGTCTCTGCCTTCCTCCTGCGATGCTCTGGTCTCCTGGCCCTGAGTCAGTTAGAGCAAAATGCAGTCCCAGCCTGGCCTGGCAGAGGCCAGGTCCCCAGGAAGATGTCCTCGGAGGCGCTCTGGTCCAGCGTGCTGAATGGGAGCTGTTGAGAGTTCTCCCGTCCCTTTCACCCGTTTCGTTTTCTGAATAAAGCTGCTTTTCCATGCAGGTGCTCAGAATGAAAAATAAGTAAGCCCTGGAGGTTCCAGTGTGGAATTTTTCTATCATCCGAAGATTGTTCTTGGCAAGGAATAATTTAAAACAAACATCCATTGTGGGTTACATTTTCAGACCATTTAGAAATAGGGGTTTTCTCTGATCATCCCAATCTTTGTTTTTTTTTTTTCCTTCCCATTCCCAGCTATCTGTCTTGTGCTGAGTAGCTGAGGAGGATACCTCCGAGGCTTAGCATCGGATAAATATTTGTCGAAATGTCTACTACAAGCCGGGAGCCAGAGGGAAGAGAAAAAGCATTAACAGAGGGCTGTGCTCCAGGGTGAGCGGAACTCGCGCGGTCTAGACAGCTACAAGATATGTGCGGCCCTTAAGAAAGAAAGAAGGAATGAAGGGACCAAAGAAAAGCATGTGCCTTTGGGGCCTGCGTGCTTTGGTTCTGTACTTGGACGGCTGAGAAAGCTTTAGTTGAAAATAAGTGGGTTTTGGCAAGAGGTGTACTGCATGCTGGCAAAATGATTGTGCCCTTCTACTTAGATAAAAATGAAAATGCATGAGGTCTTTGCTTTTTTTCTTCTTGACAATTAAAAGCGTCTACTTGGCTCCACGCGGAGACAGCCCCTGACGGTCTATGTGAGGCCCCTGTGTGGCCTCGCCTCTGGGCCTCCAGGCTGACAGAAGCAGCTACGCTCCACGGCGCTCAAAGTGCCACATCCCAGGAGGGAGTTTGGGGAGGCTTGGCTGGGCCTCTCTCTGTGCCAGAGAGTGGGGGGAGATCTTGAGTGGGGGGAGATTTTGGTGGGGGTCTTTGAATTTTACTAGAGGACTTTCGCTCCCTGTTGACACTATTCCAGGGCCTCTGAGCAACTGAGGCAGCCCAGCAAGTCCCAGGGTGATGAATAAGATGAGACGCTTTCCCATCCAGGCCTCAGTTTCCCCGTCTGGAAGGGGAGGGGGTCAGACTGGCTTTCCTTCAGGTTTTCTGCCAATTCTCGGACCATGCTCTGCGACATGTCCTTTCTCCCGCTGTGATATTATTGCATGGTGTGTGTGTGGGGGGTGATGTCAGTGCTGGAAAGGGGCTCCATTTCCCATGGGGTAGACCCATTCATGGACTTGACCCGGCATGGGGAAGAATTTGGAAACAAGTAGGTGAGACCATCGCCAAGAGCAAGCAAATGGATGAGTTAGGTCATTAACATAGTCTGTTCATTCACTCATCCAATGTTACTGTGTGCCAGCTCTGGTCTGGCCATGCCGGGCTCCGTGCTAGGTGCTGGGGTTCTCGGGGAACCAGGCGGTCTGGGCCCTGCCTGCTCCAGGTTGGGTCCAGCCCTGCTTGGACTTCTGTCCTGTTGGCTGAAGGACTTGCCTCCATGTAGGTCCGCGCCCAGGAATGTGCTATGAAATGCGGTTCCAACCCCCTATTAAAAGCCAAGCATTTACTTCTAGACACCGGGGACTTTAAGGCTTCTATCTTCAAGGAGCAAAGGATTTGTTTTGACAAAAGAAGTGTAAACAGGATCCTAGTGAATAACTTTTCTCATGGCTGCTCCTGCTTTAATCGGTCGTATATTTATTGGTGAACTTATAGTGTCCACACTGTCCCAGACTCTACAGAGAGGGCAGAGGGGGTGGCAGTGGAGAGAGAATTTACAGCTCGGCTGAGGAGCCAAGGCCAAGTCTGAGGACAGCAGCCAGAGGGATGAGACAGCACAGAAGTTACGTGATCACAGGTGCGCTGCGGGCATCGGAGCTGCAGGAGCTCAGAGCCAGGGAGGGGACAGCAGACGTGGGTCAGGTGTTCTGGGGGAAGAGGAGGAGGGAAGAGAGGGCATTCCAAATAATTCTCTTGCACTGGCCCCGCCTGCGGAGGGTAACTGTCCGGCTGATAGACAGCCACTGAGTTGTCACAGCTTTTCTAGTCCTTAGTATGTGGCCGGAGCTCCCCGATACAGCAGCCCTGGGCCCACGGAAGTGGAGTGACCACTGGTCATTGATATGTCTATGTTACAAGGGTGCGCCCTCCCCTGTGAACCCCCAGAGGTTGCCAGATGGTGTCATTGGTGAGATGTCGTCCCCCTCTCAGGGCCCCCAGGTCCTTGCCTGCTGCTGCTGTGGGTCTCTAGAAGATCAAAGTTCCAGAACAGTTGTTCTAGTATCAGGAGGAGCTGAGTTCAGATCCTACCCCTGTCCTTTTCTGCTCTGTGGCCTGGTGCTCATCCTTCTCAGTGCCTCATTGTTTGGCCTCATCTGAAAACAGACTGATCATAGCATCCTTTTCATAGGCCTGTTCTGAGGCCTGCAAGAGACAAGCAAGTAAAATGCCTAGCAAGGGGCTTGGTAAACAGCAAGCACCCCATTCATGTTAACTCTTACTGTTTCTATGATTATCGCTACACATCAGGTAGTCAAGTGGGAAAGCCACTGTCTGGCCCAAAGGTCATCTCTTTCTGAAAACGAGCTCTGCCAAATGCTATAAAAATCCATATCTAGGGGCATCTGGGTGGCTCAGTCGTTAAGCGTCTGCCTTCGGCTCAGGTCATGATCCCAGAGTCCTGGGATCGAGCCCCGCATCGGGCTCCTTGCTCGGCAGGAAGCCTGCTTCTCCCGATACTATTCCCTCTGCTTGTGTTCCTTCTCTCGCTGTGTTTCTCTCTGTCAAATAAATAAAATCTTTAAAAAAAAAAATCCATATCTAAAATCCGGACACCCCTGATCTCTAACTGAGCTGAGCAAAGTCTGAATTGAGACTCCAACTTTCTCTGCGTTTTTTTCTGCAGAAGCAACGTGCCTCTCCCGTCTCTTGCCTGGAACACGGGCATTGGGGGAGCTCTGTGTGCCCGCGAACATGCCCGTTTCTCCCACTGTAGCCCCTCTTGGGTCTGGGGCCGACTTAGGCAAAGATTGCCCGATGGGAGTTGCTGACACGGTCTCACGTTTAATTACCAAAAACCTGGATCCGTTTCCAGCAGGCCCAGGCCTCCCAGCTCCGACTTTCGGGGAAGCAGAGTTTGGGCGTGTCGGGTGGCTGGTATTCTGGGGGTCATGAGGAAGCAGCTGGGGAAAACCAGAGGTTTACCTGAGAGAAGAGTCTAGGAGCAGAGACTATCTGCCACCTAACATTTGTCCTCTGTACCCCAAGAATGAGGACCGGGGAGCAGGTGCTACAGGACAGGCCTGGCCTCAAAATAAGAATGGACTTAACGTGATGCTGATAAAAGGCGCTGGTCACTTTGCAGGTGAAATGCTTCCTGTTCCTGGAGTGCACAGTCCAAGGCTGGCCGAGTCCCTGCGGGGGCTCACTGCAGCTGGGGTCCTCAGACCCTGAGACGTCTGGACCTTCAGCTCGTCAGTGGCCTTCCCCTTCCTGGGCATTCATTTCCCAAGTGCCTTGAGCCAGCACAGCTGTGAGCCTCACTGGGCCCTGGCCTACGGCCCAGGAAGAAGTGGGCCGCCTCTCTGCAAGAAGGCTGCTGTTTGCCTTGGCCCTTCCTGGCCCCGCCCCTTCCTGGCCCCGCCCTCCTGCGGCTTTTGCTTCATTAGCTCATAGCTCCAGGTGAAGCCTGTCTCGGGGGCCCTGGATGGCCCAGCCACCGAGGCTTCAGAGCCCCCACACCTCCCAGGCCACGGAGCTCACAGTAAGGCTGGGTCAGGCATTGCTATCCAAGGATAAACTGGAAGAGCGCTCGAGAGAGACTGAGCACAGAGATGGGCAGTAACAACCCCAGGGCCTCACAGCTGACTGTAGCAGGCTGCTACGAAAGCCAGGGCTTCCCGAAAGCCAGGGCTCCTGGGCCTTCTGGAAATACTACCTTTAGGCTCATGCTCACTCTGTTCCTGCCCTGGCCACAGTGCAGATGTGGGTGGAAAGGCAGCTCTTTGGGCTGAAGGACTCCACTTACTCCAAAGGACTGCACTTGGAGCTCTGATGTTGGAGAAAGGCCCCCTGCCCTGTGGTGTCTCCATCCCCACCAGACTCCTCACAGTCTCCGTGGGGAACTTCCAAGTTGGGGGGAAGGACACTGAAGCTCCTGTCATTCATCAGGTTCATTTTGTAAAAGGGGAAACCAAGGTCCGGGGACAGTGATGGGTCTGAGGTCATGCAGGGATCAGCGGAGGAACCGGAGGCAAAGTCCAGTCCCCTGGCCCCATTCCCATGGCCCTGGCCGAGCTTTCTGGAAAGCAGCAAGTCAGGCAGGGCCCCACATTTAGGCCCACTTCGTGTCTGGGGGCTCTGGACGCATCATGGCGGCTTCCCCTCCGAGTGCAGTGTGCAGCCTGGCCAGCGTCACCTCGGGCCCGGGCACCCCGAGAGCTTTTGTTTCCCTTGGACTGAAGCCCCAGTAGGAACAACTCTATCATCCAGTTGCCACAGGGAGATCTTCATTTGTGGCAGATTCAACACTGGGGGTGTGTCAAGGGAGCGTGGGCCTGAGACTTGCACTCCCCCGTTGGGAAGCCAGTGGCCTTCACGTGACATTGATTCATTCGTTCGCTTGTTCCATCATTAGTTCGTTACCACCTATGCCTGTGCTCCTGCTCTGGCCAGGCTCTGATCCGGGGGCTGGGGATGAAAGGTGAGCAAACCTTTCAAAGCACAGTGAACACAGAGCCCTGGGAGCCTGAACACCGTTGACACCACCTCCAGAGATTTGATGCGGCTGGCCTGGGTGTATCTGCATGGAAATTTCTTTTCAAGGAGAAAAAAAGCTCATAGAAAGACTGACTGTAGAGGATAGGGTCCTCAGGATGGTTGTGAGCAGAGTGGAGTGAGGGAGGGCGCTGGCTCACCCAGAAGGGAGAGCACCACTGATGGAGCTGTCCCAGTGGCTGGCGCCACCGCAGGCCTGGTCCCAGCACTCCAGAAGTTTCCATCATAGGCCACTTGGGGTGAACATGGGGTGCTGAGCACCTGCTTGTGACCCAGGCCCCGCACCTAAAAAGGGGTCATATCTGGTGACTACAGCTCCTTTGCTTCCAAGGGCCTCCTTGGTCTCAGTGGTTTTGCAGCTGTGTTTTTAGAATAGTGCATTCTCCTTATTCGTAGAAATATTGAGAATCTAGAGAAATTGAAAGAACCAGAGGCCATACGTTGGCGTGTCTCCTTCCCGCCTGGCCTTTTCCAAGGCCCACACTGCTGATGGAGCAGGTGACCTTCTGCCAACCTCTCGGTGGTCTCACTCACCCGGTACTGGCATGGAAGGAAGGCTTCCAATCACAGAGCAGTGGGCTTGCAGTGTAGGAGAGGGCTCAGAGCGCAGGGGTTCAGGCCTCTCATCTGGAGATGGCAGGTAAAAGAGCCAGGCCTGGAACCCGGGTCTCATCCGGGCCCCCGACTCACCCCAGCTGCTGCCCACGGTACCTCCGTCTACCTGGGCTCACCGAGGTCCCCCCACTCCTCCGCTTACCCACCCAATTCTTAGTTTCATTCCCACTGCAAGGGAATGTCTAAATTGTTTGCTTTTGTTGGCCTTGAGGACAAGGGAGAGGTCACTGCCTGACTCTGGGGCCCCATTATTACCCGGAGGGCCCCGTGGTGACGGCATATGCTCCGTGTCCTGTCCAGCTCCGCCCCCTGCTCCTTCCCAGACTCTCAGTAAAACTCGAGACCAGAATGAGGGGGACAAGAGGCACAGGAGGATGGGGCTTGGCTTGGGTGTGTTTGTGTAATGTGCCATATGTCATTTTCTTTCACATGAAAACATCTCTCTTGAAGCACTGGGAGCCCACTCAGCTGTTGCTAACCAAATACCAAATGTTTCCCTTCTCCTCCCTTGCTCCTTCCAAGAGGTGGGCTGTGAAGAATTGCCGTTATCCGTGATGCTATCTTGCCTTTCGAACGTCAGAGAGCTTTTTCCTTAGAGCAAACACTCGATTGTTTTTTCCAGCTTTGGCAGGAATTTTTAAAAGAAAGCTGTTTTCAAATCACTTCTCTGTTTATTGTTTTAGACCTGGACTACGGCAAAGTGAAGGGCTCATGGGCCCTGCCTAATCCAGTCTCCTCACATCTGTTTTCTTAAATTGCCTTAGGACCTATCAGCCCCTCCCCACCCCTTGAAAAAACAGAAAAATGAAAAAAAAAAAAAAAAAAAGCCAGCAACAACCCACCCCTGGTACTTTGGAAAAACAATGTTAAATAAAATAAAAATGAAACAACACAAACTAATATAAACCTCCAGTTGGTAGAAAGATGGTTCCAGAAATCGCTTTTGGACCCCCCTTCACCCTCCATGTACAATAAACATGTGGTTTCATTTCCAAGGGCTCCGGTGTTAGCCGTGTTAGCGTTTCCATTTCCTCAGGAAGCTGCCTTTCTTGCTCTTACTTCTGAAATGGAACGTGCATTTTCGTTGGCCCTGGTTCAAGGAGTGCCTAGGGCAACAATGAAATCAGTCCCAAGCAGGTCCCGGTCAGCGACCCCCCCCCCCCCAAGCCACAACTTCTCCTTGCTCCCCATCCGCAAGCAAGGGACTGACGCCAGCTCTCCGGGCCGGGGAGGGGGTGGCGGCCTCGCGCACTGGGGTTTGTGGCCTTCTGAGGGGAGCCACGCTGTCCTCGCCGCCCGTGTTCTGGCCTTCAGTTGGGAAAATCTGGTTGCCCTCCAAGCGTCCGCATACCACAGCTCTTAATTAAGAAAGTATGTTCCCATTTCATGTCACTCGAAAAGAATGAAAACAGTGACAGCATTTATTTCTCTTCACTATCGATAACATTCCTCTTTCTGAGTCCACTGGGGGTTAGGAGTCTTGAAGGAATTGACTGGGTTGTGAGAGCCTAACCTCAGCCATGTGCTGTGGGGACATGTGGCTTCTCTGTGAGAGGGAGACTCCCAGGGAGGCAGAGGAGGCCGGCAGAGCCCCGGCCCCTGCCCTCTCCGAGCTGGGAGTCCATGGCTCCCCCACAGGAGGGGCAGCTTTTGCCTTCGTTGGTGATGTGGACTCAAGTCCCCTTTCACCGGCTACCTCCCATTTTCTTTCTGAACCTTCAGAGAAGTAAAAGCCACCATTTCTTGCATCTTCTAGAGGAGCTACGATCTGACTGGGGGCTACAGCTTACATGGGGCCTGCTGAGTGTTGAGACCAGGCAGGCGCTCTCCTGGGGTGCTGCCAATCCACGGCGGCCACCGGTGGCCTCTCCCGGGGTGCCTGCCTGCGGGAGACGTGAGGCGGCCGGGCCCCTGGTCAGGAGCCTTGCCCAAGACTATGGGGCAAATTAGTCCACTCTGGCTGCTAAAACAGAATACCACAGACTGGGTATTTTAAACAACGGACATGTACTTCTCACAGTTCCGGATGCTGGGAGTCCAAAATCAAGGTCCTGGCAGATTTGCTGTCTGTTGAGAGCCTGCCTTCAGCTTCATAAATGACCATCTTCTCGCTGTGTCCTCACTTGGTGGGAGGGGTGAGGGAGCTCTCAGGAATCTCTTTTATAAGGGCACGGATCCCACTCACGAGCGCTCTACCCCCATGACCTGATCACCCCCAAAGGCCCGCCTTCCATGACCGCCACAGTGGGGTTTCTGTGTATGAATTTGGGGAGACACATTTAGTCTATAGCGGGTATCCTTTCCAGTAGACCTGAGGTAGTGGTCCCATGACTGCCTTATTATGAGAACGGGCTGGGAGACAGGGAGAGGCTCTCAGCACAGCATCCAACACCATGAGGTGTAGTGGTGAGGACAGGGCCCTTGTCTTGTAACTTGGTAAGCATCATGCCCGACTGTGTGGGGTAAAACCGAAAGTGACTGGGCTGTGCCTAGACCTTCAGGACATGCTTGTAGCAAATCTAGGTGCACGTGCCTGCATGCTTGCCTGTGTATTCCCAGGCACTTATGTTCATTACCAAGTAAATTTATTTGCTGACACCCGCAGTTAACACTATATTCTGATTCCTGTCCCTTCTTGCCTTGCCTCCCATCCCCAAGCAACTATCACTTTCTGTTTATTTTTTTAAGCTGTTCTATTTTTAAAAAATTATTGTAAAAACAGAACATGAGATCTACCTCTTAAAATTTTAAGTGCACAATACAGGCTCATTAACTGTAGGCATGACGCGGTACTGCAGAGCTCAGAATTTAATCATCTTGCAGGACTAAAACTTTATATCCATCGAACAATGTCTCCCCACTGCCCCATCCCCTAGCCCGTGGAAACCACCATTTTACCCTTGTTTCTAAGACTTTGTGTATTTTAGATACCTCGTAGGAGTGGAATCATGAAATATTTGTCCTTCTGTGGCGGACTTGTTTTGCTTCATACCTCAAGGTCCTTTCATGTTGTCACATGTGGCAGGATTTCCTTCTTTTTTAAGGCTGAATAATATTCCATGGTATGTTTATGCCACATAAAAAAAAAAATCTATTGGTCCATGAGCATTGAGATTGTTTCCACATTTGGCCATTGTGAAGAGTGTCCCAATGAGCATGGAGTGCAGATATCTCTGAAATCTTGGTTTCCATTCTTTTGGATAAATATCTAGAAGTAGAAATGCTGGGTCCTAAGGTCATTCTATTTGTAACTTTTTGAGGAACCTCTGAATACTTTAAGCCATTCTTCAAGGTCTACTCACTTGCTCCCTGTGGTGGTCACAGACTTAGCCCTGAATTCTTGCCCTAAACACACCTCCACTGTGCTTGGCCATGACCTCCTGGCCTTCCTGGCTTCTCACATGAGGACTTACCTCCTCACTCTAGCTTCTCCTTGCACCCCCCCCCCCAACTTCTGGCTCCATTTCTCAGACTTTGACCTTCTCCTTTTTCTTCTCCAGAGCTCGGCCTCTGCTGGCATTTTTGTCAGCAAGGTGGTTAACTCCCATTCCATGCTCCAGGGTGCTCTCCCATGGTACACCCCTGCCACGGGCCCAACATCACCAGAGCATTCTGTGCTGTCTATGCTGAGACACCTTCCCAACCATTCCCCCCAGGCCTTCCTTATGCAATTTTGTTTCATGGACATGAAACTAGCCCTGTCTAGTTTCATGGACTCTAACTAACCCTGTCTGTGAACGTGCCTTCTTCCTGCCATGACTGCTAGGCAGACTGCTTAGGACAAAGACAAAGTCTGTGGTGCCTTCTCTGCCCTAAGTAAGGGATGCTCATAACAAAGCCCAGAACACATTGCCCATTCAGGGTTCAGCAAGCATCTGTCAATTTGCTAAGGGGACTATGTATCTCCTGGGAAGAAATGGTTCTGTCTGAAGGCATGGCTGGAATTCAGTGTTAGAGAACAGTGTGGCGATCCTGCCTTCCTGTTCATGGGCATGCTTGGAAGGTAGCAAACCCTTGAAGACACCAATGACACATGTAGTTTTCTTGAACTCAATTCAGTCCACCCCATCCCCAAAGCAGGATTCCTACCACAGGGACTGCACCCTCCCTACCCATTCATCAGTGGCTCCCCAACCAGTGACCTTCTCTGTTCATGTCTCAGGCTCTCTGCTCCCCATTCCATCGTCATCCACCTTTCTGTGGACTCTACTTGAATCACACGTGCTCTAAAATCACTGGTCCCTGATGGGACACTGAATCCATCCAGTCTCCTTGGCCTTGGAGCCCAGTCATTTCCTGGGCCCAGCCTGCCTTCGCAACATGTTATCTCCCATGATGCTCCTGTGTGCACAGTGAACCCAGCCCCTCCTTGGGGTACTCTACCTTTTGATCAAGGGCACATCCCAGTGTCCTAGAGCTTATAAGGAGCTTCATGGACCCTTCCCCATTTCCCGTCACCTTTGTCTAAACATGCTTCAGTTTGCCATGTCCACTAGACCTCTATTACCATGGCCAAGATCAAATGTCACATCACAAAGGCCATACCCCATTCTTGGTCCTAACTGACCACTAGCTATTAACTTTAAGCCTGTTACTGGATCATTAACCTACCAGTAAATATAAGGTGTGCTTCCTCCCACTCATCCAAACCCCTGCCCCCAGGTGTTGAATTCAAGAAGAGAGTCTTAAAGTTGAAGGAACCTTCTTATATCAAAAATCAGGAGACCTTGGAAGACAGTTTGTCAAGTGAAGGACCCACAAGAGTAAAATCATTACATGACTGGTGGATACTTTGGTATGGAGGAGCCTGATTCCCTCTCATAACTTATGTAATGACAGCTTCTTTCTGGCTTGGAGGGAAGGGCCAGTGAAGCACGTAGCCCAAAGCAAGGTTCTCACGTTCTAGAAGAGCTGGTGTGTATGTGTATGTGTGGACAGCACATATGTGGCTGTGTGCATAACATCCCAGGGTTCTCCCAGCCTGAAAGAGAGAGAGATTCGGAGACAGAAAAAGCTCTGCCCTTCTTTCCCGGACAGCCCTCCCCACCACACCTAACAGACCACACTTCAGAGAGGGGTGTGGGCAGGGCCCTGCAAGTTGGATTTAAATGACAGGAAGGTTTCTGTAGCAAACAAGAGAAAGGGTCCACGCTAAAGATGTATTGGAGACCTCCCCAAGCTTCGAACTTGTATCATCTCACTTTGTAGAAACGACCCACACCTTGGGTTTGCACTTGGCAATTGACATCTCCTCCCGGCACACTGATCAACTTCCAAATTCCTAGTCTCCCGTCTGTGCCCTCGTTCTTCATTTCCAAAGGAACTGTAAACGTTGCACTCTGATTTTGTTGGTGGTGGCGGCGATGCTTTCTCAGAAGATAGGCCCATTTATTCCTGAGAAAAGAATCCAAAGAGATGCTTACTGATTCTTTTATCTCTTTCTGGGCTTCCAATGAGTGGCTTTCTTGCCTGGGCTCCTCTGTACAGCTGGGAGAGGCACGGAACTGGGGTGCTGACAGCTTGTGTTGGAATCGCTTGGTGTTTACTGTGCTGTGAGTCTGTAATGGCTTTGTTTCCATGCTGACAGCAAATGCCATATGGAAAGAAAATCCTGTCAGATGAACCCTTAAGGAATCACAAGATGGTACATGAAATCTCTTAATTGCTTTTGGAAATGGGGAGGGGCACATCGCTCCAATCACATAAGCCGTGGGCCGTAATAGAATGAAACTGGAGGTTGACACTGGGTAACGCACTTCCATTCCGTGTTTGTGCTGGGGATGTTCAGTTGATGGGGAAAGGGTGAGGAAGTTTGTTTTCTGCACCTTGGGGGGGGTGGTGGGTGGGTTGGGAATCAGGTCGAGTGGGAGGCAGTGAGAATACAGGCTGTATCCACAGGCATCACGCTCACAGGTGCGGGCTACAGACCCGTCACCCTGTCAGCTCCCTCCTCCCCGATTCCCCGCTGTGGCTGACGATAACACTCATCTAACTTGACATTTTATCACTGTCACTTGGGATCTTGTCTGCTCACCCACACACTCCACCCTTTCCAACGGACTCCAAGCTCCCCGAGGGCTGGGACTGTGTCCCATTCCTGGCCACCCCACCGATTCTGGCCCACACTGCCGTGGGTTAAATGTTCGTTGCAATGGCTATTAGTGAACCATCTGTGCGTGGAAAGGGAACCGAGTTAAGGCAACCGGCCAAGGCTGGCTTCAGCCCCCAAACCCCTTGAGGAGGGGAGCAGGAGGGGAACTTGAAGGCGGCTATCCTTGTTGATCAAAGTATCCATTCAGGAGAGAATGAGAGATGTTTGAGTGCCCTCTTATACACACTGTACTTAGAATTGATGAATCCCCACAAAAAGTTGCTGCCCTCAGGCAGTTTATCCATGACATAAGTGGGCTGTAAATCTCTCCAGCCTGGATGCCTTGTCACTTGCTCTTTGAGTTGCAGTAGACAAAAGCCCAAGGCCAGCTGACTTCAGCACTCTGTCGGGTAAATAAATGTGCTGGCACCAGGCTGGTTCGATGAGGCTGGCTTCAGGGGCTCCTGTGATGTTGGCAGCGCCGGGTTTCTGTCTCCTGCATTCAGCCCCAGCTTCCCCTGTTTCATTCTCTGTGGGTTCTCACTGCCTATTGGGAAAGACAGTTGTGGCGCTTAGCTGACTGACCAAACACCTTGGCATCCCAGGGAAAAGCAGGCATCTTTCCCTTAACTTCTAGAAGACTCCTCCCAACTCAGCTCATGTGCCTTGAACCTATCATGGAGGCCTGGAGATAGAGGGGGCTCTGATTGGCTGGGGCTAAGTCACATGTCTGTTTCTGAACCTATCACTGTGATAAAACAGGGACCTCTGATTGGCTAGGGCTGAATCATGTGCCCGTCCCTCACCCTAGCGTGGCTGGGAAATGAGGGCTCTGGTTGGCTAGAACTGGGTCACGTGTCCATCGTGGGTCTCTGTTAGAGCGTAGGGCTGGATTTTTACGATCTCGTGGAGGTAGAGACCAAGAGACCCACCAACTCGACAATAGCGGGTGGTGTTTCGTAAGCATTTTCTGTGTGGTAGGTTCTGTTCCGAGTTTTTTCTATGCATTGTCTTATTTAATCCCCACGACAGTCCCAGGTGATAGGTATGGTTAGTGTCCCCAGTTTACAGATGAGACTGAGGGATGTAGGTGTTAAGTCAGATGCCTCAGGACACACGGGCGCACGGTGAGGCTGGCGTTTGAACCCAGGCGGTTTAGTTCCGGAGCCCATGCTCACAGCCACCACCCTCCCTACAAGTCACAGCTTTACTTTCTGTGGCTAAACTCTTTGGGTGTGAACGTGAGTGAACATGATGGTTGTGTTCATGTCTCCTTGTGGTGTTTCTTATTTTCAGAGAAACCCCCTCTCCGGGGATGATTGTCCTTGTTCCTCCTCTGCGTTGGGCGAGGATATAGTCGTTCCTTGTATTCAGGTAGCTCCCTAAGTCTAGCTCACCCTCTTCCCAGTTTGCCCATGAGGACAGCTGACTGTTTCTAGTGCAGCTACACAAAGGTCCAGTGATCAGTGCTTGAGAGGGTCCAAGGTAACATGACTCAGTCAGTCCATTGAGCATCTCTCTGGCCAGAAAAACCTCCTGCATAGGCTTTAGCATCATTGCAAGAAGAGCCAGAAGGTACCACTCACCCCCCCCCCCATCTTATCTCCAATAGGCATCTTTATTGTCCAGAGGAAAACTGAGGCCCAGAGAGAGCAAGTGAGTTGCTGGAAGTCACATAGCAGGTCATGACTAGCACCTGGTCTCCAGGCCTCCAGCCTTGGAGTCTTACGCTACATTTCCTCTGGAACTCTCTTGGCTGCTGTGTGGCCGAGGGCTGGTCACTTCTTGTTTCCATGCCTCTAGCTCCTCAGCTGGAAAATGCAGGGTTTTCATAATTTGAAGTGCTTTGAATTACAAGGAATTTTAAGATCTTTTCAAACTGCCCTAAACAAAGCTCATAAATAAACTTTTCAGATGTGGATTGAGCTGCAGAGGCTTGATCCAGAGATTCATGACACCGCTAAGACACCAACTTTACTTTTTGTCATTTTCCTAGCCCTGACTCCCTCTGTGTGTGAGCCTTGTCATCATAGCAGCTTCCTTTGCAGTGTCAAGGCACTGCAGCTGACCTTGGCCTCCCACCCGTACACCCGAGGCCCCAGAGGAAAAGAGACCATTTCTGCGCAGTGTGCCCGAGCACCGTACAGTCTGTGGTCCACTCCAGTGGGAACCGGCTTGGGTTACATGCCTGCCACCCTTATCCAGTCACTAAGTGGGCGATGTGACATGGTGATCGGCATCCAGGGGGTAGAGTCACTGTCCCCAGGACTGCTGGCATCTGACATACAGGAATTGGGGTCTCGGAAAGGGGGAGCGGGCTAAGAACTAGAGGTTGGGTCATCACTCGTGCCTTCTTCTAAACCACCCTTGTCCCCTTTGAGTCTACACCGCTTGGAGAGAAATAAGGGGTCCTGAGAGTTTGCCGGTCATCTTGCTCCGTCCCTCTGGGGCTCTGGATCCAGGTGTGGGTTGATTGGACGGCTCTGCCTGACTCTCTCCTGCATCTCACCACGTTCTTCTTTTCTTGTTTCCAGACAGAGATTACTGCAGTTTATGTGACAAGCAGCCAATTGGGAGACTGCTTTTCCGGCAGTTCTGCGAAACCAGACCTGGGCTGGAGTGTTACATTCAGTTCCTGGACTCAGTGGTAAGTCCCTGCTCCTGGGGAGGCCTTTTGGTCCCTCTACAATCAGTGATTGCTCTTGTCCAGAGGAAAAAATAGACCATATGGTTTAGAAGGGTAAAGGATGAAATTGTTGCCCCAGAAATTCCCAGTGCAGACTTGACGAATGCTCACTTGTCTGCAAGGTGGCACCCGCTGGGTGACCACGGAGGGGCCACCTCCCTCTCTGGGCCGCAGTTACTGCTGCTTTATAGGGAAGCCCTATCACTTCTCTGATTCTATGGATGGCCAGCCTGGGGAAGCTGGATGACACCCCAAGGTGACACTCGGATTCCTTGGTCCCTTCTCTTAGCTGAAAACCCATTTTCTAAAATTCCAAAGCTTGTGTTTGTGTACTTATTTACTGTCTACTTTTCCACTAGAATGCAAGTTCCGTGAGGTCAGGACCCTGGGCTTCCCCTTCACCCCTGCCTAGCACAGAGCATGGCACATATAGGCTTTAAGTAAACGTTTGTGTAATGAACATGTATTGGCTGTTTTAAGCCAATCTTGACAGCTGCTGGCACGTGTGGCTGTGTTTGACGCCATATGGAGACTTCCTTCAGATTTACCAGTCATTGATTTGTTTAACAAACAGTGCTTGATCTGCATGGGCTGTTAGGACAGGACGTAGGACTATGCAGGAATTCCTCAGCACTTGTGCAGCAAGGCAGGGCACCTCAGCCTGGCAGACTGCCTTCTGGGTGTCTATCCAAGGAAGGTGGACAGTGGGTGGGACAGCAAGAAATGGAAACCAGTCATAAAGGAATGGGGTATTTCCGGGTGCCCCTTCCCAGGGCAGGGGACCAAGATGCTGCTGTTTCCTAGGGGCCCTAATCCCACCCTTGGCTGTAGCCATCCCAACCTCCGTCTCGGTTTGGGGGACAGTCCTGTAGGGCCCAGGATTCTGTGTCTGCTTCAGGGTCTCAGTGTGGATCTCTAGATTTACAAACCAAACTGCCCGCTGAGTGTCTCCACCAGAAGTCACCTTCCCCTGGATCCCCAAACCTACCAGGCCTGACATGTTCTGAATCCAGTGACCAGCACCCATAGTCACCCAAGCCTGAAATCTTCGCAATGTCCTTGACCCCTTCCTTTTCCTCATCTCTTCCTCCATCTAATCCAAGACTGTATGCTTGATTCCTTGACCCCTTGTAGACCACTTCCCCTCCATAGCCTCTGTCTTGGGTTCAGTGGAGGCTCTCAGCATGTCTTGGACATGTAGTTGGACAACTCCAATTACAAGAGTTTCCAACCTTGACTGAGTATTAGAAACACCTGGGGAGACTTAAAAATTACCAGTGCCTGAGCCGAATCCCAGACTCATTAATTTGAATCTCAGAGGGGATGGGGGGCTGGTAGTTTCATAACTTCTCATAATTTCAAGCTGTAAAAAGTAAAGTCAGAGAGCAATATATGAACCCTTTACCCCACTTCAGCCATTATGAACTCATGGCCGGTCTTGTTTCACCAGGTCCTCCCCGCCGGTAGCATTTCATAGCAGATTTCACACATACGATTTCATCTGTGAACATTTCAGTTCAGTGTCCCTGGTTAAGGGCTCTTTCTTTCACACACAGAGTAACCACAATGCCCTTAGTGCAGCTCTAAAAAAAGTAATTATTATCATCAAATATTAGTATTTAAGTGTCGAACTTTCTCCTACTTTTTGTAAAGACATGTTTTAACAGGTCATAACCACCTCTCCTTGTCCGCCCACAAGAGTGTCCTGTAGTCTGATTTCTGCTCTGTCCCCCCGCACGTCATGTAATGGGTTTCTCTGAATTGCTTGCAAATTGTTCATTGAATCAAGAAACTTGACCAGATTCAGTTTCAGGGTTTTTTTGTTTTTGGCAGGGGCAGGGTGACTTCGTAAGTGGTTTCTTGTTCTTCCATGGGGGGGACATTACTCCCTGCTTGTCTTTCTGGCAGAGATGGAGGCTGATTTAGGCGGTGCCCTAATGTGTTGATTAAGTAGGGTTGCAGCGTGGTGACTTTCTCATTTTGTCATTCTTTTTTCATTTGCTAACCGGGGCACTTCCTTTTGATTACTGTTTGGTTACCCAGTGAGAAAGTTCATGGAGGAGTTGCTCCATTCTTTCCCTGTGTTTGTTTTCTAAGTACCCAAACGGTTCGCTAGCACCTTCCAATAGTAGTAACCTATTTGTTTTAAAGGCATGGATTTACACATGGATGCATTTTGATGTGTGGTCGTCATTATCCTTATTGATGCTCTGTGATCTCATCGTTGGCCACCAGGTTGGATTCACAGCCCTTGAGAGGTCCCCTAGTCATGGGCAGCTCTTTGCTCTCTGGTAGGATGTGATGTTACAGCTCATCTTGTATCTTTCCTGCCCTAGATCTAGAGTTCAGTGTATCTCCAAGGAGCCTTGGTTCCTTTACTGGGAAATGGTACCTGAAGACCACAGTTTGGCATTTGGGGTGCTCATTATCCTGGATTGCTCATTAGACACTGGCATTTTTCAAGTTGCCCATGACTGCTGTGTATCCAGGGTTGGGAAGCATTGACATCCAGGACAGAGTCCAAGTTCTGAGGCTGAATACCAGACCTTCCACTGCCAGGCCCCACCTGCGCGATTCATCCTTGACCTTCACCTGGGTCTTTCTTGAGCCCTGCATTTTCGGACTTGCCACCACCGAGGTTGAAGCCTGTCAGCCCTGGCTTCCTCGGATGCCTGAAATGCCTCCACGTACTGCTCAGGAGAATGCCTGCTTCTTCCTTCTTCTCTCATATTCTACTCTCAGAAGCCGTCCCCGGCCACCCCTCCCTGCTGTGCCCTCTGCTCCAGGTGCTGGCTCCGGCATGTGCCGGAGCCTTGTTATTGGGCTGTGCTGGCAGAATGGTGTAGTAGTCGGGCGTGCGGCCACCACAGACAGACTAAAGGGGCAGCGCTGGCTCTGGGTGGGTGCTGAACCCCTCTGTGAGAGTTCATCAGGGGAGTATATGGTGGAAGAGCAAGGCAGACAGGGGAAAAGCCAGTGCAAAGGCCTACAGGCCTGGCATCTGTGGCTGGAATGGAGGGAGCAAGGGCAGCTGAGGGGTTTAGGGAGCTGCTGATTATGCAAGACCTTGTGCCATTAAAGAACTTTGACTTTGAGTGAAACGGGGAGCCACTGGGAGGTTTTGAACAGGACCAGTGGCATGGTCTGACTTCAGTTCCTTAGGGATCCCTCTGGCTCCTGTACCAGAGGGGAAAGGGTGGGCGCAGGAGCTCTGAGAGGAGGCTACTGTAGCAGCCCAGGAGTCCAGTCCAGGGGAGGCATTTGGCAACGGTGAGAGTGGATGAATTTGGGGCATGTTTTGGAGGCAGAGTTAACAGTATTTTTGGATGCATTGTGGGTGAGACAGAAGAGTTACGGATGACTTCAGAATGTTGACCTGAGCAGATGGAAGGATGGAGTAAGGGAAAGGCTGTGGGAGGTGTGTTTAGGGGAAGACCAGGAGCTCCATTTCAGGCGCGCTCAGCTGGAGGGTCTCTCGGACATCCAAGTGGAGATGGTTGAGGGGAGATGGATGTTCAAATCTGGCGTCTGCAAGAAAGGTCTGGGCTGGAGATGGCAGATTGAGAGTTGTCAACATAGAGCTGGTATTTAGGGCCATTGGCTGGATGAGCTGACCATGGAGATGAACGGGGGAGGACAGATGAGGACCAAAGACGGAGCCATGGACCAAGGCTGCTCTCCGTTCGGAAAAGATGAGGTCTTTTCTCAAAGCCAGCTTTGAGACTCGTCTAGAGAGTTGATGAGGCAGAGCAGGGCAAGGCTAAACCCAGGAGCCAGTGGAATTTTCCAGCCACGTGTCTTGTTAGACGCTTATAGTCAGTTTGAGAAGAAGAAAAAAAAAAATCCAATGGATGCCCATTTTCATTCTAGTTGTGCAGACGTTCCCTTTTGCTGGGCCCGTACCAAGAGCTTTTTTTCTGGAAAGGAAATGTGAGTCTGACTCCTGGTGTTGATGCGACAAATGTTCCTTACATTCGCCTTCACGCCGCCGCTCAGAGAAGCCGGCCCCGCCCCTCGCGTTTTGTCTGCATCTCTGGGAGCTAGCAGGGCCTTTTCATCACCCATCCTGACGTCAAATGGCCAGCCTTTGGAACACCTCGTTTACGCAGGAAGGCTTTATTGAGTTTTCCAGGGCTGGCGCAGCCCTCGTCTGAAATATGTTTTTTCCTTCCACCCTGACTGGAACTCCGAGGAGGCAGCATACAGCCCGGGTGCTCCTTGGCTCAGCCGGCACCTTCCACACTGTACCCACCTCTGTGTTGAATTTCTACCAAGTGGGGTTTATTAAAAATCACCCGTCCTCGTCAGGCTCTGACGTAGTCCCCGGGAAACGCTGCCATCCCGCACCGTCCTAATGTCTGAGTTTCTCGAGTCGTGCAGGAGACTGTTTTAAGCGGGCCCTGGGTGGGTGGTGGGGCAGCGGAACTGCTGTGTGCCATTCAGCAGGCCGCGGTGGTAACGCATCCCTCAGTCTTCGTCATCACGGGCCTCTTGGGAGCCTGAGAAGGACTCCCTCGTTGCCCTTCCCACAGAGAAATGGGGTCAGTGACCAAAGTCGAAAATGTGACTTGATTTGGCCTCAAAGAGGATTTGCCCACCTGGTCAGGGGACCTGACGGGGCTCCAGTGTGAACCTCGACGGGCCGGTAGGGTCTTTCCACAGACTTCTTCAAGACTGATGTACTTCTTCTCTCCCCTGTTTTCTGGGAGCCTTGGTGGCATCCCAGCTCATTGGGAACCCTCCTGTCTCCTCACCGGGGCGTGAATGAAAGTTTTCCAGTCTCTTCTCTTTGGGGTTAGGGGAGATTTGGCAGATACCCCACCAGCTGCTCAGCACCTATTTCCTGCATGTCTGTAGTGTATCACCCTCTGTTCTAGCAGTTGGAAACTATACACTGAGGAGAAGAAAGTTCCTGCCCTCCTGACACTTGCTTTCCGATTAAACGAATGATTGAAAAATGAATAAACGAAGAGAGCTTTTAATGAAGTAAGTGAGACTAGCTATGAGTTCAGATACGTAAGCATTTGTTACCTACGGCTGTGTAAGAAATTACCTCAAAACGGAGCAGCTTGAACCAACAAGAAACACCTATCTCATGGCTCTTGCGGGCCAAGAATTTTGGGATGATTTATCGAGATGCTCCTGGCTCTGGGTTTCTAAAGGTTCTAGTAAGATGTTGGCTGGGGCTGCCGTCATTCAAGGCTTGATCCGTTTCCACGTGTGCGCGCCTGGCCGGCAGGTGAGTGGTGGCTGTTGGTTGGAGGCCCCAGCTGTTTTCCACGTGCACCTCCCCACGGGGCTGCTCGAGTGTCCTTACCACGTGGCGGGCTTTCCCCAGGGCAGTGATTGACGACATCGTGCCCGAAGCTGCGGGGTTTGTTATGACCTAGCCTCAGAGGTTCCATACTGTCCTGTCCCCAATATTAGGATGTTTGCACACGTTAGCTTTCTCCAGTGTGGAAAGAGACTTCTCCGGAGCGTGAATAACAGGAGGCAAGGATCATTACGGTCTCCATCTTAGAGACCAGCGACTGTAGACAGGAGGATACAGCAAATGAAGTCTTGTATCAGGAAATGCTAAGAGGCACTTCAAGCCATTCATTAGCCCAGAACTGTAGGGCATTACTTGAAATCAGTGGACTCTCACTTAGCATTAAATATGCCCTCTTATCCTGAAATTATTTGTAAAATGAAACGAGGCGCTGAGCTCACCGGGGGGGTCGAGTATTCCGCTTCTCGTGTTTATGAGTCATAGCCAGTGTTTGTCTTGTCTTTCTGTCACTTCTGTGCTCTCCCAAAGGGGGGTGGGTAAGGGGAGTAATCAATCTTCAGATGGACATGGAGAGCCTTAGAAGAGTGGCTAAAGCCCGACCCTAGGAGCAGGGTCATCTTGAGAAAGTACCACTTATGCAATGGGTTCGTCTGGTAGACCTCTGTGGGGTTGTCCAGTCTCCTGGGCACCCCTCCCATACTCCTGAACAACATGGTTCTCCCAGATGCTGCCATGTTCCTGATGCTGTAACCGCCCACCCCTGGCCCCCCATTCACAGGTGGAGTAGGGATGAGCCTGTGAGCCTATGGAGGCCAGTGATTTCTTTCTCTGGGGTTTATAAACTTGAGTGGAGGTCCTTCTCTGGTAGAGAATGCTTAACAGAAAAAGCCTGACTTTTTCTTGGGGCTGCTGGCTACCAGGTGCTGCTGGAGCAAGCCAGGCAGCACTGAGAGAGAATGAGGCACGTGTGCGTGCGCGCGCACACACACACACACACACACACGGATAAGTGCGGGTACCAGAAGTGCTCCTGTGGCTGGTCCTGATAGTCTGGGCCTGACTGCATTTCATTCCCCCACAATTCGGTTGTTCAGTTCATCCTTGAATTCTAAGAGCTAAGAAATAATGGGTTTTGCCTGAACTAGGCTAGGTTGGGATTCTTCTCACCTTGAACTGTAAGACTAATGGGGAGAGTCAGAGGTCTGTCCATGGCGGCCTTATGAGCCCTGTTGGAGAGTGAAGACGGACAAGTAATTCTGGGGCCGGGGGAGGAGGAGAAACAGCTGGGCGGTCTGGGGGTGTTGGAGGGGGTGGGGAGAGAGCCACTCGGGGCTGAGGCTCTCGGGAGAAGTAAGGGAGGGGCGGGAGGGGGCAGCATGACCCCTCTGTAAGGGGCCTCTGGCAGCTGCTGGTAAACTTGTCACCTCGCCCAAGAGAAAGGGGTGACACTCCTTTCCTCCTGCCTTCTTTTTAGCCTTTGCCCCAGCCAGGCCATGTCCCACAAGCTGGTGTCTGTGGTGCTGTCAGTCTAGGGTCCCCCTGGGGTCACTCCTCCGGCTCTCAGGACGTACTCCAGCATGGCCAGGGGGCGGCCCCTCCCTCCCTTCTTTCTCTGGTCCCGTTCCAGCTGTTGACCTGAAGAGGGCCAGTGACTCTGTCCGAAGCAGGCCCCTCATGGCCGCTAGAGACCCGAGAATAGTCTGCCAAGGTAGATACAAGCTTTGGGGCTGAGCAGACCCGCCCGATCCTGGGGCTCCTGGGGGTCGCACCCCTCTGCAGTGCTTCTTCATTCTGGCTGGGGAGCAGAGAAGGGGCAAGGTCCGGGCCCCGCCATCCGAGGGGTTGCTCAGTCAGGGTCCTGGCAGGAGGCGGACGGCCCTCCGTGAGCGAGTGCAGGGCTGTGGATGGGGTGCTTAGCAGGATGGGGAAGTCAGCAGTGACCCGGTAAGTGGGAGCCTTTGCGGCCCCCACGTCCTCAGGGCCAAGGGGCGGGACTGATGCGGGCCAGCGTACGCAAGCTGGGTCTTCAGAAGGGGGGGCCGGGAACCATGGTGCCCAGCTTTGGGGGTAATTCTCGCCCGCCCCACGCCCGGGTAGAGAGTGACTCCAGAGGGGCAGATGGAGACCTCCAGCCCGCACGGGCAGCACAGGCAGGGCGCCCAGGCCGGTGTGGGTGGAGCCGGGTGTTCCTCCAGAGAGGGCCGTGGCGAGCAGCGCTGCCAGCCCGGCGCGTCACTTGTCCCTGCCGCGAGGACTTTGGAAAAGCTGACCACATGCGGTAATTACAGAAGCCGGAGGTGGCAAGACCTCATTGCATCTCTGACTTCATCTTCTTGTCAGGGCCGGAGTGTGTCTCCCAGGAGGAGGAGGTGACATCTGAAGTGAGTCAGAGGCCGAGCAGAACCCGGCTCACACTCTGCTTCGTAAACCGGGGCCGGCTGCTTTGAAAACGTGGCAGGTCCCCTTTTACTGGCTTGTGGTCTCCGTGTTTTTAAAAAATCATTGGAGGGAAGTGTGTTTTAATAGAGAGGACATATTTTCACCGGCATTTTCTGAGATTGATGATGCAATTAGAGCAGACCAAAAGGGTGAAATATTAGGCTTATAAACTAGGATGTACACCGATGTTTATACTCTTTGGCAGGCAGAGATCTAGAAATAATTCTTTTTGCCTTAAACTCAATGTGGTGTTTTGCTCTTTGTGTTATAGCAGCATTCCCTCCCCAAAGGCCATTTCTGCATTTGGCATAAATCACAGCGCGAGAAGAGGCCCATGAAATGAGCACCTTGGATGTATCTGGGGAGGAGAGAGATCCTCCGAATGGATTAGCGTAGGGGCCTTTAGTGCTCTGGGTGTTAGGGCTGAGCTTGCAGGTTTCAAATGGGCCTCACAGCAGAGAGGACGGCCCATGCCCCTCCGTTGGGGGAAGAGGATAAAACCTAGCACTCTGTCTGGTTGGAGAGAGCTCCCTTACTGATGGAGGCCATGGGGGCATTCCTTGCATGTGGTTTTCTCTCTTTTCATTGAAGTTTTTGTCTGGCTGCCATTTCTCGAACCAGCGCTAATTGTAAAATTCTGGGCTATTGGCCCAACCTCTTATTTGCTGCTTGTGTTCTCTGGTCGCAGCTGATTTCAGCAGCTTTTGCCCACTACCTGAGCGAGGGTGTTCCCCTAGCAGTGGGTCCCCGGGGGGTCCCCGCCTCGGGTGGCGTGATCTGCCTGAGCTCTGCCCACCCAGCTGAGCCCCCAGGGTACCTTCTCTCCGTAGGAGGCCTCTCGGGGGTCACTGTGGAGACATGGCCTGTCACTCCAGGTGACTTAATCAGTGTGGAAAGCCCAGCTGGAAGCCTTCTGTTGGTTTTCTGCCTCCCAACACAAATGCTCTTCAAGGGGTGGTGACCTGACATGGACTCTCAAAGAAAGGCCTTTTGATCCCGGGCTGGGGATGCCTGTCCCCGCGTGCTCCCGGCTGCCTCCCTGTGGAACCGTGGCGCCCAGCCGCCCAGCCGGGCCTCTGCTGGGAGGCAGCTGACCTGAAAGTGATGTTATTTTTTTAACGTGGGTTTTAGTACCCAGAGCAATAATATTTTCAGCTGGTTATTGAGGCTGATTAATGAGCTTCAAGCCTCCATTTGGTTAAATAGAGCCGCCTTCACAGATATATTTTGGGACAGTGCAAATCCAGGGTTCTGCATGGGATTGAGTTACCCCAAAAGGTGGTCGGCCATTTGCCCAGGGCCTGGGTCCTGCAAAGCAGTCTGGGTAGATTCCCACGGTGCCAGACCACCAGGCGGCTTTCCAGAGTGGCTGGACACTAGGTGCTTCTCTCCTCATCCCGGAAAGGGGTGGTCAGTCGTGCTTTAGAACTCTGAGCCCCTCTGCAGACAGCTTCCAGCCCGCACGTGCTCGCTTACCTGCATTTGAACTGGTTATTTGTGCTCTCCGAGCCTCGGTCTCTTTATCTGTTAATGGGGAACAATAATACCTACCTTGAGGGTGAGCCTGTAACCTGCTCCACTCTGTGTCGGGTGTGCACACGCGTGTGTTAGTTTGGGGAGATTGTTGGGGAGCATCAGGGAAAAAATGACAGGAAAAACTCAAGGGGGAAGAGCCACCTTCTCCCCTTAAAGAGTCTCAGGAAATCATCAATCAAATCAATTTGACAAGAAACAATCAGCCCCACAAGGCTAGTCTTAATGGTGTGGAGGTGCGGAGGCAAGCGACGCACGGAGGTGGGCGGCCCGTGGAAGTCAGGAGGCCTGTGCTCCTCTCCTGGCTCTGCCGCCTCAGCTGTGTGATGCTGGGCCCAGTCTTGACTTCTCTGAGCCTCGGTGCCCAGCTCTGTAAATTGAGGGGGTTGGGTTCTTTCCAGAATTACTGTCCCATAGCCCTGTGATCCACATGATTGAAATGTTAACATTTCTTCTTTGGAGAAAAATCACTGAGTCTTGATTCTCTTATTAGAAGAGAAATGGTAACATAGGAAAAACTCACTTGTGTTGGCTGGAAATGTGCCTGACTGCAGCCGTGGGCACTCCACGTGCTGCCGCAGCTTCCTTCCTGAAGGGGCTTCTGGACTGGCCTGGGGGAGAGATTGGACCCTAGACCCTGGGTTATAGGGTTGCCGTGAACTGGGCAGGGAGGGCCGGGTGCCTAACTCCACAGTGTTTCAGTCTGTGTGGATGTCATTTCCTGTCTCTTTTGAAATAGCTGTACTTTTGGACTGAGGTTGACAAATCCTTGGGTGGTGGATTTTGAAATGATTATAAACAATTTGCAATTAGTTCTCTTGTCTAAATGAGAAAGGCAGGCTTACCCAGGCTTCTTGTTAACTTGAGGCCTTTTATCCTCTTGGCAAGTGCGTCAGATGTGAGTGAAGGAGCCCCTCTTGAGGTCAAGGAAAATAAAAAGGTTTGTCTTTTGGAGGTCCCGCTGACTTGGCCAGGGATCTGGAGTCCTAAATTCCTTGGAGTTGTTGAGAAAGAGCTCCGGTTTGGAGACGGAAGCCTCAGCCCGGCCATCTCCTCTGCGTGACTCTGGCCAAGTCTGCTGAGCCCCCTGCTCGTCATAGACCCTACCTTCGCACATCACTGCCTGCGCTTTTTTGAGGCAGATAACATCTGAAAAGGGGCACCTGGGTGGCTCAGTCGGCTAAGCATCTGCCTTCGGCTCAGGTCATGATCCCGGGATCCTGGGTCAAGCCTCACAAGGGGCTTCCTGCTCAGCGGGGAGCCTGCCTCTCCCTCTCCCTCTGTGCATGTTCACACTCTGAACATCTGAAAAATTTCTGCAAGGCATGATGATGACAACAGTGGTAATTATGGCGGCTGTTCATCGAGTATTATTACGTGCCAGGCTCTGGGCTGAGAGCTTTGTCACCCTCTGTCTGCACAGTTGCCCTGTAGTGGGGGCTTCTTTAGTCAGAGTTGCATGGAGATGAAGGAAATCGTCTAAGGCCATGTAGCTGTGAGGTCTGAGTGACCCGAGGCAGCCTCTTGGGGACCTTTCATTTTGGTGGCTCGTTATTTTCCTGTGGCTTCCTGTGAGTTATCTGAGTCGGTGGTTCTGAACCCCAGCTGCCCAGAGCCCCGCCCGCCTGGCCGGAGGGTCGGAGTGTGTGGGGTCGGTGGGGGGGCCCGAGCACCCGTGTTTGCTCCCGTCAGCCTCACGGGCAGCCCGCCAGGAGAGCGCCTGTTCTCACGAGCGTGTGACCGCGGCTGGTGCAGAGTAGGCCGGCCTGGATGTCGGGGCTGCTTGGCCAGGCCTTCTCCCCAGTCTGGGCCTCAGCTTCCTGCTCTGTGGGGGAGGGAGTGGTCACTTGACTTCCATGGTGTCGTCTCCAGGGGCCATGAAGCTTGTGTAACGAGAAGCAGCCCGGGAGCAGATCTGTTATTGTTCTTTTCCTTCTTCTGTTTCAGGCAGAATATGAAGTTACTCCAGATGAAAAACTGGGGGAAAAAGGGAAGGAAATTATGACCAAGTACCTCACCCCGAAGGTAAGAGGCCACCCAAACCCCACAGTAGGAGGAATGGGAGGCCTTCTGGAGGAGTATGGGCCCCGGATCCCGGCCAGGCCGTGTGGGGGCTGTAAAGGCCCCAGCTGGAGGCTGCTGGTCTCCAGAGACCCAGCGTTCTCATCCTCTCTCAGAGAGCGCCCGAGAGGGGCAAGGCCAACGCAGGCGGGCCAGGCCGGGCCCAGGGTGGGCTGGGGAGGCCTGCTTGCTGGGGCCCAGGCCCTCCAGGACCCTTATGCTGCCCACACCCAGGCGTCTGTAGCTGGACCAGGGGCAGCCTGGCCCAGAAAAAAGGCCACAGCAGGGGTGGTTTGGAGAGGTCGGTGCGGAGGGGCAGGGCCTGGGGGTGATCAAGAGGGAAATAAGGTGGCTGAGGCTGTGCAGGCAGGGACAACAGCGGTCGAGTACACACAGAATGTGGAGGATCCGGAAGTGTATTCTGCAGTTTACTGAAGGGCGAGGGGCCAGCAGGACCCGCCTTCAGGAGCACACCCACCCCAATGCTGAAGGCAGAGTTAGCGCCGCCCGCCAAGGGCCGAGAGACCTTGGTTCCCTGGAGCCTGTTCCTTCTCGTCCCCGACCTGACAGATAAACGTGGTCTCTGGCCAGTTCCCAGCTGGGCCTGGGAGCCTGGGAGCCTGGGGTTCTAGTGCCCACTCTTCTACCCACACAGTTAAGGCATGTTCGCTCCCTGGTCCTCAGTTTCCGTTTCTGACAGACCCATCTCCTAGAGGCCTTAGGAGCCCGAGGTGCAGCCTGCATCCTAACACTTCTGGGTGTGTCCTGGACCCTTGTGGACCAGCGGTGGCTCCATCCTTCCCCAGTATCTGGGCGTGGCCTCTGTCCCAGGCTGCCAGGGGACTGGGGCTACCCTGGCCACTATGACAACGTTGTGTGGGTCCGTCCTCACAGAGTGTGGCGGGGCAGCAACACACAGGCATGTGGGTCAGAAAATGGCTTCACCCCCATTTACCGTATGACCTTCGTCTTCCTCTCCCCGGGCCTCAGTCTTCTCTACTATAAAATGGGGGAGGCTTGACAAGATAATGTCAGAGGGTCCCTGCAAATCAGACCTTCATAGACTCCGTTCTCTCCAAGCCTGAGGGAATGACAGGTGAGTCCCAAGTGAGTCCCTAGATAAGAACCAAACAATGAGAAAGATGAGAGATGCTTTAGTCAGAGAGAGGTGTTGCCAGTGGGGTATAGAGACCTCCCGGCTGTGACATTGAGCCCCGGGGTAAAAGGCAGCCCCTACCCTGCTGTGTTGGGAGTGCTGTCGCCTGGCTGGGTCCCTTCACAGTGGCACTGAGGCAGAATGCAGTCACAGAGGTCTGCCGCCACAGCTCAGGAGACAGGATTGTGGACACGAGGAATCTGGGTCACATACGGCAGCTCCTGCAGCCCTGGGGGGACGGGACTCTGACAGCCTCTGACCCCCTGTGAGGGCACCTAGGGTGACCTGACGCCTTGACACTCCCGGTATCCCCTTCAGAGTTTAAAATCAGGCCTCCTCTCCCCTCCGCATCCAGACCATCTCTGCAGATTTGTATAAGTTTTATTGACGTGACACTGAAGTCGCTTGAGGCCTGTAACCCCCACCTTGATGTTCTCAGCAAGGGTCCCAGGGGTCCTCGGTAGTTCTGGCCCCCCTCACACCCTCGCTGCCGCGGGGGTATGGAAGGCCAGGGGGCCCTGAGCGTATGAGGTGCCCCCCCCCCCACCCCGGATCTCTGGTACCGCACTGGCTCAGTTCTAGAGCAAGTGAGCTCATCTCCAGCCTCTGCGGGCGGCCGGGGCCGTCTCCGTGCAGCTAGTTCAGCCTCGCACCCGGAGAGGCCGCCTGCGTCACTTCTTCCCACTCCCTCCAAGCCACTGCCCCGATTTGTCATTCTCACGCTGCTCCCCCTTGGTGTCTCTGCTTCTGCCTCCCTCGTGAGTATACACTTCTCTGCACGTGATGGGCAAGCAGTCCTAGTCCCTCTGCACATTTCAGAAATGAGAGGATTCACATTCATAAAAGACCCCGGATGCCGGCCAGGGCCAGCCCGACCTTCACAGATGCGGCACACTGGCTGGCCCGTCCTGTCTGTCCCAGATCCAGGCCTTGTCGGCATCTGTGAGGTGTTCTTAGGATGAAAGTGGTCAAGGAGGAGACTTGTGAGCCGGGGCCCTGTTTCCCTGCACTCGCAGTGGCTGTCATGTTGCTTTTGGTCTCCTGGCCACCGCTTGGAACGGCATGAGCACCCTGGGCAGGACCAGGACCCAGGGCTCAGGGGAGGCACTGCCCTGAGGGTGTAGACGCCCCAGGGTAGGCCCAAGTGGCAGCTCCCCGGCTCAGCGACTGCTGTCTGTGATGACTGCAGCCTCCGTGAGATGGGAAGTGTACGGGCGGGCGGCTGCCGGGGCCCAGACGGGGCTGGGGCGGTGGGTGGGGGTGACGAGCTACGGCAACGCAGCTGATAGAATCTTTAGCTGCCTGCAACGAAGGCAGTTTCCATGCTGCCTCAGCTTTGCCGGTCCAGCTCTGCATCTGCACCCGCTTTGGGGCTGCCCACCCACTTGTGCTCCCCTGAGACAACGGCAGCTAACGTGTGTTGAGGACCCGCTGTGTGCAGACGCTGTCTGCCTAGTCCTTGCTGCTACCGCATGATGGGGTTCCATGGGTTCCACCTTACGGCTGAGCACGGGGAGGCTCTGGAGGGGCTGTCACTGTCCCAGGTCCTGCCGCCAGGACTTGAACCCCCCCAACCCCATGGTACCCTGTTTCCCACACCCGGCCCCTCATCGCCTTCCTACTGCCCCCAGCCCAGCTCTGGTCTACACTGAGGATGAAGTGGTTCCTTTGTCCAGCCTTGTCCAGCCTTGTCGGTGCCTTCGGCCCATCTGGGGGCTGCTGCACGGGGCTGTTCCACTGTCTCCCTGCCCGGGCAGCCTCACCTAGAAAGCTCTGCTGGCGGACCCCGTCCTGCTCTCCGGGCCTTCCTGCCCCTGCTCAGCGCTGCCTCCATCTCCTGGAGGGATGGGGCCCAGACTCCTCATCAGCTCAGACGTTTTTACAAGTGCCTCCGAGCCTGCCAACATTTTTTCCTTAAGTACTCCTCAATTTAAAACATTTAAACCACACCATATGTTGTGGCCCAGGGGCCTGGGGGAGGTGGTCGAAGCAGTCCCGTGGGGCGACTGTTTTCCTACAATAAATTTCGCACTGCTTCCCAGTCCTTCCTGTAGACAATCTCTCAGGAACTGTTTTCACTTCTCAGTGCTGCAGATGCGCCGGGTGCTGGGGAGCCGGGGGCTGGGAGAGGGGTCGAGCTAGTGGCTGAGGCCCCAGTGTTGGCCCTAAGGTGTTTGAGGAACTCCCAGAGCCAATGTCACCAAACCCAGATCGTCCTTTCTCTTAGCTCTTATGCACATTGTAGCCCGTGTCTCAGCTCCAAGCAGCACTTCCAAAGGGTGAGCTGAAGGACACTGACCATTTGAGAGGCTCTGTAGTCACTTACCTGTGGGTGACACTACATGCTACATCTTCTGCTTGTAAAGATTCACCTGGCATGTGAGCTTACCAAAGGCTCTGAGAAGTCCTGCAATAAAGAAACCTGTTTGCAGACAAAGACAAAGCCATTTCCCAAACTTGTTTGACCATAAAACCTTTCCCTCCTAAATTTTACATCCTGCTGGATACGTCTGTGGCTGTAGAAGACATCCAAAGGTCTTCATGACCTGGTTTCCTTCTGCTTCAAAATCCTTTCTCCTGATACCTCTCCCACAAGCCCCACACTGGGCTCTGGCCGCCTCATTCCCAGTCTCATGTTGCCAACCACACCTTGTAGGCTTTGTTCTGGCTATTCCTGTAAGGCCTTTCACCTAGACCCCTGCTCTGGTTTCTTTTTTCTCCTTCTGTGTCCCTCAGCCTGACACCTGGGCTGCTTGCAGCCCCTTGCGCCTGTTCGGAAGCTACCGCAGCTACCTGGGTGGTCTCTGCGCACGCTGCCCTGTTGTACTTACGCAGGGACACGTGGTCTGTACTCCCGTGCCCCCGTGGGGGTCCTGAGCAGCCCGCCTTGCAGAGTGGGTGACGGCATGTCCGGGGGTCAGTCTGCCGCCGCGTGATGAGAGCAGGGACAGCACTGTGCGAAGGGAAGCTGCCCCTCCACCAGCCCAAGGGAGCCAGGGAGGCTTCTGGGAGGTGATGCGGTTGAATCAGAGGTTAACGTGGGGAGGAGGAGGCCAGATAGGAATGAAAGAAAAGAACAGCCCTCCACGGGCAAAGGTACAGAGCAGTGGTTCTCGGCTGGGGCCATCCTGCCCCTGGGGGGACGTCGGCAGTGTCCGGACACGGCTTTGACTGGCACAGTTGGGAGCCTGTGCTCCGCATCATCATCCTTCTGGGACGACCCAGAACAAAGAATTTCCTGACACCAGAAGACCATGTAGGAAGCTGCCGCAGGCGCTGTGGGAGTGCCCAGGCCCCGTGCTGGGACAGCGGCCCTAGGGACATGGTGGCACAGGGGTCTCCGGAAAGGTTAGGAGGAGGGAACTCCTAAGGGACGGCCGGTGTGGGGCATGAAGGAGAACGGGCAGGAGTCCCAGGTGACTCCCTGCTTTTCGTCTTGAGTTCCTGAGTGGCTGCCCTCCCCCCCACACCTGGGGAAGACAGAGAGCCAGCGCATAGGACCAAGGTCATGGCTACAGGTGGCAGGCTTATTAGCTCACTGGGCAGCGGTGACGGCCTCTGCTCTCTGCAGGTGTCCCCCGCACCGGCGCCGGGCTGGACTCCCGGCTCTCCATCCTTGGAGCTGGTTTGAATGAGACTGTGAGGGGGCCCTGGGAAGCTTCCTTCTGTGGGCCCTTCACCTTGCCTGCCTCGTGTCTTTTCCTGGGGAGCTGCCACTTGGCCGGCTTGTGTTCCCCGGTGTCTGACACGGTGTGTTTGCTGAGAGTCTGGCTGGAAAGTCCCTGCTCAAAGCCAGAGCTTTATGCCTGGAGCTGAGTTCTTATTCCCTGTGCGATGAGGCTCTTCCAACGCTGGCGAGAAGGCTTCCTTCCTAGGGGGCAAAGCCCACTGCTTGGACGCTGCCCAGATCTTGCATCAGTTGCCCAAACGCGGCCAGCTTCGCCCTGGGGGCTCTCAGAGATGCCGGTCCTGGGCGGGCTTTCCCACAAGCATTGGGGCTCTAACACAGAGGCCGCAGAGTGGTTGCAAAGGCCTTTTAGAACCAGGTAGACCTAGGTTGGAAGCCAGACTTGGCCTCCTTTAGCTGCAGAGCCTTGGGAAAGTCATGTAGCCTTCCAGTGCCTCGGGTGGCTCATCCGTCACGTGGCCTGGGTGGCCGGGAGGGTCACAGATACACCAGCAAGGACAGAGCTCAGGAGCTGGCTCGAGTTAGACTCGGTGGTGCCTAGCGTCTGACTTCCCCCCTCGTCTCTGTGTTTTCAGAATTAGGCTGTTGAATGAGGAAATCACTCAGACATGAACTCCAGCTGTGGAGTTGAGAGGGGCCAAGGAGGGGTCTGGAGGGCCCCCAGCCACAGAGGCTGGCCAGAGAGGCCCGGCTCATTAGAAGGCGACGCATTCATCAGGATGATTAATCCTAGCTGCCTCTATAACCCCCAGATCCCAGGGGCGTCCCACAGCAGAGATTCTGTCTTCTTACGCACAGTCTGATTGGGTCTTCAACTCTCTTGGGTGAAGACCAGGGGTCCCGGTGGCCCCACCATCTTGAAGATATTGCTTCATGGTCACTGCCAAAGGGGAGGAGAAGAGTGAAGGAAGGGCACGAGCGTTCGCTGCCTCGTTAAAGCTCCACTGGCCAGCAAGGGAGGCTGAGGGATTCGGAGGGGCGCACGGCACACACAACTCCCTGCCTACCTTCTCACGCCCCAAGCCCCAAACCGAAAACATCGTGTGTATGACAGGCTGGTCCTCTGGTGCTGGTGAGACAGCTGTGGCCTAGAAATACTCAAAAGTGTGAGGCCCCTTGGTGGGATCAGATCGGGTGCTGGGCTCTGTGGCGATCTGGGCAGCTGACCTTCCAGGGACCTGCAGGCCAGAGGTGATACAGGTGTTTGGGGTGTGCGTGCAGGGTGGGGAGGGGGCAGGCTGGCTCTGAGCTGGGGTGGACCGGGCAGTACTTATAATTATAGTAATAAGTAATAATAGGTGATTATGAAAGCAGTGTGATATATCATGTATCACTTCAGACCTTAAAATATTAGTGTTATAGAGATCATCATTCACATACCATAAAATTCATCCTTTTAAGGTGTACGGTTTAGTGGTTTAAAATATTCACAGAGTTGTACAACCACCACCGCTCTCTGCTTCCAGGATATTTTATGACCCCCAGAAGCAACTCTGTGCTCATTAGCAGGCACTCCCTACTTCCCTTTCCTCCCAGCCCCGGGCAACCACTAATGTACTTCCCGTCTCTGGGTTTGCCTGTTGTGGACATCTCATGTACGCCGAATCACACAGTGCGTGGCCCTTTGCATCTTCTTCCACTGAGCACAGTGTTTCCCGGCCGCATCCTGTTGTAACGTGCACCAGTGCTTCAGTCGTCTTTGCGGTGAGAGGCTGTCCCGCGGAATGGTCAGGCCCTGTTGTGGTGGATCTTCTCATCAGTTGATGGACACTTGGGTTGTTTCCACTTTTTGGCTGGAACGATTAATGCCGCTGTGAGCATTCGTGTACGGCTTTCTGCCTGGACATAGGTTTTCATCTCCCTGTGGATTACTTCAAAGGGGGGCAGCGGGGTTACATGCTGACTCGGTGTTCAGTCCTTCGAGGACCTGCCAGACTGCTTTCAAAGGGGCTGCACTGTTCTCCCCTCCATTCCCACCAGCAGCGCCCGAGCGTTCCCATTTCTCTACATCCTCACCAGCACGTGGCATTTCCTGTCTTTTTAATTGTGTTCATCTTCAGCAGCGTGAAGCAGTATCTCCTTGTGGTTTTGATTTGCACTTTCCCAATGGCTAATGGTGCTGAGCACTTTTTCATGTCCTCATCGGCCCTGTGTAGATCTTCTTTGGAGAAATGTCTATTCAGATCCTTTGCTCATTTTTAAATTAGGCTGTTAGTCTTCTTTTTTTTTTAATTTTATTTTATTTATTTATTTGACAGGAGAGAGATCACAAGTAGGCAGAGAGACAGGCAGAGAGAGGGGGGAAGCAGGCTCCCTGCTGAGCAGAGAACCCGATGTGGGGCTCGATCCCAGGACCCTGAGATCATGACCTGAGCCAAAGGCAGAGGCTTTAACCCACTGAGCCACCCAGGCACCCCTAGGCTGTTAGTCTTCTTAATGTTGAATCCTAAGGCTTCTTTTTATGTTCTGCATACAAGTCTTTTGTCAGATACATGATTTGCAAATATTTTCTCCCATTCTGTGAGCTGTCCTTTTACTTTTGTGAAGGTGTCCTTTGAAGCACAGTGGTTTTTAATTTTGATAAAACTCAGATCCATTTTCATTACTTGTTTTTAAATGACTTGCTTTCATTTTGTCTTATCTCTTCTTGTCAGAAGGCCTCAGGGTTTTGGGGAACAGGGAGCATGTGGGGACAAAGTAAACAAATGCTAGCGCACTTTAAGCCCGTGAATCTGTCTTCCTCAGGAGAACCCAGGCCCCATTACCAGGTGGGAAGAGCAGGGCTGGGCCTGGCCTTTCCCGATTACTCCAGGCCTCCCCGTTGACATAATAATATCCTGTCCTTTAGGCCATCTGTGGCCAGGACTGCAATGGCATCGTACCGACCTGCTCTTGGATCTTTCATAGAAACTCTCCAAGCTGGGTGTTAGTGGACCCATTTTACAGATCAGGTGACCACAGTCTGGGAAGGGAAGAGGCTGGTTTCAGATTGTGGAGGCAGGGCTTCGGCGGTGCTGTTAGGAGTCCGTCCTGCCGTGACTCATTTTAACTGGGCCCCTGAGCGGTGGTGCCAAGTCCCCCTCTTTGAGCTGCACCATCCCAGTCATTGAGACCTGGTGCGTGGCACCCAGTTGTGACATACTATCAGCAGACTCCAGGGGCGGCTCAGACCTGGGGGAGGGTTCTGCTGAGGGGGTGGGGACACTAAGGTGCACTGGTGGGTTGGCGCTGACTTGACCGGGCTCGGAAGCCTCTGCGGGATGCTGGAAAGGCCCAGAGCAGGCGGCCTTTGGAGGGCACTTCTTGCTGGAGGTCTGCTGGCAGGATATTGTTCTCTGGGCCCCACACAGACACAGGCCTCTTTGCTTCTGTAAACAATGATAGGGTAAGGCAGGAAAGTTTGTTCTTGTTAAGGGGAAGTTACCCATCAGCCCCAGTTTTTGCACAAAAGAAATCTATTCCTAGTGCTGGTGTGGCTCTCCGGAAAACATCCACCTTTTAAAAAGTAAAGAGCTTGAATGAAAGGAAATAATAATTATTCCAAGTTCCTCTTTCTCTGGCCCCTAGCCTCCTGCTCACTTCACCGGCGCCTCCCCCTTCCCAGCCTGGGCAGCCGATTAGGAGTCTGAGCTGGCCCCAGCTGGCTAGCTTCTCGGCAGGGACAGTTCCTCCGCCTCTGGGGCTGACGGCAGCTTCGGTCCTCGCCCTCAGGAGCATGCGGAGCCCCAGTTCTGCCGCCTTCCTGCTGTATGTGCGTCCCTGGAGCCTCAGTTCTCTGTCTGAGTGTGGGGACGATAAACATGGCCAGCCTTCCTTCTTCCGGCTCCTCCACGGTCTCTGCTGTATGTGCAGACCGCCCTTACAATTCTTATATAAGCTTTTTCTCTTTTAAATTAATTCTTGTCTTTCTGCTTAAAATCTGTGAGTTTTGGGGCGCCTGGCTGGCTCCGTCGGGGGAGCGTGCAACTGTTGATCTCGAGGTCGTAAGTTCGGGCCCTATGTGGGTGTAGAGGTTATTTAAAAATAAACTCTTTGAAAGTTAATTAATTAAAATAAATGAGTTTCAGAAGAAGACTTTGTGTCAGGAACATGCCCGGAAAGCCAGCATCGGTTCGTTGTACAGAAAGCTCGCTGGGAGAGTGGCATTAAGTCCCACCCAGAGCCTCTTTTGCCTGCGTAAGGCTCTGAGCCTAAAGGTGCCTTTCTCTTTGTTTGGAAGAGAGATTGGTGAGGACTGGAGATGTGTTAGCAAGACGGTGGCCCCACACTGAGACTTCCTTCTTGATGATGGGAGGCTCAAAGGAGACCTAAAACGGGAATTCCTTCTTCACTGAGCGATTCGGTGTCACTCAACTGTGTCCCTGCACATCCTAAGACTGTCTCATCATCTTCAGAAAATGCTGGGCTAACTACCTCCCAGCTGTGATGCATTTTATAAACGTTGGCTTGTTGCTGGAGAGAGCGTGGCCTGGAGCCGGGAGCGCCGGACTAGGAGTCTGGCTCATTCCTCATCTCCCTTCCTGGGTTCCGTGGCCCGGCAGGGAGCTGGCCTAGAGAGTCTGCCTAACCCACTAACCAGTCCTTGGTCTCCACGGCAACTCAGGGCATGGGATATGGGTGGTTGGGACTGATCACTCCCTTCCCAGTGCCTGCCCCATCCTCCATGGGGTTTGGGCTTCCAGACACTGGCCCTGGACCCAGCATTTCATCTCTGCTAGCTTGCTTGGCCCTCATCTGTCTCCCAGAAGTTGCCTAGAAGAGCATCTCCATCCCGTTGTCAAGTGAATCCAGTGAGCTCGGAGGCCGCCTTCCTTTGAACCCCCCCTCGCAGGTTCCAGCTGGGCAGGCAGCGGGGCTGGGCCCTGGCTTCCCCCACTCCGCCATAGCCCTGCCAAATGACTGCCCTGGAAGAGGACTGAAAAGAAACCTTGAGAGAGGAACTTCCCGAGTTTTCTCAAGCAGCAGTGGGGAAGGGGAGACCGGGCTTCTTCCTCTTCCATTTTTGGGAGCAGCAGAGGGCAGAATTCAAAACAAATAAAGGCACATTTGTGCTTACTCGCTGTCCTGGGGCGAGACAGAAGGGAGCTAGCATCTACTGGGCAACTGCCGCGTGCCTGGAACTTCTGGTTCCCTCTTGTGCTTGATCCTCGTAACGGTTGTCTGAACGGATAAGAAATGAGGGCTGAAAGGGGTTAAGTGCCCAAGAACACCAAGCTTGGGCCGCGTGGGGAATCGAAGCCAGGCCTGAGCCCCAAAGCCTGCCTCTTCTCTCTCCTTCCCCTCACAGCCAGATGCCTGCTCTCCCGAGGCCTCGGTTTCCCTCAGTAGAGTGAGGAGGTTGGCCTGGGTGCCGTCTGAGAGACCCCTGCGGCCCCAGGAGCAGTTCTTACTGGGTGCCAGACATGATTCCACGGGCTTTAAATAACTCACTTAATCCTCATATCTATCCCATGGGTTATTATCTCTATTGTAAAAAATGAAGAGATGGACACAGAGAGGTTAAGTAACTCACTCCAGGTCACCTAGCTGGGATGGGGAAGCTGAGACTTCTTTCTGTGCTCTTGACCCTACCCCATCCTTTTCTCCTAAGATGACCTGATCTGGCTCCCTGCCTTGGGTTCTGCCTAAGTCTCTTCTTGACTGAGGGTTTGTTGACCCAGGAGCACTCACCAGGGAGCGAGGGTACTGTTTGGAGAACAGCAGGGCTTCGGAGGGCTCCTGGGTCATTTCAAGTTCGCCCCCGTGCCTGGCA
>CM053617.1:60905804-60926233 GCA_028646535.1 Procyon lotor | reverse complement strand
CGGCTCAGGTCATGATCTCAGGGTCCTGGGATCGAGCCCCGCATCGGGCTCTCTGCTCAGCAGGGAGTCTGCTTCCTCCTCTCTGCCTGCTTGTGATCTCTCTGTCAAATAAATAAAATCTAAAAAAAAAAAAAAAAAAAAAAAAACAACACCAAAAAAACCCCAAAATCAAAAACCGAGATCCTTCACTGCTTGAACATCTGAAGCAGCCAGTGCCCAGAGCTGACCCTGCCTGGACCCGGGCCTCCCCTCGACCACGCGCCCACAGACGGACTTGGAGTCTGGTTTGTTCACTGCCCACACCCTTCTGCTACCTCGTCTGCTGTGGTTTGTCTTCCGTCCTGCTCTGTGCGCCGGGTGAGAAGCCAAGTTTTGTCACCTGGTGAGACGCCGATGAGTGTGGAATCCTGAACCAGCTTTATCATTGTGATCAACTTTGCTTTATGACTGAATCAAGCTGACGTGGAAACACACAGGTCGTGTGGGGACCTGCGTGGCGGGCTTACGACACCCACACTTCACGCAAGGGAGAAACCAACCTCCGCCCCACTGAGGGCATGGCTATCCTGGATCTCCGTTCCAACCAAATGTAATCCTGGCTGATACAGAGCCCCTCCCTCCCTCCCCTCGACTACTGGCATCACACCTAAACCACCTAAACCACACATCCAGGTGCCCCCCCATCCCTTTCTCTTCACTCCCCCCCCCTCCGCCCCAATCCGAATGCTCACAGGTTCTAACCCGTCCAGTTCAACTATTTCTTCTAACCGACTACCATGGCCTTACTCCAAACCCCCATCACCTCCAGCAGGAAAACCTCTCCAGCCCTCCCGCCGTCCTCCCAGCCTCCAGCACTGGTCCTGCCGACAGGGTGGCATCCAAAGGCTGATATTCCTAACGTATGACCTGACTCAGCCATTCCCCCCTTGAAACCGCTCCGTCATCGGCTCCATATGAAGTTCTATCACCGTGGGGGGCCTGTGAGGTCCTTCACCAGCGGGCCCGCGCCTCCAAGTCACACAACCCACAGCGGAATCTCATCTTCTCCCCGCCCCAGGCTCCTCCGCTGTAAAATGGGAATAAACCACCCTGAAAAGTTGTCTTGGAGACAAGAGACTGCCTGGCACAGTCCCCAGGACACAGAAGGTGCTGGATGAACAGAAGTCACATCCCCTGCCACTGCCCCCAGCGCCCGACTGTTGATGCTGCCTCTGCCGTGTCCCACACCCTGGTGCGTGTCTGCGGCTCCCTGTGTGCCGGGGGCCTCTCCCTCGCTGGCCCGATGACCCAAACACATCCATCCAGCTCTGTCCCTTGAAGTCTAGTGGCCGCCTGGCTCAAGGAGGCTAGGGAGAGAGGTGGTGGTGAAGGGGGAGAGGGCTCCTCTGACCACTGTATCAGAAGCATTCTTCTGGAACATTTACACATGTTTTTAAACACTTTGGGATAGTTTCAGTACTTCATAATATTCCACAGTGATGCCCCATCCATGGGACTTTCTGCAGTGATGGAAATGTTTTATCTGTGTGCCTTTCTATAAGAAGGGTGACCTTGTGCCACAAGGGTCCCAGCCAGAGAAAGCAGCTATACTACCCAAGGACCAAAATGCTATCACAGAGTAGGGAACCGAGTTACTCCTAACATCAGAAGATCGAATCCCATGACCCGTGATGACACGTACAAGACAACTAGACAGAGACCCAATTATTAAACAACAAACTCGTTGAGTCTAGATTCTGACTCCCCCACGCCAGCGAAGGGAGCTCTGCTAAAAATTCTTCCCTTGGACTTCTCGGAGCACACCGCCCCCGCCCTCAGCCAGGTCAGGATTCCTGGGCTCTGCGGCTCCTCCTCCCGCTAGGTCCCCAAATCAAAGCCTGGGGCGGCCGCACGCCATTGCTTTCTCACAGCTACTCAAGGGCAAGGCCCCGTGTACTCACGGCTGAGCCCAGCACCTCGCTTCCTGGCCGCCAGCGGAGGCCCTGTCAGTGTGTGGGGACTGAGCCCAGGGGGAAGCCAGATCGAGGAAGCAGGGCAGCGGGAACTCCCCCAAGACTGAAAGACTTTCGTCAATGACCTACCCTGCAGGTGAGCCACCTGCCTCACTGAGTACCAGTACAACCCAGAGCAAGTACTCACAAGAGGGTTCGCTGTCCTGCAATCTTACTGTGACAAACCGCGTCCTGATAGGTGGGCCCGTGAGGATTAAAAATATTTTCTAACATTTTATTCAGATGAGAAGCGGCCCGCCCCATCCCATTCCTCAGCACCCTCGGAGAGAGGCCGGCAAACGTACAATAATGCCGAGTGTCTCTGTTATATGCCCAAATTAATGATTCCGTGAACCTACAATCACAAAATTTGGGTTTGGAACAAGCTCATTCCAGAAATTTAAATACTCTTTTTTTTTTTTTTTTATTTGACAGAGAGAAACACAGCGAGAGAGGGAACACAAGCAGAGGGGATGGTAGCAGGAGAAGCAGGCTTCCCGCCGAGCAAGGAGCCCGATGCGGGCTCGATCCCAGGACCCTGGGATCATGACCTGAGCCGAAGGCGGACGCTTAACGACTGAGCTACCCAGGCGCCCCCAGAAATTTAAATACTCTTGAAGCCATCACTGGTTTTTAACTTCGGGGACAGAAACAAGCATTTGAAATTTCCAGCTCAGAAATGCCGGAAACCGTACCACCTACCACGTCAGCAATGTCCTCGACAGCAGCAATCTCCCTTCTCAGAGATACCGCTACCTTCGGTCGATTCTCCCTAACAGATGTGGAAATGGAACCTCAGAGAATTTCAGCCAACTGGCCAAGGTCATGGAGGAGCTGGGAATCCGAATCCAGGTCGTCTGACTCGTCATAAATTAGAACATATCCCAGTTGACAGAACTGTGCTCACCCAGTAGCCACTAGCGGCACGCGAGGACACAACTTAAAATTAAATCAAAACAAAAATTCAGCTCCTCAGCCACGTGAGCCACGTGGCTCATGGCTGTCATATGAGCACACGGATAAAACATCCCCATCACTGAAGAAAGTCCCCCTGGATGGGGCATTACTATGGAATATTATGTAGTATTGAAACTATCCCAAAGGTTTTTTAAATGTCCCAGAAAAATGCCTCTGATATACCACTAAGAAAAACAGAATCTAAAATTGCACAGGTGACCTGAGGGGTGGGATTAAATTTATTTTTATACTTTTTACACTTTGCAGATTTTTTAGAATTACTTATCTTACGCTTCTGACAAGGAGAAGAAAAAGGGTTTGGGGTTTTTTGTTTTTTTAGAAAGAAATTTGAGTAGGGGGCACTTACCCGTCCGATCTGTGGGAACATACTAAAAGAAAATGGTACCATCAGTCCCATTACTAAGATAGTACAAGACATCTTGAAGGTCCATAATGACCATGGATACTGCCGGAAAAACTGGGTCCTGTAAGAGACAAGGTTAATGGGCTTTTTTGGGGGGCTGGCCCTTGGCTCCCATGGCCCTGCATGCGGTTGTGGCCCACACCTTGGTTCCCACTCACCCACAGCAGGCCACACTGATGGAGCCCTCGCTCTGCATCAGGCCTGCGGAGAAGCACGTCACGGGCATTGCCCATTTGATCCCCAACAAGCCTTTGACATGTGTGTTATCATCACCGCCTTCACACAAACGAGAACGCAGCCACTGAGCAGTTGAGTCACTTGTCCAAAATCCCACAGCTCAAGAGTGAGAGGCCAGATTCTAGGTGCTGGGCTCTGCTGACGCGGCTGGGACGTTCTGACCCTGACCTCTGAGGACGTGAGAGACAGTGTGGGAAGAGGCGAAGAACCTCAGCCCGGGAGTCAGAGACTCAGGGTCCTGGGTCCGACTGGGGTCTGCACAGGTAGACCAGGGGGTCTCGGGAGAGTCACTTCCCCTTTCAGAGCCTGGGGTTCCTTCACATGCAGGATGAAAGGCCTGAGTCAGAAGGGCCACCAAGGTCACTCCGGTGTGGATACTCTTGTGGCTGTGGGCGCCCCTGGGAAACGAGGACCATCCCTGCCCCCAGGTAGCCGGTGCCACGATGGGGGCTCTAAGGGACAGATTGGAGGGCCCCGGCCTCCACAGGCGCCCTGGCTCTGACCCAGCCAGAGTGGTGCAGGAAGAGCCTGGGCCAGCAGAAGTCTCCACCCCCATCCAGCCGATGGACCCCGGGAAGTAACCCTTGGTTCTAAGCCGCATGCACCTACTTCTGACGTGGTCCTAACAAAGTCTTCTAGCTCTCCATGCTGGACAGGGGGGACTAGTTCAGGTGACCCCGCTGGGCCAACGGACTCTTTCCCTGGGAGTCTGGAAACTGAGTGGAAGACATTCTCTGCCTTCTTTGGGGTCTACTGTTTCTCATCCCTCATCAGGATGCTTGGAGGGTATGAGCTGGGAGGTGGGGGCAGTCATGTCTTTCAGCAACATGAAGAAGCCAATGTGTGGCAGGCCAGAGGAAGCTGACACCACGCAGATGAGGAGAGGCAGAGAGCTTGTGCTCGGCGGCCACAGGCCCCCCGCCCGCAGCCCGGATCTAAACCAACACATCTGCGTGTTGGGTTTCTCACACTGGCTGTCCCCAGGCCCTCCTCTGAATAGGCCATTTCTTGTTCCCAAAAGGGATAACGGTCCACTGAATCTGGACCATTCTCCTGCCACTTAGGTTAACTTAGCACATGCTTGCCATGAAGGGGGAAGACAGGCTGGAGCAATCCTCACAGCACATCGGAGCTGAGAGAACTTGCAAATCACCTCTGCTCAGCGTTTAAGACCCAAGGGGCCGGGCCTCAGTAGGTGCTGGGACGTGCCCGGAAACATAAAGCTAATTGAGGACAGGGTCCGGGTAAGAGACCAGGGTTAAGGAACGTGCACATCTGGATTCCCACGCCTGCCCCAAATCAATCCTACTGTCTCAGCTGTGATGAAGAGAGTTTAGTGGGAAGCTGAACAAACTTCTTCCCATCCCTACCATCCCTCCCTCCAAACAGGTTCAGTGTTTGACCAGTTTTATAAGGGTTTTGAGTGTCGAATATTTATTCCTAACTGCGGAGGTGAGTGGACCTCTTACCTTACAAAAAAGTGTGAGAAGACTTCAGGGATGAAAGCTGAGGTCCCAAACAGTACTGCCCTGGATGTCGCTGTATCTTTAATGGCCTAGCGGAAATGGAAAGACAGCATCTTAGCACATGGAGTAAGACCATTTCCAGGGTTCCTGCAACTCAAGACAAGAGACAAGCAGACAGCAGCTCTCCCCTCTCACTTAGGAAAACACCGCACACGAAGAATGGTGCAGGAGCCCCTCCATGCACAGAACTGGAGGACGGCTGGGGTTGGTGCCGGGATTTACTTCCTTCCGACCCCACTGGTCTCCCCTTCGGTCCGCCAACCACCCAATAAAATACTAAGTACAAGCAAACACAACTTATAGAAAAATCGTCCCCTTGGTGGGAACACTGCATTGTCACTGAGGACTACTGCATGTTTTCCTTTTAGTCAGTGGGTTAAGCATCTGCCTTCTGCTCAGGTCATGATCTCTGGGTCCTGGGATTGAGCCTGGCCTCGGGCTCCCTGCTCAGCGGGGAATCTGCTTCTCCCTCTCCCTCTGCCACCCCAATCCCCGCTGCTCCTGCGCTCTCTCTTGCTCTCAAATAAGTAAAATCTTTAAAATAAATAAATAAACTTTCAGGAATATAAAATAAAGCTGCTGCACTTCAAGAAGAGAAAAGTGGCTGCAGAGGGTGGTGTGTTTCAGCGTCAGTGGGGCTGTCCTCCTGTGCACGAACCGGACACCCGTCCTGAGGGGCACAGGGACGCCTGTTACGGTTTGTAGTGGAGTGGCTTCCAAGGCCAGTCCAGGGAAAACAGCATGGATTGGCTCCTGAAATCTGATCAAAGGTGCCCTATTACAATCAGATACTGCTGGTTGCGTAGTTTCTGAAACTTTAGCCAAAGACCATAGACTGTTTGGTGACGGGGACATGATGAGAATGCTTATGCTTACGCACAGTTGCAGACTCTATTCTCCAGAAGAAGATAAACTTAAAACAGAAAAAAAAAAAAAACAAAAACAGAGCATCAAATCTTTCTTTTACCCTAACTTGGCCTTCATGCAGAAATTGAAGTTCCTCCGGGAGAGAGAGGGACTAGATATCCGGACTAGATATCCAGACAGATGGCGGGGCGTGAGGCTGCCTCTCCTGGGAGGCTGGGCACCTGGGGCTCAGGGCGTGGCCGAGCCATGAGGGCGTGGCCGAGCCATGAGGCGTGGCCGAGCCAGCTGAGGGCGTGGCCGAGCCGAGCAAGGCGCAGAAGGGTAACTCACAGATTAAACAGGTGCTCTCACTCTTCTCTTCAGCTGTGTGCACAGTTCACAGCAGCCCTAACGTCCTGCAGGTAAAGGGAGCCGAAGAGAAATGCAAACAGACGTCCACAGGAAGACCCGCGCACATTGAGAGCAGCCCCAGACGGGACACGGTGTAGACACCCACCACCTGGGGAAGGGATCTGCAGGTGTGATCGGTACAGCCATACATGCCATGCTGCTCGCCAGTAAAAAGCAACAGGTGGTTGGTAGGTACACGGTACTCAAAAGTGAAAGGAGTCAGGCACCAAAAACACTTGTGCAAGTCACTTACATGAAATTTCTGCAAAGTCAAAACTATGAAGACAGAGCAGATCAGCGGATCAGCGTTTCTCTGGGGCTGGGAGAAGAGAGTGAGTGACTCAGTGGGCATGAGGGAAATTTTTAGGATGAATATGTTGCAAATTTGCACATATGTAATTCACTGTTTACATTTACTAAAATTCATCCAACTATACTCTCACAACAGGTGAATTTTACAGTATGTAAATTATATCTCAGTAAAAAGGTCTCGTTACGGTAGCTCTTAGACACAAAACCTTTATTTTAAAAGTGAGGTATTTCATTTTTGGCAGCCACTTCTCCCCTTGTTACCTGTGATCGCTGTGTCTCTGCTATAATTCATTTAGGAAAGTGGCCACTATTTTTAGACATGCCACTAAATGGCCTGGCAGGAAGCTGGTGGCACATATCTGATGGTTTATGATCCGGTTTTGTGACTCACGGATGGGGTTTAGAGGAATGCGTTCTGTGAGGCAAACAATGATGTATTTACTGACTGAACGAGCAGCCATCTTTTCTGACCTCTTCTGCCAACACACAAGCTAGGATGAGTCCCCAACGGGAGGCCCCTCAGACGCAGACACCGTGAGGAGCTGTTCCCCTCATTTTGTATCGGGCTGCTCCGTGCTGTTCCTCACACCATTCGCACACAACTGCCTCAAATTCCATTCTTTAGCTAATGTCATTTCATGGAGACCAAAACAAAAAATCTCACCTGCTGAAAGGTATTTTCAAAAAAGTCCACACCCAAAATGAGGCTACCCGAGGCCATTCCAGTTTCTTTGAGCTGAATGTACACGGAAGCCACAGTGCTGAATTGGTCAAAAGAATAAACTATTTAATAATAAACCTTATTAAAAATTGAGGCCTGTTAGAGGCGTTCTGCTCAGCCCTGGATTTCTTCAGGCCATTCCTTTTTTTTTTTTTTTTTAAGATTTTGTTTATTTATTTGAGAGAGAGACAGCATGTGCACAAGCAGGGGGAGATGCAGAGCGAGAGGAAGAGAGAAGGCTCCCCACCAAGCAGGAAGCCCGACACGGGCCGTGACCCCTTTTGGGACCTCCTACCCAAAAGGACCCTGGGATCATGACCTGAGCCGAAGGTAGACGCTTCACTGACAGAGCCACCCAGGGGCCCCAGGCCACTCCTGAGAGCAAAGTGGTCCTTAAAGATGAAGACTATAAGAAAATCTGGTGTGAGGTGGAGAAGGAAGTCACCGACTTCCACAAGCACCTCAGTGGACCGGATGCTGAGCTGGAAGAATGGGGTCTCACCCTCGGAGAGTGGCCCAGTGTTTGGCGGGGGCCCGTTGGGTCCTACTGTCCTACTGTCGTGCCACCACATACATGAGGCTAACGTCTACAATCAGTTCACTTTAAATAAGATCATTTTGCATTGTGTGACTGGGCTCGTTTAATCAGCTGGAAAGCCTTGAGAGCAAAATCTAGAAGGTTTTCCCAGAGAAGAAAACCTGCCTGAAGACCACAGCGTGGGTTCCTGTGGTTCTAGCCTGCTGAGGGGGCCGACACGTGACCAGCCCACGAGCCCTACAACTGCGTGAGCCAATTATGATCCATCCATCCGTCAGTCGATATCCTGTTTCTCTGGAGAACTCAGACTAATGCATCATCTTTTAAAGATTTTTTTTTTTTTTTAATTTATTTGACAGAGAGAAACATAGCGAGAGAGGGAACACAAGCAGAGGGAGTGGTAGCGGTAGAAGCAGGCTTCCTGCTGAGCAGGGAGCCCGATGTGGGGCTCGATCCCAGGACCCTGGGATCATGACCTGAGCCGAAGGCAGATGCTTAACGACTGAGCCACCCAGGCGCCCCAATGCATCATCTTTTAAACATCATGGTGCAAAATGTAAAACCGCTCCCTCCAAGTAAGGAGGGAAAACGGGATGAGGCACGATTGAAGGGAGACATGACTTTGTTCTCAGGTCACAGACCAACAACTCCAAACAACTCCTACCCAAAAGGCAAGCCAGCTGGAGATCCATGGTGTCCCCCTACCTTTGACCCAGCTTTTCTGGAATAGCCCATGACATTGCCTTCCTTGTCCATGACTTCAATGCCTCGAATGGGCTCCAGACTTCGGGCCGCGAGAACGTTCATTGCACTGATGTGGGCTGTGGGTGTGAAGAAGAAAATGCACAATGGCAGCTGAGTTTGGTCCAGTGGAGGAACATCCATTCTGATGTCAAGCATCTTTCTCTGATGGCCACGTTTCCCCGACCCTCAGGTAGTCAGCTGGCACCTGCCAGCCAACCACGCTCTGTCCGGGGGCTGCAGAGCTGGGTCAGAACCACTGGCCTCCTGGTCCGGGGTCCTGACCATGACACAGCACCAGGCTCTGGCACCCCTGCAGGTCCAGTCCAGCCCCCCAACAGGATTCCAGGACCAACCCCTGGGTCCCTGAAATACAGCCCCCTTTTGTGCTGTAGCTGGCCTGACCAGTTTCTATAACAGTTTCCCCAATTTTACCACTGAGATCATTCTCCCAACTGTTAGGATTTTCAAAACTCAAATCGGGGTGTGAGCTAGTGAGCCTGTGGGCTGGCAAACTTTAAACAGTTAACATCTGTCACTTCCACTGGAGTCAGCCCACCGGGGTGGAGCCCCCTAGGCCGCCCCCTCCTCCGTGTATAGACCCTAGGACAGTTCCTTAAAGTCCCCCATGCCTCAGCCTTCCCATCTAGAAATGGAGTAATGACATTGCTACCACACGTTTTTGGCAGGGTGAAGTGAAATTAAACATGCAGAGGGCTGGCACTATCTTTAGGATGAATCTGTGTTCCCGGGCTTGTGTGCATCCTTTGACAGTAGAAAACAGCTACAGGGCAAGTGTCACCTCTCAAAACAAGGACCCAACTTGGGCCTGGAGGCCCCGGGAAGCTGCAAGCAGCAGCTGTCATCAGCCACCATGTGGCCAAGGGACCGGGCTGTCCTTGAAGGTGTAGGAAGGCTCAAAGGGCACAAAGATTACATGCTTCCTGCTTACTGAGAATGACGATAGGAAGGGCTTTTTTCAACAAAGCGTGTTTCAGCCGTATCTGGAGCAAACGAGGGAGTAACTAGAAAAAGGAGAGAAAAGAATCGTTATTGCATAGGACCCAAAAGTCAGCTGAACGCGCTCCATAGCACAGAGTTGGCATCGACCTAGTTCCTATCCCAGCTGAGGCCACCGCAAGTGCTCTCCGTGTATTTTCTAATTCTTGCAACATTGAGGTGTTCTCCCCGTCATCAGAGGAACACACAGAGGCTCAGGGAGGTAACTTGTCCAGAGTCTCTGAGCTGCTAAGAATTTGAGCCAGGAGGTTAACCCAGGCTTATCCGACTCTAACGTCTATATTTTTAACCATCATAGTGTCCCGATATCCAAAGCAATACACAATACGTATAACATGGTTATGCAGCTTAAGTAAATTTTTTAAAAAGGTAAGAGTACTGAGTATATGCCTAGAAACTCGGGTTACTCATATGCTTATTTAGGGGGTGATGGGATGGCAGGTGATCATTTCCCTTCTTATGTCTTAGCCATACTTTCTTTCTTCCTTTTTTCTTTTTAAAGATTTCATTTATTTGACACAAAGAAAGAGAGAGAGAGTTAGCACAACCAGGGGGAGCAGTGGGCAGAGGGAGAGGGAGAAGCAGACTCCCTGCTGAGCGAGAAGCCCGATGTGGGACTTGGTCCCAGGACCCTGGGATCATGACCTGAGCTGAAGGCAGACGCTTAACAACTGAGCCACCCAGGCGCCCCTTACCCATACTTTCTAAATTGTTTAAGTTGAAACAAATCTGTAATTTAGAGTAGTTTCTTTTGTTCTGAGGAATGAAACAGATTTGACAGATTTTTAAAATACCCATGACTAAATAAATAAATAAAGATAGATAGATAGATAAAATACCCACACCAAAAAAGGTGGAAGAGGCAATCACTCCTGTCCCTAGTAACAGACTCTCATGTAGGCGACGATTCTAAGGAAGAAACAAAAGTATGTATTCAGCAAACACCACGGTTTTACCCAGGAAGGATTATTCAAGCAAACAAACTCTAAAAGAAGTCACACAGAACTGCATATCCCCTGGGCCTCATAATACTCACGTAACTTGCATTTCCATTGACCATGTTGAACGTTGTCGTGTAGGTATAGAAGGAAATCTGCAGAAAGACAGAGGCACACAGATCACACACTATGATCCTTTGAGCACAATGGAATTCAGGAATCATGAAACAGAAATAGCTTTTACCTGAGGTAAAACCAGGGACTTCAGACTTTTTACTGACAGCATCGAGAAAAATACCTTTTAGGAAAATAAAGCAGAGTTTAAGTGTTTGGGGGGAGGGAGAGCTTGCTGGGGGCAAAGAACTTCCCGGGGAGATGCTGCACTGAGCCACCCCTCCCCCCAGGAGCTGGGATAAGGGGGCTGCCAGGTGGTGGTGAGAAACGCTCAGCAAACACCTATAGGACACGGAGGACCCCCAGGGGGTCTCAGAGGGGTCCCTGCTTCCAAGATGTGTGATTGTGGCAGCCGGGGAGTACACACTCGCAAGTGGGCACAGACACACGGCAGGTGTAGAAGTGACGGGGGAAGGCTGTCCCTTTGTGAGAGCACCTCGTGACAGTCCAGGTGGGACAGCCTCGCTGGGGGGCAGTTCCCACACTCACCCAAGGGAGGGTAAGTCCAGGGGTGGAGGGCTGAGGGAGAGAAGGTAATGGACAATAACGTGTGCTTGAGGGAGGGAGTCTGCCCTCTATCTGCCCGGTAGTGCTCTGTGCACACCAGGCATCCAAAGAAAAGATTACCTTGTGACCCTGGGACCTTGCCCAGGCTGGGGCGCCTGACTGGGTGAGTGTGCATGTGTATGGGGTGAAGACGCGTGAGTAGCAGACAAGAGTCAGAGATGGGGGGTCCACAGCCATCTACCAGGCCGTGGCAGGACAGGGGTCCAGGGCCGGAGGACACAAACCACTGAGGTTAGGAGATGAGGGACATCTTCCTACACCTGGGGTCTTAAGCCGACTCACCATGGGTGCCGTGAAAGGTAGGAGAGCTGGCAAAGAAGAGAAGAGGGTCAGTGATTGCTGCTGCCCAGGCAGAGAGAGGAGGCCAGAAAGGGGCACCACCCACCCGAGAACCTTCCCTCCAGCACTCTGAAGGCATGGACGCCAAAGGACAGTCAATTTACTCATTCTTTTATTTTTCCTAATAATAACCATGTGCATAAGGCAAGCCTTTCAGTCAGCACCGTCCAGAAAGACCTAAGGAGGCACCCTCTGGCCTTCCCAGTCCCTCTCACTGGAGGCGAGCGGTGTTAACCTTCCCATCCTTCCCCACGAACTTAGCATATTCATGCTACTGTCATTTATAAGAACCCTGGATTTGCTCTTCATCCCTGCTCCTAGCACAGAGATCCTAAAACCCTTGGAACTTCCTGAGAACAGCAATAAAAAGGTGAAATGAGTGTTTCGTTTACCCTAACAAGCCCCTTTCTACCTCACCTGAGTTGATGTTAATAAGGGGAAAGCCCCTGAGGAGGGGGCTGGTTGCTAGGGGAACCAGCAGCAATGGGGGCGGGTGTTGGACCTTTCAGTCCCACCTGCTGCCTGCACCTCCAGGGAGGGGAAAAGGGCTGGAGGCAGGGCCAGGCACAGTGGCCAAGGACTTAGTCAACCATTCGAATAAAGCCTCCGTTCTTGCAGCCAGCGTTTCTGGCTCGCCCGGCATGGGCGGCCGCTGACGAGGGGGGGAAGCTCCACCCTCCCCAGCCCCGCCCCTCGCCACGCCCTGTGCTTCTCTTCCATCTGTTCCCTTTCTTAATAAACTGGGAACGTAGTAAGTAAACTGTCTTCCCGAGTTCTGTGAGCCATTCTAGCAATTTCCAATCCAAGGAGGGAGGTGTGGGAGCCTCCAATTTATAGCAGGTTGCTCAGAAGTACAGGTGAGAATTGGATTTTCAATTGGAGTGGGAAGCGGGGGTGGTCTTGTGGGACTGAGCCCTCCCCCGTGGGGTCTGCTGCTGCCTCCAGGTCAAGAGGCTCAGAACTGAGTGAAAATTGCTGGTGTTGCAGAATTGAAGGGGGTGGGAAAAGCCTGCACATCTGGTATCAGATGTGAAACCTCAGGGGCACCTGGTGGGCTCAGCTGGTGGAGCATGCAACTCCCGATCCCCGGGGGTCATGAGTTTGAGCCCCATGTTGGGTGTCGAGATTACTAAAAATAATACATAAACTTAAAAAAATGCCAACTCACATGGATAGGTTTAAAAAAAGTGAAGCATTGAAAGGAGAAACAAGGGTTTTTCCTTCATGACATCAATCAAGATAGATGTCATGAAGGCAACATGCTCCCACACTCTCTTGTGCTCACAATACTTATTCACACAAAGGGGATCACTATATGCTATTTTATACTTTGCCTTTTTCCTCCTTAATACTAGTTCCTAGAGATCCATTCCTCCACACTAGCACACAGGAGGTACCTCAATCTTTTTAACGGATTATTTTACTGTAGTCTGAATTGTTGGATATTCACGTTGTTTCCAGTTTCTTGTTTATAACAGAGATAACTTTATAGTTAAAGGGCCCTGTACAATCATGGGTTTTATTCCCCTTATGATAGTTAACATAGTTAACATACGAGGAGAGAGAATACTATGTGGAGTCCAAAACACTTATGAGTTAAAAGGTCTGGAATCATCAATGAAATGATTGTGTGTTTCTTGGGTGATGACAGAGCAAAGCAGGTTTCACACTCAGGCCTGCGCTCTCTCTCCAAGCCCCCCAGATCTTTCCACAGGACTGGACACAGCTCTGGGTCCCAAACCTGCTCTTCTCCACTATCAACCCCAGCCCACTCCTGAAAATTAGAATCAGCTCACCTGCAGGTCGAAAAGGAACAGGGATCAGTTTGCTGTTGTCAGGATGCACTGTTGACTTCACAAAGGCAAACACAAAGCTTAGTCTCATGTTGGGCTTTGTTTTTATAGGAGGCTAAAAATTAGGAAAGGGCTGAAACTTACAAGACTTCTCTTCCAAGCATCTTTTATCTAAAAAGAGAAAAAACAAGCAACAGCTTTTAAAGGTAAATTGGCAGCAAAAGAGAAAAAAAAAAAAACCATCTCCTCTCCAGTCTCATTTCTAGTGCCATCTTCACTCTGCCTTTTCCAGAGTGAAGGCCAGAACTGTTCAATGCCACACGGCTAGAACAAATCAAAACAAATGAATCAAACAATGAACTAACAATAAGCAATGAGATGATCCACAGAAAGAAAATGACCAGAACATTAAAATGTCCTCAGTCTCTCTCTTTTTAAAAAGATTTTATCTATTTGTCAGAGAGAGAGAGAGAGAGCACAAGCATGGGGAGCGGCAGGCAGAGGGAGAGGGAGAAGCATGCTCCCCGCGGAGCAGGCAGCCCGATGCAGGGCTCGATCCCAGGTCCCTGTGACCATGACCCAAATTAAAGGCAGATGCTTAACCAACTGAGTCATCCAGGTGCTCCAAAAAGTCCTCAGTCTCTTACCTTGGAGAAGGTTCAAGGCCAAACCTAACAGCCCTCAGGGGAGTCCCTGAATCCAGCCTGCCCCTGGCTCAGAGATGAGCAGGCTGTTTGCAGGTGACACACCATGCAATTGGCCAAGGCACCTGCCTCAGAGCAGGCTCTGAGCCCAGAGGCCCCATCAAATTCTTTAAAAAAATAAAAATAAAAACAAATAAAAACAAAAAACAAAACCCAACCTAAATATGTGTGCTTTCCACAGGCTGCTTGACGGAAGTGACGGTTGTGGGCTCTGGAAAGCCCCATCCACGGCAAGATAGACAACAAATATTGGTTTAAGTCTTGAGGCAGGAACGTAGCCCTGACCTGGAACACTGCCTCTAACAGGAAAGAGATTCTGACTTCAGAGGCCTACCTGAATTCTGGAGTTTGCCATGGGGCTGCAGGGATCAGCCACAGAGAATCCCCACTAATATCTGAACATAGGAAAAACCCTAGGAGTTTTTTTCTCCTTAATACTAGATCCTCCTACTAGCAATCTGGTTTATGAGAATGAATTCTAATTACGTCTATAAAAACTAACCCAGTTTTGAAAAGCAGATCCCCTGGGCGGTGTTTACTAATGACAAAACTCCACCTGATTTCAGACCATGCAAGCAGAAATCTGAAGGCAGCCACATCCAACCTTGAACCCAGACATACCCTTCGGTCCTCCAAGTCACGGATGGCTGCGTCTTCATGTGTTAACAACAGTTGCCTTGACTTCTCTATTTTTTCCTATAATCAGATAGAAAGGAATCAAGCAATGATACCATGATTTAGATTTGTCCAAATGATTTAGGAACCCCAAGCTCATTCACACTTGATTTCAGTGCAACGTGTGGCCAAGGCTCTCTACTCCCTGCGAGTTTCCAAAGGACCGTGCCGTGTGTCACCCAGATTTAGAGCTCCAGCAGCATGACCTACTGGTGGCTGCCACCGCCCCCTACCCCAGACAGCTGAGGTCAGCTGTCTCCGTGAGTGCTACCCGCATCTGCCTGGCTCTGTAAGTTAGAAACCTGAAGTCCCTCTTCTCTCTCCTTCCCACATCTGATCCATTCGGGCTTACTTCCTCTCTTCACTTTTTCTTAATTTGAGAACAAATAATTAAATACCGAAAAGGCAATGAAATGAGTACACACTCATAATCCCCTCATCCAGCATTAACAATGGTAAACATTCATATTTGCTTCCAATTTTGTCTTTTTTTTCCCCAAAACCCATCACCCTCAGTTTCGTGTCTCCCCATTCTATCCCCACTATCCCCCATTATGAGTATCCCCACTCACAACAGTTCAAGGTATTAACTTCCAGTCCACTTTTTTATACTTATATATACACAAATACATGTATCTGTAAACAAAGAAGTAGTACTGGGTCTTTATATCATAATTTGCATAAATGTACTTTGCACATCCTCTTTCCATTAAATACTGTAGATATGTTTTCCATTCAGCATCATATGTTTCCACTTAATATTATACATTGATAACTAGATCATCACTTTCAACTTTTATTAGTATTCCACTGTATGAATATACCACGTTATGTTTCTCTATTTCCATATTGATAGGAATTCAGGTTGGGTTTTTTTTGTTTTTGTTTTTGTTTTTAATTTTATTTATTTGACAGAGAGAAACACAGCGAGAGAGGGAACACAAGCAGAGGGAATGGTAGCAGGAGAAGCAGGCTTCCTACAGAGCAGGGAGCCCGATGCGGGGCTCGATCCCAGGACTCTGGAATTATGACCTGAGCCGCAGACGCTTAACGACTGAGCCACCCAGGCGCCCCCAGGTTGTTTCTCTCTTACAAACAAGGCTGCACAGAACATCTTGAGCACAAGGATGGGGGTGTCCCTGTGGGTCTGGCCCTGAAGGATTACTGCTAGGGACACACTATCGCCTCTTGAGCCCTTGGCCACACCTGGTGCAGACCCTCGTCTTCCGCTTGGACAGCCGAGCCATCCCCTGGGCAGATCACCTTACCTACCATCTGGTCCCCCCTGATTACTCGCCACGTGGTGACCCTCTGGAACACAAACCTCACCTTGGCCCTGTAGGCCAAATGCAAACCCCTCCGATCTGAAGGACACACAAAGCCTTTGAGGGCCTGCCTGCTCATCCACACTAAAAACCCCACTGACTGGGCCACCTGCTCTCTCCCCTGGGCTTTGCTTACAATCCCCTCTGTCTGGCCTTTCCTGCCTGCCTCCTCTTCCAGCCCTCCCTCGACACCCTCCCCCAGTTTCCTGCCGCACCCCTCCCACAGCACCCTAGGCCTAGGTCGGTGACCACCTTTGTCCATCTGTCCTCTGTTACCAGGGACTTGTTTGGATCCCTTCTGAAGCAGCAACACCAACCTCAGTGTTACCTGTCTGCTTTTATCAACCTTCCAATCTAACACGCTCATTCAGAAGGAATAAAAACATAATAAAAATGGATTCTGTTTCAACCGCTTTCAAAGGGACACAGTCTTCACATTTCAGAATAAAATGTAAAATGTCTTATCTCAGAAAACAAGAAAATACTTACAATTGAAACGACCAAATTTGTAGGATCCAACAATTCTGTCCACTGAAGAAACCTCTGAATGAAAGACTTAAGAGGGAGAAGAGAGCACGAGACAGGTTAATGGTGGCAGGAAAAAGAAAAAAAGATACAGTAATAATAGCAGTTAGCACTATTTTTGAGACTCTCACAGGGCCTTCTAACCGAAGCAGCTCCTGGAATCTTCAGGACATCCCCAGAATCTTTAAGGTGAGGGAAGAGGCGTAGAAAAGCTCAAGAATGTACCCGTGGAAACCCAGCCAGGAAAGGACTCAGGAGCATATGCTCTTAACGACTCCAATATCAAATTACTCTTAAAGGTTAAAAGCCCAGACTTTGGGGTCGAATGGGCCGAATGCATATCACCCAGATGACCTTGAGCCAACTACCTAGAAGGATCTCTGAGTTTGTTTCTCTACCCTCTTATCCTTGTAATAAGGCTTAACTTGAGTCATAAAGAACCCGACACCCCCAGCAAGGCCTCAGTAAAGGCTGCTCCTTCATACGCGCTGCACTGTTTGCTCCCAACGCCACCCCCCAACTCTGCCACGGTTTTGGCTTTGAGTCCTGGCTCTACCAAGAAAGCTTGAGCTCCCTGTCCCTTTCAACTTCCCCACCTAAGAAAACCCGGCTGGGCCCTACTTTTAGCTAAGGCCGAAAGAGAAAACCCTAGAATTATACTGTCCAGTTAGCTCCATGTGGCCGTGGAGCCCTGAAATACGGCCAGGCCGAACTGAAGTATGCTCTACGTGTAAAATATACAACAGATCTCAAAGAGTTTCTGGGGGAAAAAAAGCATGTAAATATCTTACTAATAATTTTTACATCAATTATGTGTTGAAATGTTAATATTTTATATTTGTTGGGCTAAATACAATATATTATTAAAATTAATTCCAGCTGTTAGCCTTTTGAATGTGGTTACTAGAAAATTTTAAATGACCTATTCGGCTCCCATCACATTTCCATTGGGCGGCGCCGCCCAGTCACCGCCCGGAGGTGGAGCCGGAGAGACTTTCCGTCCTCGCGGGTGCCCACGTCCCCGCGTCATTTGAGTGGCTGAGGAGGCCGGGGGCCCCTGAGAACACCTGTTCCTCGCCAACCTGAGTGAGGCTCAGCGACAGCTCAGGCAGCAGAGGACACACACCTGCGGGGGGCGGCAGGGCCCTGCCTCCCCAGGGCAGGGCGACCTTGTGGCGACCCTCGCTAGCCAGGCCCGGGGCAGAGGTGACACGCGGTAACAGCCGTGGCTGTTTGCCCCCCGCACTCTTGGGTTTCCCCTTCCCCCTCCCGGGGTCTGAGGTGGGAAGGCGGGTGGTGCGACCACGTGGCCTGCCCAAGGTCACCCGGGCCGGCCGGCGATTCCACGCGGCGCCTCCACGGGGCCCAGGACCACCCCGCCCCCAGCCGCGCCGGGCCCGGGCCGTACTTGACGTTCGGTGATCCAGAAGCGCACGTTGGGCTCCATGCTGGAGCCGCCCGACGCCCGCGCTACCTCCGCCTCCCGCTCGGCTCCCGCGGCCCAGGGTGGCGGCGGGAGAGGCCGCGGCCGCCGGGCCAGGCGCGGGGGCGGAGTCGGGCAGCGTGCCCCGCCCCGGGCGCGCGCGCGTCCCCTCTTCCCGCTGCCGCCTTCCTGGCGCGCCCGCTGCTCCGCGTCGCCGCGTGCCAGCGCCCCGGCCTCGGCCCCCTGGTGCTCCCGCTGCCCGGACTTCGGAACTCCTGCTGCTCGTGGTCACCACGCGCCGGCGCCCCAGATCCCAGCCTCCACCCCCGTCCCGGCCCCCGTGAGCCTGCCCAGCTTCCCACTCACCAAGTCTTCCCGACCCTATCTACCTGTTAGGGAAGCTGTGCCGCTTCCAGCCTGCGGTGGGGGTGGGGGGCCACCTACGGGAATCCTCGTATGACGGTATCTACTGAGAAGAACCTGCATCTTACCCAGATGACAGGTGCACCAACCTTTTGGACATTATGGTGGAAAATCTTCAGTTGCCCTTCAAGTCCAGAATAGAGGCCACTGGGGATAGTCAGGGCTGGCTACTTAATTTTCCCGGTGAAATTTGAAAACGGGGTGCCCCTTATTTTAAAAAGATTGAGAACTTAGGGGCACCTACCTGTGCCGTGGGTTAAGCGTCCAGCTCTTGGTTTGGCTCAGGTCGTGATCTCAGGGTGGAGGGATCAAGCCCTGCCCGTGGCTAATGTTCAGTGTGGAGGCTGCTCAGATTCTCTCCCTCTCCCTCTGCCTCTGCCCCTCCCGGTTGTGCTCTCTCTAAAATAAATTAGAGGGGCGCCTGGGTGACTCAGGTCATGATCTCAGGGTCCTGGGATCGAGCTCCGCATCGGGCTCTCTGCTCCGCAGGGAGCCTGCTTCCCCCTCTCTCTCTGCCTGCCTCTCTGCCTACTTGTGATCTCTCGCTCTGTCAAATAAATAAATACAATCTTTAAAAAATTAAGAAAAATAAAATGGGTAAATCTTAAAAAAAAATTGTTTTTTAAGTATCAGAGAATTAAACCAGGCCCAGGGCCCTTCAAAGTGAGGTCCTTGCCTCGGCCTGTGATGGGGGCACAGTACACAGTGCAAAGTGCTCTCTGGGGCAGATCCAGTTCCTTCGAGTACCAGGGGCTGGTTGTAGAGAAAACGCACACCTGCCTTCCTCCTGCGGCTGCCTCCCCTAGCACCGCCCCGCCCTGCACGAGAGTGGGTGGGGGTTATGTGTTTGTTGGATGTTATGTTCCTGGATGAGGATGGGGTCCTCATGAGTCCTGGGTTCAGGACCCAGCACCACCCATTACTTAGTCGGATGGTCCTGGTCAAGTCAATATAAGTGGGTCTATATACTCATTTGTAAAATGAGGACAATAATTATACCTATTTTAAGGTTTTGTTGAGGCTCAAATGAGAATAAACATGTGAGAGTCCTAATGTAACACTGGGTCCATTGAAAATGCTGTTTGGGCCTTTAATACCCAATTGGCCTATTCTATCCTTTGCCTTGCCTTCCCCTCCAGGGACACGAGACCAGCTCATGGTTTCCTTCAGGCCTATGTAACTTGACAGCTTCTTTTGCTCAGTTCACCTGGCTCATTTTTTATAGCTTCAAGAGTTCATCTCCTTTTCCAGTTCTCCCCCAGGCCCATATAGCTGGGTAAGGTGCCCTCCTCCGTGTTCCTCTTCCGCCCCAGGAATGCCTCCACTGTGCCATAGCGTGTAGCACACCTGTATTATTCTCAAGCATGTCACAGATCCAGCTCAGCTCCTCTCCTCAGGACCCTTATGGCCTAGTCTTAACACAGGAGGCACAGTGATCCTCCTAGAACAAGTTGATGTGACTCTTGTCAAAACCTTCCTTACACTTCCCATCTTAGAAGAGAATCCAAAGTCGTTAGCTTATTCAAGTCTCTGCTCTAGCCCTTGCTCCAGTTTATTGCCCTTCCAAACATTCTATGTATTTTTATTATATGTATTGGGTTTCCCCCTCTAGAATGTAACTGCATGAAGGAACGGGGTTGTCTTTTTTCGTTCACCCTAGTGCCTCCAAAACAGCACCTGGCGTGTGGCAGGCACTCAGGATTTACTGAAATAACAAATAAATGCTTCTGTCTCTCTCTTGCCAGAACTGGAATTCTTTTGGGTATAGACCCAGCGTCTTACTCATTTTTGTGGGCTCTGATTTAAATGCTCCAAAAAT
>CM053617.1:60891111-60905304 GCA_028646535.1 Procyon lotor | reverse complement strand
CGGGAAGCCTGCTTCTCCCGCTACCATTCCCTCTGCTTGTGTTCCCTCTCTGGCTGTGTTTCTCGCTGTCAAATAAATAAAATCTTTAAAAAAAAAAAAAAAAAGAATTTCTATGAATCAGTAAGAAAAACAACCCAATGGAAAAAATACATAAAAGACAGTTACTTTGCAGAAGAGAAAACACAAATGGCAAAAACAGAAATATGTTTAACCTCTTAGGAATCAAGAGAATACAAATTAAAAGCACATAAAATATCGGTGTACAGCCACCAAGTTGGCAAACATTTTGAAGTTTGTCCTCAAAGTGTTGTTGAGGACATGAAGCAATGGGACCCCTCCTACCCTGTAAGAGGGTAAACTGGTATGATTTCTAAGGAAAACACTTGGCATCACCCTGTAGCTTAAGGATCTGCACTGGGTTATAACCCAACTTCCTGCCGTATAACCTAGAGAGTCTTACATGTGTGCACCAAGAGACCCATAATAAAAATGCCTATAGCAGCACTGTTTTAAAAGTGAGTAACGAAAAAAAAAAAAAAGTGAGTAACGAGAGGGACCCTGGGGTGGCCCAGTCGGTTGAGCAACTGACTCTTGATTTCAGCTCAGGTCATTACCTCAGGGTCCTGGGACTGAGCCCGCAGTGGGCTCCACACTCAGTGGGCGACCTGCTTGAGATTCTCTCCTTCTGCCCCTCTCCACCCTCCCACTTGCATGCTCTCTCCCTCCCTCTCTGAAATAGATAAATAAATCTTAAATAAATAAATAATAATGAGAAAAGTCTGAGTGAATAAACTTCGGAATATCACTTAAAGGGATCCTATAGAGCAGTGAAAATGAATGAAACTACAAATATACACATGAAAATACATAAATCCTGGGGCGCCTGGGTGCCTCGGCTGTTAAGCATCAGCCTTCAGCTCAGGTCATGATCCCAGGGTCCTGGGATCAAGCCCTGCATCAGGCTCCCTGCTCAGCGGGAAGCCTGTTTCTCCCTCTCCCATTCCCCATGCTTGTGTTCCCTAACTCTCTGTCAAACAAATAAATAAAATCTCTAAAAAAACACACACACACACAAAAAACCAAACAAACCCATAAATCCTCCAAAAATACTGTTAAGCAAAAATAAAATAAAAACCAAAACACAGACCACAGAAGAATTCATCCATCATGAATCCACATATATAAAATTAGTTTAGTAAAACTAAGCCGTATAGTATTTAGAGCTCTGTGTTTCTGTGTATGAGACTAGAAGAAGGGAGTGAGGAATGAGACGGAAAAGGCACATGAGATGCTTCGAAGTACAGCTAGTATTCTACTTTTTCATCTCTGGTGAGTCTGTGAGTGTTCCTTCTATTTTTTTATAACTTGCATAAATATTGCACATTAGTTTATATGTAAGAAATTTTTCATAATTGAAAAAGCAACAACAAAAGCCCTTACTATCTATCATCATCATTATCACTTTATGAAAGAATCTTTTAAGAGCATAAAAGTATAAAGGGCATGGTAACCTTAAATTTAAATAAAAACAAGACTATGTCACCAGTGTGAGAATTCCTACAGAAATAAATAATTCTGTGCTATTAAATTATTCTCAAAATCTTACCATTAAAAAATTAAAAAAAAATTTTTTTTAAAGATTTTATTTATTTATTCGACAGAGAGAGAGATCAAAAGTAGGCAGAGAGAGGGGGGGAAGCAGGCTCCCCGCTGAGCAGAGCCCGATGTGGGGCTCAATCCTAGGACTCTGAGATCATGACCTGAGCTGAAGGCAGAGGCTTTAACCCACTGAGCCACCCAGGCGCCCCAACCATTAAAAATTTTTATACAAGTGGGCGCCTCGGTGGGTGGCTCAGTTGGTTGGGCAACTGACTTTGGCTTGGGTCATGGTCCCAGGGTCCTGGGATCAAGTCCCACATGGGGCTCCCTGCTCAGCGGGGAGCCTGCTTCGCCCTCTCCCTCTGCTGCTACTCTGTCTGCTTATGTTCTCTATGTCAAATAAATAAGTAAAATCTTAAAAAAATTTTTTAGGGCGCCTGGGTGGCTCAGTGGGTTAAAGCCTCTGCCTTCGCCTCAGGTCATGATCTCAGGGTCCTGGGACAAAGCCTCACATCGGGCTCTCTGTTGAGTGGGGAGCCTGCTTCCCCCTCTCTCTCTCTGCCTGCCTCTCTGCCTACTTGTGATCTCTCCTTCTCTCTGTCAAATAAATAAATAAAATCTTAAAAAAAAAAAAAAAAGGAATGCAAAAATTCTCCCCCAAACCCACAACAGCCCTGGATCAAGCCAAGCCTCTCATCCCGAGATGCTATTGTCTACCTGGGCACATCTGCAGGGCTTCCAGCTCATCGGCATGCAGGTGCACATAGGAATGAAGTATGGTCCAGTCCTGTCGATGCCACACCAGGGCCGGCAGCGTCCTGGGGAATGAAGGCAAGAACTCAAATGGTTGCCGGCCCACACATGACTCAGCCCACCCTCCTTCCTCTTCTTCCCCAGAAGGAAACTGGCTACCAGGGGCAGAGGGGAGAGTGAATGCCAGCCGGGCCAATACCTCCAGGCTTCAAGTTAAAGTAATGCAATGTTTTAAACTCTGCTTTTTTTGGGTCAGATGAGCTACAAAAAGCTCAAGGTGAAGTTTCAAAAAGATCTCCGCGATGGCATGGAGTAACGCTTCTAAAGTTTTCCTCCCAACACCTCACTCTGCAAACTGCCACAGAGGAAGTCTGAAGGTAAGATCCAAAGCAGGGCCCCACAAGCAACAAAAATTTTTTAAAGTTCTCATTTCATATTTAAAATTCCGATCAGGGGCGCCTGGGTGGCTCAGATGGGTTGTCTGCCTTCGGCTCAGGTCAGGATCTCCTGGTCCTGGGACCGAGCCCCTCCTGAGCAGGGAGCCTGCTTCTCACTCACCCTCTGCCTCTCCCCCTGCCTGTGCTCTCTCTGTCTCTCTCTCAAACGAATAAATCAAATCTTTAAAAAAAAAATATTCCAATAAAACTTGCAAACTACTTTATGTTTGTTTTTATACAAGTACCCTAAAAACTTCCAGTAATACAGCTCCTGCAGGAAGAGGTGCTGAATTTAACAGTGATTCGGCGAACCCACTGGTGCCCAGCTATGTATTTCAGAAGCTGTGGACATCACAGTTTCAGAAGCATAAATGTAGAGGAAAAGTGTAATTGGGTGACAAAGAGAAGCTTCGCGGGTCAGAGCAGTGTGAAAGTGCTGGCCCTCTCACCCAAGATCTGAGGCAGTCGCAGTCCCAGCAATCATTTCTAATGTGCACACAATGAGCAAGGCGCATGCCAAGTACTTTAAAGAGATTATCTCCAATCCTGACAACAAGCTGACCCCGTGGGCACCATTATCTTCATTTTCCAGATAAAGAAATGGAGGCTTAGAAAGTTTAAGTATCCTGTGTGTGGTCACAGAGCTACAAAAGGTGCCTTCCAGGATCTTAACACAGGTCCTTCTGACTACCAAGCCTTCTTTTTCCCATTTTCTAACCGGTAGCCTCTTGGAGCCTCAATTTTCTCATCCGTGAGAGAGGGCAATAATACTTCCTTGCAGAGTTCTTGTCATGAGCAAATTTAATAATTTAAGGTGACTTACAGGATACCTGGCCCGCAGTAAGTGCAAAAGCTAGGCCCTCCTGCTTTTAAAAAAGAATCTATGAACAAGTTAGATTTGGTAAAGAAAAAAACTTAAAAAAAAAATCTTTGTTACAAAAATAAGAGAGGGGCACCCGGGTGGCTCAGTCAGTTAAGTATCGAACTCTTAATTCGGCTCGGATCATGATCGCAGGGTCTTGAGATTGAGCCCCATGTCAGTCTCCACACTCAGCATGGAGTCTGCTTGTTTCTCTTCCTCCCCTTCTCCCCTGTGTGTGTGCTTTCTTTCTATATATATTCTAATAAATAAATAAAATCTCAAAAAAAAGAGTCTGTGATAAAAGTGAAAAAAAGGATTTTTTAAAACAGGGGTCAGGGGGCGCCTGGGTGGCTCAGTCATTAAGCATCTGCCTTCAGCTCAGGTCAAGATCCCAGGGTCCTGGGATTAAGCCCCACATCAGGCTCCCTGCTCAGCAGGATGCCTGCTTCTCCCTCTCCCACTCCCCCCCGCTTATGTTCCCTTTCTCGCTATGTCTCTCTCTGTCAAATGAATAAATAAAACCTTTAAAAAAAAACCCCAAAAAACGGGGTCAAGAAACAATACCCATGGACTGGCTGTCTGTGTTTACACAGAAAGTGTAACTAGAACACAGGCACACTCATTCATTTATATATGCTCTGGCATTTGGTTGGTTGGGACAGAGACCCTGTGGCCTACAAGCCTAAAATATTTACTGTCTGGCAAGGAAAAGTTCAAACTCCCTGTTCTAAAGTATTTGTATTTCTAAACTTAAGGAAGAATCTGCCTAAGTTCAGTGACCTTGAACTACTAAAGCTCACCTGAAACATTAGACCAAAATGGCATTTCACGCACAGCCTAACACATTCTATTTATACCAAATGTGGCACAGAACAGAGCGCACAGGAACACAGATTGCCCCAAATTGGCTGCCAACAAAGCCTCCACTTTTTAATGACCAGAGACAATACCTGGTGAACTCCTGGACAGCTTCTATTTTGGGGTGATAGACGACAATTCTTTTCTTTAGCATCAGCGCTGTATGTAAGATAACAGTTTCCATTCCAAACTGAGACACAATGTCTTAAAACACAAGAAATTAAAATGTTACCACGTTAAATAATATGTAAGGAAATAAAATTGTTATTGGAAAGGATTCTTTCCAATGAATACCCAGATTCTTTTCTCTACACAGAATACAAAAATATTCTCAATACAGAGAACAAAGAAGCACCCTATGCCCTTGATGGGCATAGGAACAGATGAGCCCTGTCTGCTCCCTGGGACAGATGCTCTAGCAGCCTAAACCCGCCCCCAAGGGATTCTGGGCAGGCTGCACAGATGAAGCCAGAGCCATAAGAAAGCAGAATAAATGATATGAAGGGAACTAGCGTCTTTCTGTCATGAAAAATCCTTAAGTTTAAAAAAAAGTTCACCAACACCTTCCCCCCTCTGCCCCCAACACATACACACGTCATGACTTAGGTCCTTTTGAGACAGCTGGACAAAACCAACACTCCCACAAGGAGGCTTAGAAATGGTCTAGAACAGTAGGATCAAGAGCAGACAGCGGTGTGGGAGGGCGAGAAGGAGAGCTAGCGGGACCCTCAGAGCTCCCCTCTCCTCCCTTTCTAAGGACCTTGAAGTCTGTGACTCAGCCCCGCACTGCCATCTTCGATGTTCCAGCTAGGAGAGAAAGGCGGGCAGGTCAAAGAGGGACACTGGGTCAGGGAGGAGCTCTCCACACGAAAGAAGTAACCGCTAAAATGTAAGGAAAGAAAAACTATGGAAGTCAGCGGAGACTCGAGCTGTGAGACGCAGCTTTCCCGTGAAAGAACAGTTCTGTACCAACTGTCAGAATCCTACGGAAAGGACCACCACAAAAATCTGCTTTCCTACGACAGAGTTCTAATCAAGTAAGGCAATGTAGAAGTTGAACTACCCGACTGTTTGGCAAATAAAAATCACACAGATGAAAGTATACAGGAAGATGGGTTATCAGAGTCTAATGAGGATTGCCCTGGGCGTGGGGACATTATTGTTGTTGGGATGGAACCATCTGGGATGGATTTTTGTTCTGCGCTTTTTTGTTTTTTGGTTTTAGGGGTTTTTTTGGGGGGGTTTTTGTTGTTGTTGTTGTTGTTGTTTTTTACCTTTGATGGAGCCTGCAAGATACGCCTTTCGGGCATCAAAATCCTTGCTAAGGAAAGAGCCATTTTCCTCACTCTGGCATATCCCCTTTGTGAGAACTGCAATGTAACTCTCCATCATTTTAACTGGGCTCCCATGTTTCAGGTACATTCTGTAAGAAAATACAAAAAGCAACCATGCTTTTACTCAGATGAGCCACATAGGGCGATGCAACCCAAGGCTACATGTGGATCTTTGCTACAAAATCTAAATCAACTTGCTAATATACTTCTGAATGCCTGAATCTTTTCATGACATGTCTACTTCTACTAAAATTTAATTTGAAAAAGTGTCAAAAAAATAACCACTCAAGCGACCTTCAACAATTCCTAGAGGGTGACTTTCTCCTTACATCTGGGGAAGCCTGTTATCATCCACTCAGGCAGGAGAATGACCTGTGGACTTTCTGAGGCCCCCTTATTCTTAGAAATATGGTATACTTATCTCTCTGTATGTCTTATGTTCACAAGTGGTGTTTCTAGTCAGAACAACTCTATCTTAGTGCTGGGACTTCCTTTGACAAGGAAGGAGTTTTGCGTTGCTCACAGAGAAAGCACTAATTATAGAACCTATATTTATTATCAGAGTTCCCAGAGGTAGCTATATTTAGATAATTAAGAAACCAAACTCCTTTAAGTTTCTGGCGATAAATGCACTCTAGATCTATTCATCATCAAGTTCCAGAAAATGCTGACAGGAAACTGGCTACATTTATAGCTCATTTGTGAAATCAGTCCCTTCCCCTAAAATCTCTTCCTGTGAATAACTAAATCTAAACTGCGCCTAAGAAGCAGGACTGGGGGGCGCCTGGGTGGCTCAGTGGGTTAAGTCTCTGCCTTCAGCTCAGGTCATGGTCTCAGGGTTCTGGGATCGAGCCCCGCATCGGGCTCTCTGCTCAGCAGGGAGCCTGCCTCCCCCCACCCCCGCCTGCCTCTCTGTGTACTTGTGACCTCTCTCTCTCTGTCAAATAAATGAATAAAATCTTTAAAAAAAAAAAAAAAAAGAAGCAGGACTGGGCCTACTTGGGTCTTTTAGTAGCTAAAGGGATAGAAAACTGGAAAGAAAATAAAATCATGGTTTAAAACACATCAAATTGAAAATTATATTTATTGTACATTAAGTGAAGAAAAGCAAGTGTTTTAACTACTAACCAAATTTTGTCAATCATCGTGTTTTTTAATTTTAATGCACAAATCAAGAAAAAAAGGTAGAGAACAATGGCTGTGGTAAGCTATCAGATATATTAAATAATTGAACCCATGAACTCATACACACATTTCTATATGGAGAAAATGTCTCCATCTGGAGGTTGGGAATAGGGGAAAGAAGGGACTTAGTTTTCATGGTATACCTTTCTGTATTGTTTGCATTTTTTTACTATGTGCCTACATTACCACCACCAAACACACAACACACCATTAAAACTGTAAGATAGATATAATATACAGTAATGGAGAAGGGAAACATAGGAAGGGTAGTAGGGTAAAACTACTCTTTCCATGACAATCCTGGGCCATGAAATACTGAACGGAGGGAGGAATTCCCCCAAAGTCATTCCGTAGGAAAACCACAAAGTGCAACTCAGGGGAACTTATTCCGATGGGACGGCCAAAGGCTGGCATAGACAACTGACATCTACGTGTGCAGGCAACCCAGTTTCTCTGCCACGGCCACTAGCTGGAGGGACGAGAAGATGAAGGGGGTCATGGCAAATGACCCAGACCCCACATAGGGAATGAACCCCTTCATGCGGGCTTCCCACAGCAACTGTGAGCATGCAGAAGGCATGCCTGCCTGCTCCTCTCCTCAGAGATGGAAGGGAGCCCCTCCATGGTAACCTCAGCATCACTGAAAAGTGTTGGTCTATGTGCCTATGTGTGCAAACACATTAGTGAGGAGAGTGTGTGTGTGTGTGTGTGTGTGTGTGCACGCACACGTGCGTGCAGGAGTGTGTGGGTACGTACACAGGTGAGGGCAAGTGTAGTAAGGGGTAGGGGGCAGAGGAGGTGGCTGCCAATAGTTTTGAGTCCTCGTTTCTCCTAAACTGTGACAGAAGAGTCCAGAATGCAACAATGCCATGGTGCTAGAGAAGCCGAGGAATCCTTTGGGCTTCCTCTTGGGCAGGAAGTGGGGTCTAAAGGAACCTTACATCTGGGCTCCAGAGTCTTTCCCAGTGAATTCATTGGGTAACCTAAGCTTGACCCAATCCAATGAAATGGGAGTCCAATATTTGTTCAAAAACAACTTTGCAGTGTTTTTAGCTCAGGGCTTCTGGATGGTGTCTAGGAGATAATAATCTCCTCTTGCATCAGTGCCATAGTAGCAGACAACTGTTTATATTCCACAGTGAACTATTTACCTGGAACTTATCTTCTGAAAGCAAGAAGCCTCTCTTATGATAGCTGGCTCCAAAACCAGTAAAACTTCATTTTGCCAAAATACAACCTACCTGAAACCCTTAAGTAATGAGAAAGTAGACTTCTGCTATAGATAGATAGATAGATGAATGTGCATACACAAAAATGGAAAAAAAAAAATTTATCAGGCTTATAATGAGAAAAACAAAAACAACTCCCTTTGGCTCCCACCCCAAAACTACTTATTGAGCATAAGCCTGAAGGCTGAGGTTGTAATACATAACATTAGAATTATGAATCTATCTAGTGACAACATTAAAAAAACCTTAAAACATGTTAAAGCCCCGATTAAGTAAAAACCAATATCCCTAACAAATAAGAAAGATTTCGTTAACTCTACTGCATATACTTACCAAGGCAAGAAAGCAGATAGGTGTATCTTACAAAATTTTTTTCAACAGCTGGGATGAACCTGAAGTTTACCCGAATCACGACTGACCAGTTAATCAGATTCTCAGCTTCTCAGCATGCCAGCTAAGAAATACTTTCCCGTGCTTTGCATAATTCAAAATACCCATTAATTTTCTCCAAAATGACTCCCACACACAGACTTTGATATATATGAACCAGTTTATCACTTCACCAGCACTTAACTTATCCATCCTGCTAAACAAAGTTCTAAACTGGAAGTGAGTGGAAGCAGCAGACCAAAAGTGGCAAGTGACTCAAAATCCCCAGGAACTGCAATAGTTTGTAAATTGCTTTTTCTCCTCCCTTCTACTATTTTCCCAAATAAGAGGAGCAGTGTCATCAAAGCAGAAGAGAAAGTTCCTCTTTAAAAAACAGTTTCTGGAGGGCAAGTAAAGATTAAGTTGGGGAGGCAGAGGGCTGAAATTTGTTTCCTTGATGAGGAAATCTGCTGTGTAACTATTGAGTAAGATCTTCATTTTTGTAGGATAGCATTTAATACAGTTTTCATACAGACCTACACAATATCCTAGTGAAGGCGGCATATTTCTCTGGGTTAAAATCTTTGGCGGTCAGAACAATAGAAAAATGAGTCACCTGTCCAAAAGAAACAAAAAAGTATACTTTTTAAAGACACTTTCACAGATTTAATTTTTATTACTATATTCTAGCAAACCTCTGTACAAGACAGACTGGCATTAAAAGGAAAAGATCAAAATGTAACCAAGTTTTCACTTGCTTCTTTATACTTTTATGCTTATATATACATGCATATAAAAGACATATATTTACATATACATAAATGCTTAATTTCCTAGATAAGAATGTAATAATTTGAGTTAAAATTTTTTCAAAAACACAAATATATTTTAAGTATCAAAAATGTGAGTTTTCATTTAAATTTCCCTAACCTCATCAAAGCAGAATTAGAAATGCCATGAGACCCACCAATTTATCAATTACTAATTAGTTAAATAGAAGGATAGAAAAGGAAAATACATATAGTAAAAATCACATAGTTCCTTGGGGCGCCTTGGTGGCTTAGCTAGTTAAGCACCTGCCTTGGGCTCAGGTCATATCGTCCTGGGATGGAGCCCCACATCAGGCTTCTTGCTCAGCAAGAGCATGTTTCTCCCCCTCTCTCTGTCCCTCCCCCTTCTCATGCTCTTTCTCTCTCTCAAATAAAATCTTAAAAAAAAAAACCACACACAGTTCCTGAAATTGTCAATTCTCTGTAGAACACCATACAGTCTAAAGCACTGTTAGAAGAAGCTTCATTTATCTATATAAATTTCTGGTAATCGCATACCTATTATTTCCATTAATGAGACAAAATTAAGAACATTATAAAAAGTAAAGCATTTAAGAAATTTATGAATTTAAGAAAATTATTCATTACAAATAATGTGATTTTTAGAAATCATACTTTGAAGTATAAGAACTAGAATCTCTAAAGCTTTCTGTTCTTCAAATCTGAAAAACAGATTTGAAATCAATGTTGCTGTTGTTTGGCGGACTGTAGGCAAAACATAGATAAATCTACTTGAGGATACATTAAGACCTCTGAGCAAGAACTTAATGAACATAAATCAAAGCTTTTATAACACATTGAAAACTATTTTTTTGGCAAATTTACATTTTCTAATTACAAATCTGTTTTGGCTTAAACCTCTAGCAGTTTTATTTTTTTTTAACATTTATTTTGAGAGAGAGAGAGGGCACATGTGAGGGGTGGGGGAGGGAGAGGGAGAGAAGCAGCCCTGGGGCTTGATCTCAGGACCCTGAGATCATGACCTGAGCCAAAATCAAGAGTCAAACATTTAACTGACTGAGCCACCCAGGGGCCCCAAACCTCTAGCAGTTTTAAATAGATGCCTTCCTGTTATTTTAAATGTAATTCCTTAAATTTAAATGGGTATCTTGGACATGCTTCTTATAGTCTGGTTATGTGCTATGAAAGTAGCCCTAGAAGGTAAAGGAAGTCCCCACCCAGGAACATGCAAGGAGCTTAGCCACTTTCTAATATTCCTTTTCTTTGAAAAAAACGTGCCGGTTGCTTGGGATTAGGAAAGCCCACAATGACCACATACTGGATTTCAACATGTCACATCGATACTGTTCATATCAAATGACACACACAAAAAACCTACTGAATACATGAGTTTCCTTAATTTTCCTGTCTATTCTTAATATATCCTTACCATCCACAAACAAATGAAAAAGTGTTCTTAATTATGCCAAGGATAATTTTATCCTTTAAAAGTTTTTAATTATAGAAAAATGCTTCTTTCCACTTTTTAAAATTACAGTCATGACTTTGAAAGTACTTTTACATTTCTAACTCCAACAGAGTATAACCTGGAAAAGGCTTCACTATACCAATCACAGGGTCCGTTACATATTATACACCAACAAATGTTTATAGAATAAATGAGAGTGAAACCTGAAAGGGAACATTCCAAGTGAAAATCATATTTAGTATTTTTGTCAAAAGTGTATTGTGAGCGATAATGTCTAAAGCTAAGTTACTGGAATAATGTGACATAGCTTTAAATATTTTTGGCTGTTTGATCTTTATGCGGTCATACCTTTATCAAAATGGAAGAATCTGGAACTTCGATTGTTGTGATATAAAACCATGTTCTTCTGTACTGACCAAAAACGAAGGGATGGAGAAGTTTGCTCTCATCTGTAAGGCAGCATTTTCTCAGCAGTAAATTCCTTAAAGTTGCTGTCGTGGAAGGATAACACCACACCCACAGAACTTCTCCATTTGTGTCCTTTTCTACGGTGGAAAGATGGTCACTGTGAGAATGTCAAACAGCAGCAAGGAAGTGAATTGATTGGTTACTCAGAAGCACCTAGTGGAGTCAGTTTCAACATTCCATTTCACAAAGCATCCCGGAGCATGTGGGACCCCACATTCCCACCTACCTCTACTGGTCAAACTACCTAGCTCTCCTGATCTTGAGTCTTAGGGCACCTGAGTAAAAAGCTTTTATTAACAAATCATGAATGAATATTTAGTCTTACAGCTTCGGTAGAGGTCTTCCCCTATAACCTTCCCCTCCCACACAAATTCATAAACTCATCATGACATTTTTATCTAGTGAGAAGGATCTTTAATAAAAATATAAGGGGTTGTTAAAAACAAAACTAGAGATGAAGAAAATGGTGAAATCTCTCTTAAGTCACATTACATACTGCTTGTGCAAATTCTGTATTTAAAATAGTAATGGTAATAATAATGGTTATGCCATCATGTATGTAGTTTCATCATCAAATCGAACACCTTAATAATGTAGCCAAACTTTAGAAAAACAGTTACTGCACATATAGCGGTAAGGATGGATTTTGATCTATTCTATAGGTTTAAAAAAAAAAATCTTTTATTATGAAATATATCAAGCATATAGGAAAAAGAATTTTAAAAAACGAATTCCCCCATCTCCATCATTCATCTCCAGCAACCAGACACACCTGCCTCCTCCTCCTTTCATAAGGGGGAGGGAGAGCTCTTCCCCACCATTATTTTGAAGCAAATCCCTTTTAAATACGTGTCCATATGAAAAATAACAAAACCTGGTGAATTGAAAATGATTATAAGTCATTTTCGTCTTTGCTGTTACCAGATAAAGTCAGAATTTAACCCAACCTCATTCAAAAGTACCTTCAAGTAGGCCTAAGATGCCTGAAATAATTAGGTTTTGTTTTGAAGCAGTTTGAAAATCACACCAGAGATAAATACAGGAAGCCCTTCCCAGACAAATGTACTCCTTTGAGACACTGAAAATACAGTTTTGCTAAAAGCAAGTAATGTTCTTCTACACTAGAGGAATAGAATGTTTAGGTGTTTAAAAAATCTCAATAGAATATTATTTCAAAGGACAACGGCACGCAGGGAACCGACAGTCATTCAAAGCAACCCGGTGCCCGCTGCCACCTTTGGGATGAATGGTTCCTTGAAACACCCAACCCTGAAACACTGCACACGGCTCAGGCACACCCAAAGATCCCAACGCACTTCCTCAACCACTATTTCCTCAAAACTAACCGGGATCCCACCATATGTGATTGTGAGGACACTCCGGCTACATGCATGAGCTTTATCTCACGATGCAGGATTCCTCCACTATTAAGAGTTGGGGCTCCGCGGCTAGACTGCAAGGGTCCCAAACCTGGCTCCACCACTTCCTAGCGTGCGTCCGGCACAAATGATACTCTGGGCCTCCAACTGCTTCTCCAAAATGTGGCCATCAAACATTACCTACACCCCCCGGAGCCGTGGTAGAAGTTTAATGGGAAGTAATTCGTGCCTAATGCTCAGCACTCGGGCCGGCACAGTGAGCCACCGAGAGTCGAACCGCTCATCCACATCATCGGGGCCAGCCGGGGGCAGGGCAGACAGTCACGCGCGGCTCCCCCACGCTCAGAGGTCGGCCCGGCAGTCTCCCAGCGGCTCGGCCCTCGACTTTCCACCCAGCCCCCGCCCCCGCCTGTGCGGCGGCCCCCTAGCAGCCTCCGGAGCTCTGTCACCCTCGATGTCCGACCTCATTTGCAGCACGGGGCATCCGGAAGGAAGCCCGGGTCCCTCCGCCCCACTGCCCGGCCAGGGCGGGTCCCCCGCGAGACGGGCCCAGGGCGACTGGCCGAGTCCCCGCGCCAGGGAGGCCGGGCCCCGCAGCCCCCGGCCCAGGCCCAACCGAGAGGGGGGCCGCGACCTCCTCACCGCAGGTGGCGCCGGAGACCGCGGGAGCAGAGACCACCCCGGCCCAGGCGGAGGCGGAACTGGGGCGCGGGCCTGCGGGGCAGGGTGCCTTCGTCCTCACCGATCAGCCCGACCCCGAGCATCAGCTGAGTGTCCGCCGCCTCAGCCGCAGCCATTTTCCGCCGCCGCCGCAGCAGCGCACCGCTCCCAGCAACCCGCTCGCAGGCCCGCCCCTGCTCCCGGGCAACGTCCGCCCGCCGGCCCCACCCGCCTCCGAGACCCCGCCTCCAGGGCCTCGCCTCCTCCCCGGAGGCCCCGCCCTTGACTCGCCTCAACTTCCTGCTCTGCAGCTCGCCTTCAGCCCTGCGGCTCTTTACCCTCAGAAAACAATCTCAGCCTCCGCCACCTCCCTCACGTCCTCTAATCCAGATCTTCTTAAACCCTCTCCTCAAACTACTCCAATCTTCCCTCCACTCCTCAGCCTTTTCTCATTCTACCTCTGCCCACCAAGCCAGCTAAAAAGAGGCGTCCTGAATGTGGAGGAAGGGTCTTCGTCCGTCCATCCATCCAGTCAGTCAGTCATCCATCCCTCCCGCCCATAAAAAACAAAACTGAAGATTTGAAAAGACTTTGGCAATACAGGGGCACCTGGGTGGCTCAGTCGTTAAGCGCCTGCCTTCGGCTCAGGTCATGATCCCAGAGTCCTGGGATCGAGTCCCACATCGGGCTCCCTGCTCTGCAGGAAGCCTGCTTCTCCCGCTGCTGTTCCCTCTGCTTGTGTTCCCTCTCTCGCTGTACTCTCTCGCTATGTTTCTCTCTGTCAAATAAATAAAATCTTTA
>CM053617.1:60797745-60882833 GCA_028646535.1 Procyon lotor | reverse complement strand
CAGGTCATGGTCCCAGGATCCTGGGATTGAGCCCCAAGTTGTGCTCCCTGCCCAGAAGGGAGCCTGCTTCCCCCTCTCCCTGTGTTTGCTGCTTCCCCTGTCTCTGCTCACGCTCTCTCTGCCAAATAAATAAATAAAATCTTAAAAAAAAAATAAAAATAAATAAAGATTTTATTTATTTGAGAGAGAGAGAGAACATGAGCAGGGTGGGGGGCAGAGGGACAAGCAGACTCCCCGCTGAGCACGGAGTCAGACATGGCACTCTATCCCCGGACCCTGAGATCGTGACCTGAGCCAAAGGCAGGTGCTTAACCAACTGAGCCACCCAGGTGCCCCTCTTTCCCCTTTCTATTCTCTCTTTGGAGAGAAGTCACTATGCCCAGCCCACACTTAAGGAGTGAGGCATAACGCTCCACCTCCTCCAGGACAAAGTATCTATGTAAACTGTTTGAATTCTCCCTGGGAAATGTGTCTATTCTCTCCCATTTATTTCCTTATTCAAATGTTGTGCATATGTGCTCGCTTCGGCAGCACATATACAAATGTTGTGCATATTGGTGTGGACTCCTTGCATGTTTTTGTGAACCGTTGCCCTATTATCGGCACAGGTTCTGAAATCTCTCCTGGCTCCTCTCACAAATTGCTCTTCCTGTTGTCATCTCCTCTCTCCTCTTTTCTTTTCTTCCCCAGCAGCCACCCCTCTATTCTCTCTCTCTCATCTCAGCCCTTCCCTACTTGAATCTCCTACTGGTGTTCAGCTGTCCAATTGCCTTATGTACCTAAGAAAGAATAGGTGGAGAAAAGGGCGAGACCAGGGGCAGATGCCCACTAGTCAGCAGACTACTTTAGCAGACGGGACAGAAAGAGGCTGTGAATGTTGCATGCACTGATTACTTGGTCTCTCTTATACGTACATATGTGAAAATGATTTGTAGCGAGCTTATATCGGGGACTGTGTGAAGAGTGTTACGGGTAGTATCTCCTTCAACCCTCAAACAACTCATCATGCCTATTTCACAGATGAGAAAATGGAGGCTCGGTGAGATTACAAGTCCAATACCCTAGTGCTAAGAAATGGCAAAGCTGGGTTTCTTTTTTTTTTTTTTTCTTTTTTTTAAGATTTTATTTATTTGACAGAGAGAGATCACAAGTAGGCAGAGAAGCAGGCAGAGAGGGGGGGAAGCAGGCTCCCTGCTGAGCAGAGAGCCCAATGCGGAGCTCGATCCCAGGACCCTGAGATCATGACCTGAGCCGAAGGCAGAGGCTTTAACCCACTGAGCCACTCAGGCGCCCCAGCAAAGCTGGGGTTTGAAGCCATCTGGCTCCAAATGTGACATGCTTATGGGCTGAACTGAGATGCATTTATAATTCTAAATTCCTTAGGAAATGAAGCTTACCCCCTAGTTCTAAAAACACTAGTGCGGAGTACTATAACATGTGTTTGTAGTCTCAAATTCCTTCCATAGGGCTTTTGCCTAACAGTCTTGATTTGTATAGTTAAACCTTACACAGTCTTGCCCTTTCCTTCCACTGAGTTGTGCTTTTGTTTTCATTTCATGCAAAGCAGTCATTTTAAAATTTTAGACTCTACTTGACTTTTGTTTTTCTTTCTCCAGAAATTAATATGGGGAAACCTGGGGCGCCTGGGTAGCTCAGTGGGTTGGGGCCTCTACCTTCGGCTAGGGTCATGGTCTCGGGGTCCTGGGATCGAGCCCCGCCTCTCAGCTGAGCAGAGAGCCCACTTACCGCTCCCCCCGGCCCCCTCTGCCTCTTTGCCTGCTTGTGATTTCTCTCTGTCAAATAAATAAAATCTTTAAAAAATATATGAGGAAACCTGTCTCTGTATTAGTTTTCTATTGCTGTGTAACAAATTCCTATAAACTTAGTGACTTAAAACAACACTAAATTTATCGGCTCACAGCTCTATACACCGGAAGTCCGAGCGTGGCACGACTAGGTCTCTGCTCAGGCTGTTGCCAGGCTGAAGTCTGGGTGATGGCAAGGCTGTGTTGCTTCCTGGAGGCTCTGCAGAAGAATTTCCCTTGAAACTCAGCAGAGTTGTTGATGGAATTCAGCTCCTTGCAGCTGTGAACTGAGGCTTCTGCACGCTAGCTGGGACTTGTGTGGGGGCTGCCCTCAGCTACTAGAGCTTGCCCACATCTCCTTGCTATGCAGCTCCTTCCATTTATCCTCTCCTGTTTTGAATCTCTTACTTCCTCTGCCTCAGACCTCTACACTTGGATTTGTAGGGCTCATGTGATTGGTTAGACCCACCCAGATAATCTCTTCTGAAAGTCAACTATGATGTATAATATAACCTAATCACAGAAGTAACACCCATCTTGTTTGTGGTCTCAGGTATTATATAGGGCATGCACGATCAGGGGTGGAAACCTTGTGGACATCTTAGGATTCTGCCGACCAGTCTCCATTCCTTTATTTATTCACACATCACATATTTACAGAGCACTTGACCCATGCCCAGCATACTTCTGGGCGTTGGAGCTACAGTGCTGAACACGACAAACTTGCTCCCTTAAAGCTTACCATTTAGTGTGGTGGTGGTGGTGGGGGGGGTGGACCAAGGAGACAATGAACCCTATCCATTAGTGATAAACGCTCTGCTGAGAATTAAAATAGGGTAGTCTTAAGCTTTAGACTGCACGGTCAGGAAGGGGCTCTCCGAGGAGGTGCCATTTTAGTTGCTTCGTGAGAAGATAACACAATTAAAAGGTCCATGTGATTGTCTAATATCCACAAGCCCAAGATGAAAGCCCACACCCTGTGGTTCCAGGGTTCCTTCTAATCATGTTTTACACATTTAACAGAGAAGCCTATTTTCAAACCACACCCTAAGCCACTCTGTAGGTTGTCTTACTCATTCTGCTCTTGGCCCTGGATGGTTTGTGTAGCTTTGAGCAGAGTCTCCTAAATTACCAAGCAGGAGCTAGGCTGTGCGGCATGACAATGATATGTGCGACTATGTAGGCCAATTCCCCCAAACATGCTTCTCTTCTTCCCCTCAGACTGCTCCTGGAGTCTGGCAGAGTATTAACGGGTGAAGACTCCCGAATGGAAGATGCATTTCTCCCAATAAATAACAAGTGCTGCCAGGACACGTCCTGCTAAAAATATACTCCATTAAATCTGCATTCCGATTTCCTGCTTAAAATTTGCACAGCCAAGGGGTGAATGGGTGGCTCAGTTTGTTAAATGTCTGCCTTTGGCTCAGGTCATGATCTCAGGGTCCTGGGATCGAGCCCCACATCGGGCTCCCTCCTCAGCAGGTCATCTGCTTCTCCCTCTCCCTCTGCCACTCCCCCCAGCTTCTGCACTCTTCCCTCCCCCCCAAATAAATAAATAAAACCTTAAAATAAGAATAAATAAATAAATATGCACAACCTAAAGGTTCAGTGAGAACTGCCTGACCCTGGCATAGTACACCCCACACCTACTCTTGGAACACTACTGTTGAAAAGATTTCCAACCCTCATTGGACACTTTCAAGGTTAAGAATACAAGAGTGTAAGGTTTTGGACTTTCTTTATCATCAGGAAGGTGGAACCATCAAGGTGCTCTGAAACATACACTGAGCAAATACTTTCTGGTTACTGACTATGTGCCGGGTTCTGTCTTTGCAGGAGGCTTGCTTTAATCAACAAAGTCATTTTTTCAACAAATATTATTGAGGGGTGCCTGGGTGGCTCAGTTGGTTAAACAACTGCCTTTGGCTCAGGTCATGATCTTAGGTTCCTGGGATCGAGCCCGATATGGGGCTCTCTGCTCAGTAGGGAATCTGCTTCTCCCAGTCCCCCTGTTTCTCCCTGTCCCTCTGCTTCTCCTTCTCCCTCTGCTTTTCCCTTTCCCTCTACTGATTCTCCTGCTTGTGCTCTCTCGCTCATGCTCTCTCTCTCTTACATAAATGAATAAAATCTTTAAAAAAAAAATCCAAATATTTATTGAGTGCTTACTCTATGTCGGACACTATTATAGATTTTAGACATATAGCGGTTGAGCAAAACAGACATTAATTCCTGCCTTCAACAATCTTATATTCTAGAGGGGGTAAATGATGAAATATATCAATGACATAGTGATGACTAAATAAATTCTGTGGAGGAAAATCAAGAAAAGGTTGTTTGGAAATATGGAAGGAAGGGAAGTTATTATTACTTTAAAGAGCTAAGGAGGGATGCCGGGGTGGCTCAGTGGGTTAAAGCCTTTGCCTTCGGCTCAGGTCATGATCTCAGGGTCCTGGGATTGAGCCCCACATCGGGCTCTCTGCTCGGTGGGGAGCCTGCTTCCCCCCCCGCACCCCCCGCCTGCCTCTCTGCCTACTTGTGATCTCTCTCTCTCTGTCAAATAAATAAATAAAATCTTTAAAAAAAAATAAAATAAAGAGCTAAGGAAAGACAGCCCTGAAAAGGTGACATTGGCCTGGCATGGGAGGAAGGGGGGAGGGGAAGGAGTTGTATAGGATCTTGTGTATAGGATCATTGTAAAGACTTTGACTTTGACTGCCTGAGCTGGACAGCCATAAGGGCATCTTGATTAGGGGACTGACATAATCACCTACCTTTTGTTTTAAAAAATCCCCCTGCTTGCTATGGTGGAGAGTAAAGAGAAGGGGTCAAGGGGAAGTAGAAAGATGAGTGAACAGGTTATTACATAATCTGGGTGAGACAGACCATGTGGAGGTGGTAGAAATGGGATTGGCTGATGGACTGATTGGATGTGGGGCTGTGGCAGAAAAAGTAGAGTCAAGGATATCTCCAATATTTTTGGTTTAAGCAACCGGAAGAAGGGGGTGGCCATAATTTACATGGGGAAGATGAAAGGAGAGGCTGGTGGGAGGCCAGAGAGACCAGGAGTCTGGTTGGGGGCAGGTTGGGTGTATGCTGTATGTCAAACACTTAATGGATGTGCCATTTACTCATTGGGGTATGAGCCTGGGTTTCAGGAGAGAGGTAGAGCACTGGTGATGTAAGTTTGTAACTTCTAAGCACAGAGATGATGTCTACAGCCATGCGCTAGAACCAAGGGATGGAAGCAGTGAGAGGAGGGCAGAAGTCCAGGGGCTGAGCCCTGGGGGCTTTCCAATGTCAGAGGTCAGAGCGATGAGGAGATGCCAGGTCAAGGAGACAGAGGAGGAGTCAGAGAGGTAAGAGGAAAATCAGGAAGAGGGGATCTTGGAAGCCAAGTGAAGAAAGTGTTTCAGGGAGGCTGGAGCGAAGAGCCTGCTGTATGAGAAGAGATGGAATCCAGGGCACCAGTACAACAGGCTGGCTTTAGACAGGAGCACAGGCCGAAGGGTAACAGGAGGGAGGCAGAGTGTAGAGGACAGGAGCAGGGGCCGGGTAGATGGCAAAGTGCAGAGGCACGTTCTCTTCTAACTGCTCCACTGTGTGCAGGGCTACGGAAAATGAGGCCATCAGCTGAGGGCAGAGGATTGGAGAGACGAAAAAGTATGACAGTCATCGGGAGAATGCGGGCACAGCCTCGAGAAGTAGAGTAGTAGGACGGCTGAGGAGCAGCACGGTGCCTGTTGAGGCTTGTGGTCATGAATTTAAAGTGGGACTTGTCGCTACGGTTGTGTATTTTTCCCCAGTCATACTGGACTGTGGGCAAGGAACAGTAGGGTGTTTGGATTGGCTAGGGTTGGGGCCAAATAAAGGGAAAGCCGAGCGAGGGAAGAACTAAATGATGGAATCCAAGTTGGGTGTGGGGGAAACAGAGGACACGAGGGGTGGGGAGCAGGGTGAAAAGGAAGTAGGATTGATGACCGGATTGCAGGTTCTTCAGGCAGCAGGATTGTTGGGGACTGTGGTGCACTGGAATGAATGAGAACATGAGATACCTGAAATCAAGATCTGGAAACTGAGAGAGCTAGTGTGATAAGATGGAGTGTAGGGGTCAGCAAACAGGGCCTAGGGGCTAAAGTTGGCCCACTGCCTGTGTTTATGCAGCCTTGAGCTAAGAATAGTCCTTAGGGGCGCCTGGGTGGCTTAGTCGTGAAGTGTCTGCCTTCAGCTCAGGTCATGATCCCGGGGTGCTAGGATAGAGCCCCGAGTTGGCTCCTTGCTTAGTGGGGAGCTTGCTTCTCCCTCTCCCACTGCCCCTGCTTGTGTTCCCTCTCTGGCTGTGTCTCTCTCTGTCAAATAAATAAAATCCTTTTTTTTTTTTTTTAAAGATTTTACTTATTTATTTGACAGAGAGGAGAGAGATTACAAGTAGGCAGAAAGGCAGGCAGAGAGAGAGGGGGAAGCAGGCTCCCCGCTGAGCAGAGAGCCCGATGCGATTCGGGGCTCCAATCCCAGGATGCTGGGATCATGAGCTGAGCTGAAGGTAGAGGCTTTAACCCACTGAGACACCCAAGTGCCCCATTTTTTTTTTTAAATAAGAACAGTCTTTCCTATTTTTTAGTCATTACATTTATATATTTTTTAAATTTTTAATTCCAGTACAGTTAACATATATTATTATCACATTCATTTCAGATGTACAATAGAGTGATTCACCAATTCTATTTATGTGACAGAGAGAGAGAGAGATCACAAGTAGGCAGAGAGGCAGGCAGAGAGAGAGGGGGAAGCAGGCTCCCCGCTAAGCAGCGAGCCCAATGCGGGGCTCGATCCCAGGACCCTGAGATCATATGACCTGAGCCGAAGGCACAGGCTTTAACCCACTGAGCCACCCAGGTGCCCCAGCTTTTACATTTTTAAAAAATATTTTATTTACTCATTTGAGAGAGAGACCCCAAGCTGGGTTGGCAGGGGACAGAGGGAGAGGGAGAAGCAGACTCCCAGCTAAGCAAGGAGCCTGACACAGGACTTGATCTTAGGACCCCAAGATCATGTCCTGAGCCAAAGGCAGATGTTTAACTGACTGAGCCACCCAGGCGCCCTAGTTTTTACATTTTTAAATGTAATATACATGCATATATACAGATTATTCTTTCAACAAGAACAGTTCCTTCAAGAATTGAAGATATGGCCTCCTGGCCTGCAAAACCTATAATATTTACCACCTAATCCTCTGCAGAACAAGTTTCCTGACTCTTAGTCTAGACTCTAGGGTATCACCATGTGTGTGAGTGAGTGAGTGAGGTAAGGTAAGGTAAGGTAAGGTAGAGGACATGATTGTGAAGGCCAGATGGCCAGGATATTGGCAGGATCAACCACTAACAATTATGACAATTGTGTTGGAGAATGACAGAGAGTTAGAAGTAAGAGTCAAGGAATGAGGGGTTGTGACCTGGGATCTGCAGAGGTCTAAAGAGCACTGTCACATAGAGGAATCACATGTGGTCTAGTCTGATGGCATGAAGTTCAATATTCACAGTTCAAGGGAGGAGAGAGAATGCTCTAGAAGTAGGGAGAGCGAAGAGCTGGTCAGTCACTGATCCACCTCCAGGCACCAGTGGTTTGAGAGAGGACTACAGCCACCAGCTTCAGGGGCAGCAGGGAGCCCAGAGATGGCCTAGGTGCCCGAGTTAATGGTGGCCTGAGCAAAGAGCACAAGGGAAGGAGCAGTTAAGTCAGCCCCCCATTGGCTGAAAGGATCTGCAGGGGAAGTCTTTGAGCTGAGGCTTAAAGTATACACAGGGGTTGGTCAGGTAAGAATGGGTGGGATAGGAAGAAGAGAAGGGATATACAGGTGTAGAAAAGCATGATCTATTTGAATACTGACCTCACAAAGTCACAAATGAACTTTGGTACAGCTGGACATTCAAAACCAGTGCAGTTAGGAGCTTTGAGTGAAGAGCATTATGGTTTCTTCTTCAGTATTTGCGTGCTGGGGCTCAAGTAGATTGAGAGCCCCATGTAGATAGGTAGATGTTCTACAAATGAAAGAAGACACGCCTTGAACTTTGACACTTGTTACTTTCCCACAGGTATAGCAGAAACTGTTTTATATAAATCTTTATATGGGGATTCATTCACTCATTTTCTCTCCAGCATTTTTTGAGAGTATCTCATCTACCGGGCACTGGGGATATAGTGTGAATAACACAAAAGCTTCCACTCTCTGAGCTTGTAGTCTGCAAGTAATTACATTGGTGTATGATCAGTGCTAAGATGGGATGATATTGATGCTCCATTACTTGGCATCTAAACTAGTCTGGGGACTCAGTAAGAATCCTGGAGGAAATGACAATTAATGTGGAGAAATATGTTGTTGTTGAGAACAAGGAATGGGTGGTGATGGTAAATGTCCTAAGGGAGGTGATGGCAGTCCTTGGGTTGGAGGTGGAGAAAAGGCAGTTTAAGGCACTGAGACATTGAGTGTGGTGAGAGATGGATGGACCCGGAAAGACGACAGGGGCCTGGACTGGAGTGGTGTCTCCACCTTCAAGAAGCCTCTGGCAAGTGTTCGAAGTCTTTCTCCTCTCCAGGCTACCAAGTCCAAGAAGGCAGGAACCAAGTCTGTCCTGTTCACTGCCTTGCACCTCTCTAACAGGAGCTTAATTCTGGTACCTGGCATGTGGTAGGTACTTGATAATGGTTTGTTGAAGGAATGTGTAATTGTGAACCATAGTCTAACACTCTGAAACTGTCAGTTTCAGTGTAAATACCTTCATCCCAGCATTCTTATAAACAAAATGACGAATGTGAAAGCATTTTGTGAACTATAAAACATGAGGGGCGCCTGGGTGGCTCGGTTGTTAAGCGTCTGTCTTCGGCTTGGGTCATGACCCCAGGGTCCTGGGATGGAGCCCGGCATCAGTCTCCCTGCTCAGCAGGAAGCCTGCTTCTTCCTCTCCCACTCCCCCTGCTTATGTTCCTTCTCTCACTGTTTCTCTCTGTCAAATAAATAATTACAATCTTCTTTAAAAAACAAACAAACCCTATAAAACATGATAATTGACTTAAATCTATATTATGTTGCAAATATGTACAATGTAGTACTACTTTTGTGCCCCTAAGAGCAGTTTTTTCTTTTTTTTGAGATTCTTATTTGCTCTACTCAAAACCTCAAAACATCATATTAGAGAAATTACCCAGTTATATGTAGTACAAAAGTAGCTTGATTAGGGAAAAAACCTTCACCAGCTTGATCACTTCCTTTTACCACTTCCTAAAGTGGTTTCTAGCATATTCAGGTTACTCGTTTTCTACAAAGTGAGAATTAATCAACAACAAGTAATTTTGCTCTTCTCCTGGTTCAGAATAGATCCTATCTTGCTCCTCATTGTGAACTCATCCATCTCCACCAGTGAAACATGAACTCCTTGAAAACAGGCAACTTGCATCTTTTATCCCCAGCATTATGGCTATTAGCTGGTACTTCATACCTACTGGCTGAATTTTTTAAATTTATTTTTTAAAGATTTTATTTATTTATTTGTCAGAGAGAAAGAGAGAGCACAAACACAGGGAGCAGCAGTCAGAGGAAGAAGCAGGCTCCCCGCCTAGCAGGGAGCCCGATGCATGCAGGACTCTATCCCAGGACCCTGGGATCATGACCTGAGCTGAAGGCAGATGCTTAACCAACTGAGCCACCCAAGCATCCCCTTCTATTGGCTGAATTTAATAAAATTTGTTCTGGAAGTTGAGACTTCACAAATACAGTACTACACACTAATTGTACTTAATGCGCTTAAATGATCATTGGTTATTATAATACCAAATGCTTTATCTACTTTAACTTGAGAGAAAGGAATGAAGATGGAGAAATACTGAATTTCATTTTTTGCTCCGATTTTCTAGTGCTTGTCTTGTTTTAGGTCTACCACATAATAAGTAATAATCAATGAGATTATTTTACTATCTTCTTCAAGATGTGAAAATGAAAAGAATGTTGGAAAGCTTTTTCTGATATTTAGGTCAGGTTTCCTTTCATTTTATTCTGTTACATTTCTCTATGGCCTACTAAATAGTTTTCTATCTAGAGCATTTAAAAGCTGTATTTGCTCTTATGTTTAGCTTTTTAATTTTGACTTAATTATTGCATACACAAACAAGTCTTTTGATCCTTCCCCATAAAACAGTTTATATAGCTTCTTAGTATTTGTTACTCAACTCTGGCTCTTAATTTGGGGGAAGTAAGTTTAGACATTTAAAGTGGCCCAAGAATCTTGGAGGAAGAACTCTCTGAAGTTAATTTTTAAATAACCTTTTTTAGAATCTGTGATGTATCCTTTATCTTCTCTGCATTTCCCAAGGTTTCTTTATAGGGATAAATTAAATTAAATAGAAAAACCTCTTTGCTGAGGCAGAAAGAATGAGGGGAAATGCTTTTTGTGTGTATGTGCTGTGGATTCCTTGTTCCCCTGATACAGTACTGTCATTCATTCACATAGTCCATGCATTATTACAAAATGTGTGATAAACTTGCAACAATTTATTCCACTGCTGCTTTCTGAATTTTTCTTCTGAACTCATCTTAATTTCATACCTAGGGATTGAGTATTAGATTTAGTTTAAATGGCTTTCAAGTTCCAGGTGTACTAGTTATTGATCGAATATTAAAATTGTAGATCAACAATAAAAGACTGTAGCAAGGGGCCCGAGAAATTGATTCCCCCCAACTAACACTGGTTTTTCTTGTTTCTTTGCGATGGGTGCTGTAATGTAAAGGTTAAAACACTTCCTTGTATCTTCGAACATGCAAAGTCTGTTTTGATGCAGGACTTCTGCCTTCTTATCAGTTTATTGTCTCCAGTCTGTCCCCGTCTTTCAGGTCTCAGCTCAAAACTCACCTTCCCTGAGGGCTCCCATCCTCCGGACAATCTTTGTGTCAGCAGCTTTTTAATTTTAACGATATGAAATAAGCTTGCTAATTTATTTACCGCGTCCCTCCTCCCTCTGCTAGTCCGTCAAGGGACAGGTCACTACTATTAACCAGTGGTGAGCAGCGCTGGCCTAGCGATAGTTGCTCAATGCATTTCCCATAAACGAATATATACGGCATTTTCATTCAGCGGCGACAGATCATTCCTTGGGCGAATGGGACCTGACTGTAACTTTGCATGACTCCGCACAAAGCGCGTCCAAAATCTGTGCACACGCCTTCTTTCTCGCCAGGCAGAGACTGTGACACAAGTATCACCTTTCCCACCCTCATTCTCGCTCAAGGAGAGAGGGGCCTGAGAACCTTCTCCCGTAGCTTTTCCGCGAGGAGGTGGGAGGGGGAACCGGCGCGCGCGGAGAAGGCCTGCCGCCGCCACGTCAGCCGGCGCGTGCGACGGCAGCGCGCCTGCGCGTGGAGGACCGCCCCCCTACATCCGGGGCCTGGGCGGTGGCGGCGCCGCCGTGCGGGGGTCACGTGGCTCCTTCCTTTCCGTCTCTGGCCGGCTGGGCGCGGGCGACTGCTGGCGAGGCGCGTGGAACCTCGCGCTGGTTCCCCTTCGTCTCCTCTCCCGGCCCGGGGCACTAAGGAGTTCGCTGACGCCGGGTGAACTGAGCCTGCCGCCAAGATGCCGGCCTATTTCCAGAGGCCGGAAAATGCCCTCAAACGCGCCAACGGTGAGTAGGGTAGGGGATCGGGGCGCGCCGGGCTGGGTCGGCCCGAGGCCTCGGAGGTCGAGGGGCCCCGGCCTGCTTCTCGCTGCTCCGCTGCCCGCCTGCGGCCGGAGAGGTGGTCGATGCGACCTGCCCGCCGCCGTCCCGGCCCGTCTGTGGGCATGGTTTCTCTTCTCGCTCCAACGGACCCGGGCGGGTGGGAGGTGCGGAGCCAGGAACCGTCGCTCTGGGGGCCCTTCCTTTCCCCCGCCCCCTCCTGGTGCGTCTCGGAGGCCGCGGTCCCGGAGACAGGTTTCCGGGGCCCGAGTTCCTTACCCCTCTTGACCGCCTCCGCCCGGCGCCCCAGGCCGCCGGGCTCTCGGTTGCTTAGGCCCCGCGCCCCCAGCCGCCATCTGGGAGTGCCGGGGAGGAAGAAACATGGCTCCCTCCCGGGGACAATGCACGCGAGAACCTCGACTCCACCTCCTGCCGGCGCCGGGAGCAGGGCAGTCCCACCTCCGGCCCTCCTGCAGACACCTCCGACCCCCAAATCCAGCGCCGAGCTTTGCTGGGTCAGGGTCCACTTACCCTTTTCCCGTCACTATATCTCCGCTTCGGAGACTCTGACCCATTTAACCTGTTATCTGTTTTTTCTGGCATTGATTATTGGCAGCCCCAAAGCCCATTCCTAATCACGTGAAGTTGGGAACAGAGTTAATACTGTAAGAGAAGGACTTGAAGTTCTCTCTTAAAGATAACGAAATTGAGGTCTGGAGAGAATGTTTACCCAAGGTCACTCGGAGTTAGTTGTTGAGCTAGGAGACTAGAACCAAGGTCTCTAGACTTTCAGATCAGACGTTTTTTCACCACAGCGCTACTGCCTGCGATTTTTATTTCTAGGTGTACTTAAGCTACGGGCCCTTTCGGGAAAACTTGTGCGTGTGCTGGTCTATTCAAGAGGCATTTATTACGTTGGCATTATTGGGGTGCAAATGTATCATGCATTGCTCTGGTTTTTAAAAACTTTCTCGTTTGGAGTTTTTTAAGCCCAACAATTTCTAAGTGTGGAGGGCGTCCACGGCTCTTATTTTCACCCTTTATCTACCCAAACAAGTTTTGGTTCTTACCCATGTTGTAGGTGGATATACCTTGCCTATTACAGTGTTATGTTTATGGAACTTATATTGTTTGTTTGAAAATTTCTCTTATGAAAAGTTCAATTTCAGTCAATACATAAAGTTAATACTACTGATAACTTGTCAGGACTAAAGCTGTGTTTGTCACATGGTTGTTATTTTAAAAGTAACAATTTGGGGGTTGAGAAGTGTGGAATATGATAATTCCACAATCTTGGGAATAGAGTACAGTAATTGTTTTAAAAATCAGTTAAAACTACAGTTTATATCTGATGACTACTCATTTTAACCAGTGATCTAATGGTTAGAACAGGCAAGAATTAAGAATCTTAATTTTCTTCTTCTTCTTTTTTTTTGGGGGTTAAGATTTTATTTATTTGGGGCGCCTGGGTGGCTCAGTGGGTTAAAGCCTGTGCCTTCAGCTCAAGTCATGATCTTAGGGTCCTGGGATCAAGCCCCACATTGGGCTCTCTGCTCAGCAGGGAGCCTGCTTCCCCCCTCTCTCTGCCTGCCTCTCTGCCTACTTGTGATCTCTCTCTTTCTGTCAAATAAAATAGTTTAAAAAAAGATTTTATTTAAGAGAGAGAGTACGCAGGAGGGGGGAGGGTGGGGAGGTTCAGGGAGAGAGAGGAGCAGACTTCCTGCTGGGCAGGGAGTCTGGACCCCAGATCTTGACCTGAGCTGAAGGCAGACACCCAGCCACTGAGCCACCCAGGCACCCAAAGATATTAATTTCTAGGGAGGAAAATAGATGGAAATGGAAAGTTATAACTACACAATGAACTGTAGCAAAGTTAGAGGTTTTTTTTCCTATGTTTAAAAACTTAGAATTATATTACGGTATACAAAATGACGGGTTCAGTTACTGTTCTAATTGCTATTGTAGATCTGTTTTACAGTCATTTGCTTTACCGACAGGCATTTTTCCCATGCTAATAGTTGAAGCTCTGTAGTCTCGATGGGCTAAATATTTCACATTTGATGTGTTCAGGCCTTGTTTCTTTCATTACTCCTCCCTTCTGAGTCTTCATATGAGCTTAGTATTTCAGTAATTTTTTTTTTAATTAGGGCTTTCCAGTGTATAACAAATCTTAAATACTTATACACGTTTTTTAAGTTGAAATAGATTTGATTCATGAAGGGAAAATTGGGGAAAGCATCTGAAATTAAAGTAGACAAGATGAGCAAGGGACACTTGGGGGGGAACTTTAATTTTGTGTAGGTTTTTATAAGGCTGTACTGTCTTCTTGCTGCAGTCCTTTTAAAATATAGGTTGGATGTTTTCTGTAGTAGAAGCCTTAGCTTTCAAGTAGTAATTTTGTACTTTTGATCTTGTCAATGAGAGCTCCTGTCTGAAAGTGTTAAAGTGAGCAGAATGTGGATGGCACATGGCACTGCTTACAAACCTTACAAAACTAGGATTATAAAAGCACGTTTCATTCGGTGGAGAAAATCTCATTTTATGTACATGTTTTATCTATAACATTTGTAGCCTCAGACACATTCAGAACTAATCTGTTTTATTTTATAAAATGTGAATAAGTTTAAAATATGTCAGGTCACTCTGAGTCTGTAATTCAGAACAGTATTTTTGGAAACGATTATAGTAATCATTTGGGAAGATGAGAACTTGGCCCAGCAGTTACAGGCAAGATATTCAGGCACCGGAATCATTTGGAGAAAGCCCCTTTTCCAGATTATGTTGTCAGTAGTGTGGAATTAATTGCTTCTGATCTTGTAACAGCCTTTTAATTTAGATTCTAGGAGTGATTTATAAAGTTGTCATTAAACCCACAAATTGTGTAACGTTGTAGCTTATCTACTTGGTCTGTAGCACAGATAAACTAGTAAATTGAAGGGCCAACCTAAACTTAATTTTTAAGAGATACAATTTGTCATTGTGTCTGAAAGGTAAGCTCAGAATGCCTACCCTCCTAGTATTAGTTCATAATTCCAGATTTTAATCTTTATTTCAGGAATATCAGGGAAATGAAAATTTTTAAAAACATTTCGAGTCTTTAATGTGTGGTGTTTCTTTCTAGCCTCAAAACCTCTTTTTCCTCAATTAAGAGTAACTAAATTCTCCCAGTACGTAAATTAGGAAATTAGGGTAAAGATAGGAACTCACCCTCATGGATTATCATGATATCTGTTCCCATTCCATTTTTTTTTCCTTCAAAAACATCCTTGCTTGGTATCCATGTTTACTTTTTTCTCTTGATGATGGTGGAGGTGTCCTGTAAAAAATTATTTTTTAGTGCATTTGCTTTGGTTGTTTGAGCCTGTTTCAGAGTTTGAAAGTGGAACTTGGAATCATAAATTTTGATTGGCTGTTTAGGAAGTGAAAATTACTTTTAAGGATGCCTGGGTGGTTCAGTTGATTAAGTGTCTGCCTTCGGCTCAGGTCATGATCCTGGGGTCCTGGGATCCAGTCTTGTGTCCGGCTCCTTGCTTGGCAGGGAGCCTGCTTCTCCCTCTGCTTGCCATTCCCCTGCTTGTGCTCACGCTCTCTCTTTCTCTGACAAGTAAATAAATAAAATCTTAAAAGAAAAGAAAAACAAATTACTTTTACTTATATTTCTGAACAAGTTTTCTTATTTTTTAGAGTGACATTAAGAAATCACACTCCCCTATTTAAAAATAAGAGATTGGGTAGGTGAATTATTTTTAGACATTTTATTATTTTGTCATCATCATGCTGGGGCCAGCTCTCAACTTTAACTCTCTTTGTGTCTGTTCTGTGTTACAAGCATTTTAACAGTGTTTATATAGAATAATAAAATATCTAAATCTCAGTGTAAGACTGGGAATTGGATATAAGAGATTGTTTGGGTGCTGCTGCTGTGCTATTTATAATGTGAACGATAAATTTAACAAAAAAAATTTACTTCCAAATTTTTGGCTGATAGAGACCTTTTCTATTAAATAGTTGTTAAAAACACCTAAGGTACTGTCAGATTTTACAAAATAACCTTGCATAGTTATGCTTCAGGAAGAAGATAGATAGGTCTTCCCCTTAGAACAGGAAAGGCTTATTATTCTACAAAGTATCTAGTTGTATTACATTTTTGTTTCCTCTTAGAGGGTTGTTTTTTGTTTTTTGTTTTTTTTTTGTAATAAAGTGGACTCAAAAGAAAATGGACTTTCCCCATATTGCCGGGATTAGTGTTGACATTGACTTGAATTATTGTAGAAGGGTTTGTTTTCATTTGCATATGAAGAATATGATTTAATATAATATGGGATGACATAGGATATTGTGTAAAGATACTTGTTTCTGTATATTTTGTGATTTATCTCATTGCAAACTTGTTAATATACCAGAGTTGGAATATTGTTTGTAGTTTTCCTGCTGGGAGGAATGTTCAGAAGCAACATTCCTGAAAGATGTGATAGTTGGGAGAAGAAATAATAGAGAATTACTAAATCTGTGGATCTAGTAAAACTCCCAAATAAGGGACATTTCTGCTTGTTATTTATTTGCCTAGCAGAGTTACATGGTTTATAATGTTGTGTGGTGTTAACTCTTGAAAATAATTCTTTGTTAAAGATTTTTTCCTTAGGAGGAAAATAATGATTTTTTAACAATGCGAATGTAGTGCTTTAAGATCCCCCTCCCCTTTTTTTAAATAGTGTAAACTAGTGGTTTGGTTCCCCAAATTATTTTTCAAATATTCAGTGGAAAGATTTTTTTTGTGTGCAATTCGGCAGTTATTTTAAGTTGGACATAGCGAGATGACTTAGGTTAGATAGCTCCCCCCTCCCCCCACCATCCATTTACTAAGTTTTGTGCATAAGAAAATGAAAGATGAGGAAAAAAAATAGGATAATTTTAACCTTTGTCAGAAATAATGTGATGGAGGGGCGCCTGGGTGGCTCAGTTAAGTGGCTGCCTTTGGCTCAGGTCATGATCCCAGAGTCTTGGGATCGAGTCCCGCCATCCGGCTCCCAGATCCGCGGAGAGCCTGCTTCTCCTCCCTCTGTCTGCCGCTCTGCCTATTTGTGTTCTCTATTTCTCTGTCAAATAAATAAAGTCTTAAAAAAAAAGAAGAAAAAAATTGGGGCACCTGGGTGGCTCAGTGGGTTAAAGGCCTCTGCCTTCGGCTCGGGTCACGATCTCAGGGTCCTGGGATGCATCGGGCTCTCTGCTCAGTGGGGAGTCCACTTTCCCTTCTCTCTTTGCCTGCCTCTCTGCCTACTTGGTGATCTCTCTGTCAAATCAATCAGTCAATCTTTAAAAAAAATAATGTGAGGAGTCTTTGCTTTTGACTGAATTTCAAAATGAGCAGTATACAGAAAACCTGAGATTGGAACTGGATTTTGAAATATTGCCACATGCAGGGTTCCTTCAGGTTTAGGTGGTACTAAATACATAAGTATATAATTTTCTTTGCTATTTATTCTAAAAATTTTGGTCTTTAAAAATAAACTTTTTTTTTTTTTTTTTTAAGATTTTATTTAATTATTTCAGAGAGAGAGAGAGGGAAGCAGGCTCCCAGGTGAGCAGAGATCCTGATACCGGGCTCTATCCCAGGACCCTGGGATCATGACCTGAGCCAAAGGTCAACACCCAACTGACAGAGCCACCCAAGCACTCCTATTTTTTTAATAAACTTAAATTTTAGAAGTTCAAGATTTACAGAATTAGGGGCGCCTGGGTGGCTCAGCGGGTTAAAGCCTCTGCCTTCCGCTCAGGTCATGATTTCAGGGTCCTGGGATCGAGCCCCGCATTGGGCTCTCTGCTCAGCGGGGAACCTGCTTCCCCCCCTCTCTCTCTGCCTGCCTCTCTGCCTACTTGTGATCTCTCTCTCTCTCTGTGTCAAATAAATAAATAAAATCTTTAAAAAAAAAAAAAGATTTACAGAATTATTGCAAAGATAGTACAGAATGTTTCCATATAAACCAAACCTATTGGTATTGTATATCATTTTGCTACATTTGTCACAAGTAATGAACCAGTACTGATACATTGTAAATGAAAGTCTATACTTTGTTCAGATTTCCCTAGCTTTCCCTTATGTCTTTTTTTGAATTCCAGGATCCCATCTAGGATACCATATTACATTTAATTGTCCTGTCTCCTTAGACACCTCCCCTTGTTATGACAGCCCCTTAGATTTTCCTTGTTGATAACCTTGACAAATTTTGAGGAGTACTGGTCAAGTATTTTGTGGAATGTTTGTCTTTTTTGGAGTTTGTCTTTTTTTTTTATTTTTTTCATGTTTAGGGACTCCTGGGTGGCTCAGTCGGTTAAGCCGCTGCCTTCCGCTCAGGTCATGATCCCAGGGTCCTGGGATCAAGTCCTGCAATGGGCTCCTTGCTTGGTGGGGAGCCTGCTTCTCTCTCTGCCTCTGCCTGCTTGTGCTCTCTCTCACTCTGACAAATAAATAAAAATAAAATAAGATCTTTAAAAAATTTTTTTTCATGTTCAGACTGGAAAAATAAGTGGAGAGAGATTACTTAGGTTGGAAGACTAAATATTACTAAAATTGTCAGTTCTTCTAAATTTGATATATAGATTCAGTAAAAATTTGAAAATTCCAGCGAGCTAATTTGTAGATATTAACAAACTAGTTCTGAGTTTATATGGAAAGGTAAAAGACTTAATAAGCCAAATAATACTGAAGAACAAAGTTGGAGCACTCAAACTACTTGGTTTGAAGACTTTATAGTAATCAAGACGGTGAGGTATTAGCAAAAGACTAAATACATTGCAATAGAGAGTGATCAGAATAGAGAACCTAAAAGCAGGCCCACATAAATAGTCAATCGATCGTAAAGGGAACAATCTAATTGACTGTCAAATTGCCAATTAATGATTTTTCTGCCTAGAGGCTTAGCATGAACCAATAAAAATTTCCTCAGCCAGATCACTGACTGAAGTTACACTTGACTTTACTGTATTTGCTGAGTTTTTTTTTCCCTCCTGACCTCAATTTCTGGAACTTAGAAGGACACGTGTGGTACAGTATAATTGAGTGAAATCCGGTTTTATCTGTAGCCCATATTTTGAGATAGTACCAGTTTTTCATTGTTTTAACTTGGATAGTTTTGGCATGGCTCTAGATGTCAAAAATAAATGTGATCTAAAAAGAGATGGTAGTGAGTTCTTAAATTAAAATAGTAATTTAAGCAAGATTTAGACTTCTATATAGTACACGTAATGGATTTTGATTTTCCTGAAATATTTTTCCAGAATTTCTTGAGGTTGGAAAAAAGCAGCCTGCTTTGGATGTTCTTTATGATGTTATGAAAAGTAAGAAACACAGAACATGGCAAAAGATACACGAGCCGATTATGTTGAAATACTTGGAACTTTGCGTGGATCTTCGCAAGAGCCATTTGGCTAAAGAGGGATTATACCAGTATAAGAACATTTGTCAACAGGTATGAAAAGAGCTGGGTTTTATATTTTTTAGTAAGTGTTTTTAGTAATTTTCGGAAGGGTTTACTTTCCAGAGTTATAATATGCTTTATATTCTAAAATTTGCTCTTAAAATATTTTATGGTTTGTTGAGAAAGTGTTTTAAGGCTCTCTCTCTTTCTCTCTCTCTCTCTCTCTCTCTCTCTCTCTCTCTCTGTCTCTTTGGTTAGGTGAACATCAAATCTCTAGAGGATGTTGTTAGGGCTTATTTGAAATTGGCAGAGGAGAAAACTGAAGCTGCTAAAGAAGAATCTCAGCAGATGGTCCTAGACATAGAAGATCTGGATAATATTCAAACTCCTGAGAGGTACGTAGGTTAAATTGCTGATACATTTTTCTTCAGTTTTTCTTTACGTGTGTCTTCATCATCCTCATTTGAGGTGTAGATTTTCATTAGAAAGGATGCTTGTCTGCAGAATTTTAAATGTGTCGTAACAAAACCGTGCTATACAAACCTCGTAAGAGTGAAAAATCTTCAGATAGGTAAGTACTGATTTAAATGGTTGTAATATGCATTGGGGATTCAAATATTTGAACACGTGACAGCTTTACAGTGCATCCAAAGTTGCAGGAAGAATTCGCACTTTTTTACATTGACCATTGTTGGTTTTGTTTTTTTATTAAGACAAAGAAATCATGTCTAAAATTGCTTTCAACTTTTTTAGTGTTCTCTTAAGTGCTGTAAGTGGTGAAGACACTCAGGATCGTACTGACAGACTACTTTTAACTCCATGGGTTAAATTCCTTTGGGAGTCCTATAGACAGTGTTTGGACCTTCTTCGAAACAATTCTAGAGTAGAGCGTCTCTACCATGATATTGCCCAACAAGGTAAGATGAAAACTGATTTGAAAAGTTGACTTTTAGGAAAAGATTTTGCAAAAGATGGATAACATCAACCTGTTCTTTTACACAGTACTTATTTTATAGTTTTTATTCTTATTGAAAGATGATTGGTGTTCACTTAAATGTTAGATAAATGACTATAAGAAATTTGTTTTACTTGTTAGAGTAATTCTGTATGAAATCTGCTTCACGAATATCTGAAAGAAAGAGTCATTTTGGGATTTTCCAGGTGACTAAAAACGTAATTGGAACTTTTTTGATTGCTTTCTGATAAATTTGAGTTCTTCTTTTGACTTCACTGTTGCATATTCTCAACCAAGCCGTGGGTTTCTAAGGTCTTTTTAAGCTTTGGACTTCCAGGATTCCTTGAAAAATACATAGTTTTATTTTCACAGGATCACTGAATATAGAACTAAGTAATTTTGATGACTCAGGATAGTCATAAAAAGTATCCAGTTGTTACCCTGCATATACAAATGACGCTTAGACAGCCGGGGGGAGCGGGGGGCGGGTTGTTGGACACACCCCTTTGCCCCCACTCCTGCAGTTGAAAATCTGTCCAAAAGGCTTGTTAGTGACTTGACTAACCAAAACCTTAATTACTACTAACCTCTTGTTAACCAGAAGCCTTATTGGTAGCACAAACAGTTGATTAACACATATTTTGTATGTTATATGTGTTATATGCTGTATTCTTAAAACAGGTAAGCTAGAGAAAAGAAAGTGTTAAAATCATAAGGAAGAGAAAATAAATTTACAGTACTGTATCAAAAAATCTACACGTTAGTATAATTATGTAGTTCATACCCTTGTTTGAGGGTTAACTGTACTTTGAATCCTGAACTATATGAAGTCTGTTTTCTTAATCTTGTATCTTTTCCTTATTGTCACTTGCTGTTCATGCAGCTGTTAATGCAGCTTTTTAACTATATATGAATGGAATATATGTGACTTGAGAGTGGCTTTGGGCTTTTTTTTTTTTTACTTTGGCTTTAGTACAACCTTGTATTGCCATTCCTTGCAATATGGGGGACGACTGGCATTTGTTTATTCAAGTTGTGAGTGACTTTAAGAATATTTCACTGTGAGTATTAGAACCTGTGTTCTGTTTTGCTTACGTGGCTAGGATATGTGAATTTTCATTTAACATAAGTACACTTGGGGTTTTTGATAACTACTGATATAAATGTTAACTTGAAGTTAAGCTGCATCCCTTTGTTTTGGGCCTGTTGAAATAGAATCTTATTTTTTTAAGAGCAAAGGAATTCTGAAAAAATTGTTATATTGCATATATGGTGGTAGAAAATTATTTTAATGACAGCAAGTAGTTAAGGTATACATCTGTGTACACAGTTGAAATCAGGTTACCATAAACCCACAATTTGTTAGGTAGCAAGGCTCTTTTATATTTCAGGCTAGAATTTTTTGTTCCTTTAAGAGTTGAAGTGGTAGGTGTTTGAAAGGCGAGTCCCTCCTACACTTTAATTTGAATAGCTTCCCATTCGTAAACTCTCCTAGAACTCCAGAACCAAGTTCTAGTTCTAGGCCAGGACTATGTCTGAAAGATGGTCATGACACATGATGAAGTGACCAATGATTGATGATTTCTGAAGACTGATTATAAGTTTGATAAAACCTTGTTAAAACAACTGGTTTTAATATTTGAAATAAAATTAATTCAGATACTTGGTGATGGTGGAAAGTACCTGACATATCTTATAATTATGCCTATAGCTTTCAAATTCTGCCTCCAGTACACCCGTAAGGCTGAATTCCGTAAGCTGTGTGACAATTTGAGAATGCACTTGTCACAGATTCAACGGCATCATAACCAGAGTACAGCAATCAATCTTAATAATCCAGAGAGCCAGTCCATGCATTTGGAAACGAGGCTTGTTCAGTTGGACAGTGCTATCAGTATGGAATTATGGCAGGTATGTTTTGAGCTATTTGCTATCTTTTGTAGTGATAATAACTCATGTTACTTTTTTTTTTTCTTCTGAGTAAAGCAATAGAAGTTTATTAAGCAAGGATACAGAAAAAGCTCTCAGGAGTAAGAGATCCCACAAGGTTGCCTCCTTTTTTTTTTCTTTAATGAGTATCTTCATCTTGATATTTATTGGTTAATGTCAATAGATAATTGAGGAATTTAAGATATTCTGATAGATAACCAAGAGTTCTGGACAGGCAGTTTCAGGATACGGGTTCTAGTTACCTGCTGTGAGATCTGGGCCAAATCAGGTAATCTCTTTTGGACGGGGTGGCTCTCCATATAAAACAATTTATTCTCATTGTTGCTCAAATGAGAGCAACATTGGTTCAGTGCATGTCTTTGAACTATCTATTGCTTTAGGATGAAGTAATTATAGAAGGTAATATGCATTTGTTAAGGGTGGGGTTTTTTTGTTTTGTTTTTGGTAGCAATTTCACAGTAATTTCATGTGTATTTACTCTTTAGGAAAACTAAGCTCGTTTTTCAGTTTATTTTGCTGTACTTCATAAAAATATTGGCAGCAGTAGGTTGGAAACTAAAAAAAGCCAATTTGTCCTTTTACTGTGGATGTTGGAGAAACACCGCAGTAGATTGTCTCCTAGATTTCTTAGTGTTGCTTCAACTTAGTAAATGTGTGGGGAGAGACTGCATTGGAAATCCTTGTGGTGTTGGGAGACTGCTTGGGCTTTTTATGTTAAGAATTCCACAAACATAATTTTCACATGATTTTGTAGTCCTGACTTGAAGCTTTTAAATATTTGACCAAAAAATAAAATCTAATTGAAATTACAGAGGAAGAAGATTGGTAGTTTTTCAGCCTACTGAAACTGTTGATTTCCTGCTCTCCAAATATTTTCCTTTCTGTAGGGACAACCTTAAAACACTACCTGATGGAATAATGAGGAAAAAGAGGTTCTTCAGAAGACAAACACCTCATTGTAGAATAAGTAGATACGTAGAAAGAAGAGACTATTCACCTGTTATCTTATTACTCAGAAATAGTCGCTATATTGTGTTTTATGTCCTTCTAGATTTTTTCTTCTACATTCTTCCAAGTAGTGTGATAATGATGCACTTAAAAAACTAAGTCACGTTTATTAAAGGGTAACTTATATTCAGCAAAACTCACCCTGAAATTTGAAAAATGCAGTCACCACCGTAATCAGGATGTAAAACATTTCCTCAAAACTCCCTTGTGCCCCTTTGCAACTAACTCAGCCCTTACCCTTAAGAATCCGTTGATCTGTTTTCTGTCAGAAGGATCACATTTAATCATTAAAATGATCTGTTATGGAAAAATTTGTAAGCATATAATACTGAATTATTTTTAAAAGTATATTTTGAGACATCTTCAGGACATTTATAAGAATAGGATTTAAAAATAACCTTTGTGGGATGCCTGGGTGGCTAAGTTGGTTAAGCAACTGCCTTCGGCTCAGGTCATGATCCCGGAGTCCAGGAATCGAGTCCCACATTGGGCTCCGGGCTCAGCAGGGAGTCATCTTCTCCCTCTGACCTGTCCCCTCTTGTGCTCTCTCTCTCACTGTCTCAAATTTAAAAAAAAAATAATCTTTGCAAATTAAAGCACAGTTGACAAAGTTGTCAAGATAGTTGTAGCTAATCTAGTTATATCAGGCTTTAGGCTGGGCTGGTTGGTGGAAAGAAAGACTTAATAAAATTGAATTTTACAAAATTTTCTATGGGGCAGATATATATTCTTACAGATATTTGGCACCTTCTTAAAATTCACCCTTGGTACTATGAAAGGGACAAAGAAAGCAAAAGCCTCTGTTCTATTTATATTAATTGGCACATGTTCAGATACACCATATCTACTTTAAAAGGTTTTGAGCACTGTCTTTGAAGTTCATTAGCATCTTGAGCTGGACTGAGTGGAGTCTCATGTTGTGGCTGAAAGGGCAATGCACTTTTTTTTTTTAGGTCTGTTCTAATTTGAAGTTTAAGGAATTAGTGTTTTTGTGATCAAGACAGTTTTCTGAAATATATCAGATGTTAAATTATAGATAAATAAAAGGAACCACACAAATGGATTTTACTTTCTACTTTTTTAATTCAGTATTTTGTGTTTTAGGTTTCATGAGATTTGAATTAGATTTGTTTGTTTAGAATGCAGTGGCTAATTTATACTACTAACTTTTTTAGGAAGCATTCAAAGCTGTGGAAGATATTCATGGACTATTCACCTTGTCTAAAAAACCACCTAAACCTCAGTTGATGGCAAATTACTATAATAAAGTCTCAACTGTGTTTTGGAAATCTGGAAATGCTCTTTTTCATGCATCTACACTCCATCGTCTTTACCATCTATCCAGAGAAATGAGAAAGAATCTTACACAAGAAGAGATGCAAAGGTAAGAATGTTACAATCAAATAATACTGAAATTATGAAATAAATACCTTCTACTAAATGGCATGGTTCCAGGTTAGGGTTTCTCAGCCTCTGCACCATTGACATTTGGAGGCGGATAATTTATTGTCACAGGGACTGCACTTAGGATGTTTCGCAGCATCCCTAGTATACCCACTGGATAGTAATTCATATACTTCTCAAGATCAGAAGTGTCTCCAGGCATATTTGTTCTCTGGTGGTATTCTTGGTCTAAGGTAACTGGCTTTTGTCTGATTACCAACTCTGCCAAAAACCTGATTGGAAATCGAATATTAGGAAAGACAATGTTAAGGTATGAGCTTTCTATCCATATAGAGTATTTAAAGTCTAGCCTTGGGATAAAATAAGAGAATTAAAAAAATAAGTGCTGCCATCAAGTCATTTGTTCCTCAGTTATAAAACATAACTGAGTGTGTGTTTGAATATAGAAAAGGGATCTGTAATCTAGCAGTCCTAAAGACCACTTTATTTTTTTTAACAATATATGCAGCCTATTTTCTTTCAGTCATGTTTGTTTTTATATTTCAGTTGGATTGAGGGAGCTCACACACTACACTTTTTTCTTATATCGGTAGACTGTGTTATTTTGGCCTCTGGTAGAATTACGTACACCAAATTGTTTTTCTTTTAGCTTTACAACAATACATGGAACGAACTAAATGAATTTTCCTAGTATATTTTCTTTGGAACTCTTAAGGACAGTGGTCATTATGTCATTCACTGTCCTTTATGTAATCTATGTCTGGATTAAAAAACAAATTTGGGTTCCTTAAGGTACTTCTGTACAGAATATCCCTTTAGAAAGTGCTGTCATAACAGTATTATAATAATAAAATTAGGTTATTTAACTCTATATACATTATTTTGTTTAATCTTTATGATAGTTTCCTGACTCAGAAAATTAAGTATCTTGCCTTAGGTTCCAGTCTCGGAAATGGTGAGGCTGATACTCTAACCCTTGACCCTTGGGCTACAGAGCCCACCATCCTTAATGTCCTACAGCACTCTGAATTCAACCTGACTTCCTTCTTGTGTTCTAAGGAAGCTAAGATTTAGCCCCACCATGAGTCCTTCCCTGCCCCCTCAACCCCAGGTCGTGTTCACTTAGGATCCTTATAAGTTTCCCCGCCTATTTATTAATTGGTTTATTTATTTATTTGAGAGAGAGAGATCACAGGTAGGCAGAGAGAGGAGGAAGCAGGCTCCCCGCTGAGCATAGAGCCCGATTTGGGACTCGATCCCAGGACCTTGAGATCTTGACCTGAGCTGAAGGCAGAGGCTTAACCCACTGAGCCACCCAGGCGCCCTGTATTTCCCCTTCTTACTGTCATTTTTTCCTTAATTTTTAAAGCTGCCTTAATTGTTTTCCTAAGGAGGCATCAGGTATACAAATGTACCTATTCTACATTTTAATTTTTCTTTTTTAAAAAAGATTTTATTTATTTCACAGAGAGGGGAGAGATCACAAGCAGGTAGAGGGGGTGGGGCGGGGGGGGAAGCAGGCTCCCCGCTGAGCAGAGAGCCTGATGTGGGGCTCGATCCCAGGACCCTGAGATCCTGACCTGAGCTGAAGGCAGAGGCTTTAACCCACTGAGCCACCCAGGTGCCCCTCTACATTTTAATTTTAAACCCATAGTCTTTTTATTTTTTATTTTTTTAAGATTTTATTTATTTGACAGAGAGACAGCGAGAGAGGGAATAGAAGCAAGGGGAGCGGAGAGGGAAAAGCAGGCTTCCCACTGAGCAGGGAGCCCGATGCTCAGCTCATGATCCCAGGACCCTGGGATCGTGACCTGGGCTGAAGGTAGATGCTTAATGACTGAGCCACCCAGGCGCCCCCACAGTCTTTTTCTATAGCTGGCAAATATCAACAGTAGTAAGCTTCTCCCAAGTACTCATTTTAGCACAGTCCATTTCTCTTCATCTCATGCTTTGATGAATAACATGTATGAAAACAGTCCATCAATATGGTATATGTATTCTGTCACTGGGGTATCTTACCAAAGTGTTTTTGTTTTTGTTTTTTTAAATCAGGTAACATAAATTTAACAGATTTGTAATTTTGTTCTCCAGAATGTCTACCAGAGTCCTTTTGGCCACTCTTTCTATCCCTATTACTCCTGAGCGTACTGATATTGCTCGACTTCTGGATATGGATGGCATTATAGTTGAAAAACAACGTCGCCTTGCAACACTGCTAGGTCTTCAAGCCCCACCAACACGAATTGGCCTTATTAATGATATGGTTGGTATAAGTTTGAGCATTCTTACAGCTCAGAATGAAAACTTTATGGTCACTTTATGGTCAGGTTTTATAATTCATGTCAGGTGGTTCTGATGGATGGATTTGTTTGAGTCCTCATTGTACCCATAGATAAGTGCAGAAGTTTATAGGAAGGGTACTGGTTGATGTCAGGACAATAGATTAGCTAACTGAACCTGTCTTAGCATATTTCCTCTTTGGGGAAGGGATGATAAATGGAGAACCCAGAATATCTTTTCTTTTCTTTTTTTTTTTTTTTTTTTTTTAGAGTTTATTTGACAGAGAACGTGAAGGAGGGAATATAAGCAGGGGGAGTGGGAGAGGGAAAAACAGGCTACCCACTGAACAGGGAGCCTGATGCAGGGCTGGATCCCAGGAGCCACAAAGGCGCCCCTAGAAATGTGGAACATTATTCACACACCCATTTTGTATTTGAGATAGACTAGAGCATTCGTGGTGGGGAGTAGGATCTACCGTTTTTTTGCTTCAGTCTTGTGACTAGTAAGTAGGTCTGTATGGAAACACACTCCTGTGCTTGCAAGTCTTACTATGTCCCTGCAGTTAGTCTATCGTTGGTTAGCAGTTCCAATACATGAAGGATAAAGGTCCATATGCATTAAGCATTCTAGTTCATGGTTTAGGTGTAAGGTAAGATGTAGTTATGGGCAGTTTTGAGGTTTATGAAATAAGGCCATTTTTTGGTCTCCTTTTAAGAAACGTTACGCGGTGGTACCCTTCACTGAGTTCTAGTGCCATGTAAGAATATAAACCATAAATGTAATTTGGTAAATTCTCATAAGGTGGTTTCTAGTCACCACTCCCCATTCCTCCAATAGCCACGGCCCTGATTTGTAACACCACATATTAGTGTGCCTGTGTACTTGGTATGAGATTTAAGTTCTGTGTATATGCAATATGTGAAATTCCTTTTTTTTACCATTATATTTGTGAGACTTACATGTCGAATGTAGCTGTTTTTTCTTTGATCATTTCTGTATAAGAACATCTTACTGGGGCACTTGGGTGGCTCAGCGTCTGCCTTTGGCCCAGGTCATGATCTCAGGGACCTGGGATTGAGCCCTGATTCTGGCTTCCTGCTCAGTGGGAAGCCTGCTTCTCCCTCTGCTCCTCCCCCTGCTCATGCTTTCTCTCTGTCTCAAATCTTTAAAAAAAAAAAAAAAAAAATCTCCTTAAATGTACTGTTTTTTTTCCCCCCTAGTTTGGGGCTATTATGAATAGTGTTGCTGTGGTAATTTTTGTGTGATACAGTTACTTGTAAGCTATGGTATTTTACTTATTACTGGTAATAAATAAGTTTGTATACAAAGTTGTCTTTGTAAATATTTGATTGATCATGTTGATTTAGAATTTTTATATCCTTATTAAGCTCTTGGGGGAACTTTCACTATAGGTAGATGCATAGTTTGGGGTTAGACACCCATAGTTTTCCTTTGAATTCTTCTGGTGAATTTAAAGAGTTGAGGCCAGTTTTTTAGATGTTTTCCAGATTTCCAATCCCCTACTTTTCTTATTTATACTCAATTCAGTTGGAAATCTAGTTGGAAAATTTTCTTCAGCAAATTAAACCTTTTGTTTATTGTAGGTCAGATTCAATGTACTACAGTATGTTGTCCCTGAAGTGAAAGACCTTTACAATTGGCTAGAAGTAGAATTTAACCCACTAAAACTCTGTGAGAGAGTCACAAAGGTAAGACTTTGTATTTTAGTTTTGGTTATAGTACCATATAGCAGGCCCATTTGCTATTTCAGATTGTGTTTATATTGAGAGAGAAGTATTGTCCTATATGTTTGAATTCAGTGCACATTTCATTGTCTTTTTTTTCTTTACATCAAGAAAAAAGATATTTCTGGTGTGCTAAATAAACCTTTTGGAGGTAAATTAGCAGCATGACTAATTTAGCCATTGCTGTCAGTCGCCTTCAGACAAGCCTCAATATAGCTTCGTATTATATGTGTATTTCCCTGCACTGTGTGTTTTTATATGTTTAAAAAAATTAGAAAAGCTTCACAAATGTTTGAGTGTTACTTAGTATAATTCTTTTTTAATGTTCTGGATTGTACAGGTTCTAAATTGGGTTCGGGAACAACCTGAAAAAGAGCCAGAGTTGCAGCAGTATGTTCCTCAGCTGCAAAACAACACCATACTCCGTCTTCTGCAGCAGGTAAACAGTTGTAAATGAGTGTTTTATTTAGAACTGGAGTTTTTCCCCTCAATTGTTTTTATCACAACACTAAAAAATTTAGGAATCACTAGGAAGTGAACCCTTCACCAGACTCCAGCCTTGCCAAAATTGGTCTTACTGTTTATTTGATTTGAAAAGCAATTATTTTATGTAATTTGTAATTGCTCTTTTCTCCTTGATTGTTGAACACCATCTTTGTCCATTTCTCATCATTAGCAATGTAAATCCGTTTTACTCCTTTAATATCTTCATGGTTTTACTTTGTCTCAGGTGTACTATGATTTATTTATTCAGACTCTTGATGGAAGTCTATTTCTAGGGTTTTTTTGCTATTAGAAAATGCTGCAGCAGCGAACATTTCCATATATGTATTTTTGCATACTTCTGTGGCTTTCTGTCATCTAGGAAGTGGAATTAGTCACAGGACACACACATTTAAACTTTAATAGCTCTTCAAGATACAGTTGATGAATCCTACCTGTAGTGATTGGGAAAGCCTTTTCTCTTTCTCACACTAGTTATTGTTATTCTTTTAACATATTTTAGTCTGACTTAAATAGTTTGAAGATTATGGTTTATAATATGGCTTCAGTGTTCCTGTTTTGTTTCCCATTTGTTTCATTGGGAAGGGGTTTTTTTTTTTTTTTTTTAAGATTTTATTTATTTATTTGACAGGGAGAGATCACAAGTAGGCAGAGGGGCAGTCAGAGAGGGGGAAGCAGTTTCCCTGCTGAGCAGAGCGCCTAATGTGGGGCTCGAACTCAGGATCCTGAGATCATGACCCAAGCCGAAGGCACTGAGCCACCCAGGCGCTCCACCGAGGGGGAAGGGGGCTTTTATGATACATCGGCTTGCAATATTTGTGCACCTTTCATTGGCCTGCTTCTCTTGTATATGTGAGCAGTGTTATTTCTTAGGTGCTACACAAATAGTTGAAGGTTAATTAGCAGTATAACTAAATTGTAATACTGCCAGTCTCCTTCAGACAAATTAGCTTTTTTTTTTTTTAAGATTTTTTTTTTATTTATTTGACACACAGAGAGAAATCACAAGTAGGCGGATAGGCAATCAGAGAGGGAAAAGCAGGCTCCCCGCTGAGCGGAGAGTCCGATGCGGGGCTCGATCCCAGGACCCTGAGATCATGACCCGAGCCGAAAGCAGAGGCTTTAACCCACTGAGGCACCCAGGTGCCCCGAGCTTTTTGAAAGTGTTTAGATGAATTAGATAAGTAGCAGGTCTGTATCTACAAATATATGGCCATTTAGGGCTTTTTATTTTATAAAACTAGGATTTGAAAGGATTGTGCTTCCGAGGAATAGTATGATGTTATGGTTCAAAGCATAGCATTTGGGGTTGATAGCCTCGATTTGGAATTCCAGCTCCAGCAATGTTGTTATTAACACTTGATCCTGAGCTTCAGTTTCTTTTCTCTGAGAAATGGGCATAATTTCTACTCTCGTGCTTGTGTAAGACTACACGAAAAAATGCTGAATAAATGATAGCTGTTGTTACCAATCTTGTGTTTCTATGCAGGTGGCACAAATTTATCAGAGCATTGAGTTTTCTCGTTTGACCTCTCTGGTTCCTTTTGTTGATGCTTTCCAACTGGAACGGGCTATAGTAGATGCAGCGAGGCACTGTGACCTGCAGGTATGTGCCAGAAGGGGCATGGAGGTGGAAGACCTTTAAGGACTAAAACACTCATATCCTTTGTTTCTCAGCTTTTGGTTCGCTGGTACCATTTTAAAGTTGTTTAAATCTTTTAAAGATTATTTAATCTATTTAAATCTAATCATTTAAAGATTCACTCAGTGAATCTTCTGGCTTTTGTTTTTAACATTCTTATTTTTTTTCCCTCACAATCAGTTGAAATTTTTTATCAAAAGTTATTTATTTCTAGAATTGATTTCATATTTATATATAGATGTAATTATTGATGATGTTACTTAATTCTCAAAGGTTCGTATTGACCACACTTCTCGGACACTTAGTTTTGGATCTGATTTGAATTACGCTACTCGAGAAGATGCTCCAATTGGTCCTCATTTACAAAGCATGCCTTCGGAACAGATAAGAAATCAGCTGACAGCGATGTCCTCAGTACTTGCCAAGGCACTTGAAGTTATTAAGCCAGCTCATATACTGGTATGTATCTTTGGGGGGGGAATGACCTACCGAATTTTTGAGTGGCCCTTATGCTATTTCTTACATAAAAAGGTTTGAGACGAGTCTGAGAAAATGGGCTTATTATATATTTCCCCTTCAGTTGTATTGGCTAGTTTTGGTATTATACCTACTACACACATGACGCCCCCACCAGCCCGCATAGGGAGTACTATGCTTGGGCTTTTCCTTTCTGCTTAACTTCTTCCCTTGTTTGTGTGCTCATGGCTTACACACTTTAAAGTAGATTTGGTGCAGAGAAAACTTGACCTAGCAAATAAAGGTTCTTTAGCTACATCATTCCTATTAATAGAAGACTGTATAGGCCATAGTATTTGGTGCTGGGAACTAGTAGCTCGAATAACATCATCATCTGTTCTTTAATGCGGACGCATGTGAGGGTAATGCATCAGGATTATTTAGTAATTATTTGATGCCTAATATCATGGTGTGTCACACAAGAATTTTTTAAAATGCATTTGTCTTTGAAGCAAGAGAAAGAAGAACAGCATCAGTTGGCTGTTACTGCATACCTTAAAAATTCACGAAAAGAGCATCAGCGTATCCTGGCTCGCCGTCAGACAATTGAGGAAAGGAAAGAGCGCCTTGAGAGTCTGAATATTCAACGTGAGAAAGAAGAATTGGAGCAGAGGGAAGCTGAACTCCAGAAAGTACGGAAGGCTGAAGAAGAGAGGCTGCGACAGGAGGCAAAGGAGAGGGAGAAGGAGCGCATCTTACAGGAACATGAACAAATTAAAAAGAAAACTGTCCGTGAGCGTTTGGAGCAGATCAAGAAAACAGAACTGGGTGCCAAAGCTTTCAAAGATATTGATATTGAAGTATGTAACGTATTACTTCTTAACTTGAATCCACATCTCAGAAGCATAGTCCTTTACTGTGTTGTTGGTTTTTTTTTTTTTTTTTTTTTGGGTAAAGATTTTATTTATTTATTTCTTTATTTGACAGAGAGGAAGATCACAAGTAGGCAGAGAGGCAGGCAGGTGCGGGGAAGCAGGCTCCCCGCCGAGCAGAGAGCCTGATGCGGGGCTCAATCCCAGGACCCTGAGATCATGACCTAAGCTGAAGGCAGAAGTTTAACCATTGAACCACCCAGGCGCCCCAGTCCTTTACTGTTTACTGATTATGTTGGGATGTCTGGTTATTTTCACTCCCTTTGGTACAGCTGATTCGTTAACTAAACTGTGAAGTAAAAATAGGCTCTGCAGTTTTTAACTGTAGTTAAATGGAGTTGAGTATGTACAGTTTAGAGGAATGAGAAAGAGATAATAAGATCATGTTTTCCCTACGTTGAAGTGGAAATAGGACTGTTGTGAAGCATTTTTACATTGCTTAGGTTTACACATTGTGAGCATTCACTCATTGTATAGAAAGTAATTTAGGTTTTGATTTTAGAAAAATCACATTTTCCATACATTTCTCTTGTATTCTTCTTAGTGGTTATGCATTTGTAATACTTTCAGGATCTTGAAGAATTGGATCCGGATTTCATCATGGCTAAACAGGTTGAACAATTGGAGAAGGAAAAGAAGGAACTTCAGGAACGCTTGAAAAATCAAGAAAAGAAGGTAGATAAAAGAACTGGTTGATAAACTTAACATGCCAGATTAACGGAAACTTTTCCTTTAAACTACATTTGTTTTCATGTCATTCAGATTGACTATTTTGAAAGAGCTAAACGCTTGGAGGAAATCCCCTTGATAAAGAGTGCTTATGAAGAACAAAGGATTAAAGACATGGATCTGTGGGAACAACAGGAAGAAGAAAGAGTAAGGTTTTTGTTTCAGTGTAACATTTGTAGACTGTAAACTATAATTAAATCCTCTGCCAGGAACTGGACCATGGTTTCAAAACCATGATTATTTCGTGTTCCTTTGCCAGGAATGGTGCTTTAATGGCTGAGTGCTAACAGATTGGCGGGCAGATCGAAATTTTCACAATAGAGATTAAAAAATGAAACTCATAAAATACAAAAGGCAGCTGAAAAGTTCACTAAAAAAGCAGCTTTATGGGGATATAATTCACATGCCATACGATTTTCCCATTTAAACTGTACAGTTCATGGTTTTTAGTATCGCATGGCCATTTAATTTTAAAATGTTCCCCAAAACAAGCTCCATGCATTTGGCCATCATTCTCCATTTCCTCCCCCAGCACCTCGGCCTCCTGTTATCAGCAGTCCCCTTTCTGTCTTTGTATATTTATTTGTTTTTTAGACTTTTTGTAAAAATATAGCTGCATAATGCATGGTCTTTGTGACTAGGTAGTTCCTTCTGTAGTTTTGTTAGTATATATTATATTTACCTAATGATTAAAAAGCAAGGTTTGCAAATGCTTGTAGTGGTCAAATTTGTGATTAAAAACTAGTGTCCCCATTCTGGTTAAAAATAGAAAGTAACTATAGACAGCACATCTGTGGGGACTGTGATGTGGCAAATGCAGTCTCTTGGTTGCTTTGGAGTGTTGTCATTCTGGGCTTCATTTGCCAGTGCCTTGCATTTTTTCACAGGTTAGAATTTTTGTGATAATATGTAAAATTAGGGAAACAAGAATGCAGACCAGTTAAAGTACTTGAGATGATCTGCTGTAGTCTTTGCCCCGAAGCCTTCCTTTTCCCTCTTGGAATGCAAAGGGAAGGGCCTCCTAAAATCATCCTGCCTTAACCTCCAGTTTTCTTTAAGGGAGAAAATATCTTTTATCATTAAACCATAGCTCTTATTATTTCTGAGGTATTTTACTGTATATGTTACAGTTTTTCTTTTATAAAAGTTTGCAGTACTTTTGTGCCTAAATAAAAACAGTTTCTTAGAGATGCTTCTAGGACTCCGTCTCTGTCCCTGATTGCCTTCCTAGGGACCTTGGGCATAGATGGTAGTAACCTTTCCATGTTTATGGCACGATGGAAGGAGCAGAGGAGCTGCTTGTCATTCTTCAAGAATATCTGTGAGGATTTAAGAGTAAATTAATCAGATAATGATTGCTTTGAAATTTAACTTCGTGTTGTGTACTTGCAGATTACTACCATGCAGTTAGAACGTGAAAAGGCTCTTGAACATAAGAATCGAATGTCACGAATGCTTGAAGACAGAGATTTATTTGTAATGCGACTCAAGGCTGCACGACAGTCTATTTATGAGGTGAAGTTAACTGGTTTCAGGGGAACATTTATTCATGAGCTTTTTAGATTTGCCTTAAGGTACTTAACACAGTGGTATATTCTGTCTTGACCTTTTGTAGTGATCATTCAAATACTATTTTAGTAGAAAGGTTTGTGAAAATATAGAAAAATAGTTAGCCATTGCTATAAATAAATTTTTTCTGAAGGTGAAAGTGGACTGCATAAAATTTGCTTTTGATACATGCTTTTGTTTACTATTTGATTTAGAAAGGAAAAAGGCAGATCTACGTGTCCTGCTCTTAAATTCTAATTTAATCTTTTGATTTGTTTTATATAAAAGCAAACCCAGTAGGTGTAGAAAATAGCTGTCAGCAATTTAAAGTTTTAAAAATTTTGACGTAAGTAAAAACTCCACAGTCATTTGGAAGCTTTTAAAGATCTCATTTATGGAGGTGAGGAGCAGAAAGAACCTCAGGCAGGCTCCACGCCCAGTGCAGAGCCTGACATAGGGCTCAGTCTCTCCACCAGGAGTCAAATATGCAACAGACCGAGCCACCAGGCACCCCTATTTGGAAGTTTTTGTTCTTATAAGTTGCTTCTTATGGTTTCAAGAAATTGGTAGTGCTTTGGTAAACTTCAAATTTAACTAGTTTATAGCTCTTCAAAATTTTTGATTTTTGTTTTGTTGTTGTTCTGTCTATTCTGTTAATAGGAAAAACTTAAACAGTTTGAGGAGCGATTAGCAGAAGAAAGGCATAATCGGTTGGAAGAACGTAAAAGGCAACGTAAAGAAGAACGCAGAATAACCTACCATAGAGAAAAAGAAGAGGAGGAACAGAGGAGGGCAGAAGAGCAAATGCTAAAAGGTATCTATAGACCAAGATTAGAGGTGTAGTATAAGGCAAGGTTGATACTCAGTTTATAGCAGTCATATTCAGGGTGCCTAGGTGGCTCAGTAGGTTAAGCATCTCACTTTGGCCCAGGTCATGATCAGAGGGTCCTGGGATCTAGTTACATATTGGGCTCCCAGCTCAGCAGGGAGTCGGCTTCTCCCTCTACCTCTGCCCCTCCCCCTGCTCATGCTCACTTTGGCTTTCTCAAATAAGTAAATAGAACCTTTAAAAAAAATTTAAATATAGCAGTCATAGTCAGAAAATACAGGAATAAGGAACCAGGACCGTTGGCTTCTTTTTCTAAAGATTTTATTTATTAGTGAGAGAGAGCATGCATAAGCAGGGGGAGCGGCACACAGAATGGGAAGCAGGCTCCCACTAAGCAGGGAGCCGGATGCAGGATTGGATCCCAGGACCCTGGGATCATGACTTGAGCTGAAGGCAGACACTTAATCAACTGAGCCACCTAGGTGTCCCAGATCATTGGCTTCTTAACTGCAACTAACTAGAACCTAATTTTTAGTTGCTTGAAGTTTGTTATAGGTAAGGATGTTATTTCCTCTATCAACTTATTTCCACATTTTTGGTGTTTCTTTAAAAAAAAAAAAACTATCACTTTTTAATTTTATTACTGTATTTTAAGTAGTTGTAACATTTATTGAGGAGTATGTGCTGGATGAAGTTTGTTGAGTGACTCTATCTGGAAATCCCAGATGCTCAGGAGTTGGGGAGGGATTTAAGTATCTTTTTGTCATTATAAAACTATTCATGTTGAGCGGCATTAATACTTACTTTACTTGAATATCTTCTGCCCCTTGGCTGATTATACACTACTTAAAATTTTTTAAAAAGAATTTTCCTTCCATTTTATCCTGCTTGCTGAATACCAGCAAAGTAGACTTAGCAATAGGGGAAAGATGCAGGTAGAGGCACACTTTATAACCCTAATACATTATATAGAGCGTGAGGAGAGAGAGCGTGCTGAACGGGCCAAACGGGAGGAAGAGCTACGAGAGTATCAGGAGAGGGTCAAGAAATTAGAAGAAGTAGAAAGGAAAAAACGCCAAAGAGAGCTGGAAATTGAAGAAAGGGAACGACGCAGAGAGGAAGAGAGAAGACTTGGTGATGATCCACTTTCTAGAAAGGTGAGCATAGGGGTTACTCTGTTTTTATGCAATGTGTTTGTCATCCAGTTCTCTTGCATGAATGATCCTTAAACCTCTGCTCGTGTCAGTGTCTGGGCTTGGTGCCCTAAACTGGTTGCATTCACCTCTTAAAGTCTAGTATGACTTTGTCTTCCCCCTAAGGGGGGAAATTAGACTTACATCTTCTAGCAAAGCTGGGATTTTAGGCTTCAGTTTAGAAATCTCTCTAAGAATGAAGTCTCAGTAAGAATGAAGTCTTCTAAGACTTTCATATTTGGCAAAAGAACACTTTTTTAGTATATGGAAGGACTGTTCTACTTAAAGGGGGTTGCTGTGAATTCAGAGGATGATACGAGTTCTCTAACTTCTTAGTGCTCAAACATGGTCTGGTGGACCAGCACTGAAAATTCACCATCTCCTGGAAGCTTGTTAGAAATGCAGAATCTCAGGCCCAATGCCAAACCTGAATTAGAAGCTGCATTTTAACACTATTCCCAAGTGATTCAAATGCTGCTCTGAATATTTATTTTTAATATGCACACATGTCCAAAACTGACCTGTGTTCCTCCTCTATCTTTTGTGTCTCTAATTCTCTTGTGTCTCTAACTCCTGCTTCTGATTGGTGACACTGTTACCCACTTAATTGTGGAGTTTTGAGTCTACCACTCCCTCTCCTTTCTGTTCCTACATTACTGCCTTAATTTAGGATTTCCTTTTCCCTGTATTATTTACTCTTCTCCTTACTATTCTCCGTGATTATAATTATTTCCCAGCTTTAGACCTTCCTTTGCATTGTGGCCTGCTTGATTTTTTTTTCCCCCCAATGCATATTTGATCATTATACCTGCTCCTGGGTTTCACATCTTCCTTTTGATTGGTACTCAGTACTTCTGGTTTGCTGCTCTCCATCAGCTTCATCTGTTACCATTTTCCTCTTAGTCACTGTCTTTTCCAATATTTCCTATACTTTTCATATACTTCCTATACTCTAACCCTTCCAAGCTAGTTTGATGCCTTACCATGTTTCTGTGACATTATCTACATGTTCTTTGTTTTCCCATGGATGTGCCCATGTTCCCCATTAAACAAGATACTTTCTAAGTTAAGAGGTGAGTAGCTGGAAGATTTCTTGCCTGCCTTTCTCCATTCCTTTCTCTCTGCCACACCAGGGTCAGTTCTCTTTATTGGAGGACCTGCTATTCTTTGATTTCTTTTTAAGATGTTTATGGATAAATTTTTGGTTTTGGTACTCCTGTTGCTAATTTTTATTTTTACTTCTTCGTGATTAGTGAATGTGTCCTCTCTGATTGTTTTTAAAAATATATTTATTTGAGAGAGACAACATGCACACTCACTGGTGGTGGAAGGGTAAAAGGGGAGGGAGAGGGATAGGCAGACTTCCCGCTGAGCCTGACGTGCCTGGAATCGTGGAATCATGATTTGAGTTGAAACCAAGCATAGATGCTTAACCGACTGAGCCACCCAGGCGTCCCTGGTCTGTATGATTTCTAATTTTTTGGAATTCAATACATTTTCTCCTTGTGTCCTAAAACATGATGTTAATGCATATTCTTTTTCTGTTGGGCACACATTTCTTTGTGTATGTATGGAATCAGAAGTGTTGTGTTATTTTAATTTGCTACATTCTGTTAATTTATGGGTACTTCCTCTTCTGAAGAAAGCGTCTACCTTCTGCTCAGGTCATGATCTCAGGATTCTGGGATCAAGCCCTTTGTCAGACTCTTGCTCAGCTGGGCGTCTGCTTCTCTCTCCTCCCTCTGCTCTCCCTCTCTCTCTCAAAATTTGAAAAAAAGGGAGGTAACTTAAACTTGCTGTGATTATGGGTTTCTGTGGGTTCTTTTTTTAATTTAGTTTTTGAATATCCATTCTTTTGTTCATTTTCAGCATTTCTGTTTTGTTCCTCCCTCTCCCTTCCCTTTCAGTTGGAGAATCTTTTGATTTATTTATTCACATTTAACATGGTAATGGCTGTATTTGGTTTTATTCTTAATATTTATTTTTTTTAAATTTTATTTATATTTAAAGATTTATTTATTTATTTGACAGAGGGAGAGACATCACAAGTAGGCAGAGAGGGGGAAGCAGAGCAGGCTCCCTGCTGAGCAGAGAGCCTGATGTGGGGCTTGATGCCAGGACCCTGAGATCATGCCCTGAGCTGAAGGCAGAGGCTTTAACCCACTGAGCCACCCAGGTGCCCTGGTTTTATTCTTAACATTTAGTTTGGAGCTTTTTATTTACTTTCATGTTCCTGCTACCTCTTCCTTTAAGCCAAATTTAAGAACTTTTCTCAGTTCATTTTTCTTTTTTTGTGTTCTTTTAGTGATTACCATCCATTTTTTTCCCTAAAATTTATCTAAACAGACTATAGATTTGAGAACTCTGTCTTATCTGAATAAAAATTCTGAACATACTTTTACTTGGGTTTCATTGCAGTGAGTGCAATTGTTGTACAACCATCTTGGCAAATACTGTTTAGTTTCAAATGTTTATACTGTATCACTTCTTCTCCTTTCCAGATACATTTTATTGGTTTTGTATATCCTTTCAGGTTTTTTTTCCAGGCTGTCTTTGTGTATGTCTCAAAAGAGGTTTGGGGTTTTTTTTCACAGTTGAAAAATTGTGCAATGATTTAGTCCCTTCAAAATCCTCCCTCATAACTTTCAAGACAGTGCTTACTGTCCTAATACACATGGGAGGGGAGGAGATCTTGATAGAAGTCTTGGTCTTGTTATCTTTTGTACATACTCTGTTTTATTCCTTGGGAACTTTCAGAATTTTCTCTATCCTTGGGGTAAAGGGAATGTAAAGATTTTACTGAGACTGTGTCTAGTCGCCCAAGTGTATATATAGTCTTTATTATTAACCCTTTTTGGCAGTTGTGCCTTTTTATTTATTTTTTATTTTTAAAGATTTTATTTGACAGAGAGACACAGCGAGAGAGGGTACACAAGCAGAGGAAGAGGGTGAGAGAGAAGCGGCTTCCCACCAAGCAGAGAGCGATGCAGGGCTGGATCCCAGACCCCGGGGTTGTCACCCATCATGACCCGGGTTGAAGGCAGAGGCTTAACGAGTGAGCCACCTAGGCGCCCCAGCACTTGTGCCTTTTTAGTCAGAGGATGCAATTTATTTAATCTTAGAGAAGATTAAATTTCCTTAGCTGATGGAAGTTGTATTTGTCTTTTAAAATCCTTTCTCTTTTAATGTTTCACTTTTTTCATCTCTTTGTCCTTTTGTGACTGGTTCTCTGAGATTCTTGTTCAGTTTATATGTTTATTAGCAGGGCCTGGTCTATTTGATCTATCAACTGAGTTAAAAATTTTTGGCAATCATGTTACTTTTTAGAATTCTTTTTCTTTGTTTAATGGCTATCATAGCCATCCCTAAAAATCTCTTTTGAGGGGCTAGTTGTAGGAAAACCTCTGATAACTTGAATTCTTTGTTGAGTGTGATTTGTAGATTGTGAAGGGTGGGAGAAACTTTGGACAGTTCCTCCTTTGTAGGGACCGTAAGTTCCATTGGCGTTTGTGTTCTTTTTTCTCCCACGGTGTCCACTCAGGAAAGTCTCTTAGAACAACATCCACCACAGGAATTGAGAGTTGCTTCTGATGGCAGATGACTTACCATCTGGCTATTTTCCTTCACTGCTTATGCTAGTTGTTATTGAAGGATTTGTTTCCAGAACACTTTAAAATTTAAATGAAGATCCTTTTAATCATCTACTTGGGATTGTAAGCTTTGTTAGATTTTTATCTTTCTCTTCCCACCCCCCACCCTAGGTCTTGTTGCATATTTTCCAGCGTATTCTTAATTGCTGGGTGTGGCCTCAAGTCATGTTTGTCATGTTTGTCGGAGCAGTCAAGCCCTATCAGAGGTGTTGGTGATTAACACTGTGTGCCTTGCTCTCTACCAAGGCTGTACCACATTTACATTTCTACTTGAAGTGTGTTTATCTCCCCACACCCTTTCCATAATTTTTAATGACAACATAGTATTTTGAAGAGGGAGGTAACTGTCAATTGAACCACTTCCCCATTTGAGTTTTCATTTGTTCCACCTCTGCTTAGTAGGAACTGCAATGTATGTTTAGGGCACTGAGCTTTTTTCACATAATCTCAAGAGGAACATTTGAGGTCAAAGGACACCTGTAGATATTTTAGTAATTTCAGGGGGCGGGTGGGGGCCAGATGGCTTTCAGGTGGTATTTTATTAATTTATAAAGTCACTCACAATACATGAGAATGCCAGTTTCACTGTACTGTCACTCTGACTTAAGATTAAAAAAGAAACAACTTTAAAACTTGTTTATATTTAAGGACTTAAGATTGACGTAAGTTCAAAAACATTTTGTAATATCGGTAGTTATAATAATTAGTTGTGCTAAGTGTTGCCATTGTAGTGCCTCACATTAACTTTGGTGAATGTAGGACTCTCGTTGGGGAGATAGAGATTCAGAAGGCACATGGAGGAAAGGACCTGAAGTAGATTCCGAGTGGAGAAGAGGCCCACCAGAGAAGTAAGTAGAGTCAAGGAAAATAGTATCAATTAGTCATAGGTCCTGTACAATACTTTGGTTTATTTTGTGGAGTTGGGGAAAGGAGACTCATGAAGAACTGTATGCATGTCTGTTATTAAAATGTTTTTCATAGTTGGCTTCAACAATGCTGCTAATTACTGACTTCTCCATATTTTGACAAATAGATGCTTCAGATAATTTTGTACCCTAATTGAATGCTATTGAGATTACAGTAAGAATGAACAGTTCTAGAATATATTTTCCTTTTCCTTTAAATTTCTTAAGTAGATTGAACCATCTTTAAAAATGACTGCTCATGATAAGGAAGATTGCTGGCCATAAGTCCTATACAGAAATTAGATTTTGAAAGGTCGTAGTAATAGATTGAGAAATAGGATGCTTCTTTTTTTTTTTTTAAATAGGATGCTTCTTATCAAGTGCAGTTAGATACCTTTTTAAGGCAGTTGTTTGTTTGCTTGATTTGTTGGTGTAAGATTTTATATTGTGCTATTTTTTTATTAGGAGCACATATTTTTCAGGAGTAGGAAAAATGAATTTAGACTGAAGTGGTTTTTAAAAGGGAGAGAAATAATTTCCCCAAAAGATAATGTGTTTTTAAGAAAATGGACTTTTAAAGATGTTTTCCTTCTTGCTCTGTAGGGAATGGAGACGTGGAGAGGGGCGGGATGAGGAAAGGCCTCATAGAAGAGAGGAAGATCGACCAAGGCGTTTGGGAGATGAGGAAGAGAGAGAGTCTTCTCTTAGACCAGATGATGATCGCATTCCCCGGCGTGGCATGGATGATGACAGAGGTCCTAGACGTGGTCTTGATGAAGACCGGTTCTCTCGCCGTGGGACAGATGACGACCGGCCTTCCTGGCGTAATGCAGATGACGACAGGCCTCCCAGACGAATTGGTGATGAAGATCGGGGGAGCTGGCGTCATGCAGATGATGATAGACCACCTAGACGGGGACTGGATGAGGACAGAGGAAGCTGGCGAACAACTGATGAGGACAGAGGACCAAGACGTGGGCTGGATGAGGACCGGGGGCCACGGCGAGGAGGTGCAGATGATGAGCGGTCTTCCTGGCGTAACGCTGACGATGATCGGGGTCCCAGGCGGGGCATGGATGATGACCGGGGTCCCAGGCGCGGGCTGGATGATGATCGAGGACCTTGGAGGAGTGCTGATGATGACAGAATTTCTAGGCGCGGTGCAGATGATGACCGGGGGCCTTGGAGAAACATGGATGACGATCGGATTCCTAGAAGGGGTGATGACTCAAGACCTGGTCCCTGGAGGCCGTTTGTCAAGCCAGGTAAAATTTTGGTATTTAGAAAACCTGCTTAAATGCTTTACGGAATCTGAGGTGTTTTACAAATAGAGAGTGGAATCTTACATGAGCTTATCACTATTCTGTAGATGATGATACCAGGTTATTTCAAATACGGGGATATCTCAAATGACTGGTTATATTTTGATATCTAAATAAAAAGTTATTTTTCAGCTAAAAAAGTGAAATTTTAATTATGCCCGACAGCAATCAGGCTGTATTATTACTAGTTTCCAGATAGACAGGTCTTTTATCTTTCCTTAGATATCTGTCCAGTGATTTTTATGTTCAGATTTTGGCTTCCCTATCCCACACACCAAAAGAAGTTAAAGAATTTTACCCCTTTATCTCCTTTAGCGATGTGCACTTTGTTTTCCTTCTGCTTGTTGACTCCTCCTTTGAGGGCTGTTGTTCTCATGCCCATCCCTTAAGTATTGGTGTTCTTTTGGTTCTGTCCTAGACCAGCCTTTTCATGTAAATAATGAAAAAATATACTTACTGAATATTGGTCTTGTACTCCTCTGTCAACCATGGGGTTCTTCTTATGGGAAGAACTCAGTTCATTTCTTTCTCAGTCTTGGGGCCTGCTCATGTTTTCATATTTTAATCTTTTTTTTTAAAGATTTTATTTATTTGACAGAGAGAAACACAGCGAGAGAGGGAACACAAGCAGAGGGAATGGTAGCAGGAGAAGCAGGCTTCCTGTGGAGCAGGGAGCTTGATGTGGGGCTTGACCCCAGTACCCTGGGATCATGACCTGAGCCGAAGGTAGACACTTAACGACTGAGTCACCCAGGCGCTCCTTCATATTTTAGTCTTCTTGAGCAGTTGCATATAAGTTGTGATTTCTATTATCATCTTCTCCAGGTGACTTCTTTCCTTACTTTCAGACCCCTGTTTCCAGTTGCATGTTGCACATAGGACATTTCTACCTGGAAGTGTCTATGACATGTCACATTCAACCTTTTGAAACTGAATTCTCACCCACACACTTCTCTTAAGGGCCACCCATGTCCATCTGATTGTATAAGCTAGGGGTGTGGGAGTTCTCCTTTGCCCTCTTTCGTCCTTTTATGTTAAATGTTTCGTTTAGTTCAGTTCTCTCATTTTAATGTTCTTCATTCAAATCTACCCACTTCTCTTTTCCCCACCAATCCTTCCTTGAACTCCTGCTGCCTCTGGTCCCCACAGGCTCCCCACTCCCAGGTCTAAGTCTTGGTGCAGTAACCAGAGTAATCCATTCTACATGAAGATTTCAGCAAGTAGCCTCCTTTCCTTTGCACTTTGTGCTTCTGTCCCACATTTGTGTCTGTTCTGGTCTCAGTTCATTCCACTGTCAGGCTGTGTGACTTTCCGTTCTTGTGTGAAGTGGGGAAAACTGTCATAGATTCTTATTAAGTCAGGATAAATGTTTTATGTAAAGTCACTATGAATACTGAACTGTTACTCCTACAGGAACTACAGGCTTGTTTATCGTAAGGCCTCTGGTCATGGTGTTTCTGTCAACCAATGAACACGACCTTCTTTTGGGCATTTGTTTTAAAGATACTTATTTAATGCATGTTGTTGGTTCATTAACATTGAACTCACGGCCAGTAGTGCTGTAGCTTCTGAATGAAGCTTCTCCAACATGAATATTTTTCCTGTAAGGTGCATCCATTGCCTTCTTGTGCTTGGGACACTAGACAGCACATGAGCACAGTGCCTGAGGGCCATTCTAAGCAGTGAAATCCCCAACAAAGCACAAAATTGTGAAAACCTGTCACTACACAGACCACCAAAAGGGTACTTGTTTTAAAGTATGAGAGCTGCAGCACGAAGCAGAGCGTTGCCTTGTTCGACCTCTATTGTGAACGTGCTCTGCAGGCAACTCAAGTATCTCATTGCTCTACACGTGTCTGGGGGTGAAAAGGTGCCTGAGTGTTCACGTTAGCGGTTTACAAATACTTCAGCAAGTAGGTAAATTAGCAGGTATGGGATCTATTTTGCTCAAAACTATGACGAGGATTAAGTGAGTTCATATACACAGAAGGTTTAGAATAGCGTTGTGGTACGTGGTAATACAAATATACTGACAATAGTAATTAACCTTATAATAGATTTTCACTTATATCTGTCCCCTTTGGCCTTTTTGTGCATATTCCTTGATTTGGGCATCCCATGGCTAAGTGTGAGATATTGGTCAAAAGATTTATCTTTGTCCCATGATTGAATGGGTGGTAAATGGTGGGGAGCAAGAATATGAAAAGATAGTTAGGGGCGCCTGGGTGGCTTAGTGGGTTAAGCCTCTGCCTTTGGCTCAGGTCATGATCTCAGGGTCCTGGGATCAAGCCCCACATCAGGCTCTCTACTTGGCAGGGAGTCTGCTTCTCTGCCTACTTGTGATCTTTCTCTCTCTGTCAAATAAATAAAATCTCAAAAAAAAAAAAACAGTTATTGGTAATATGTAATTTTGATAATTTTGGTAGTATATAATTTTGAAAATGTAAGATATGAATGAACTTGTAATTGAGGCACTGTTCTCAGAGATCTGGCTCTAAGTTTTTTGCTTAAAATCAGTTGTTTTTTCACTAGCAGGACAGATTTTTACATCGGAGATCTCAGCATATGGAACACTCAACCCATACTACGTAAATTTCCCTTATCTTACATGTTTCTCCCTTTATGTTAGAGAGACATAGGTAGGTAGTCATAAATAGGAGCCGGTGATTCTGTAATATAAGATAAATAGCTTTAGTTAGTTTTTTTTTTTGTTTTTTTTAAGATTTTATTTGTTTGTCATAGAGAAAGCTGCAGGCAGAGCAGGCAGAGCAGGCAGAAGAAGTACACTACCCGCTGAACAAGGAGCCAAATGTGAGACTCGATCCCTGGACCCTGGGATCATGACCTGAGCTCAAGGCAGATGCTTAACTGACTGAGCCACCCAGGTGTCCCAGCTTTAGTTTTCTTTTAAATGAGGTTTGGAGTGTCTTAAATTAGCACCTACAGTGGTGATATTAATATCAACATTCAGATCTCTATTCCTTGTTACTAATCTGTGTTTGAGTATAAAAATTCTTTCCCTTTTTTAAAAAAATAAAAATAGGTGGATGGAGAGAGAAAGAAAAAGCCCGAGAAGAGAGTTGGGGCCCACCTCGAGAATCGAGACCATCAGAAGAGCGTGAGTGGGATAGGGAGAGAGAGAGAGAGAGAGAGAACCAGGATCGGGACGAAAACGACAAGGAACCAGAGAAAGAAAGAGACCGAGAGCGAGAGCGAGAACGGGACAGAGAGCGAGATGGGGATCGAGAGGACCGCTTCAGACGACCTAGGTTTGCTTGAAATTCTTTGTAGAATTACAGTGAGGAGTCTCTTAAATTCTCTATTTTCCCATGTAGTCTTGAGAAATGATGTGCCTCGTGCCTCAGTTGAAAGTTCCCCTCTTAACTGTTGAGAAAGTGAGGCTGACACTGGGTCACTGTCTGTAGGTGGGCAGGACTCTTTAGTTCTGTAGGTATCTTTGCCAGTCCATTGCCTTTCCTCTGCGGTTTAGTTATTCAGTTTTATAGCCCTTAAATTATTAAAAACCCCTTGACTTTTATTAGTGGTAACAGTTCTGACTTGCTGTTTCTGACCTGAGTGTCTTTGTGCTGGTGAATCTAGACCAGCACCATTTAGTGCAGTTTTCTGCAGGGATGGAAGCAGACTATGTCTGCAGTGCCCAGTCTGGTAGCCAGCAAGCACATTTGGCTGTTGAACGTTGAGTGTGGTTAGTGCTACTGACAGAATGTCTTGATTCCGTTTCATTTAATATGTATTTAAGCCTCTGCATTCAAGTAGTGGTTGCTGGGTTGGATGGCACAGGTCCAGAAGTTCTCATTCAGCCTCTACACCTGAGGTGTCAGGTGGAGATCAAGTTAGAAATTTAAAGGTCATCCCTGTTATATTTGTAAACTCTCTGAGCACCAACTTGGATGTGCTCTCTGGAGTCTGACAGCAGAACTTACCTTGTCATTTTGAATGGTTCCAGGGATGAAGGAGGCTGGAGAAGAGGACCAGCAGAAGAATCTTCCAGCTGGAGAGATTCAAATCGCCGTGAAGATAGGGATCGGGATGACCGTCGTCGGGAGAGAGATGATCGCCGTGATCTAAGGGAAAGGCGAGATGATCGAGACAGAAGAGGACCTCCTCTTAGATCAGAACGTGAAGAAGGTATGGATGGTCTCACCTTCCTCAACATGGAAAACCATGATCTCTGAGGAAATTTGAGGTTTTATTATCTTATCCGTTCTTATAAACATCAATAATAAGATAATGAATATTCAGTTTAGGTTTCACAGTTCTCTGGGCGCCTGGGAGGCTCAGTTAGTTAAGAGTCTGACTCTTAAAAAAAAAAAAAAAGAGAGAGAGTCTGACTCTTGATTTTGACTCAGGTCATGATCTTGAGGTTATGAGATGGAGCCTCACGTGAGGCTCCATGCTTAGCAGGGAGTCTGCTTGAGATTCCCTCCCACCCACTTCCCCCTTACCCCAGCTTGCTTGCTCTCTCCTTCTCAAATAATAAATTTTTTAAAAATTCCCAGTTCTCATAAACTTAGCAGTCCTTCTGTAAAGTAACTCCTATCTAAATTGAAAGTATGGTAGTAGACTAATTGGATGGTAAACAATATATATTGTTAAAAAAGTTTATGTAACTAGGAAACAGTTTGTCAGTTGTTTAAAAAAGTAAGATCTTGGTAGATAAGCACAAAGTGTAAAACATTCTTACTCTGAAATTGTGACAGTTGAAACTTTAGTAAAAAAAAAAAAAAAAGATACTTTTAATGTTGAAAATGGCCATTGCACCTAAGTAGTTAATCTCACAAACTTTTTTCATTTGTACAATAGGATTACAAGAGTTTTTCTTATGCCTTTAAAGAAAAGTGTGCTTATGGCCATTTTGCTATTACGATTTCTTCACCAAGAGCCAATTTTTTTTTTTTTAATTTAAAAATTTTCATTCAGATTTTTGTCACCTTGTCTTAAATTATTGTGACTATTAGAACGCCTCCCAGGCCAGTGGTTTCTTCTTATTAGCAAATTTGAGTTCTATCTCTTCAGTCTGTAAGTTTTGAAAGATCTGCCAAAAATTGTATCAAAATGATAATATTTAGGGTTTTTTTTTTTTATATAAACTTTTTTAAAAAGATGTTATTTATTTGAGAGAGCGAGAGAGAGCACGCAAGAGAGTGGGGAAGGGCAGGCACAGTGGGACAGGGAGAAGCAGACTCTGCTGAGCAGGGAACCAGATGCGGGACTTGATCGCAGGACCCTGGGATCATGACCTGAGCTAAGGCAGTCGCTTAACCAACTGAGCCACCCAGGTGCCCCTAAAATAAATATATTTAGGTTTTATTGATTTTTTTTTTTTTTTTAATGGGGATTCTCTATTGTTACTTTTATAGTACAGGATTTCTGAGTAATTGGGGGCATTCCTTTCACTGAAGTTCTGTTTAGTCTGAGGCAGCACAATATGGTACAAACTTACTCTCTTTTTCTTTAAACTTTTTAGCAAGTTCTTGGAGGCGTGCTGATGACAGGAAGGATGAGCGGGCAGAAGAGCGGGAAGTGCCTCGTCGTGTTCCTCCCCCAGCTCTTTCAAGAGACCGAGAAAGAGACCGAGACAGGGAAAGAGAAGGGGAAAAAGAGAAGGCCTCGTGGAGAGCTGAGAAAGATAGAGAATCTCTTCGTCGTACTAAAAACGAGACTGATGAAGATGGATGGACCACGGTACGACGTTAAATCTCAAGATAATGGATTCAGACTCATGTCTCACATAGGTTTGATCACATTCAAGGATTATTATACTTGTGCTTCAACCAGTCTAAATTGGATTCTTTAATGTTGTCTCACCATAACACAAAAAGCATGAACTTGTATTAATCCTCTATAATAGATTGATCGTGCACTGTGTCCACAGGAGGTTGGACGGCCAGGCCATTTTCTGGAATTTAAGGTGTCGCATTATTTCATCAATCATTTGTTTACAAAAAAGAAAAACTAAAAAATAAATTTAAAATGTGAACCCGTCAGGTATGGAGTAACACCTGTATCTTGGTATAGAACTGATCTTTCTCTTTTGTTTTTGAAATACTTTGATTTGGAATGAGGTATGGTTCTGTTATAGAAAATGTATTTGAAGACTCTTCAAAAGCGGGCTGAAACGACTTCCACACCATTAGCGGTTGAGACATACCTCTAGGTATTTTGAGGTATTTACTATATTAACTACATTTAGAAAGTTTTAGGTTCACTATAAGTGCAGTAAACATTACAAACATTGGATACAGTGGGATTTTCTGTAGATTTTACTTGAGAGGTGAGTATAAAGCAATTTGCAGTCATTGTAATGACAAGAATACTACTCAAGTGTGAATCCAAAACAGTTAGCTTTTAAATTTTAAAGCATTTGGTAAAACTATTGCTGAGTTTTTTCTGTTGCCAATAGCAAACTGCTTTTCCATTAATGGAGAATTCATGCCTTTCAAGCATTTTAAATATGACAATATTTATAAATGTGTGGTTTGGAGGAATTGTTTAAATTCTTTTTCCTAATTTCCTTTCTCTTCAGGATAGATTCTTTCAACAAGTAATTTGTAGTAATGACTGTGTTGACTTCAATTTTGGAGTGTTGTAGCTATGTCAGAGATGAACTATTTGGTTTTATTGAAGCCAACACAGAACTTGCTGCTGTGTTTTTTCTTCAATGATAAATAAAATACTTACAGAATTTGTTTTAGTGTTGATTTGTAGTTACAGTCAAAGTGTTTTACTTACCATGGTGAGTTTGCATATCCAGTTGAGTTTGTTGTTTTGAATTTTTTTTGTTGTTGCCATTACATGTGTCAGCGTTTAGGATCAAAGAAAATAACTCAAATAGAAAGCAAATGTGGCTAGCATGTTTCCTTAGTTAAGGAACCCCTTAGTTTCCTTGTAAGGCTGTCTTCTCTGTGAGCTTGTGTACATGGGGTGTGGGTAGGTGGGTGGTTTACTATTTTGGGTATTCCTTTGAAATTAGAAAAAATTTAATTTCAGAGAATATTAGTAGTAAATTGGTAGTGGCTACAGACATGCAAATTACTTCCAGTATTGGGTGGTGGTGAGAATACCTGTTGGTACAGCCATAATAAGGCCAGAAGAGGGAGTATTGATCCTTTTTTTACTTAAATTATCAGATGCGGCCTTTTCTGTTTGATGTTACCAGTGACAGAAATGCCTTTTTTCAACATTCAGTTTTTCTTAATATCTAGTATTTCAAACAAGTGGCAATCTTAAAAGGTCTTTGAGGAGAGGGCCTGCTCTTTTTAACAAGTGACAGAACTTGAGGCAGTAACCTACTGAGTGCCTAGTCATTAGAACAGGACTGTACCTGTGACAGTACTGACTGGCCCCAGGGGACCATTCATTGAAGCTGATATTTTTTTAGGTGAGTTATGGATGCATGTCTGATGGTTAAGCCAGTCTGTAAACGTACCCTTCCTGCCAGGACTCTTTCCCAGATAAATACTATGCCCCCAAGTTCTTTGTCCTAGGAGTTGGAATCCCAAGCACAGGATGGGGGCAGAAGAGTCTGCTGCTGCTTTTTGGTCTTGCTCTTAAGTTTCTACTCAAGGCCTCACAGCCTTCCTCTACATCCCCCAGTATTCACAGGTATCAAAGGAAAGCTGAGCATCAACCTACTCACTGTGTGTAGAATGTCTTCATGTTCACAGAGGCTTCTGCATTTTTAAACAAGAACGCCACTGCAGTTAATACCTGTGGATCTGAGGGTAGAGACAGTGGTCCACAAAAGACTCTATATCCCCCTTGTTATCCTTAACTGGCTTCCAGAAAGAGGTTGGAATTTATGTGTTGGGATGCTTTTATGTGCTTTACTTTTTTTTTTTTTTTTACCAAAGACATTTTGACTAGATTCATTTCTAATTTTACAAGTCTAATTGACACAGATATTGGACATAGGAAGGAATGTTCCTCATGTGGCTAAGCACAGACTAGAAGGTGAGAACCAGCACTGAAACCTTCCTCTCCTTGCCCTTGAGGTAAACGTATTTGTAGTATAATTTTAAAATAGACAATTTTGGCTTACTTAAAATTTAGGCCAAAAGTTGTAATCAAAGTTAATTCTGCAGCTTCCAAAAAGGACTGCATAGGAAAATTAGAATCCAAAGAAATAAAAAGCCACTCACTGCAAGTGTGTCTATAGAAAAGGATGGGCGAGTAAGGCAGTCTACCGGCACCGCTGGTAAAGCACTTTTGAAGCTTCCACATACTGTTCTGTTTTAGCCAAATATACAGACATATTCTTATAAAAACAAGGTAACTTTGTCACACTGATTTTTTTTTTTTTTTTTTAACTTTTAAAAATAGGGTTTATCAGGGCACCTGGGTGGCTCAGTGGGTTAAAACCTCTGCCTTCAGCTCGGGTCATAATCTCGGGGTCCTGGGATCGAGCCCCGCGTCGGGCTCTCTGCTCAGCAGGGAGCCTGCTCCCTCTCTCTCTGCCTGCCTCTCTGCCTGCTTGTCATCTCTGTCAAAAAAAAAAAAAAATCTAAAAATTGGGCTTATCATTTTTAATTAAGTCTACTTGCCGATGTGGGGCTCAGATTTACAACTCCCAAGATCAAGAGTGATGTGCTCTATCACTGAACCAGCCAGGTGCCCCACACCCTAAATAAATTTGGGAGTACTTTGTTTTAGAGAGTTCTAGGCTTGTTCCTCTTAGTGCCTTAGCGTGTGGTCAGTATACTTTTCCTAAGAGATCTCTAGATTAACTGTAGTAATATTCTCTGTGCATGCTCTAACTCCCAGTGTTTTAATGTTAGCTGGAAAACAGATTTGAGGGGGGCCGATATTAGTGTGTTTTAAATGACTGAACATGATGGTTGGCCATAAATCTGTGATGGTGTCAAAATCAAACTCGTATTAGGCACTTCTCATCACTGAGGGATTCCCATACTGAACATGTCAAAGCCACATGGTTGACACCCAGAAACACAGTTTAAGTTTGGCTCTTGGAAAGTACAAAGTAGTTGCCTGCCTAGTCCTAGGCTGGAGAATACACGGTAGTGCTCTTTGAAAAGGTAATAGCAGTCGGAGAGGTGACCTGTGACCTGACAACTCCCCAAGACCAAAATTAAACTGGTATATTTTCTAGCACAACAAAAGAGAGTAAGTAATCACATGGTTTTATTAAGCTCCTTGATTTTAAGGCTGGTCACATCTGAAGGTCTGTTCTGGGGCTGGACTAGCAGGAATGGATTCTGTCTTGGCCAGCGTACTGTCTGCTTGCACCTCTCCCCCTTGTTCTGTCGCTCCTTCCTTTGACCAAAAGCTCACAGCCTTCCAATGTTATTTACCTCTGCCTCTATTTATATCCTCAAAGGAGAGGAGGTTAGCTGTTTGATATAAAAGCAGTCTAAAGGAGCTGAACTCTACCACATGAATCTACATTTGTATGACTACGTCTCTGGCATTTTTAGATAGTGATGTATCTTGTACATTTCATATGCGTTCATCCTAATTCATTTCCATTTTTGCCTCCTGTATCGGTCCTGATGGTAGCTACCAGCCATGGTGCGGCATCTGGCACAGCTCTAAATGAGGGTGGAAGCTCAAGTAGGGGGGTTAAGAACGTTTGCCTAAGGACAGGGTCTAATCTCCTTTGTGGATAAGCGGTGGGATTCCAGAAACAGACTAGGGTCTTCCAGGGAAGAAGGGGAAGTTGTGTTTGCCTTCAACCCCCACTCCACAATTTTTATTCCTTCAGTGCTGCTTCTGGTTTGAGGACTGCCTGTGCCTAAAGCCGGACACAGCCCATAGTGGAACCTTCTTGAACACAAGTTATATTACATTAGCCTTCCAGAGCTCAAAGGATTGCATCTTCCATTTAGTTTGAAAGGCTGCAGCTGCAATGACCTTTCTACTATTTGGGAACTCTGAAACGGAGCAGGGTGAATTAATATTGCTCCCTTTTGATCTTAATGTCACAATTGTTTTTAAAGAACTGGAAATGGGGAGCTGGGTGCATGGACAAAAGATCAAGTAGCAGAGTTCTAGGCAAGATAAATGAATTCATATACTGTTACTGTATAAATACACAAGTTTTTAAACAGCACCAATCTCCAAGTGTATACACAATAGGATTATAACTGGGCACAATTTTTCAAGGTGGAAATGCTAGTTTAGTAATAAAAAGATCCGGTACATAAAAGGATAAGGAGCTGTATTCTACCTGCTACAGATTGTGCACTTTTACACCTCCAGCCAAGACTGAAACAAGCCACAAGGAGGGAATACCCACACAAATTAATACTGGAAAGTTTACTAAACCTTCACTTCTCAGAAGGGTGATGCTGCCAGGGGCTTGCTTCACCTGGAATTAGAGTAACTGATTAAGGACAACTAAGAAATATTGTTTCCAAACAATAAAATAGTCATTTTACCGACATTCCATAAAATCGCCAGTTTTCAGTTCCGTTATGAGGCTTTTAAAAAAATATTCTAGACCTAGTAAAGTGCCTCCATAAAATTAAACATCCGAGATTAGATTGAGACAATTCATACTGATGCGCATCTAAAATAGATCGACGTATACAGTAAATAAACAGCGCCATTAAGTTGCCATATTTCAGGTAGTGGAATACACACCCAGCCCTCACCGTCTGGATGTGCACAAATTAGAAACCAGAGATAAACAAATCAAGATTGTAGCGTCTAGTCTCAACTGCTCTTCGATAGTAAAGTACTCCTTCCGTACGGCCGGCTTGCTTTGGGGGAAAAAAAAAAAAAAAGACTTCTCAAGTTGAGCTAACTGCCGAGCTCCACGCCTCCAACAGCGAGGAAAAGATGGTGCGCAGACCGAAAATAAGAGAGCGGGCAGGCGGGGACCCTGGTGGCGTCAGGTGGCAGCAGACCGGAGCCCAGGCCGTCAGCGCAGCTTCTTCCCGGGCTGGCAGTCCCTGGCGCTGCGGGGCGGCGGGCGGGCGGCAGGCGGCGGCGGCACTTTGGAGAGCGGGCAGTACTTGATCGTGTGCGCGTTGTCGCCGCTGGCGCCGCACAGGGGACACGTGTAGCGGCGCAGCACCGGGCACAGCACTCGCCCGTCGGGTCCCTTCAGGATGTGGGTGGTGTAGAGCGCCACCGCCTCCTTGTTGTTCCGGCAGAACACGCACACCTGCAGCTCGGGCTTGAGCAGTCGGGCGGCGGCCGCGCCGGAGGCGGCGTGCAGCCGAGACTCGGCCGCCCACGCCGGGGCCCGCTCCTCGCGCGGCGCCACCTCGGCGGCGGTCGTGGCTGCAGCGGTGGGCGCGCAGCCCAGCAGCACGGCGGCGGCGCGACCCGCGAACGGGCTCAGCTCGGCGAAGCGCTCCTCCAGCAGCCCGGCCTCGGCGGGGCCCGCGCACAGCTCCAGGGCGCGCAGCTGCAGCGCGCCGCCCAGGTAGCGGCCCCGGGCCCCGGGCTCGTCGCTGTCGTCGTCGTCGTCGTCGGGCGGCCCCAGAGCCGGCCCCAGCGCCCCGGGCCCGGTCCCCGCGTGGGGGGAGCAGCAGGACGAGGAGGAGGAGGAGGAGAGCGGGGAGGTGCCGCCGCCGTCGCCGCCGCGGGCGCAGCCGAAGCGCGGCTCGCCGTCCACCGCCTTGGTGATGAGCGTGGCGAGCCCCAGGTAGTCGTTCCAGGAGCTGAAGGGCTGCGGGTGCGCCGGGCCCTGGGCGCTCACGTAGCGGGCGCTGGGCACGAGCGCCATGGGCGGGGGGGCGCGGCCGCGGCTGGGCGAGCGGGGCGCCCAGGGGAAAGCCTCCATGGGCGGGCTGCGGGCCGCGCGCGCCGCCTCCCCGCGACCGGCGCGGGCCGGACGGAAGGAAAGCGCAGAGCCTGCCCGCCGGCTAGCCGCGGGGTGGGGCCGCCTCGCAGCCTTTTATCCGGCCCCGCTCCTCCCCGTCCACCGCCCCCCCCACCCCCCTCGGCCTCGCTGCCACCGCCCTGCCCCCTGCGCTACCCCGCCCCGGCCTCCTCGCCCGCGCCTCGGACGGAGGCGGAGCGGAGGCGGGCGCGCCGGGGGCGGGCGGGCAGTGCGCGCTCTCCGCTCTTGCCCTCGCGGCTCTCGCGCCCCGCGCGCTGCGCCAGCCGAGCCAGCTGCGGGCGGCTTTCATTCTGCGAGGGGGCGGGCGAAGCGCCGCCTCGGGCCCGGGCGCTAATTGGCTGCTGACCGGAGCCCCCTGCGCCACGGGCGCCGCTCGGGACGCCGATTGGTGAATCTGGGGGAGGGGGCGTGCCCTGCCTGCGCTGCTGGGAGTGGAGGACGAAGTAGGGGGAGACTACGGGAAGGGAGGGAACGGGCTGCTGCTGGCGCCCGTCTTCGTCTGAGCGCTGTGCTTTTGAGTTTGGAGCAGGTGACCAGGCCTGAGGCTCCCCAGCCGGGTGGCGAGACTCCCCGAGGATGCGGGTAGGCGTGGGGATGGGGGAATGCCCCAAGGATTGCGCGCCCTCTTCCCAGCCTTGAATGCCCCAGGTCAGCCTTCCGAGAAGCCCCTTCTCCCCGCTCACCAGCATCAGCAGGGGAAGCCGTGGGGAGGCAGGATCTGGCGCGCTCTGAGGATGCAGTCATCGAGACAGAGCTGCCCAACAATCGAGTAACTTCCGTTTGCACATGCTTTGGAGAGCTTTCAGCTGTGTCAAATCTTCGCACGAACCTCGGAGGTTCAGACAGGTTATGGTTCTTGCCATAGTAAGTAGTGGAGGCATCAGGATTTTCTACAGCACGCAGCAGACTCCCAACAGGTGTTTAGAGACTGGGTGGCCATTAGCTGGTGACTTAGGTAGGGTTGGGGGCTGGGCCAGAAAATCTTCCATCCTCTGAGGGTGATTGGTGTGTGTGTGAAGCTCCCAGCCCCCACCCCCGGGGGCGGGCGGGGAAGCTGTATCAAAAAACGGGCTGTATGTGCAGCCTGAAAAATAAAGCATATTCAGTGTCACAATTTAATATTTTAAAATGAGTCAAATATTTTTGTGGAAACAAATGGAAAATAAATTGCAAGATTTTTGATTAGGAGGGTGCAAGGTGGTCATGCCCTTCCCAGGAGAAGGGACAACACCTTTTAAAAAATGGGAAGTAGGAAAGGTTTTAGGTAGTGGGAAGGATTTTTCAGGGACTGGGAAAATGCCTCTTTTTTGAGGGACTGGGAAAATGCCTCCTCTGGTGGCTGGGCTGGCAGGCAAGGTGGGCAGGTTGGGACTCTCCTTCCCCTCCCTGGCAGAGCCCTCTGGCTACGGAGATGGGGGTGGGGTGGAGGGCAGCTGGTGCTGACAGCCCTCACTAGGCAGGAGGCTATGCTTCTGGCTGTGGCTGTGACCAGCAGGTTTAGAATGGCCCAGTAGGTGCTGCCCAGAACCTCATGCTGGTGCCGGTTTACTTGAGAATGAATGAGGGAGTCAGACTGTCAGCCGTGGAAGGGACCTTTGAGATCTTTCAATCCAACCTTACTTTACAGATGAAGAAAAGGAGACCCAGAGAAGAGAAGGATTACTTCCAGGTCACACGGTGATTATGTCACAGCCAGAACTAGAACTCAGACCCCTTCACGAACGGCTGGGTGGCCTTCCGGTTACACATGGACCCCGAAGGTATTTCAGACGGTGTATGCATGCGCGGAAATCCGATGTGGAACACGGGGAACAAAGAAGAGAAATGAGGTGGGGCCTTGTGCCTTTTGCTTGGACCCCTACCCTCAGGGAGCAGTCCGGAAGCCCGGTGACGGGCACAGGGGAGGGCTTGGGGCAGTAACATGATGCCTTTTCTAGCCACCTGTCTGCACGAGGGGTTGAAGATATGTTTCTCAGCCTCTTCTTCACCTCCTACTCCCTAACGGTTGATTTAAGTCGTGAAACCAGGCAATAATAGTCTGCACTCGCCAACCCAGTTCCTTTTGCAAGTTTGTGTTGGCACTCAAGTTAGAAAGTCATTCCTTTTTTTTTTTTTTTCCCTCCCCCTCTCCCACCAAAAATAAATAAAAGAGCCCGCAGAAGCGTGGCCCGTTTGCTGACACTGAGCTCCGAGCTCTGACCACAAGAACACCGGCCCCTAGAGTGGCATGAGGATTATTATTCTATAAATGGAAAATTCCACTCTGTTCTCACAGCCCTGCAGCTCGCGTACTTTCAAGGTATGCAGACTTCAGCCCTGAGGAGCGGGAGCCACGGTTCTGAGAAAAAACTGGTGGAAGGAGAGGAAAGTTTAAAACTGCCAGCTCCTGGGTCGGCTTCCCCTGGGTCGGGCCAAAGAGAGCGTGGCAAGTGAGTGAGAACTTTCCTCTCCCACATCACGTGATTGTTTAGCTCTTGTGGGGGTTTTTTGTTTGTTTTGTTTTGCTTACCAGGGGAGTTAAAACTTTTCCGTGACCCTGGATAAGAGCAAATGCCATGCAACCAGCTGCGGGCTGAGCGGGTGCGTGGTGATGACAGCGGGAGGCGTAAGGGAGCTCCTGTGTCCTGGGGGGCTGGCCACCCGCCCTGTCCCCAGGCTGCTCACCCTAACCGCTATGGCCGGGCCCACAGTGAGTTGTTTGATCTGGAGGAATGTCTAGAAGTGGACCTGAGGGCCCAAAGGCTTCCCCCTCCCCCATCCCCCCCAGCACGCGTGGCCTCAGTGGACTGGGGAGCCTTTGCTGTTAGTTACCACAGAAGGGCCCGAGCGGGTGCCTGATCCGGTTCCCGGTTCAGTAAACAATTCCTTTTACCACAAAGCACAGGCCTCAGCCGAGCCATGAGCTCTCCAGCTCTCTTTGAGGTGGTGGAACCGAGTGGAGAGGGATTCTTAGCACGTTGATGAGGCCTGCCTGCTTTGCGTTCCCGTTCCGGAAGTCTGGAACCAAAACAGAGATGGCCAGAGCGGGAGAATTTCTTCAGGGGATCCCCTTCGATAGGTGGAGGCAAGAAGACCAGCTGGGACAGGCCTTCTCTCGGAGGATGGAGGGTGTTGCTCAGTTTCTCCTGGGATGGGGCCTGGCCAGCACGGGCAGGAGGCTCTGGCAGGGCAGGGGTTGGTGGCGGGGTGGGCTGGTTGGATTCTGCATCCCCCCCCCTCTGCATGGCTCCCAGCCCCGGCCCGAGAGGCATCCCACAGGCCTCGGGCATCTGGAGGATCTTCAGGAATCTGAGGTCAGCCCTGGGAGGGCGGAGGGTGAGGCAGCTTGGCGTCCAGGCAGCTATAGCGATGCTGGTCGTCAGGCTCTGGGCTCCTGCGACTGGCCTGCCAAGCTCTTTCTAGGTGGGTCGGGCACATTTGGCTTCCTTGGGGGCGCTCTTCTGTAACAGTGTTGACTCTGTCCACATCATGCCTTTGGCCAAGCGCACGCGTTTCTGCCCTGTAGGGGCTGAGAGTGCGCTAGAGTTAGTTGAGAAGCACCGTGGTGAGGTTGGGGGGCGGGGGGGCTCCCTGAGCCGGCAGCTGTGTTTTCATGCTGGCCCTTCTGCAGGGTCACACGTGGCCTTGGCTGAGGGACTCTGGGCTCCAGCTCCTTCCTCTGATCCTCGAGGGGCTCATCACGTCAAGGGGCAGGCACTTCAGCCTTCCTGCTGACTTGCTCCGGTTCCAGACGAGTCTCTCCCTTGGCCCCCGGGGTTGAGCGGTGACAGGTGTAATCCGGCCGGCCGGATCTCATCTCCCCCGGGCACGGGTGGTTCAGGAGGGGGCTGGTGACCCAGTTCTCCCTGAAATGGAAGGGGAGGTCTGTTAGGAGCACCTGGGAGGGCATTTGCTCCCTTGTGTAAAAAAAGAAAAGAAACAAAGACCAGGAGCTTCCCTTTCTTCCAGCCACTGGTGGGTTACGGAGCTGAGGCCGCCCTGAGGTGATGAGTCTCAAGGACCAGAAGCTGGCACACTGGAGATGGCTTCTTTTTTAAGAAGGCGCCATGGGTAGGCCTAATGTGGGACTCGAACTTGCCACTGTGAGATCAAGACCTAAGCAGAGATCAAGAGTTGGGTACTTAACTGGCTGAGCCACCCAGGCAGCCCCAGAAAAGTTATTTAAAAAAAAAAAAAGCCTTGGGGACATTTTTTTTTAAAGATTTTATGTATTTATTTGTCAGTGAGAGAGAGAGAGACTGCGAGTGCAGGGAGGGGCAGAGGGAGAAGCAGGCTCCACAGGGAGCAAAGAGCCCGATGTGGGACTCGATCCCAGGACTCTGGGATCATGACCTAAGCCGAAGACAGACGCTCAATCGACTGAGCCACCCAGGTGTCCCCTGTGGGGACATTTTTGTGGATGACTTGGTGACTTGTTACAAAAGATAATTAAACAACTTCATTGATTCAGCCACTGCCAGGCAGGAATTTTACTTACAGCTGAATTCATTCTAACTGAAACTCATAGCGATGTGAAAGAAAAATGCATTTGGTAATCCTCCCAGGAAGGTAGGATTCAACAGTCTGGCCAGTTGGAAGGGACAGGGGTGGGAAGAAACAAAGGGGAGTGGGAGCAGGGGCTTCGGAGTGTGCCTGTCCTCTGTCACCCGTCCTGTCATGCGCCAGAGTCTCCCTGCTGAGAGTAATAGGTACCCTCTTCAGACCAGGGGCTTTCCAGCATCGCCTCACGGACCCCCACCTGCTACCCAGCTGCCCCGAGAGGCAGGTCCTCTGCTTGCCTTCCTGCTGCATGGCTCACAACCAGTGTCCCTCTCCCTCCAAAGCTGGGCTTGTCCCTCCCTGGAAGTACTTGGTCATACTCAGGCCATGGGCCTTCTGGGGTCGAAGAGGTGGAGGAGGCCGGCGGGGAGGCTACACTGGGCTCATTCTACCACGTGCCAGAGATCGTCTCCCGACAAAACCGTTTCCGGTTGAAAGAGGTTAGGTTTTTCTGTTTATCCAGTGGTGAGAACGTTGGTCCAGTGAGTAATGCTTTCTCTTTGTAACACTTGCCCCACTCCTCCCAGCCGCGTGGTCTCCTCTTAGAAACCTGGATTGTCCCGGTTTTGTTTCAGGCAGCATGCTGCTGGGAAGGCTGCTGGCCTGCAAGGCAGCCATCCTGGGGTCAGTGATGCCTGGAGTAATAGTAATGACGATAGCCCACAGGTATGGAGCCCTTTCAAGGCTCTAAGAACTCCTGTTCTTTCTTAGACCTTCCCAGTAGTCCTGAGGTGATACCCATTTCACAGAAAGGAAAATGAGGTTTGGGGAAGCTAAAAGAGTGTACTACTCAGCTTTACCCAGCTAGTTAGTGGGTGGGATTTCTCCATGGCCGGTGCTGTGGGCCTGGACGGTCTCCTGGCCCGTGGACATTCATTCAGTTAGAACTCATAAATCCTGCCTCCTTTCTCAGGTGTTTCCCTAAATGGGACTATAGGCCTTCTCTTGCTCGTCTTCAACGCCCGCTCTCTGCAAGAGGGGAGGAATCATACATAAAATGATAAACTATAAGGTCAAGCTCATTCTCCAGTGATGCATAAAATGGTGAATTATAAGGTCAAGGTTGTTCTCCAGTGGGCCTGAGGGCTGGAGTGGGGGTGGGGGGAAGAAAAGGTCAGTGAAGGGGATGAGACCAGACTATCAAGCAGGGCTGCTGCTGGGTATGGTTCCGCAAGTTGTGCACTGCACAAAGGCTTTCCACCCTTTTACTTCCTAGATGGGGTCATATGTGTGAGTGAATCTCAAATAGTTTTCTGGCAGATGTGGAGTAAAGTGTCTGTGTCTTTTTCTAATGGAATCGGTATATTATGACAGTTTTTTTTTTTTTTTTTTTTCTGACAGATGTCTAAAGATGTCTTGTGGAAGAAGTACCTTTTCCTAATTGGCCCAAAGCCCTAAGCTTTGGCTCTAGGCAGAGGCATGAAACGCTAAGCTTCTTGAAAGCAGGCCTCAAGTATGCCATTCACTAGGTGCCCAAGGGGCCTTTTTAAAGCTTCAGGTGGAAGCGTTTCACTAACCGAGCAGACCAGGTGGGGGTCTGACCCGGGTCTGCTCTCGAAGTTCTGGGTGAGTCACCGCCTCTTGTCATTTGAGACATCTTCTCCTGGCCCTACCTGGCTTACACTTGTGTTTTCCCAGCTGTCGCGAGTCCCCCAGGGATTTCTGGTGCCCTCGGGTGCCTGGCTATGAGGATGAGTGGGCAGCGGGGCCTGTCCTGCGGCATCTCGGGCTCAGGAAGCAGAAAGTAGGGCGATGGCCTAGGACGGTATAAACTTGAGTTGCCCCGAGCAAGTCATTTCCTTTCTCTGGACTTCAGTTTTCGCTCACTTACAGTGATCGGCTGGCCCGAGTGCTTTCTTGGCCCTCTCTAGTTCTGAAGTTTATGTGTTCACCATCAAGGCCTCGGACTGAGTGCTGGTTGAGACGGATGTCCTTCTGACCTCGTGAAGCAAATAGGTGATGAGGATTCGGTGGGAGGCATATTAGCTTCCTGGTGCTGCCACAGCCCGTTACCCCCAGCCTAGCGGCTTGAAATGACAAAGGCTTCCTTTCCTGCCGTCCTGGAGGTCAGAGGTCTGACACAGGTCTCACTGGGCTCCAATCAAGGTGTCTGTGGGGCTGGAAGCTCTCGGGGACGATTGTTTCCTTGCCATTTCTAGAAGCTGCCTTCGTTCCTTGGGTTCATGGCCTCTTTCCTTTTTCAAGGTCAGCAACAGAGGCTAAGTCCCTCTCTCCTGCCCCCTCTCTTGTTTCTTCTGCCTCCCTCTTCCACTGTGTAATTTCAGTGGACCTGCCCCAATAATCCAGGCTAATCTCCCCATGTTCATGCCATCTCATTAGCAACTTAATTCCACCCGGAACCTTAACTCCCCTTTGCCATCTAAGGTCACATATTCTCAGAGACGGGGAATTAAGATGGGGACATCTTTTGGGGCCATTATTCTGCCTCCTCCCAGAGGACTGGGGGACCCGTTAGCAAAGGAGTATCATGAATCCCAAGACCTTAGCATCTCCAGAGGTCAACGGGGCTGGTAAATTTAGGTTTCCTTTGCCGGTCGAGACCTGACACGGTGTAGGGGAAGCTGTGGGGTGAGGGGCCCTACGCAGTGTGTGTGAGGGTGCGTGTGTGGCCCTCAGGCAGGTGGAAAGTTTCTGAATTGCAGGAAAGCATGGCGAGCAAAGGGAGTGGTTGGCGTATGTGTCAGGTGCTCTAAACAAACTTAATAGTTGCGATGATGCTGTCGCTTAACTTATGATTAAACCAAGCAAAACAAACAGCCAAGTACAAAAACAACAAAAAAACCCAGCTGGAATGACTGCTCTACCGTCCTTGTCTTGCTCAGGAGGAGGGGGAAGATACTGACAACTGTAATATTCTTTAACTGACGGAAAATTTCAAGCATTACAAAAGTAAAGGTCATGGTATAAAGAACCCAAACCCGATTTACCCTTGATATATGAGGAAGCATATCTCCACACTGATTTTTCACCTCATCTCCCATGCTGTGGATCATTCTGAAGAACATTCTGAACATCAGTGTTCATTAAATTTAGATTTTGATAAGCTAGGTTTATATGTGTGTGTGTGTGTATGTATATGTATATGTATATGTATATATAAAAGAAATCAATTAAAAAGATAGAGGTTATAATAGGAGATGTAAGGATATGGAATGAGGAAAAATAATCATTTCAGAAGGAAGCACGACAGATGGAAAATCATCATGGAAATGGTAGAACAAATTGGACGTATACAAAAAGATGGTGGAAATAAATCCAAACATAAAATTCCTTATAATAAATGTAAGTGGACAAAATGGTTCTGTTAAAATGCAAAATTTCAGACTGGATTTAGAAAACAAAAAAAACAAAACAAAAAAAACAAAACAAAACAAAACAAAAAAAACAAAAACAAACAAACAAAAAAAGAAAACAACTATAGGGGCACCTGGGGGGCTCAGTCGGTGACATGTCCAACTCTTGATCTCAGCTCAGGTCTTGATCTCAAGGTCGTGAGTTGAAGCCCTGCATCAGGCTCCACACTGGGCACGGAGCCTACTTAAACAAACAAACAAACAAAACACAGCTATATGTCCTTTGTCAGAAACACATATAAAATGTAAGGATGCAGAAAGTTTAAAGATAAAAGGATGAGAGAAGATGAGCCAGTAGATGTTGGAAAGGAGGCTGACAAGAGGTGTGCCGAGAGCACGCTAATAGGCTTCATGGCAAAAAGCTTTACTAGGGATCGAAGGGTGGCTACATCATGTAAAGGGTTCGATTTACCAGGAAGATACATCAATTCTAAAAGTAGCATATACCTAATAATTTAGCTTCGAAGCATATGAATGAAAATCTGATGAAATATCAGTAAGGATATAGGAAATTTGAATGACAAGTAACAAGCTTGACTTTATGTATTTGTATGTACCTACATACATATATATGTGTCATTATATAAAATCGTATATAAACACTGCTTTCAGTAATTCCAGAATTTGGGGCGCCTGGGTGGCTCAGACAGTCAAACATCTGCCTTTGGTTCAGGTCATAATCCCAGGTCCTGGGATCGAGTCCCACATCGGGCTCCCTGCTCAGTGGGGAGTCTGCTTCTCCCTCTCCTGTGCACTCATGCTCTCTCTCTTTCAAATAAATAAATAAAATCTTAAAACAATAATTGCAGAATTTACATTCTTTTCCTGCACTCATAGCGCATTTATAAAAGTTGACCAGATGCTGTGCCATCAACCAAGTATTAACAAATTTGATAGGATTGGTGTCACATCGGATTTTCTGGCCACAATTCCATTTCGTTAGAAATCAACAGCAGATGATGACTAGAAAAGAACATAATACAGATAAGTGAAGGAATTGATGAAATGGGGAACAAAGATATGATAGGTGGCTGACAGATCTGAACAGTGGATTCTTATAAAAGACAGACATAGTTAATTCGGCAAGGTTTATCAAGACTAAAAGACATGATGCAAATGAACAGTTTCTGTGACTTGATGCTTCATAAAGCTGAAGGTGTATATGAAATGAAATGGAAAAATTGCTGGAAAACCAGAACTCACTCAAGAAGAATGTGTGTGTGTAGTAATTTGAGGGGGGGAAGGGCAGAGAGAGAGAGAATCTCAACCAGACTTCCCTCTGAGCATGGAGCCTGACTTGGGGCTAGATCTCATGACCCCAAGATCATGACCTGAACCACAATCAAGGGTAGGATGCTGGGGCGCCTGGGTGGCTCAGTGGGTTAAAGCCTCTGCCTTCGGCTCAGGTCATGATCTCAGGGTCCTGGGATTGAGCTCCACATTGGACTCTTTGCTTGGCGAGAAGCCTGCTTTCTCCCCTCTCTCTGCCTGCCTCTCTGCCTACTTGTGATCTCTCTCTCTCTCTCTGTCAAATAAATAAATAAATAAATAAACAAATAAATAAATAAATAAAATCTTAAAAAGAAAATTAAAAAAAAAAGAGTAGGATACTTAACTGACCGAGCCACCCAAGTGCCCCAAGAAGAATTTAAAAAACTTGATGTTTTGCAGCATTTATATAAATTGAATCAGAGTTTTAAAATCTCACAAAACACTAGATCCAGTTGACTTTATTTTTTTTTCTCCAGTTGACTTTAAAGATAAGTTCTATTTTTCAAGGAATAAATAATTTCAGTTCTACACAAACCAATCTAGAGTCTAGGGCAAAAAAGAATCATTTTCTAACTCATTTTACAAGGCTAGTGCAACCTGACATAAAACAAGTATAAGAAGGGAAAATGACAAGCCATGCTTAGTTGTGAACATATAAGAATCTGAAAAAACAAAAACAAAAACAAAAACAGGGGCGCCTGGGTGGCTCAGTGGGTTAAAGCCTCTGCCTTCGGCTCAGGTCATGATCTCAGGGTCCTGGGATGGAGCCCCACGTCGGGCTCTCTGCTCAGCAGGGAGCCTGCTCCCCCCCCCCCTTACTCATGACCTCTCTCTCTGTCAAATAAATAAATAAATAAAAAACAAACAAACAAACCAAAAAACCCAGTGAGCAAGAGCACGAGTTGGGGAGGGGCAGAGGAAGAGGGAGAAACAGACTCCCTGCTGAGCAGGGTCAGACTCGGCCTCTGGGCTGGACCCCAGGACCCTGAGACCCTGACCTGAGCAGAAGGCAGATACTTAACCGAATGAGCCACCCAGGTGCCCCCAAACTCTAGCTTTTAAAAGACAATGTAGAAAAATATCTTTATGACTTTAGGGCAGGAAAGGATTTCTTAAACAAGACACACACAGACCCCACTAACTCTAACAATAACTAGTACCTAATTAAAATTAAGCACTCCTATTCCTCAGAAGATACCATATAGTAAGTGAAAAGACGAGTCGCAAACCGAGAGGAGCTCTTTGCAATACATGTGATTGATAAGGAAGGGCCGTCGCACCCAGAATATGGAAAGAACGCCTAAAAAGTTGATATGATTCTTTTGAGTTCAAAAGAAAACTGGTGAAAAGTTCCTGATAGCAGAGGAAATTTGAATGACCAATAAACAAGAGAGTAAATAAGATTATGATATGGGAAATGGACATTGACTGCTCAGTCCAAGGTTATGTGTGGCTTCTACTTCACTGGGTATTGCCAAATTATTTTCCAGATGTACCAATTCACCCCCTGTGGCAGTGCATAAGAGTTCCAGTTCTGGGGCGTCTGGGGGGCTCAGTGGGTTAAAGCCTCTGCCTTCGGCTCAGGTCATGATCTCAGGGTCCTGGGATCGAGCCCCACATCGGGCTGTCTGCTCAGCGGGGAGCCTGCTTCCCCCTCTCTCTCTACCTACTTGTGATCTCTCTCTCTGTGTCAAATAAATAAATTAATTTTTTTAAAAAAAAGGTTCCACTTCTGCCACATTGTTTTTTAAAAAGTTTTATTTTGACGTAATCTCTACACCCAACGTGGGGCTTGAACCTACAACCCCGAGATCCAAAGTGGCAGGCTCTACTCACGGAGCCAGCCAGACGCCCCCAAGAGTTCCAGTTCCACCACATTCTTGTCAGCATTTGACATTAACAGAATATTTGATTCTGCCAATCTGGTGGTATATACATACATCACCTCTCTGATGGTTGGTCTTCTCCACCAGGCAGAGACCAGTCATCAGTTATGGTGGCTTTGAGGACCTTCCATCCTTCCTTCTGGTGGTCGCAGATCATGGATAAGGAAAGGGAGCGCGGGGAGCCCTTGCTCCTTAGTGAGGTGGTGTGGTGGGATTGGCGGTCCAGGAAAACCATCAGCCTCTACTCTGATGATAAGAACAGGAAGATGAGGAAATTCGAACCTGGGTCTGCTTGTGTGAGGAGCCCTGCTGGACACAGCAAGAATGCCTGTAATTTAGGTGTGTCACATTCGGGATTGCTTTTGGCCCAACCTGAATGTCTCCTGGGTAGTTATTTGGCTCTGTTTACAGCTTTAAAAAGTTGCAGGGAACTTTGCCCTCACGGTCAGCAACTCTTGATCATAATGAAGTTATAAACCAAAGAGTTAAATTTAAGAAATGAAATGACACAGTCAATTGGGAATGAAATACGTGTAAACATTGCCCCCATCTCTGAACTGGAAGTCTCTTTCTAAGCGTTTAGATGATGGATGCAATCCCAAAGGAACAAGCACGAGATCAGACAACATGAAAATGTGTAAAAAAGTAACAACAAATGCTACATGGCCACAACGAACAACTATTCATGGCAAATATTTCCCCCAAACGAAAGAGCATGGCACATAGTTTCCAGAACATATTTGTCATATGAAAACATAGGGTCGGGGCACCTGGGTGGCTCAGTGGGTTAAAGCCTCTGCCTTCGGCTCAGGTCATGATCTCAGGGTCTTGGGATCGAGCCCCACATCGGGCTCTCTGCTCAGCAGGGAGCCTGCTTCCCTCTCTCTCTGTCTGCCTCTCTGCCTACTTATGATATCTCTCTCTCTCTAATAAATAAATAAAATCTTAAAAAAAAAAATAGGGTCATGATTTTTAATGTCCACATATATAGGGTTGGAGCTAGGCTTTTAAGTCATACAGACCTTCCATTGTCAAAGCCAGCAATGGCCAGTTGAGGTTTTTTTTATTTTTAAGATTTTATGTATTTATTTGACGGGGGTGGGAGGGAGGGAGGGAGGGAAAGAGGGAGAGGGCGAGAGCCCACACATCGGGGGGGAGCAGCAGACAGAGAGAGAGAGAAGCAGGCTCCCCGCTGAGCAGGGAGCCGAAGTGGGGCTCCATACCAGGACCCTGGGATTATGACCCTAGCAGGGCAAACGCCCAACGACTGGGGGTGCCATCCAGGCACCCCAGCTGAGTCTCTTTAATTCAAGTCTCTCCGATACTTTTGGGTTTACATTGGGCCCACCTGGATGATCTAGGTGAATCTCCTTCTGTTAAGATCAGCTGATTAACAACCTCGATTCCACCTCCAGCTTTGATTAGCCTGTGCCGTGTAGAGTAACACTCACGAGTCTGGGTGGCCATTATTCTGCCTGCCACACCCGCTGTGTGACCCTGAGCACGTTATTCTCTCGAACTTCAGTTTCTTTGTCTCCAGTGGGTTTTCTTAACCTCAGCCCTATCGACCTATTGGGAGGGATAATTCTTCGTTGTAAGGGTTATCCTGCACAAAGTAGGATGTCTCGAAGCCTCCATGGGCTCTATCCATTTGATGCCATAGCAACTGTCCCCCTCCCCACAATGTGACAACTAAATATGGCTCCAAACTTTGCCACATGTCCCTTGTGGGCAGAATTGCCCCTTGTTGAGAAATGGTCTATACAGTGGTTGTTCTCACCTCCTAGTGTAGCCGTAAGGTCAGACTAGGGGTTGTGTATAGAAGAATTAGGAAAGTGCACCGAGTCTAGCAAGGTCTCTCCACGTGGTATAGATCTGTAGCTTACTTTTCATTTTTTTCTTTTTTCAAGATTTTATTTAATCTCTACACCCAATATAGGGCTTGAATTTAAAACCCGAGATCGGGGCGCCTGAGTGACTCAGTGGGTTAAAGCCTCTGCCTTCAGCACAGGTCGTGATCTCGGGGTCCTGGGATCGGGCCCTGCATCGGGCTCTCTGCTCGGCTGGGAGCCTGCTTCCCCCTCTCTCTTTGCTTGCCTCTCTGCCTATGTGTGATCTCTCTCTCTCTGTCAAATAAATAAAATCTTCTAATAAATAAAAAATAAAACCCTGAGATCAAGAGTCACAGTCTCTACTGACCAAGCAAGTTAGGTGCCCCTAGAACTGTAGTTTACTTTAAAAAAAAAAAGATTTTATTTATTAATTTGTCAGAGAGGAGAGAGCATGAGCAGGGGGAGTAGCAGACAGAGAGAGAAGCAGATTCCCCTCTGAGCAGGGAGCCTGATATAGGACTCAATCCCAGGACCCTGGGATCATGACCTGAGCTGAAGGCACACGCTGAACCAACTCAGCCACCCAGGCATCCCTGTAGTTTACTTTTCTGAGGGCACAATACTGTTCCCTCTAAATAAAATTTATCAGGGTGTTGGGCATTGGGCACTTGATATAATGAGCTCTGGGTGTTGGGCATTGGGCACTTGATATAATGAGCTCTGGGTGTTGTATGCAACTAATGAATCACTAAATTCTACCAATAAAACTAATAATATATGGTATGTCAACTAAACTGAATTTAAATTTTAAAAAAATAAATAAGCAAAACTAACCAGAAATAAGCACTTAGCAGTTGGACAGTAGGCCTGAAGAATAAATACAACCAAAGGCAAAAGGACCTTTTTGGTGAAAATCTTACAAATGCAGTTTAATGATTCAAATAGAGGGTTAATTCCTGTTTTGAAAAACTCAAGGGGCGCCTGGGTGGCTCAGTGGGTTAAAGCCTCTGCCTTCGGCTCGGGTTGTGATCTCAGGGTCCTGGGATAGAGCCCCGCATCAGGCTCTCTGCTCAGCGGGGAGCCTGCTCTCCCCTCTCTCTGCCTGCCTCTCTGCCTACTTGTCATCTCTCTCTCTGTCAAATAAATAAATAAAATCTTAAAGAAAAAAAAAAAAAGAAAGAAAAACTCAAACAGGACAGACAAAGCTAATACTTTCCTTCATCTCCCAGCTCCCACCTTCTGTCACTTTTATTCCAGGGGCAACCCCAGAATAGAAGGATCAATGAAAGTAGGGCCTTCGTTGGTATTTTTCATCATTGTATTTTTAAAATAGGCTCCACCCCCGAGGTGGGGCTCGAACTCAGGAGCCTGAGATCAAGAGTTGCATGCTTGGGGCGCCTGGGTGGCTCAGCCGGTTGAGCGTCTGCCTTGGGCTCGGGTCATGATCCCAGAGTCCTGGGATCGAGCCCCACATCAGGCTCCCTGGTCAGCAGGGAGTCTGCTTTACCCTCTGCCCCTCCTCCTGCTCATGCTCTCTCTCTCTCTCTCAAATAAATAACATTCAATTCCTGTGTGTTGAATGAAGACATGAGTTTATGTGTATTATTCCAGTTCTTCTAGAAAATGTGCTCATAAATCTTGGTGGGGGTGCTCTTACATTCCCATTCCACAGTTTACGAGCCACGTGGTCAAATTACGTAACCTCACAGAACCTTAATAGTTTCATCTGCAGAATGGGGTTCATCATACTACCGCATGGGTTTGCTGGGAGGCAGTCCGTGCATTTATATGGACACACACACGCTCTTAAATTGAGCAGATCTGCGATCCTGCGTATTCTGCGATTTGCTTTTTTAACATGTAATGTGTCCCAGGGGCTTTCCCGGTTAGTATATACAGAGGCACCTCACCCCGTCCAGCTGCTGAACAGATGAGCCCTGCTTGTTTCAGGGCTGGCGTCAAGCTCCCTGCCCCCCTCCCGTGTCTGGCAGGTGCTCAGTGAACAGATACCTCTCCCTGAATCACCGATCGGGCGGGGTGCTCCGAGGCCCGGGCAGCCTGTTGATATTTTAGTTTTCATCAACTGTGCGAAGTCTTTGAGTCTTTTTGGTTTGAATGCGTCGGAATCTGGTCTGGAAATCGACCCAAGATTATTTTTAGCCTCTTTGGTCAGAGGATCAGCCGCTCTGTGGCAACGTGGGCTTGGGGCTGGAGCCCATCCACACGTGCTGCCTCCAGCAGCGGCCATAGACTCGGGAAGGTCTGCCCGGGTCTCGGGGGGACCTGACTGATGTGGAACCTTGGGTTCCCGAATCTTAAAGCGGGACTAGGGACCCCAGGGGACTCCTCGGTCCTTTCCTGGTGCTGCTAGGACTGTGTCTAGGATGTTTGCTGGGCGCTGATGGGACCTTCACACGCTGGGCTCAGCCTCTTACCCCTGTTCTCCCTCCGCTCCAGACAAGCTGAGAATGTTCACCTCGCTGGGCCTTCGCTCAAGCCGCTTGCTCGGCCAGGACCTTTCCTCCCTCCTTTTTGGCACTCAAAGTTCAGCTCAAATGTCCCCACTTCGGTCAAGCTTACCCCCTTTCCTACAGGGGAAGAGCTGGTCACTTTCTTCTGAGGGCCCAGGGACCTCGTACCTGTTCCATCCTGGTGACAAGGTAGGACTGACTTCTGCTACCTGTGTGCTCCCCTCCCCAGACAGGGGCTTCTGCAAGCAAGGACCTTGGTGCCCATCCTAGAGCCTGGCACAGGGCAGAGCTTTGCAAATGTGTGCTGGCTGAGGGAAGCTCCCTGCGCGCAGGATAAAGGCAGGGGGGAAGGTGCTGGGGGAACAGAGTGAGTTGAGGAGAACGAGCTGAGCCATCACGTGATTTGGAAACACCGGCTGTCTTGACGAGGCCTCTCGTTGGCTGTCCTCGGGATAACGTCCTCCTTGTCTTCAGAGTGTCCTACGGGCTGGAACAAGAAACCCAGCACATCGGAGGCTTTCGCCCAACTCAGGTGAAATCTCTAATTTCTAGAACAAATACTACCGGAAGACGGCAGCCCTCTCAGTGATGATAAGGATACTATATGTAAAACATTTTCAGGCACTCTCCGCCTGAGCCGTCCCATCAGATGGGCGTCATAATGGTCACTTTTCTAGGGTCTGACCCCCAACACCGCAGCCATCCAGGACACGGCTGAGGAGCAGGAAGTGAAGAGGTAACCATCTCGGAGTTCTTCAAAAGCACTTTTCTGTGCAGAAGAGTCGGGGCCTCACTGAGGCCTATTAACTCGTACTCTTTGTACATTTGGAACAGGCCCTCGAATCTGGTTTCTCTGCTCAGACTGTAAGCTGGTGGTGATGGAGGAGGGAGTGATGTTGACAGCAGAGACCCCGACACTGAGGAAGGAGACCAGCAAACCATAAAAAAAAGCTCCTCTGGGCACCGTTAGAACCGAGCCAGCTTGGGTCGGGCCATTTAACACTTGAACAGATAACTTGCGTCCCATCCCCTCTGTAGCTAGTACTATGTGGGGGCAGCATATAATCATTGGGTGCTGTTAATTCTGAATTATCTGTTGAAGAAGGCAGGCCACGTAGAGCACAGGGTACAAAATGACTAACACACAGACTGGCGTGCGGAACACCTACCCTGCACGTGTCTCCCTTAGGTGGCCTTGTGCCCTTTCTCAAAACCACCAGGGAAATAATGATTCACTGTGGGTCACACATCCAGCAGTGCCTGTGGTGTGCGAAGAGCTCTGTGCTGTACCTCATTTACTCTCTGACCCCCGGGGAGATAGGCATGCCGGGTAATCCCATTTTATGGCTGTGAGGCTCAGAGAGGGAATGAACACATCCAAGGTCACACAGCCAGCTAGGCCTGGAAGGGACTTTGGTCCCAGGGCGATAGGCTCCAAGGACAGTGAGCTTACCTCATTGGCCCTGACTCCCCCGTGGTCTTCCTCCCTGGCCTCAGTGGGCTGCAGTCCTCTTGGATGTGTCCCCTGCTGTCCTTTAATCTCTACACTTGCTCTGCTCTGGGGAAGGTTCAGCCTGATGGAGTTGCCTCCCAGGAGGCTGGGTACAGTCAGATCCCCTGAGGTCCCCTGATGTGACATTGTGCTGATGAATAGCTCCCTTCCAGGAGCCAAAGAATTTTCATTGTCCAGCCGCAGGAAAAACACACCACTTGTCCCCTGACAGCCCAGAGATGAGTCCTGACTGCCGGGACACGCTCAGGGTGTACCCATGGCCACTGGGTGAACCAACCACACCTTGTCTCTAGGCCAGAGGTAAAGTCTAGGGCCATCTGTCTGCCCAGTGACTGGGTCCAGCTGGAGGGCGGGAGATGGCAGTCCCGGGAGGCAAGGCCCAGGGTCCTGGCCGGGAAGTCACGTGATTGCCCCGCAGGCCGCTGCGAGGTGGAGGGTGCATGAGCCCTGGAATTCACTGGGTGTCCGAGGCATGCTGGACACAAATGTCACATTCAGAAGGGAACTCGCCACACAGCTGCAGTGCAGACTGGAAAGGGCGCTGAGTGCGCCAGCCCTGGGGGACCTTGTTGGCCCACCTATGTGACAACAGCAAGTTTCCTCCCCTGGAGCTCAGATCCTTCACCGCTAAATGCAAGGACAGGCAACGGCACGGGAAAATGTTAATACAGACCACTGTTAAACAATATCATGAAACAGTAGGACTCTCCCTTTTTTGTCATATGAAGCAGTTGGTATGTATATTTATGTCTATATATGTTGTATGAAAAATATAGAAATTTGTAGGAGCACATGGGTGGCTCAGTCGGTAGATAGAGCATATGACTCGTGATCTTGGGGTTGTGAGTGGAAGCCCCACGTTGGGCACAGAGCTTACTTAAAATATATATATATATGGATATATATATTTATATGAAAATATATGTAGTATAGAAGGACATATATAAAACTGCTATATAGTAGTTTCTGGGTGGGGGAATTATGAGTGTTTTTTTTTTGGTATAGCTATATATTTACTTATTTTTGAAAAACACACAGAATTCAAATCTAGGACACTAGATTCCAAACCCTGTGCTCCAGGCTCGTCTGTGCTGCTGTCTCTGCTATTAAAGCCCAACAGTGACTGTCCCCTTCTGTCCCCGGAGCCTGCAGGCAGCTTGCTTCCGGGACCAGGCACACCTGCGGTGAAGGTCTTGGGAGCTGCACCTGCTCCTTCTCCTCCTTCTTCCCAATGGGTCCCTCGCGCTGCGCATACGTGTGCTTTCAGCTGGGTTTTTGTGGTGCCAGATTCCTTTTTCAAAACAGCCCAAGTGAAAGTCTGGGTCCTGTGTGTTTCTTCACCTCTCACCACTGCACCAATGGCCCCCACCACCAGGTTCAAACCTCATGATGGCCCTGGAGAGATGAGCTGGGGTAGAGTGAGGCGGGCGGATGGCACTGTGGGATGTCTCCTCTGCTTTCCTCTGTCTTAGCTTGGGCTGCTGTGATAGGTACCACGATATAGATTGCACGGCTTATAAACAACAAAAATTTAGTTCACTGTTCTGGAGGCTGAAAGTCCAAGATCAAGGCACCGGCAGATTTGGTGTCTTGTGGGCAGCCAGCCTGTTTCCTGGTTTATCCATGGCCATTTTTTCCGTGTGTCCTCACACGGTCTCTTCTTCTCAGGGCTTTAATCCCATTCCTGAGGGCCCCACCGTCATGACCTAATCACCTCCCAAAGACGCCCCCCTCCTAATACCATCACACTGGGGATTAGGTTTCAGGTTGGGAATTTAGGGAGAACACAAACATTCAGTCTATGGCACCCTCCTTCTTAGCCAGTCTCTGGGGTCACTCCCGTCCCGGCCTCTTCCCTCTGCTCTCCTCCATCTCCCCCAGTAAGTCCTGCCAAGCCATCAAGGCCAGCTTACCTGCGGCCTTCTCAGTGAGACCTTCAGCACAGGACTGGGAAAGTGACTTTCATCTGCCTAGCATGCTTTCCCACACTTCCTTCTTCTACTGCCTCGTGTTTGGACGTTTGGTAGGGCTGTCCATCACAGCACAGCCCCTGCCGGAGGGGTGGGCATATGATACAAGCTGACCAATCAGAGGACCCAACCCCCCCTTGGCCCCAGAGATGGGATCAGTGATGGGCATGTGACTCAAACAGGACCAATCAAATTCCTCCCTGAGATTGGTAGGAGAATATGGCAAGAGAGAAGTATTCTTTTTGCTGTCCCTGCTTACCTACGATGCCATGACGCTGCAGCTGCTGATGGCCCTTTTGCCTGCATAGAAAGAGCACTTCTTTTTTTTTTTTTAAAGATTTTATTTATTTGACAGCGAGAAACACAGTGAGAGAGGGAACACAAGCAGAGGGAATGGTAGCGGGAGAAGCAGGCTTCCCGCGGAGCAGGGAGCCCGATGCGGGGCTCGATCCCAGGACTCTGGGATCTGACCTGGGCTGAAGGCAGACGCTTAACGACTGAGCCACCCAGGCGCCCCAGAAAGAGCACTTCTATGCAGAAGCAAACCATATACAGACAGAGCCGGAATGACATCATTGCTTCAGCCTCTGGATCCAGCTATACCTGAAGCAGATACTCTTGACTTCTCAGTTAGGTGAGCCAGTTCATCTCCTTTTGGTCGGAGCTGGTCTGAAATGGGGTTCTCCTTCTTGCATCTGAAGGATAAATGACCAAGGACAACTTCTCTGACACCCACCCTGGGGCCCCCTATCATGTACCTCCTTGGACTTAGTAACTCATACTTCTATGCTACACTATTGCCACTGGAAATGGCCCTCCTCCTCAGTAGGACCTCCCTACTCCCTTTTCAGCCCACAGCTCTGAGACCATATATCACTAAAATGAGTGAAGGGCGATTGGGCGAATCGGGGGGAGGGATGAGTGCACATGGTCCTCCTGAGACCCTTTCTGCAGCTGCTGACATTTCTGCTCAAGGACAAGCTGGGTCTGAACTTACCTCGCAAGGAGACTATTAAGAAAACAAACAGACCTAGCCCCACCAGCCAACATTCCTAGTTCAGGAATGAGGCTGGGCGTGGGCAGTGTGTTGATGATCCAGTTCGGACCTGCCAGTGGCTGAGAGAACAGACAGAATTGTTTCTGGAGGATAAGAGAGCCCGAAGCCATAGCACAGGCACCTGTCGGGGACAGGGCTGACAGCAGAGTGCTTTCCGGCCCCTTGGAGGGCAGCCAGGAGCTGGCCAGGAGGTCAGAGGCATGTCCCCTGGTGGTAGTGAGGCCAGGATCCAGACAGGAGTCCATTTGAAATGGACGGACAGAAAGCTGACTTCCTGCCAGGAATCTTAGCCATGCACAGCTTCAGCTCCTGGGGAAGAGTTCAGATTTATTTCGTGTGACGCAACCCTGGGACATAGGCACTGTTTTCAGTGTGGCTGCGAGAATAAAAGTTATGATGGATTTTAAAAAAAAAAAATGGAATCTAGTGATCAACATGTTTCCAGGTCTGCAACTTGTCGAAAGCTTGGTGGACAGTTGAAGAAATGTTTTCCTATAATAAATTAGAAGGCGTTTTATTTTCCTTTGGCTAATCTTTCATCATAATTTCAATTGTGGTGTGGTGGGGCAGGATCCTTTTAACTAATTCTGCCCTGGAACGTAACATCTGCTGGTCTCGAATTGCCAGAAGGGACCCTTGATAAGTCTGAAATCAATGAAGATTAAATATTTAATTCTACAATTTGTCCATATTTTATTTTCATCTGTGGACCGCACTGCCTCCTCCTTACACTGGCTCTCCAATAAATACCACGATTGTGAGTTGGGTATTCATTAAGCTCATGGAGGGTGGTTTTAGCAAAAGCACGGGCAGCAGGAAAAGCAAATCCACACTGTCAGGGTGACTGAGTTCTTTCTCAAGGGGACTGTGGCAGATGGCATTTCCCAAACATGGCTCGTGGAAGGTAGTTCATCTCACATGGTCTTCTGTAGGATATGATGCTGAGATTCCTCCACTTAGTGGTAGGGCCTATGGTCTCTTCCTTTGAATCCGGGCCCGTCTTAGTCCTAAAACACAGAATGTGGCTGTGATGGTAAATTTCTGTGCCAGCGTGACCGGGCTAAGGGACGCCAGACACCCGGTAAAACGTTATTTCTGGGTGCGTCTGTGAGGGTATCTCTGGGAGAGATCAGCAATTGAATTGGTGAACCGAGGCAATCAGAGGGTCTACCCTAGTTTGGGTGGGCAGCATCCAGCGTGCTGGGGGCCTGACTAGAACACAAAAGCCGAGGCCGGGCAAATTCGCTCTGCTTAAGCTCAGACATCCGTTTCGTTCTTGCTCTCAGACCCCAGCGCTCCTGGTTCTTGGGCACTGGACTCCTATCAGGGTTCACACCATTAGCTTCCCCCCCACCCCCGCCTCTATTCTCAGGCCTTTGGACTCAGACTGAATGACACCCCTGGGTTTCCAGGTTCTCCAACGTGCAGATGGCCCATCGTGGGACTTCTCGGCCTCCATAACCATGTGAGACAATGCCAGCAATAAATTTCGTCTTCTATCTATCTGTGTATATCCTATTGGTTCTGTTTCTCTAGCGAACCCTTACCAGTACAAAGGCAGTAGTGACGACTGGTGTGAGGCTAAGTTATAAAAAACAATACAGTTTCCATATGGTTCTCTTTCTCTCTCTCTACACAGACACACAGACACACACACACACACACACGCACGTGTATATATACACAATATCATACACATACACATATCACACACACACATATACACACACATGCACACATATATGTGGGACATGTGCCTTGGAATTCTGAGCCATCGTACAAGAAGTCTCCCAGCTACCCTGAGGCTGCCATCCTGGAGAAAGCACACGTGAAGGCCACATCAAGATAGAGAGGGGTGCTTGAGGGGCCCAGGGGTTCCAGCCCTTGGCTGTTTACGTGTTTACACCCTCTAAGCTTTAACAGCCAGACATCTGGACGAGACTTCAGATGATCTCAGCCCCCTGCCTTTGCGTTGCCCAGCGGATGCCAAGTAGAATAGAGATGAGCTATTTCCAATAAGCCCTGACCACAATGCAGATTTATGAGCAGGCTAAATGGTGTTTTAAGCACTGAGTTCTGATTTGGCATAAGCATTCTTTTCAGGGCCTCTGGGCCTCTGGACTGGCTGCAGTCTGGGAAGGGTTCAGGGGCTTTGACTCTCTCGTGCTCACTCAAGCCAAACTTTTGCTCACCTCACCTAGAGCTTTCCTCTTTATACAAATGCAATCAGTAGCAGGGCGCCCGTCTCTTTCAGTCCTGGGGTCTCCTGAACGTTACCCAACACCAAACATCTCTGGTTGTCAGACCAAGGACACTAGGTTCTGCTGCTCATCACAGAAGCTATGCTAACCTTGTCTCTGGTGATTGAGTACCATCCCTTGGCTTCTGCTTCCGAGGATGTCAGCTTTCCTATTGAGTTTGCAAAGCCCAATTTGATGCCACCATCATTCCTGGTCTACAGAGAACAACCACTAGAAATACCTTCAAGGATGCCATGCAACTCCCAGAAAGTATTTCTCAGAGGCTTGGTGCAGGGAGTATCCTCTGGATCCTCCCAAGGATCATGGTTGTGGGGTTGAGTCTCCTGCAGTAAAGCCACACCAGCATCCAGATCTCCTTAAGTCTTTGGACACCCTCCTCTACAGTGCACCAGGCAATTCTGGCTTCATTAAATAAGACACGTTTGGACCTAGGTCTCAGTCAACCCAACAAACCAATGAAAAACTAAAGCCCTGTGCCTACGACAATCTTCCGCATAGAGACTGAATTTAACTCTATGGTAGAGGACTTCCCAACTGAGATATTGATATAAAAATATAGTCCCTCCTGGACACCTTGCAGAAGCAACTATGAAACGTTTAATAGAAATTCTTTCATAACTGACATCCATGGGACTGCTATAGGTAAATTCAATCCCAAATCACAAAGGATATGATAGAAAGAATCACCATGAGGAAGAGACAGCACATAGGATCCGAATATTAAGAACGGGAGAAAATGGGAATGTACTCAAGAAATAAAATGAAAAGAAGCAATAAGGAAAGAACCGGATCCAATAATAAGAGAAAAAGCAGATTTGAAAAAGAACTACATCGGATTTATAGAAATGAAAGAAAGCCACCAAACTGAAGATACTCAGTAGATGGGTTGAATCTTAGGCCAGACATAGGCCAAAGAAACATGAGTGATGAAATTAACTCAAACACAATACAGATGATAAAGGGAAAATGAGAGAGATTAGGTAATAGGGAAGATTGGATGAAAAAGTCCAATATGCATCTAGTAGTCATTCCAGGATGAATAGCAGCGGGGAGAATAACAGAGAAGTAGTAATAACAAAGAGATAATGACTGAGAGTTTTCTCAAATTAATGGAAGTGATGAATCTTCATATCGATAACAAAGAGTCCTCTGAAGATAAAAACGAGTAAGTCTACACTTATATATGATGAGTAAAATTGTAGAAAACCAAAAACGAAGAGAAATCTTAAAAGCAACCACATGGCATTGGTAGGTTCCCTATACAAGGACGGTGATCAGACTGACAGCAGACTTAGTAACAATGGAGGCCAGAAGCCAATGGAACTGTATAATAAAGATGCCACTGTATCAGAAATTCTGTAGCCAGCTAAGAGTGAGAGCAGAAAAAGGATCTGTTCAGACAAACATAGCCATAGCCTTGGGCTCTATGGCTCTCAGACTCTTCCTGAAAGGATCGCTAAAGGGTGTGCTTCATTAGGATGGAGTTTAACCCAGAAGGAAAATGTAAAACCTAAGAAGTAATCCGAGACAAATTTGGTAATTATGTAGGTAAGTCTAAAGAAATGTGGGATGTATGAAAATCGGTCATTAAATAACAACTAGGGAGCGCCTGGGTGGCTCAGTTGTTCAGCATCTGCCTTCGGCTCAGATCATGATCCGAGGGTCATGGGATCAAGCCCCGAGTCGGGCTCCCTGCTCAATGGGAAGCCTGCTTCTCCCTCTCCCACTCCCCCTCTTTCTGTCAAATAAATAAATAAAATCTTAAAAACAAAACAAAACAGTATAAAGATAGAAGGTAGAAGGGTAGGGAAGAAGATATGTCCAACAATTACCAAACAATAGAAAGGCTGTGTAGCAATGTTATTATTGGACAAAAAGAGTAAGAAATAGGTCCTTCCATCGTGCAAAAGGAACAACTCAGTAGGAAGATACACTTGGATTTGTCTCCCCTACTAACATTATGTCAAAATATACAGAAAGTACACAGAATTATGAGAAGAAATGGAAACAGTTACAGTTTTAGTGTGAAGATTTTCCCACAACTTTCTGGAACGTGAGTGCTCTTGTAGACAAAAAAATTAGTAAAGAAACAGAAATTTTGAATAACATCTTTATCAGTCTTTTTTTTTTTTTAATGTTCTCTTTTTTAAATTTAAAATTTTTTCCCAAATACTTCTATTTTTTCAATGTTCCAAGATTCATTATTCATGCACCACACCCAGTGCTCCATGCAATCGGTGCCCTCCTCAATACCCAGCACCAGGCTCGACCAACCCCCCAACCCCTCCCCTCCAAAACCCTCAGTTTGTTGCTTAGAGTCCACAGTCTCTCATGGTTCATCTCCCCCTCCGATTTCCCCCAATTCACCCTTCCTTTCCTTCTCACAATGTCTATGTTTGTCCTTGTGCTCCGCATGTAAGAGCATATAATTGACTCTCTCTGCTTGACTTATTTCACTCCGCATAATCTCTTCCAGTCCCGTCCATGTTGATATAAAAGTTGGGTATTCATCCTTTCTCATGGAGGCACCACATTGGGATACCACCTCACATCAGTTAGAATGGCCAAAATCAATAAGACAGTAAACAACAAATGTTGGAGAGGATGTGGAGAAAGGGGAACCCTCTTCCACTGTTGGTGGGATTGCAAGCTGGTGCAGCCACTTTGGAAAACAGTGTGGAGATTCCTCAAGAAATTAAAAAATAGAGCTACCCTTTGACCCTGCCATTGCACTACTAGGTATTTACCCCAAAGTCTTTTTTAAAAAAATATTTTATTTATTTATTTGACAGAGAGAGAGAGATGATGAGAGAGGGAACACAAGCAGTGGGAGAGGGAGAAGCAGGCTTCCCATTGAGCAGGAAGCCCGATGTGGGGCTCAATCCCAGGACCCTGGGATCATGACCTGAGCCGAAGGTAGATGCTTAACGACTGAGCCACCCAGGTGCCCCATCTTTATCAGTCTTGATAGGATAAATACAGAGAGAAGCCTAACGTAGCATTTATCATTTAAAGACACATTTTCAGGGGTGCTTGGTTCAGGGGCACTTGTCTGTGGTCTGGACCCTGCCAGGTCTTGAGAGTGGAGTGAGATATCGCTGAATGAGCATCTCCATGTGTTGGCTTCAGGGTGGCTGCGGGTGTGGGCTGGTGCTGGAGCCCTGGGCAGGGGAGAAGGAGAGGCAATAAGTGCACCATAGGGAGAGCGGTCTGCGAGCTGGGCAGTCTGAGTTCTGGTCTCTCCTCTCTCACTAAGCAGCCCCATGACCTCGGGTGAGTCCCCACCGCCTTGTGCCCCAGGATGAACCCTTTCTGTGGCACTCAAGACAACAGAGGTGAGTTAGGAATCTGGGAGTTTTGTCCAGGACTCTTCGGTGGTGGGCGACAGAAACCCATCTCACACTGGCTCAAACCAAAGGGGGATGGATTGGTTGATGAAATCGGGAGGCTCAAGAAGGCCACCGGCTTCAGACATGGCTGGATTCAGAGCTTCAGACAAGATCATTAGGACCCTACCTTTCTCTCTGTCTCTCTGCCCTGCCCTCCTCAGAGCCGGCTTTGTCACAGGCTCGAGCTCCCCCCACAGTGGAGTGGATACCTGCGGGTCGGGCTCCCACCCCCTCAGCTGCAGAGCCCCTGTGGGAAGGGAATGCCTCTTTTCTGTCTGCTGGTGCACAGATCCCAGGACTGCATGTCCCTGGTCTCACTTGGGTCACGTGCCCATCCCTGACCCCATCACTGTGCTCAGGTCCTTGGATGTTCTGCCCGGGGCTTGGTTGGGGGCTCCCCACTGGAGCTGAGGAGGGTGGTTTGCCAAGACCTGCAGGATACCAGGAAAGTGGGCAGCAGCTCAGCGGCACTTGGGTTGGTCATAGTGAGGAGAGGGTGGGTAAGTACACAGGGAACAGTAGTACCTGCTGGACCCTCTGTAAGGCTGCCGGGAGAGCCCACACCAAAACACAGAGCCCGACCGGGGCTCAGGAGGGCTTCTCAGAGGAGGTGATGTCTATCTGTCCTTCATTCCTCTGTACTTTCTGCCTGCGCTCAGAGGCCCCCGAGACCTGCGCTGACACCGGGCCCACCTGGGAACCTTCCCTCCACCTGCGGGAAGACGGTGAGACTTGGGGCCGCGGCCGTGCAAATCTGATCGTGGGGAACGAAATGGCTTCTAAGGACTCCTGAGGACCGTGGTCGCGCACGTCTGAATGTGGAAATGTAACAACCATGCTCCCGCTGATCCTGCACCCCTGTGTGTACCTCTCCGGAGAGAAAATTAGTCTCGGTGTTTGTGATCTTACAGACGTCAGGGAACTGGGGCAAAAACACGGGTTCCTGAGCTGGTGGGTCCCGGGCGACAGCAGGCTGGCTTGTGGGTACAGTCCTCCAGGGTGGGAGACGCAGGGCCTGAGAGGGGATCCGGCCAGGAACTCTTGGTGTGGAACGTGTGAGACAAAATTGTGCCTCTGTGTTTGTGTGTGTGTGTGTGTAAGTGCATACGTGTGTGCCCCGGGGAGGGGCTTTGTTGTTTTCGTCAGATTCACCAAGGGTTCTGTGAGCACCAGAATACTGAGAGCCCGAACTGGGCCCAAACCTTTCATTTGGTGGAGGAAGAAAATGAAGCGCCCAGGAGGAATTATTCCTGAGAGAGCCGCTCAGGTAAATGGCTAAGTGGGTACAGGCCCTTAGATACTGAGCTCCTGGGCTGGGGCCTCTTCCTCTAAACCAGGGGTTCCCGAGCTTGACTGGGCCTCAGAACCCTCTGGGAGGCTTGGGAACCACCTGGTTTCCCAGGTTGGCCCCAGCCCCACTGAGGAGACTAGGCCGAGCCCCGGGAACCTATGCAGTTCGTGGGCTCCCCAGGCAGATCCGAGGCAGGCCCCCGAGAGCCGGGGCTGGGACGGAGGTCTGGGTCCACAGCTTGGGGAGAACATGGCCTGAATGAGTGGAGGATCAAAGGCCATTTTTCGTGGGCGTGGGGCAGGTCGGTGGGCATGTGGGGGTTTTATAAGGTCACCTTCAGGTCTGATGAGTCCCTACAGGGACTCCTAGGGCTCAGCACATAGTCATGGTCATGGCTAAGATTTCTTATAGCAGAAGATACAAAGGAAAACAGCAGAGGAGAAGGGATGTGGGACTAAGACCAGAGGAAACCAGGCCCAAGAGTCCCGGCCCAGGAAATCACACAGAATTCCAGCATGAGGCTGTGACAGCAGGTGTGAGTGTCGTCTACCGCAGACGCTTGTCTGAGCCTGGAGTCCAGGGTTTCACTGGGGGTCAGTCACACAGGTCCCCTCGCCTAGCATGTGCCCGAACTGCAGACATCCAGGAGGAAAGCAGGCGTTGGCATAAGCCACGGTATTTGTACAGATGTTCCCTAACCCAAGAGGGGCAGGAACACTGGGGAAATCCAGGTTCGCAGATGAAGGCTTTCTTAGGGCAGCAGTCCTAGGTCTGTCGTGCCCCACGGGGACACCAGCTGAGCTGACCTTGGCAGGCGCTGGGTCATCAGTGCTCTGGAGGAAGAGCCGAAGGGTGGCCCCGTGCACCAACCCACCTGGGTCCACTGCAGGCAGGGGTCGCCGTGGCTGTGTTGTGTGGCCCTGGGGAGCGTGGAGTTCCTGTGACCTCGCCGGCCTTGACCCTCTTGCTCCACCTCTAGGCCCAGGGCAGCCCCTGGCACGTTTGGCTTCTGCAGTCTCCCATCAAGGCTCACGGGGGGTGTATTTGTCAGCTGGGAACAAAGACGGGGTATCTGCTTGTCTGTTAGACAGTAGCCTTGTCTTGTCTCGAAGGTCTGGAAGCTGCGAGACTGAGATCCAGGTGCTGACAGACTTGGTTTCTTCCGGGACCCTTCACCGTGGCATGGAGACGCGGTCTTCGCGTGTTCCCGTGTAGTCTTCTGCCTGTGTGTGCTTGCGTCCTGATCTCCTTTCTTTGTAAGGACACTAACAGTGTTGGATTAGGGCCCTCCCGCCAAAGACCTCATTTAACATTCATGACCTTTTCTCCAAACACAGTAACATTCTGAGGTCCCGAGAGTTAGGACTTCGACATATGAATTTGGGGGCGGACCCAATTTAATTGACAACAGTAGAAAATTCCCCAAAGCTACACCAGGGGCTTGGAAGCGAGGCATCCCCACACCGCAACCCCCCCGCCCCCCGCCAAAGGACCAAACTGGGATTTTAATGTCTGGAAGCTTCTGCGGTCACAGTCCTCATGTTCCGAGCTCTTCCCTTGGCTCATGTGAATGTGTTCGCCGCCGGTCCCTCCCAGCCTCTCTATAACCAGCCCAGGGTTTAGAGGAGAAAATGAAGACTGATTTTTGTGCCATTAAAACAAACCCAGGGGCGCCTGGGTGGCTCAGTCGTTGAGCGGCTGCCTTCGGCTCGGGTCATGATCCCGGAGTCCTGGGATCGAGCCCCGCATCAGGCTCCCTGCTCGGCAGGAAGCCTGCTTCTCCCTCTCCCATTCCCTCTGCTTGTGTTCCCTCTCTGGCTGTGTTTCTCTCTGTCAAATAAATAAAATCTTTAAAAAAAAAAAAATAAAATAAAACAAACCCAGTGTCCAAACACAGGCAGTCTGGAACTTCTGAGCCTGTGCCGCTGACGTCGGGCGCTGGCTTGGGGTCTCAGCCACGCGGGGACTGTGGGAAAAGTCTCTGACCTCCACCCTCACGGGTTGGCTGGTTCCGCCTGCCCCGGGTGCCCTTGGCTCTGACTTGCAGATGGAAGAAGCCAGAGGCAACTTTCCGAGCCCCCCAATAGCATCGTTTCTTGGTTTCCTGAAGAAAGCACCCTGGTTCCATAAATGAAGATCCCTGGGGTGAGGTGACAGCTTCAGGGGGCATTTTGGGAGCCGTGGCCGAGCTCCCACATTCCTCGAGCGCAGGCCAGGGACCTCTGAGAGCCTTGTGGCTAAAGAGAAAGAGAAGCTCTCAGGGTGGGCACAGGCCTTACCTCCCTGCGCCTGCCACTTTGATTCTGCTCCTCGAGGTCCCCCAAGTCCTGCTGTGACCAAGAGGGAAGCTGTCACCTCCTGCAGAGAGGCAGAGCCGGGCAGGCAGAGTGCTCGCTGGGGGATCCTAGCGGGTGTCTAGGGAGAGTCCTGTGACTTCCTGGGCCTTCATTTCCTCATCTGCAAAATGGGAGCCTCCGTCACAGGACTGGGAGAGGATGGGACAGAGAAGGGAAAGCTGCACTGCCAGGGACCTCACAGGTGTAAGGGGGCTGCCTGCCTCTTGGGATCGATGGCAGGGGGCCTGTGACTGCCCCAGGCGGGCTCGTGGTGTAGGGCCCTGCTCACCGACGGGCCCTCCAGCCCTGGGCAGCTCCCACTCCGAGGGCGAGTCCGGTGCTGGAGCAGAAGGGGCTGGCGGTGCTCCGGCTCATATTCCCACTGCGCTCACTCAAGCACGAGGCTGCTTTCAGGCCTTACCCGACCTGGTCCCTGAAAATGGCAAAACGCGCACCTTTTGGTTTTTGAAGGGCAGAGGCTGCTGCTTTCCAGCTGGGGCCTGCAGGCTGTGGGGGACATGGGCACAGGAACTGCGACGATTTGCTTGGAGGCTGCAGGCTGGGGAAGGCGGGGAGCAGGGGGCTACTTCATCCTGCGGCCCCTCACCCAGGCCGGGGAGGGCACTCAGGGGGTGCTCTGAGTGTGAACAACTCTGGGTGATGGTGGGTGGCTTGGGGAGCAGCCAGGAGACAAGGGGACAGCCAACAGCTCTGGGAACTGGGGACCCCGCCTGCCTTCCCAGGCTCTGCTGGCGGTGGCCGATTGTGGCCTTCGTTGACTGTGAGTTCAGAGTGACTTGTTATCATGCTGGGCTGGGGTCACTGGCCCTCGAGGTCATTGTCAAGCCACAGATCCCTGACAGACTCATTTCTCTGGAACCCATCTTGGTGTTCCCAGGTCTGAAGCTCAGGTGAACTCCAGAACATCAGGAAGGTCTGTTCTCAAGGGGTGAGGTGGGAGGGAGCTGGAAACTCCCAACTCAGCAGTAGGAGCGGCAACGGGAAGATTCTGTTAGTTGTCTGAGCACTGGGGCCAGAATAAGGCCTTGATCCTTTGAAATTAAGTCTCCTGTCCCAGCCTTGGGGCCGACTTGCCCTGGGGTGTGTAAGATCAGGAGCTGCACCTCCAGCCCTTAAGAGAATCCTCTCCAGCAAGAGGAGGCAAAAACACATTGTAATGCAGATGGATCTTAAGTCAGTTCCTGCACTGCTCCTCGTTTGGCTTCTAATACTTAAAGAATGTCTGCGATTATTTTTACGAAGACTTTTAAAAAGAGCAGTTTTAGGTTCACAGCAAAATAGAGAGGCAGGTACAGAGTGTTCCCATATCCTCCTGCCCCCACGCGCACAGCCTCCCCCACGATCCACACTCCCCACAGACCGGTGCATTTGTTAGTTGATGAACCTACACTGATATAACATTAGCCCCCAGAGCCCGAAGTTTATGGTATCATCTGCCCACTGCCCCGCGCCCGGGGTTGCCCACTCTGTGGCTTCACCGATGGATATGACCCGTGTCTGTAATAGGGGATCGTGCCCCTCCCCCCACACCCAGCAGGTTTAGATATTTTGCTCACACTTATGTCTGTAAACCGCGACACGGCATTTCCCAAGAGCCTCTTGGCCGCTGGGGATCTGGGCAGTAAGTTGGCACTAGGTTCGGGAGTTGGGCTTTGCCGTCCACTTGCTGAGAGGCCTCAGACCGGTCACCACGCCCTCGCTGAACCTCAGCCACATTGTCAGCGACTCAGGGATAGAAGGCTGAGGGGAGGACATTCTGTGTATGAATGAAGTGAAGGCATTCTGTGAGCTGAGGGGTGTCGTGGGGGGCGCAGTGGTACCTCAGCCTTTCCTCTCGGTTGCTGACCTCGGCAGGCAATTCTGATCCTTGTCACCTCACTGCCAGAGAGGAAGGGGGCATAGGGACAAGCAGGGACACAAACGGCCAGGGGACTCCAGCCGGAGCTCGGGCCAGGGCTGGGTGTGGTGTCCGAAGGGCGCCCCCTGGTGTCCATCCCCCAGATGATGGGGCCTTGTCTGGCAAGGACACAGCGATGGGTTCCCCCTTCCCTGAGTTCATAACCTTCTCTTTTCCT
>CM053617.1:60774310-60797245 GCA_028646535.1 Procyon lotor | reverse complement strand
CATTTCCCCCATCAAACCAAAGATTTTAGGTGAGGTTAAATGTCAACCGCTGGGGTGGGAGGGGGTTTGGGGGGCTAGTTGTAGGGGTGAGGCCGGGGGGTGGGAGTTGGGTAACAAAATCAGAATCAACAGACCGTTTGCCATGGGGGACAGCAAATACAGCGGAGAGTGTGCGTGTGTATGCATGTGCGTGTGCGTGTGCGTGTACGTGTGCGTGTGTGTGTGTGTGTGTGTAGGGTATGCAGGGAACAAGGCAGGAGATGCCAGGAACACAGCTATAGATGACACTTGAAGTAACACTCGTGGCCACAGGTCTGTAGCTGCAACAGCCCGCAGTCTGTGTGCTCTAATTTGACCCTGGGGTGATGCCACAGGCAGGTAAATGTGTCTCCCCGTGTTGGCACGGCCGTGCCCCCTCCGCCGCCTCCTCGCCTCTTCCAGCTCCTGGTGGGTGCTGACTTCACCCCAGGCTCTGCGTCGGTCTTCACATGCCCCTCTTCCGTCTGTGTGCCGGTCTCTGTGTCGCTCTCTCCTTGGATTTGATTAGGGCCCCACCTGACTCCGGGATGATGTCATCTTAACCAATCGTATCTGCGACAGCCCAAGAGATACGAGGTCACATTTTGAGGTCGTGGGGCTTAAGAGTGCAACCCCTAACCAAAGCCCTTCTGTGGCAGGTGGCTCTGGGTTGGGAGGGGACTGTCACCATCCAGAAAGATGTCTTCTCCGCCTTCCACAGTCTGGCAGCATTTCCTGTGCATTGAGGGTTCGCTGTCCGCCGGTCCCTGGGCTGAGGGCATTACCACAGCATCTCACAGAAACTTCCCTTAATGATGGATGCTGGGTTCCATCATTTTCCGGTTTAGAGACAAACAGGCTCAGTGAGTGGACATGGCTAGTCCACGACCTAGAGTGTCTACCTCTGGCTGCCCAGGCTTTTATGTTCCAAGCTCTGTGGCTTCGGGTGGACAGGAGTAGTTGGCTTCAGATAAGTCCTTGTCCTGTGCATTTTCTACTCCCTCCCTTTTTTTTTTTTTTTTTTTGGTCTTCGTGTATTAGCCATTTAGATTGGATTTTCAGTGAATTTATGTCCATATCCTTTACCTATTTCTGTTGTTTTCCTATTATCAATTCGTGAGAACTCTATATAGGACAATAGTAACTCTTTATTTCTCAAATGTAAATATTTTCCCTACTCAATAACTTTTCTGTTTACTTCTATCCTTTGCTATTCAAGACTATTTAATATTTTTGGTTAAAATTGCTTTTGTAGACTTTGAATTTTCTCTCTCCATTAAAAGGGTTCCCCAGGCCTAACTTACGTATTTTTTTGGTCTCCAAAATTGTATGATTTTTATTGTTTTACTTTCTTACATGTGTATATGCATTCCATCTAGAACTTATTTTTGCAAATAGTTTCAGGTGGGTATCTAGTACCATCCAGTGGTACTTTCTTCCAGAAAGAGAGCCACTTGGGCTAGCCTCCTTTGTAAAGATACTGTCCTTTCCAGTCAGATGACCACTCACTTGCTTTTTCTCCAGGGAGGCTCAAACTGGGTAAGTGTCCTGGAGGAGGTGGGATTTCAGGGGCTGCAGGAAGATGGGGATGAGGGGTTCTTGTGAGGGGGTGGCGGTCCTGTGGAAGAAGGGGAGGGGCCTGGGATAGCGGTGTCCAGCTGAGAAGGGGCAGGTGCTATTGCGTCAGAGAGGTTAGCTCTTACAGGATGGGGCACCCCTCCCTGTCCAGTGTGGGCGGGGCCGGAACTGCAGGAACACGGAGGCCCTGGACAGAGTGTGCCCGTGTCCACAGGGTGTGGTCCCAAGTGCTTGTCACTGGAGATCTGAGGAGTTGACAGGAAAGCAGTGCACAGGGCCTGGGAACCCGGGGGGTACCTCAGAGGCTGGGAAACCCCAGCAGAAGCCCAGTCCCCCAACGGGGCGGGCAGATACAGCAGCTGCCACTGGGCCTGCCCGCCTCCCCGGGGGCTCACCTGTCCCTGAATACTGATGCCTTCGTTCTAGAAGCACCTGCTGGTCTGCCTGAGCGTGTACTCGCCCAGCACGGGGGCAGGCCAGGACTGCTGATTAATGTCTCCGGGAGCAGCGCTCCACCAGAGAGGCTGAAATTTGGTGTGTAAACCCTTCGTTTGCTTGGCCCTCAGGTGGGCGGGCGTCTACACCGTCTCTCGGAGGTAGGTCCTCGGCAGGATCAGGCCCCCGTTACTAAGGGCCCTAACCCACGCAGGGACACATCTTCCCTGTCTCATTTATTCACCCCCTACCTATTCACCCCCTTCCTTATCTCAGGCTCTGCTTCTGGGGAAACCCAAACACAGATGTTCGGTCAGGCCCCAGAAGGCCGGCCGGAACCTGTCCCGTCTCTCCTGCTGCAGGAGAGACAGTTGGCGTGTGGCTGGTGGACGGGGCGTGGGAGCCTATGGGGAAGGGACACATAGAAGGGCAGAGACTCACAGGGCTCCCCACCAGGGAGGGCTCAGCTCTGGAGGTTGTGAGCCCCAGAAACTCAGTTTTAACTGGTTTAAGCAAAAAGGAGGAAATGTTGGCTTATGGAACTGAGAAGTTGTGGTGGTGACACGGCTCGAGGCTGGGTCCTGGGGCTCGAAGTCATCGGATGTCTTCATCGCTCTTCTGCTTTCCTGGTTGTTGGCTTCGTTCTGGAAGGGGGGATGTTCTCGTGTGGTTCCCCTCTACCCTAGCCCCAGGTTTATATTCTATCAGCTGAGCAATCCCACTAGAAAGACTGCCTCTTTTCGGACAGTTTTAGGAAAAGTCCCAGCCCGGACGCTACCGAGTGCAGGACGGATGTCCGAAGTAGTCCCTGTGGCCAGGGGAGGGAGCGAACGGACTGGCCGGGCCGGGGGCTGGGCTCGGCCTCCTGAGAACTAAATGGTCTCACGCTGGGTCTAACATCCTTCCTCCTTCCAAAGATGGGCTCTGTTCCCCGTGGAAGAGGGACAGGGAAGGGGGACCCACAGATGAGGGTGGGCGTGCTGGGCTGAGAGGACAAACAACAACTGAGAGATGAAGGCAAAGGGCCAGGGGCACGGAGAGAGGAAAGACCATTTCAACGACTCTCTTGTGGGGCCCAGGCGGTCTGATGTCTGCCCTGAAGCACTGGTAAGAGAAGGGAAGGCTTTAAATATATATATATATATTAATATTAATTTATATAAAAATTTAATAAATATAAATATATATAATATAATTATACATAATATTTTTCCGAAAAGTTTTTGTTTTGAAGTAATTGTAGGTTTAGCTGAGAGTTGCAAAGATAATGCAGTTTTCCCGTATGCCCTCGTCTGGTATTGTGGTAACAGTGCACACACTCATCACGCGTTTGTCAAAACCAGTAAGTTCACATGGCTGGGACTATTAACTAAACCACAGACTTTATTCAAGTCTCCCCATTTTTTTCCCCACTGATGTCCGTTTTCTATTCCAGGATTAAATTCAAGATCCTCCTTTGCTTTTAGTTGTCATGTGTCCTTATCTTATTTTTTTTTTTAAGATTTTATTTATTTATTAGAGAGCGTGAGCACGAGCGGGGAGGGGCAGGGGGGAGAGAGAATCTCAGGCAGACTCTTTCTTGAGTGCTGAGCCTGATGCGGGCAGGGCTTGATCCCACGACTGTGAGATCACAACCTGAGCCAAAACCGAGAGTTGGATGCTTAACTGCGCCACCCAGGTGCCCTGTCCTCTTCTTACTTTTGAATCTTCATGTAGCTCCAGCCAGTGAGCATTTTCTCTGTCTTTCCTGGCCTTTTGTTACCTGGACACTTTTTTTTCTTTTTTAAAGATTTTATTTATTTGACAGAAACACAGCGAGAGAGGGAACACAAGCAGAGGGAATGGTAGCGGGAGAAGCAGGCTTCCCGTGGAGCAGGGAGCCTGATGCGGGGCTCGATCCCAGGACCCTGGGATCATGACCTGAGCCGAAGGCAGCCGCTTAACGACTGAGCCACCCAGGCGCCCCTGTTACCTGGACACTTTTGAAGAGAAGGGGTTCGATATTTCATAGCCTGTCCCTCGGTTTGGGTTTACCTGATGTCTTCTCGTGAGCAGATTGAGGTGACAGATTCGGGCCAGAAACCCACAGGTGGACCCCTTCTCAGTGCTTGCTTCGGAGGGTGCAGGTCACCACGTGACTGATCGCTGCTGCTGTTAACCCTGTGGCCGCTGGCTCTGGTGCCGCCCTCCAGGGTCCTCTGCCGGCAGGTTCCTGCTCCCTTTCCGTGCTCTGCTGGGAGGCAGTGGGTTTTGGACCAGTTTGGCTTCCCTCTGTGGCCAGGACGGCCATGGCTTCTTCTCAAGGGTCCCGAATCTCAGAGCCGTGCTGTTGGCCAGTTCACAGAACCGCTGGGTTTCAGGTACAGCTGGCTCGGGGCTGTGGTTGCCCACCTCTGATTTTACCCAGAGATCTGCACCGAAGGCAGAATGCAGTTTGCCCCAGCTTCTCCGAGGAAGCTGGCGTTTTCTCAGGGATGAAGAGGGTTGACTTCAGGGGAGGAAGGACAGTTTCTCACCAAAGCTGGGAGTCCCCGAGTTACCTGGGGTGGGGGGGGCACTTGCTGGGAGGAGGTTGGTGTGTCTATTAACAGGAGGAGGGTAGAGGTGGGGAGCTCACACTGCGTGAAGGGGCTCAGGGTCCAAGACACGAGCCCTGGCCCATCCCGAGACACCGTTGGTGACAGCCTGTTCAGCGGCATATCTATTGACCTGTGGCTGTTCTCTGAACGTGAAACAGTTTGCAGATCCCTTCGTTAGGGTCCTGTTTGCAGATATGTACTGAAGGAGAATCAGTTGTCAGCACCAGTAAGACCCTGTGCTTTAAAAGGAAACCAAGGAGCACCTGGTTGGCTCAGTCGGCAGAGCATGTGACTCTTGATCTTGAGGTCATGAGTTCGGGCCCCATGTTGGGTGGAGAATTTAGTTAAGAAAAAAAAAATGAAACCCAAACTAAAAGTAACTGTGGTTGGTGACTGAAAAAATTGGAGGTTTGTACAATTCCTGTGGTCCTGTGGAATTCAGACACCTCAGTTCTTACCAGAACCGAGGGACAGGCTGGAAAGATGTTGGATTGGGTTTGATCTCAGCTCCATGAGGTTCAGGCCTTGGTTGTACCCTTAAGCCTGAGGCCAGTGTCTCCTCTGAGAAATGGGGATAATAATAACCCAGCCATCTTGTCTTGCAGCACAGGGGCTGTTTGGATTTGAGGTCATTAGGCAGACAAGAAATGAAAAAACCGTCTCATGAAAGATATCTTCTAGTTGGCCCAAGGAGGAGGAACAAGATTTGGGCGCGGTGTGCCTGGGGCCAAGAGGGGCACTAGGGAGCAAGTATAGGATCTGTCTGCTTTCATCCTTGGCTCCAAGGACTAGCTTTGGGCCTCTCTAGAAGCGGAAACATCAGTAGTTGCTTTTGCAAAACGTGGGGCTCGGGCAGTGCCGCTTCAGGCCGGGGGACACCATGGGACCCTGACTGGGCGGGCCCCTGCACCCTTTAAGCCTGGCATAGGGAGAAGGAGGGCTTACAGAGAGAAGGCTCTCTGTAATCCTCATGGGGATCCTTCTGGATAGGATCCAGAAGTGGGTCCTATTCCGGGACCCAGTGCCCCTTGGATGGAACTCCCATGGTGCAGAAAAAGAAACCAAGTCTTGGAGGGAATCTGCCCAAGGTCGCAAGGAGGTAGAAGGCAAAGCCAGGATTTGAAGCAGGTGGTTTTCTCTAGAACCTGAAGTCTCCAGGCCTTGGCCATTTTGTGGTGGGTGAGAGTTACCAGTGCGTGGGCCATGCCCACACCCCATCTCTGGTTAACCAACCCTGGACCACCGTTGTGCCACCCTGCCAACAAGCCGCTTCTAGATGGTTGCTGCAGGATACCAAAGGCTTCCTCCAGGAGCTACGGTGGGGGATTAAGAGGCAGAGATGGTTTCCAAAGAGCTGTTGGAGCCAACAGTTATTTTTTTTTTTGGTACAATGGGTAAAATTTTCCTCTGTGTTCTTACTCCCCTGCTAAAAGACTCAATTGAATAAGTAAGAGAAACAGCAGCATGTGTTATTTGAAAACTGTTTAGTGCAATTACTGCTGCAGACTTTACCGAATTTGAGAATGATAGACGGCAGATCTTAATTTCCCAAGCTTTCCATCCTGGCGAGCAGTTTGTTAAGGACTAGTGGTGCGGCTAATCGCCCGTGCATACTGCCCATGAATACATGTTTTTCCTTTTTATATAACACATTATGCTAATCACCCTGTATTCCGTTTTTCAATAAAAGGTCAGCGGAGTACTGTTTGTTCAGAATGTGCAATTTAAACTTCACGTCTGTCATTAGAGATAATCTAGGTTTGCTGTATCAAGTGGGGTTGTCATAGAAACCAGACCCGCAAGCTCTGTTTACGGCCTTTGGAGAATAAACACTTTGCATTTATTTCTCTGGAAAGGAAAAAAAAATCAGAAATCATCGAACAATTAAGTAAGGTTTGAAAACAAAGCGGTAATAGCCCAGAAGAGAGAGCTCTGTCATTCATCAAAAATCAGTAACTGTCACACCGTTGCTGTACCCGGGCATTCAAGCAGGTGACCGATGGAAGTGGTCGAGTATTTCCCCTGGGAAGAAGGAGGAAGGGAGAGTGGATGGGTTATTCTCCGAGTGCAGAATTAATTTAAGTGTGCTAATGGGTTTTATCCAAGCTATTATACCCTTGAAAAACATTTTGTGTAAATTGTACCGAGTGTCTGATCAGGCTTTTTATGCTATGTATTTGGTCATTTGTGAACCCCAAATAGCTGAGATGATCCCATATTATGGTTTCTCTCTGATCCTCCTCTCATTTAGAAGGACCTCCCTGGAAGCAATTCAGGGGTCTTGGGCCTTGGGTTTTTTTTTTAAGGTTCCGCTTGAAAAGCATCACCATCTTTGTTAAGTAAAGATACAGGACACCTGGTTCAATTTGAAACAGAAATCATCGAATATTTTTTAGAATATCTCAAATATTGCATGATATACTTAATGTTAAAATTATGTGTGGCTTATCTGAAATTCAAATTTAATTGGATGTCCTGTATTATATCTGTCACTTTGTGTCTGAGGGGGTCCAAAGAGATGAGGAGGTAATTCTCTGACCTACCTGCCTCAGGCCTGGGCTCCGTTGAATAGGGGAATGAGCAGTGTGTGCCTAGGACGTGTGCGCATGACTAAGCCTGTTAAATTACAGTGTAATTGGGGCTCTGATTTCCTGGAGGCACCAGCAAAGTCAGGTTAAAAAAAGTCACCTAAAAAAAAAAGTCACCTGCTTGCAAATGACCAAATACCGGCTTGGCAGAGCTACTCCGTAAGGGGGAGGCTTCTGCTTCTCCACGCCCCACCCCCAGGGGGAAGAGCCAAGCACCGGGTTGGGGGTGTGTTACTTTTTTGATGTGGGCCAGGGGAAGGACCTCAATTTATCTGTTGGGTATGATGTTCAATCTGGGGCTGAAAGGGTGGGATTCTATGAACTGTGACCCTGCCCGAGGGCAACCTCATTGTTGTAATCTCCCCCAAGTCAACACAATTCACAGGAATCTGGTAATTGGTGGAAGATGCATTCATTAGACTACTATATCAGGTTCAGGTTGATGGAGCTAAATAAAACCCAATGCACAGTTTATGACAAGTAGAAATTCAGTATCTGCTGCCCGGGGTCAGGCTTTTTAGGGGACCCAAAGCCAGATAGGGGTCAGTCCTCCGGGGATGCCGTAACCAGGGGAACAGAGTTGAGCACAGATGTCACTGTAGAGCCGGCAGACTGGGCCAACTGCCTGAGCAGAGACAAAGTGCCATGGGAACATGGGAGGAGAAGAAATGAATTTCACCTAGGGACCAGGGAGCCTTCTTAGAGGAGGGGGATTCGCAGCTGATCTTGGAAGTGGCTGTTTAATACATCAGATTAGTTAACACTAGAAAAGTTTCTCTCTTACAAGGACACTGGCACTGGATTTGGGGGTCACTTCAGTAGGATCTCATCTCATCCTTATATATACATCTGCAAAGACCCTATTTCCAGATTTGGTCACATTCTGAGTTTCTAGGGGGACATGAATTTGGGGGCACGATTAACCCACTCCAGGTGGCAGTGATTAAAACTTGATAGCTGTTCACAAACTTTAGAGATTTCTCTCGAACAATCAGCTTGCCCCACCAGGCCTGCAATAGACCAGGGCAGGGGGGCAGCTGGCCCTTCCCTAGGAGTGCCTTCTCCAGGCATGGAGTTCCAGTTCTCCACCTGCCCAGGCCCTGACTTAGTTCGGGTGGATCATACATGGTTCAATACTTTGGAAAGACACTAAGGTATAAAAGTTTCTTTTCACAACTTTTAATATGTTAATATGCAGTGTGAATTTCCTAAATTGGGATAGCACATGGAGTATTTCCCAGATATGTTGGCCATAGGAAATGACCCCTTGCCATCCCAGTTTTTGGAACTAGCATGGCATGGAACCCAACACTGGGAAAACACACCATGGTTTTGGATGAAGTTCTGTGCCCCCATCGAATGCTAGGCATTCTTAGAGCTTTTAGGAGGCCTCTGATCCTGGACAAAGCTGTCCAGCTGCACAGTCCTGTGATGTTGGTTATTTAAAGGACAGGCTGATCAAGGAGCTTTGGGCGTGTAAGGAAAGACACCAGGCATGGAGACCATTGACAGATGTCACCTTAAGGGAACTGGGGAGAGATTCCTACAGGCCACCGGCACACTGATCAAATAGGAAGGGCTGAGGAGAACCATGACAAGGTCCTGGTGCCCCCAATGGGCTCTCCCCTCTCTGCTTCCAGGCCCTTCTGTGCCAAGTCTAATCTTCAGAGGAGCTCCTGGCAGCACTTGCTACAGTGCCTGAGCACAGATGGGTCTCCCTGGGGTGGGGGGTGGAGCGTTCCTTGAGCTGTCACCCTCAGTTTCCTTGTCTCTCTGCCACCATATCCCACCACTAACTCTGTGCAGCAACCTCTTTTCCACCTGGGCCTGATGAGCCAGGCAAAAACATCCACCTTAAATCCTTTTATTGGGAAGTCACCCGGTACAATTTCTTCACTCATAATCTTGGTAATTCTGTCCCATAACTCTCCTAGCTGCAAGGGAGGCTGGGAGCTAGGTGTTCTTGTGCCCACCAAAAAATGAAGGCTCTCTTAAGGAAGAGGGGGTCACGGTTTGATACTGGGGTGTAACTAGCAGTCTGCTACAATACTGCTTACTTTGTGCAAGATACTTTTTTTTTTTTTAAAGATTTTATTTCTTTATTTGAGAGAGAGCATGAGCAAGGGCGGAGCGAGAGGGAGAAGCAGGCTCCCCGCTGAGTGGGGAGCCCCATGTGGGGCTTGATCCCAGGACCTTGAGATCATGACCTGAGCTGAAGGCAGATGCTTAACTGACTGAGCCACCCAGGTGCCCTGGACTAGACACTCTTTTGATTTATTTATTTTTTTAATTAAAAATTCCATACATGCTCATTGATGAAAATCTGCAAAATATTGACAATTTTCAAAAAAAGGAAGAGCAATCAGTGACCACTAAAACTGCTTCCTAGAGATAACCATTATTAGTAGTGTATATAGACATTCCCCTGCCTCCCAGGTTTTCTTAAAGATTTACTTTTTAGAGAGGGAAAGAGAGAGGGCATGAGTGGGAGGGACAGAGGGAGAGAGAATCTCAAGCAGACTCCCCACTGAGCATGGAGGCAGACGCTGGGCTCGATCTCATGACCCAGAGATCAAGAGCTGAAACCAACACTTGGACACTAATGGTCTGTGCCGCCCAAGTGCCGCTTCTGCCCCCCAATTTTGAGGTCATATCTTACATTTGATTTTATATCCTGCTTTTCCACATTTTTGCATGTCATTGAAAACTTCACAAATATTTTTTACTGATGACACAACAGTTTATCATCTGACTATGATTATACATACCACAGTTTACTTAGTCATTCCTGTAATGAATATTGAAATTGTTAGCAATTTTTCATTATTAACAATCACGAACATTTCCTGGGCTTTGACCTCATTTTGGATTATTTCCTCGGGCTTGATTCTTAGGAGTGAAATTACTGGTTCACTGGGGCTGATATTTTAGGGTTTTATTGATATGCGCTGTTGGATTGCTTTCCTGAAAAAGCTGATTTGCATCACTCTCATCAGGACTAAGAAGAAATACAAATTTAATAAGTTATCTGGGCCTTTACATTATGATGTTGGTGGTCTACTGATTGTCGAAACTTTCTCCCCTGGGCCCCTTTAGCTAACCGGTGTCCTACCACACAGCTGATGCCATCATGTTGTTGAGAGGTTGGCAGCCCTGAGCATGGTACCCCACAGACTGGGCAGCCATTAGGTCTCACTGACATTCCAGAGAGATCTTCAGCCACAGCTCTGTGCCTCATGTGTTGGGTGTTGCTGACCATCTCGTCAGTAGTGATGTTTCCAGGCTTCTCTGTTTTCCCACCTCTCTGCCCAAGGCTGGTTCTTTGAGGACTCGGATGATCAGAGAATGGGCAAAAAGTACCATTATGGTCCAGTCTGACCATTGTGGAGGGTCAGTTTCACTGCTGTCCTTAGCTCCTTTCATCACAAGAGCTCTTAGCATTACCTTTAAAAAATAAATTAAAACACCCTTTTATTTTAGAGCAGTTTAAAAACATATAGTGAAATTGCAAAGATAGTACAGAGAGTTCCCATATACACCACACTCAGTTTCCCCTCTTATTAACAATTTATATTTAGTGCGCCACATTTCTTATCATGGATGAACAAATATTGATGCATTATTATTAAGTCCATACCTTATTCAGATTACCTTAGTTTTTAACCACATGTCCCATTCTTATTCCAGAATCCCACACAGGATACCATATTATGTTAGTTGTCATATGTCCTTAGGCTCCTTTTAGCTGTGACAGTTTCTTAGACTTCCCTTGTTTTTGATGACCTTGACAGTTTTTGGGGAAGACCTATCAGGTATTTTGTAGGATGTCCCTCAGTTGGGATTTGTCTATTCTTCCCTCCACCCTCCTTGGTTTTGGGGAGGAAGACCACAGAGCATTTAGCCATTCTCATCCTATCAAGGATATATACTACCAACATGATTCATCACTGTTGGTGTTGATCACCTGGCCTAGGTGTTTTCTTCCCTGTAAAGTGATTTTTTCCTGCCTCTTTTCTATACTGTGCTCTTTGGATAGAAGTCACTATATGCAGCTTAAGGACTGAGGGGTTATGTTCCACCTCCCTGAGGGCAAAGTGCTTATAGAAATTATTTGGAATTCTTTTGTACTCAAGCTTTGACTATTCTTTTTAAATATATATAAATAAATATATGACTATTCATATATTTATTTGTTCAATCATTTATATCAGTATGGACTCATGGATTCCTTTTTTGTACATGTTTATAACAGCTTTATTGATACCACACAATTCGCCCGTTTAAAGTATATGATTCAGTATATTTTTTCAAATTTAAATAATCTCTGCACCCAAGGTGGGACTCAAACTCATGACCCTGAGATCAGGATTTGCACGTCTTCTGACGGAGCCAGGCACCCTGTGATTCAGTGGTTTTTGGTACACCCAGAGTTGTGCAGCTGCCCTAGCCACAATCGATTCTAGAACATTCTTGTCACCTCAAAAAGAGACCCTGTGTCCATAAGCAATCCCTCTGCATTTCTTCCAAGTCCCCTGACGTTAGGTGACTACTAATCTACTTTTTGTCTCCATAGATTTACTTATTCTGGACACTTCATGTTAATGGAATCATACAATGTGTGGTCTTTCATGACGAGCTTCTTTCACTTGGCATAATGTTTTCAAGTTTCATCCATATTGTAGCTTGTGTCAGTAATGTCTTTTTATTGCCAATTGTATTCCATTGTATAGATAGACCACATTTTATCTGTCCGTCAGTTGATGGTTACTTATGTGGTTGCCTTTTTTGGACTATTAGGAATGATGCTGCTACAAAGACTCACGTACAAGTTTTTGTGTGACATAGTTTTAATTTCTCTTGAGTATATAACCAGACGTGGAATGTCTGAGTGGTGGGTGTGAAGTACTATTTCACTGTGGTTTTGATTTGCATATCTATGAGGGTTAATGATGTTGAGCATCTTTTAATGTACTTATCAGCCATTTATGTATCTTTGGAGAAATTTGGGGGAGAATTGATGTCTTTATGGTGTTGAGTCTTCCAGGTTACAAACATGGGATATTTTTATTTAGAAATTATTTGATTTTTTTAATGAGATTTATTTATTTATTTGATAGAGAGATCACAAGTAAGCAGAGAGGCAGGCAGAGAGGGGGAAGCAGGCTCCCTGCGGAGCAGAGAGCCCGATGTGGGGCTCAATCCCAGGACCCCGAGATCATGACCTGAGCCAAAGGCAGAGGCTTTAACCCACTGACCCACCCAGGCGCCCCTATTTGATTTCTTTAGTCAGCACTTTGTAGTTTTCAGCATTCAAGTCCTGTCCATATTTTTCAAGGATTTGTTAGATTTATACCCAAGGATTTCAATTTTTTGGAGTAATTTAAAATGATTATATTTTTTATTTCAGTGTCTACATGTTCATTACTAATATATAGAAATATAGTTGATTTTTCTATGTTGATCTCATATCCTATAACCTTGCTGAAATCATTTATTTGTTTTGAGTTTTTGTAGATTCTTTTAGATTTGCTATGTAAATAATCATGTCACCTGCAAATGGAAACTGTTTTATTTCTTCCTTTCTAGTATCATCATTTTTACCAGTTCAAGTGAGGTATGGAAGCCTTACTTCCTTTATGTCCCCTTATTCTCTTTCATTTATAATGTGATTATCTTCACTATTTTTTCTACATACATTTAGAGCTACACTGATAGTTTTGCTTCAAACTTCAAAAGGAATTTAGATAATTCAAGAGAGGGAAGGTTTATTGTATTTTTACTTATCACTTATTTTCTCCCTGATGTCCTAAGGGTCTTTGTTTTGTTTTTAATGTTTTTCTGTTTAGAGAACTTCCTGTAGCTATTCATTTAGAATTGGTCTGCTGGGGACAAATTCTCTTAGATTTTCTTTTCTTTTCCTTTTTTTTAAGATTTTATTTATTTGTTTATTTGACAGAGAGAGAGAGAGATCACAAGCAGGCAGAGAGGCAGGCAGAGAGAGAGGGGGAAGCAGGCTCCCCGCTGAGCAGAGAGCCCGATGCGGGGGCTCGATCCCAGGACCCTGAGATCATGACCTGAGTCGAAGGCAGAGGCTTAATCCACTGAGCCCCCCAGGGGCCCCTCTCTTAAGTTTTCTTAATCTGGGAATGCCTTTGTTTCCCCTTCATTCCCAAAGGATATTTTTGCTGGGTATAGGATTCTAGATTAACAGTTCTTTCTCTCACCATCTAAAAATTATGCCACTTTCTGCTGGTCTCCATGGTTTCTGATGAGAAATCCACTGTCATTTTAATCAATTCCCCTAAAGATAAGGTGTCATTTTTTTCTCTGGTTACTTTTAAGAATTTTTATCTTTAGTTTAGAAAAAATTTTTTTAAAAGATTTTATTTATCTATTTGAGAGAGAGAGAGAGAGAGAGAGAGAGAGATGGAACACAAGCAGAGGGAGTGGGAGAGGGAGGCTTCCCACTGAGCAGGGAGCCTGAAACGGGACTTGATCCCAGGACCCTGGGATCGTGACCTAAACTGAAGGCAGATGCTTAACAACTGAGCCACCCAGCTGCCCCTAAGTTTAAAAATTTTTAATTATAATGTGTCTTCTTGTGAATTTCTTTGGGTTTATCCTGTTTGAGGGTTCACTAATCTTAAATTGGCAGATTTATACCTCTTTCTAAATTTGGGGAATTTTCAACCCAATTCTAGATAAATCAGAATTTATTTCTTTGAGTAACTTTTCAGCTTCCCCTTTCTACAATCCTCTGGAACTCTGCTCCTTTTTGTTTGTTTTTGTTTTTGTTTACTTTATGTTCAGATTGGGTAATTTCTATTTTTCATCATCCAGTTCACTGATTCTTTCCTCTGTTAGAGGAAATTTGGTTATTGAGGCCGTTCACTGAACTTTTATTTCAGATACTGTATTTTTCTGTTCCAGAATTTCTGGTTCTTCTTTATTCTTTTTCTTTGCTGATGCTTTCTATCTTTTCATTGGCTTCAGGTGCATTTGCTTGTTTAAGCATTTTCATTATGGCTTCTTTTAAATCCTAAGTCACAATTGTTTGTTTGTTTTTTTTTTAAAGATTTTATTTATTTACTTGATAGAGAGGAAAGAGATCACAAGTAGGTAGGTAGAGAGGCAGGCAGAGAGAGAGGGGGAAGCAGGCTCCCTGCTGAGCAGAGAGCCCGATGCGGGGCTCGATCCCAGGATCCTTGAGATCATGACCTTAGCTGAAGGCAGAGGCTTTATCCCACTGAGCCACCGAGGCGCCCCTTAAGTCACATAATTCTTACATTCTTATCTGCTTGGTGTTGATGTCTATTGATTATATTTTTTCATTTGGTTTGAGCTCTTCCTGGGTCTTGCTATGACAAGTGATCTTTGCCTGAAACCCGGACATTTTTGTATTATGAGATGCTGTATCTTATTTAAATCTTTTGTTTTGACTGGATTTCTCTGACACCACTTCAGTAGGGAAGTTGTAATGCTACCTTGTAACTGCCAGGTGGAGGAAGAAGTCCAGGTTTCCTAGATGGGATTTGTTGACATCTGAGGTGGGGGGTGCTCCTTGTGACTGCTGGTTGGGAGTTCTGGCGCCCCATGTGGTCTTCACTGACATGGCAGGGTGGGGCTGCATTACCAATCTGCAGGGATGAATAAAAGCCCTGGCTCCCTACTTGATCTTCTCCGATATTGACTGATATTTGGGGCACCTTGTTACAGCCTCATGAGGGTGGAAATCAAGACTCCCCACTTGGCCTTTGCTGGCATCGGTAGAGGTGGGACCACAATTTTTATTATTGTGTTTGACTGAAGTAGAATGGTTATTGGCTAAAAATGTTCTGTCTTGCTGGACTGGTTCTTTCCAGACCCTTTGGCTAGGAGAGCAAGATTTTTCTTGTCTTTTCTTTCTTTTTCTTTATTATCTCCTTTATCTCCCTGTGTGTTGGCATTTCTGGATTGTTAGCTTCTTCATTCCAGGGAGCTCACAATGTCATTTCTTGGATACTGAAATCCCTGGCTGATCTACCTTCTGTCTTTTATGTTTCAGTCTACTTATGTATTTTATATATAATGATATGATGTTTAGAGTTTTTAGTTGTACATCCTGGAAGTAACAGGGAAAAACATGTCTATTCCATCTTCCTAGAAATGGAAATATCTTCTGGACTCATGGATATTTATTTTATACTTTAGATTCTAATTCAATACTATTTTCTTTTTTGCTCAGAGTTTTCCAGTTATATTGGGAGTGTCGTTGGGAGTGGTTTTCCTTTTTTTGCACCCAAATCCAGCTGGGTTGCTTCAAGGGCCAGGGAAGGAAGGAACCTCATCTCATGGAAGGGCCAGGCCTCCATTTCAGTGTAGAAGGACAGTCTTGGCTTCTTTCAAATCCTTCTTCCATCTGACAGCTTGGGTAGAGGCCTTACTTGTAGCCATTCTGTGGCTCCCCAATAGTTTTCCTACATAAATTGGAGGTAGGCTAATTAATTGATTGCAGGGCAAAGGCACCAGACTCCTGTCTCTTCTCCTTGGAGCCTTGATCTTGCCTGTTTGATTTTGATGATTCTTCCTCCCATCTTATCTTGTGAGGAAATGGGATACAGCCAAGGTGATCGCTTATCTGGGGCGACAGCAAGTAAACATGAAAAATGTGCTAAGGAACACAAGAGGACAGTGATCAGAAAGGCTTTTTCTTTCAACCTAAATCATGATGTTTTGGGCGTCGGCTAGAGTTTTCCAAGTTATTTATAACTGTCCATCCCTGTTAGGGGATATATGTTTTATCTAAAAATAGGTAATCTCTCCTAATCAAATGATAAATGTGTGTGTCCCAAATGGAGGCCCCATAGTTACCCACCTCATTACAGAAGTTCAGGTGAATAATGGAAATATTACGAGCATGACACTGGATCAGATGCTTCGAGATACCCAGTATTTGGAAGTTACGGCTCTTTAAATTTTTTGGTGGAAGGTCCTTCATGTTAATAGAGGTACCTCTTATGAGCCAATCCTTTTTGAATGATATTCAAAGTGCTTCTTATTCCTAGAAGCTAATGATTGTGTGTGTAGGAGGTTATCTTGTGTTCCTTTGGAGTTTATGTCGCATACAGCCAGCATCTGGCTCTTTATCTCCAATCCTTCTTGAGGGATCCCAATTGAGGGCATCTCAGTCCCAGACTTAGTGGGTGTCTCATTTCCTTTTCACACAACGGGAAATTCACAGAGTGTTAAAGTTGGCAGGAACCTAATTATTGCTTCTCAACCCGGGTTGCTATTTAGAAATATCTGGAAAAATAAAAAAAACACTAAAGCTTGGGTCCCATCTCTAGAGATTCTGACTTTTTACACCAGCCCAATAAAGTCAGAGGTCAGAAAGGCTGCTCAATGTCCTACAACAAACCTGTGCCTCTGGAGTTATTATTTCCACTTAATAGATATAGACCCGGGGCACCTGGGTGGCACAAATGGTTGGGCATCTGCCTTCGTCTCAGGTCATGGTCTCTGGGTCCTGGGATTGAGCCCCACATTGGGCTCCCAGCTCAGCAGGGAGTCTGCTTCTCCTTCTCCCTCTCCCCAACTTGTGCTCTCTCTCTCAAATGAATAAATAAAAAATCTTAAAAAAAAAAAAAACCCAACAGATATAGGCCCTGAAGCCTGAGCTAAGTTTCTCTCAGACCCCATAGTTACCCAGGGAGGAGCAGGATTTGAGCCCAAGTGGTCTAAGTCTGGAGTCCCAGAGTATAATAACCCACTACCCAGGAGTGGGCCGTGACCCACATGGTTTCCTTTTCTAGTGCCAGGGATTCTCTAGTTAGAATCACCTGGGAGATTTTGACAAACATGGACATCCAGACCCCAACCTCATATTCCGGTCTGGGATGGGGCCAGTGCATTGATTTTTCTTTTTTTTTTTAATATCTCCAGGTGATTTTTTTTTTTTTTAATATTTTTTTATTTGAGAGAGAGAGAGAGAGAGAGAGCAGGAGATGGGGGAGGGTCAGAGGGAGAAGCAGACTCCTGGCTGAGCAGGGAGCCTGATGCAAGGGCTGGATCCCAGGACTCTTGGATCATGACCTGAGCCAAAGGCAGACGCTTAACCGACTGAACCACCTAGATGCCCCTCTCCAGGTGATTTGAGTGGGCATCTAGGATCAAGAAGCACTATCTAAGCTTGATCATATGGACCACCTGCCACTTTTAGAAACAGACCCCAATGCCCAGAGGTGGACGTGAGCCAGAAGTAGTGCTAGGACTCAGATATTGCCAAATTTTCTACACAGAAGAGGCATTTGGCCGAATAAGGCCCTTGATCTTTTTACTTATTTATTTTTGAGGGTTACATTTTCATTAAAATATTCTTTAACCTGTTGAGGACATTGCAAGATTGGGAAATTTCACACAGGGGTCCAGATTTCAGAATTCACTAGAAATGTCAGAGGATCTGGTGACACTTGGCCAGAGCTGAGCTGTGGCTGATGCCTTGTGGAGGGACTCTCCTCCCCCGTCAGACCCACCCCACTGCCTTCCCAGCATTCCCTTTGCTGGCTCCCAAGGGTGTTGGAGTTTCCAACCACCATATTCCTTCTGTGCTGTCCTTCATCACAAAGAGTTGTGTAGTTGTCTTAGTGGCTCTTCTAGATTGCAGACACCTTAAGATTCTCAACCTGGGGGCAACTCTGTTCCCTAAGAAAACGCATGTAAATGTCATGAAGATCTGTTTGACTGTCACCTGTGAGGGTGGGGGAGGGTGGGAGGACTGCATGACTAGCCTCCAGTGGGCAGAGGTCAGAAAGGCTGCTCAATGTCCTACAACAAACAGCACAGCTCCTGAAACTAAGACTTAACTGGCCCCGAAGGTCGGGAGTACTGAGGTTGAGAAAGTGCCTTAAGGGTAGCGCTTGTGCCTCTTGCTCACCTCTGAGTCCCCATCCTGGCTGGTGGCACATAGTAGACAGTCAATTAAATGTCAGCTGGCGGCCTGACTGATGTCAGACTGTTGGCTTTTCCCCTGCTCCCGCTGGGCTTCTGCCTAATGAGTCCTTGCTTTGCTCTGTGGGCACCATATGGCCCTGCAGTAAATGAGTGAGTCAGTAGAAAGCCTGCCATATGCGAAGTAAGTGATCTTATGAATGGAATCCAGAGCAGGGACACAATGATCTCATCTGAAGAAAGAGACTAATTAAACACAACGGCAGCAAGTGCCTTCGTTGGGAGAACTGAAGGCATTCTGCTGCAGGAAGATATATTGCTCATTCCTGAAAAAGGGGAGTAGGGAGGAAGTCTTAATCATGCTTTTAATAATTATATGTGTCTTTAAAATCAGTCCTTTCATTAACTGGGTGAAGAACGATATTGACCTAGTGGGACATTTCAGGCTGTATAGATTAATTATAAATTGCCTCGAATGATCTGCCTGGGGTCCAGCTCCCATACCTTTGCTGGAAGGAGTAGGAGGAAATTGAGTGAAGGGTCTGAGAGAACCAATGATAACTAAAAGAAGCTGGGGTGTGTTGAATTAAGGGTTCAGCTTCACGTCACCCTTTTGGTGACCACTTGGGATCAGAGCCCCTGCTGGACTTAGCCTGGCTACCACTGCACCTGGCCTTGCCGCTGTGTCCGGAGGGAGGTGGCAAAGTTAGGGTAGGCAAATGACCACCCATCTGGGTTTGTCTGGAACTGTCTCAGTCCCTCTGACGACCCTGCGCTCTGGACAGTCCCTCCCCAGGAGGTGAAAAGTTCTGAATTTCAGTGATGAGCGTAGAAGATTGTGGGACAAGTACAGAGACCACCCTATGGCCCAAAATATGGGGCTAAAAGTGTCAAGTAGATATGGAGGCGGTAGTCCTTTGCCTTCTGCAGTTGCTGAGGCTGTTTTTGCCGCTGACTGCTGATGTCGGCACCCACGGGCAGCCTCTTGAAGGTGCCCTTCGTTCATCCTTGCTCATCCCAGACTCATTTCCCCCATTTATTCAGTAGAGATAAGAGACTTGTAATGAGTGTCAAATGAGAGAACGCCATCAACTGTCCCCTGAAGAGCTTGTTTCCGAGCAAGTGGCCAATAAGTGGGCAGGGACTTGGGGGCTGGAGGTGGGAAACAGGGAGGAGACCAGTTGGGGTCCCGAAGACGCAAGTGTAGAGCGACAATGAACTCACTCATGCTTCCCCCCAGGGAAGTCCTTTCCACGAGTTGTGATTTTGGTGTCATAGATACTGTGAAGCTATTACCGCAATCAAGAAAATGAACATCTCCTTCATGCTCACAAACTGGTAATTGCTCCTTCCCTAACCTAAGGCCACAGATATTTTGTTTTCATCCGGAAGTTTATTGCTTAACCTTTTACATTTAGGCCTATGATCCATTTTCAGTCAAACTGCAAGGTGTGGATCAAGGGACATGTTTCTGGACCGTTTGCTGATAGCATTGCCTTTATATATGTGGCCATTTTCTCAACTCTCTATTCTGTTCCATTGATCTCTTTGTCCATTTTGGTGCCCTCAGAACACTGTCTGGTTTATTGTAGCTTTATGATCAGTCTCCAGTGTTGTTCTTTCTTTCATATTTTTTAAAAAATCTCTTCAATCTGATCATTCTTTTTTTTTCTCCCAAATACTTTTATTTTTTCAGTGTTACAAGATTAATTGTTCATGCACCACACCCAGTGCTCCATGCAATCCGTGCCCTCCTCAATACCCACCACCAGGCTCGCCCAACCTCCCGCCCCCTCCCCTCCACAACCTTCAGTTTGTTGCTCAAAGTCCACAGTCTCTCATGGTTCATCTCCCCATCCGATTTCCCCCCTTTCACCCTTCCTTTTCAATGTACCCTTTAATACAATATTAAGTAGAAGTTATGAATTGGCATCCTTGCCTTATTCCTTTTTTTTTTTTTAAGTTGTTTTTTTGGTTTTTGTGTTTTTTTTTTTTTTAACTTTTTAGGTTTTATTTATTTGACAGAGAGAAAGAGATCACAAGTAGGCAGAGAGGCAGGCAGAGGGAGAGGGAAGCAGACTCCCCACTGAGCAGAGAACCTGATGTGGGTCTCGATCCCAGGACCCTGAGATCATGACCTGAGCCGAAGGCAGAGGCTTTCACCCACTGAGCCACCCAGGCACCCCTCCTTGCCTTATTCCTGATCTAAGGGAGAAAGGCATTCAGTTTTGTTTTTCTTTTTTTAAAATCAAGGATAATGTTGGCTGTAGGGTTTTTGTAGATGCCCTTTATAAAGTTGAGGAGGTTCTCTCTATTCCTAGTTCACTGAGAGGTTTTATGAAGAGTGGATATTGGATTTTGTCAAATGCTTTTTCTGAGTCTGTCAAGATAATCATATGGTTTTCTGATTTTTAATTTATTAATGTATATTGCATGATATTGATTTTTTGAATGTTAAACCAGTCTTGCATTTCTAGGGTAAATCCCACTTGGTTACAGTGTATATTATTTTATATATTGTTGGATTCGATTTGATGAAATTCTGTTTAGAATTTTTGCATCTATGTTCATGAGGGATATTGGTCTCTATTTTTTTTTGTGGTATCTGTTAGGCTTTGGTATTGATTCTGGCCTCAGAGAATGAGTTGGGAAGTAGTCTCTCCTCTTCAATTTTCTGAAACACTTGTATAGTATTGGTATTATGCCTTCCTTAAATGTTTAGTAGAATTTACGGTGAAACCTTTTGGACTAGGAGTTTTCTTTGAGTATAGTTTAAAAAATTGTTTTTTAAAGATTTTATTTTTATTTAATTTTAATTTTTTAAAAGATTTTGTTTATTCACTTAACAGAGAGAGAGTACAAGCAGGGAGAGCAGCAGGCAGAGTGAGAGGGAGAAGCAGGCTCTCCACTAAGCCAGGAGCCAGGAGCTGAATGCGGGACTTGATCCCAGGGCCCTGGGATCACAACTTGAGCCGAAGGCAGCCGCTTAACGAACTGAGCCACCCAGGCATCCCTAAAGATTTTGTTATTTAGTAATTTCTATGCCCAATGGGGCTTGAACTCATGATGCTGAGATCAAGAGTTGCATGCACACTACCAACTGAGCCAGTGAGGTGCTCCTTCTGTGTATAGTTTTTAAACTATAAAGTTTCTTTAATAAATAAGGGGTTATTCAGGTATTTACTACTTTTTTAAAAAAAGATTTTATTTATTTATTTGAGAGAGAGAAGGTGGTGGTGGGGGGGGGATCAGAGGGAGACACATCCTCTCCACTGAACAGGGAGCCCGATATGGGACTCAATCCCAGGACTCCAGGATCATGCCCTGAGCTGAAGGCAGTAGCTTAACCAACTGAGCCACCCAAGTGCCTCCTGGTATTTACTACTTCTTGAGTGAGCTTTGTTTGGTAGTTTGTGTTTTTCAAGGAATTTTTCCATTTTATTTAAGTTGCCAACTTTATTGGCATAAAGTTGATCATAATGTCCTGTTTATCATTTTATTATTTGTATAATCTATAATGTGTAATCTATAATGATATTCTCATTCCTAAGGTTGGTAATTTGTTTCTGCTTTCTTATTTTTTTCCTCATTGGTCTGGCTTAGATTTACCCATTTCATTCATGTTTTTGAAGAATCAGCTTTGGGTTTTATTGATTTTCTCTATTGTTTTTCTCTTTTTTTCTTTCATTGATTCTGATCTTTTTGATTTCTGATATTTTTACTTTAGGTTTGATTTGTTTTTCTTTATTTACTTTTTTTTTTTTTAAAGATTTTATTTATTTATTTGTCAGAGAGAGAGAACACAAGCAGGCAAAGAGGCAGGCAGAGGCAGAGGGAGAAGCAGGCTCCCCACTGAGCAAGGAGCCCGATGCGGGACTCGATCCCAGGACCTTGAGATCATGACCCGAGCCGAAGGCAGTTGCTTAACCAACTGAGCCACCCAGGCGTCCCTCTTTATTTACTTTTTGAAGAAGCTGAGACCATTGATTTGAGACTTTTCTCCTTTTCTAATATGCTTTTTAGTACAGTAAATTTTCCCCTACACACTGCTTTAGTGGTATCTAACAAATATTTACATGTGTATTTCATTTTAATTCACTTCGGAATACTTTGTTTTCCTTATGGTACTTTCTTTGACCTATGGATTATTTAGCAATGTGTAATTTAGTCTCTAATGACAGAGGTCTGTTACTGATTTTTATTTTTTAAAAGAGTTTATTTATTTATTTTAAAGATTTTATTTATTTGACAGAGAGAAACACAGCGAGAGAGGGAACACAAGCAGAGGGAATGGTAGTGGGAGAAGCAGGCTTTCTGCCGAGCAGGGAGCCCGATGTGGGGCTCGATCCCAGGACCCTGGGATCATGACCCGAGTGGAAGGCAGACGCTTAGTGACTGAGCCACCCAGGCGCCCCGAGTTTATTTATTTTGACACAAAGAGAGAGGGATAGAGAGAGAGAGAGAGAGAGAGAGCGCACACACAAGCAGGGGAGCAGCAGGCAAAGGGAGAAGCAGGCTTCCCGCTGAGCAAGGAGCCTGATGCAGGACTTGATCCCAGGACTCAGGAATCATGACGTGAGCTGAAGGCAGATGCTTAATTGACTGAATCACCCAGTCATCCCTGTTATTGATTTTTAATTAAATTCTGCTATAGAAGCGGACTAGACTTCATATGACTTGAATTTTTAATTTATTGAAACTTGTTTTATAGACAAAATCTTGGTAAATGTTCTGTGTGCACTTGAAAAGAATATATCTTCTGCTATTATGACTTCTTCTATAAATATCAATTAGGTCAAGTTGATTGTGTT
>CM053617.1:60746603-60773810 GCA_028646535.1 Procyon lotor | reverse complement strand
TTTTTTTTTTTTAAAGATTTTATTTATTTGACAGAGAGAAACACAGCGAGAGAGGGAACACAAGCAGAGGGAATGGTAGCGGGAGAAGCAGGCTTCCCGCAGAGCAAGGAGCCCGATGCGGGGCTCGATCCCAGGACTCTGGGATCACGACCTGAGCCGAAGGCAGCCGCTTAACGACTGAGCCACCCAGGCGCCCCAATTCTGACTACTTTTAAGTTTTGTTTTTTGTTTTTTTTTTTAAATAGATGATTTTGAGTAACTTGACTACAGTGTGTCTTGGGATCATTTCTTCCTATGTCTTATATTTAGGTGCATTGAGCTTCTTGATTAGCAGGTTTATAGCTTTCATTAAATTTGGAAAAGTTTCAGCCATGATTTCTTCAAATATTTTTTTCCATAACCCTTGCCCTCCTGTCCTTTGGGGACTTAATTACACATATTTTAGATTGCTCAAAGTTGTCCCACAGCTCATTGATACTTTGTTTATTTAAATAATTTTTTCTCTATATTTTTACTTTTGAGAGATTTTATTGCTGTGTCTTCAAGTTTACCAGTCTTTTCCTCTGTGATGTTTAGTTTCCCATTAACCCATTGGGTTTATTTTTAATCTCAGACATTATAGTTTTAATCTTGTGGCTCCAATTTTTTTTTTTTTTTTACATCTTCCATTGCTCTACTTAACTTTTGAAACATATGAAATACAGTTTAATACTATTTTAACATTCTTGTCTGTTAGAATTCTGTGTCAGTTCTGGATAAGTTTCAGCTGACTAACATTTTTCATAGCTGTTATTTTTCTGTGGGTTTTTTGTTTTTGTGTTGTATTTTTTTCCTTGCCTGGTAAATTTTCCCTGGATTCCGGAATTTGACTTTTACCTTTTTTTATGCTGGATGTTTTTATTTTCCTGTGAATATTATTGAGCGTTGTTCTGGGACGTACTTACATTATTTGGAAACATTTGACCCTTTTGAGTCTTGCTGTTAAGATCTGTCAGGTTGACCAGAGCTGTGTTTAGTTTGGGGTTAATTATTGCCCACTACTGAAGCAGGGCTCTTGCTGTGTGACTTATGAGGTTTTCCAGTCTGATGGGACAGGAACTTTCTGATCCTCTGAGTGCTGTGTATTGTTTCCTCTTATCCTTTTGGGTTATTCATTCTCCAGTCTTGGGTAGTTTCTTCACACACTGTGCTAATCGGTACTCTGCAGAATGTTCCTAGAGGACCCTCTGCAGGTCTCTAGAGTTTTCTCCCTGTACAGGTCTCTCCTTTGTGATACTTTGTCCTGTGAACAGTAGCTGCTCCATCTGCCTGGCCTCGCCATTCTGTCTCCTCAACTCAGGGCTTCTGGGTGCTGCCCGGATTCTCCCCCTTAAGGGCTGCAATCTGCAAACTCCGCCAAGGCAGCAAGCCTTTCTGACTCTCCGGGTCCCACTGTCTTTCACCCTCATAACCAGTCTCTTGAAAATTGTTGTTTCAAAGATTTTTGTCCAGTTTTTTAGTTGTTTCAGGTAGTAGGGTAAATCTGGTCCTTCTTTTCCCACCTTAACAGGAAGTAGAATTCCAAACCTATTTTATTGATCAGTTTCTACCTACATTATTTTTTTAATTAAATATTTTATTCATTTATTTGACAGAGAGAGAGAGAGAGCACAAGCAGGGGGAGTGGGAGAGGGAGAAGCAGGCTCCCCGCCAAGCAGGGATTCCCGACGTGGGGCTTGATCCCAGAGCTGAAGGCAGATGCTTAACAACCGAGCCACCCAGGCGCCCCTCTACCTACATTCTATTTACATGCACTGTTGTGATTGCAAGAATTAGAACATTTTGCTGTCTTTCTCTTCTTCTTTTTTTTTTTTAAGATTTTATTTTTAAGTAATCCCTACATCCAACATGGGCTTGAACTTAAACCCCTGGATCAAGAGTCGCATACTCTACAACTGAGCCAGCCAGGTGCCCCTGATCTTCTCTTCTTAACTAGTCTGTTTTCCCACAATGTTTTGGTGACCTCTATACTTTCTCCTGAATTCTATGACTTAATAAATTCTATTTTTACTCACTCACTAATCTTGATTGATTTTTATCCTCTAATGCAATTAATGTCTTTCCTGACCAATACCATCTAACATACACTCAATGCATTGCTTCTTCACTTTCATATCTATCAACCAAGGAATGGCAGTATGGCCCTGCTGCCAGCGACCGAATCGTGTCTCTCTAACATATACTCAAGCCCTAATCTCTAGTGTGATGGTATTTGGAGGTGGGATCTTTGGAAGATAATTAGATTTGAGTGAGGTCATGAAAGTGGGACCCTTATGATGGGATTAGTGTCCTCACTCCCCCCACCCCTGCCTTTTTTTTAGTAATACAGAGCCCAATACAGTACTTGAACTCATGACCCTGAGATCAAGATCTGAGCTGAGATCAAGAGTTACATGATTAACCGACTGAGCCCCCCGGGTGCCCCAGGATTAGTGTCCTTACAACAAGAGCTCGCTCTCTCCACATGCACACACTGAAGAAAGGCTAAATGGGGACATACTGAGAAGGTGGCTATCTACACGTCTAGAAGAGCTCTCACTAACCAAACCCTGCTGGGCCTTGATCTTGGAACTTCCGGGCTCCAGAACTATGAGAAAATAAATTTCTGTTGGGTAAGCCACCCAGTGTATAGTGTTTTGTTATGGTCACCCAAGTAGACTAATAGACCTGCCATGTTTATGCAAACATTTGCTCTCTTTCTTCCTGTCTTCTTTCTCAGGCTGCCATCTTGGGGTCTTTTTTTTCCCATTCAAGCTATTTTATAACCTGTAGTCTAGTCTGTTTCTTTCTCTCCTTCCCTTTTTAACCCCTGCACTCTTCTAGGCTGAGCCTTCCTGGTCTATAACAGCCTTTGTCTTTCTGGCCCTCTATTCTACACAGGATGCCACAGTATTTCTCTAAGGCATGGTTTTGTTCATGGCCCACATCTTTCCATACACCTTCAGTGACTCCCACTGTCCTCAGATTTGATGTTCGAAGTTTTTGAGTTCCTTCCTGCAGAATGCTATTTTCAATCTGCCACCTCGGGGGATATATAGTTTCTTCTCTGTGCCCCCATAGAGGGTTTCTTTTTTTTCCCCCAAAGATTTTATTTATTTGTCAGAGAGAAGGGGGGAGGGAGAGAGAGAGAGAGAGAGAGAAAGAGAGAGAGAGAACAAGCAGGGAGAGCATCAGGCAGGAGAAACAGACTTCCCACTGAGCAAGGAGCTCAATGCGGGATTTGATCCCAGGACCCTGTGATCATGACCTGAGCCGAAGGCAGACGCTTAACCAACTGAGCCACCCACGTGTCCCCTACAGGGGGCTTTTTTCCTCTGCAGTCATTGCACATATCACTTCTTCCTGCTAATTAGCTGTGAACTGCTCTCTCCTTCCTAGCCTGCAAACTCCCTGATAGTGCACCAGGATCCGGAAACCTCCCAGAGATTTGCACATATTAGGTGCTCCCCAAATGCCTGCATCACAGTTTCCATGATCTTGAGTTCATGGTCTAGGTTCTGAAGTGACATTATAAGAAATGTTTAGGGGTGCCTCGGTGGTGCAGTTGGTTGAGTGTCTGACCCTTGATTTCACCTCCGGTCATGATCTTGGGGTCCTGGGATCGAGCCCTGTCCCAGCTCCACGCTCAGGTGGAGTCTGCTTGAGATTCTCTCTCTCCCTCTGCCCCTCCTGCTCATGCTGTCTCTCTCTAAAATAAATAAATAAAATCCTTTAAAAAAACAACCCAAAAGAAATATTTAGAAAAGAGTAGAAAACCACCATAACATTCCTACCTTAACACAACGTATTTTTGCTCTTTACCTCTCAGACTTTGCGTCTGCATTTTCAGAGCTATATTCACAGTGAACATACAAATCAAAGGTTTTTTTTTTTAAAGCATGCTACCTTGCACATTTTCCCCTGTATATAGCTTTACCATTTTAAGTAAATGTAACATTCCCTTAAGTAGAAGTACCATAATTTACTAGACTATATTAAGATTTATTGGATTTAGGGGCGCCTGGGTGGCTCAGTGGGTTATAAAGTCTCTGCCTTCGGTTCAGGTCATGATCTCAGGGTCCTGGGATCGAGTTCCGCATCGGGCTCTCTGTTCCTCAGAAAGCCTGCTTCCCGCCCCCCGCCTGCCTCTCTGCCTACTTGTGATCTCTCTCTCTGTCAAAAAAAAAAAAAAAAAAAAAAAAAAGATTTATTGGATTCAAACCTGTAGAAATGTAACCTGATATCAGCCCCCCCCCTTTTAAAAGATTGTATTTATTTACTTGACAGACAGCACAAGCAGGCAGAGAGAGAGGGGGAAGCAGGCTGCCTGCTGAGCAGGGATCCCAACATGGGACTCGATCCCAGGAACCTGGGATCATGACCTGAGCTGAAGGCAGATGCTTAACCGACTGAGCCACCTGGGCACCGTCAGGTTTGCTCTTCTTCAGGGGATCTGACTCAGGTTTGGCTCCTATCTGGTCCTTCCATTAATATAGCTTAGCCCCTTCCCTGGTTTCCATGAGAAATACAGGGAGACAAAGCACTTTTTGGCCTCGTTTACTAAGAATCGAAGGGCCGAGGCAGGGATCACATTGTACAGTGGAGAGCCTTTACTTGAAAAATCTTCGTTCACTATAACCTCTTCTCTCTAGAGAACCTACACTCCAGCCCCCACTCTGCCCCATCCCACACCCAGTGTCTAGCCTGCCTTCTCATTCCCCCTAGAAGTGCAAATTTCTCATTGTGTTATTCAGAGCAGGTCACTTTGCCCCAGTAACTTCTTTCAGTGAGTAGAACCAAACTCAATAAAATAGTCCTCCGGGTATGGGACTCACCCTCTTGAGTCGACACAAAGCATAGGGGATTATAAATAACATCCCTTAAACTACTCTCTACCCCAGGCTATATAAGGTCTGGAAGGAAAAGTGGTGAGCCCAGCATGGGGCTTGCCATGGGCTCCTTACCTCTCTTTTGGGGTGAAACTTAGTCTGAGTCTCCCCAGGATGCCCTGTCCCTGAGGACCAACGGTGTCAACCCAACCTGAGGTGTGTCAAGGTGGGGTGCTGACTCATCTTTGAAGGTGTTGGCGGGGTTTGGCTTTTGGCATAGGGGAAGGGGAAATGTGCGTGCTTGGATCCTTTCCTGGCCATGCATACACTTGAAGTAGGATTCATGTTGCCACGATATTGCCAAGACAAGTGCGTCTCTCACCTATGGAAGCTGAGATGCCTGCTTGTCTTGGGGGGGCAGCTGCTGTAGGCTGACTATACCTCTCTTCTTTATTTCCATCTTCTGGAGAAAGCAGTGTCTTAATGGTGCTGGACCCCTACTTTCCATGGCCAGTTATTGGAATTCTCTGGGTTGCAGTAGTCCCGGATCAGACGGGCCTCAGCAAGAGGGGTTTATGGCTCACATTGCTGCGAAGGCTTCTGTGACAGCTCACGGAGTTGGTAAACGAGCTACAGCAACCAGGTTCCAGGCTGAAATTTTACTCCAGCCAGCTATAGCTTGCTTTATCTCGAGTATGTCCCTACTTTATCTCATGCTTGGTAAATTTTCTCCAACTGAAAACAGACCCCATTCTCCATGTGTCGGGGTGGGCAGCCAATGGTACTCACCTCCCACCTCTGTGTTTCTCCAGCACCAGAACCTTTGGCTCCAAATTGGTCTCAGGGGGTGCCTTTCCTACTCAGCCTTTTCTGTTCCTCTGGGCCGATCCCACCCTGGAGTACTGGGTACCCTGCTAGGTCTCAAGTCCCGGATGTAGAGGTAGACAGCACAAGAGGGGAGATTGGAAAGCTTGTACGGCCGAGAAACAACCCTGTGCTATGGCAGCTGGGCGGCCACTCCTTCCTGCATCCAGGCCATGGCTGCTCACACTGGTGACTCGGTTTTAAACCCATGTCTCTTTAGACTCTGCACCCGTTTCCAGATCATTGAATTTCACTTCCCTTGCTTGAGCTCAGGTGTGATTCTAACCATTTTGAAGCTCTCTTCTAGAAATCATATTGAAGTGAATGTGATTGTAGGACCCATCACACAGTGACACAACAACAGCAGCTTTCTACTCCCTCATATGAAGGTCTTAAATCTGTAGGTATACATCTCGTACAATGCTTGTGTGTATGATCAAACACGTCCAATTTGAATTACTCATGGGAACAGCAGTCTGGACTAGAAAAACATCTGAATCCTAACTTCTACTTTAAATAATTCAAGTTCCTGAGTTACTAGTTAGGGTGCTAACTACTGGCAAATGCTACCCCTCTGGGTGGTTTAGGTGGAAACGACTCACTGGGGGATCTAGTTAGCCCCATGATTGGGATGGCGGAAGAGACAATCTTGAGTCTATATTCTAGGAATGACTTCCGAAACCACACTGTAGAACTCAGCCACCATGGGAGCTGCTGCCTGTCCATGGCCAGAGAGCTTCTGAACGGGGATGCCACACGCCACAGCTCCTGGCCCAGAACTGCATCTCTGCTAGGATCTGTCGGCAGGATGGATATGTTTGCTCCTCTCTCTCCCCATGTATCTCCTTTCCAAGCCAAAGCTTCCTGCAAGCACCTTTTCCTCCATGCAACTTAGTTCTCAAGATCTCGAGCAAGTACATGTGACTCTTGGACCTAAATCACACCTGAACCTCTAGCTGCCAGGTAACTTGGGAAAGTCCTTGTATGAGTTTCCTATGAATGGACCTCTGGGCAGCACAGGGGGTTGGGGGTTGAAGGGTGGAACAGACATTGAATGAGCATCTTTTTTGTTTGGATTCCCCATCAGGCCTCCTGTAGAGAAGGGGCTCCCAATGAATGTTGGTTCTGATGTGTGTGTGTGTGTGTGTGCATGTGTGGGCTGAGTATTTGTGTCCACTCAGAATTCATACGTTAAATCCTAATGCCCAGTGTGATGGTATCTGGATGGGGGCCTTTGGGAGGTGACCAGGTCACGAGTGTGGGCCCACATACTTAAGGCCTGGAGGCTGTTTAGCTCCTTCTACCATGTGAGGCCACAGTGAGAAGATAGTCATTTATGAACGACACACCAGGCTCCCACCACGCACAGGATCTGCCAGCACCTTGATCTTGGACTTGGTGGTATTCTGTAGCCACCCAGTGTGTGGTATTTTTGTGATAGCAGCGTGAATGGAGTGAGACAGAGTGTGAATGGTAACAGGAAGTGCTGACCAGGAGTCAGCTGATCGTCCTTCTGAGTAAGTTCCCTTCCTTATCTGGGCAGCCCCTGTCCGTCAGGTTACAGGATTTGACTCAAGGGTCTGGAAGGTCCCTTCCAGTTTGAATGGTCCATGATCCTCTGAATTTTTTCGTGATAATTGAGATCCATTGAAGGAAATCAGTGACGCCTACCAAAAAGCTTTGGTTTTTGATTTGTTGATGCCTGCCTATTTTCCTAGAAGGATGTGAGGAAATGTGTGATCTTGAGATATTTTCACACCATATCTACACACCGAATGCATGTCTTTACCTAAGGGAGAGTGGCTGTTCCTTTGAAAACATAAGCTCCTTAGCACTCTAGAAAAGCCAGGGAAATTCCCTTCCTGCTGCCGCCGCCCTCCTGTCGCAGAACAGCTCTGGTTTTGGGGATCAGATGTCCTGTGCCTGTAAGCTGGAGAAACTATGTAAAGAAAATAAGACTCAGGGACATGGCATAACACGTGTCTCAAGTGATCTCGCCGTAGAAATTTAATTTTGTTTCTAGTTATTTGGGGTTATGGATAGGATTATATCTCTTAGGCAGAGAAAGTCATTAATCAAGAAAGGAGCCTCTTAATCCTCCTCCCGATTTTCATGAGGCGCCGTAAAGTGCCTTCCGATGGCAAATGGCAAGTATCAACCGGGTGTGATTAGCAGGCCTCCCGGCTGCGCGGCCGTGGGATTGTGTACACAGTTATTCACCAGCATAATCCCATCTGCCTGTCTTGGGGGCAGAAGCGGGCAGAGGCTCTGTGGTCGCCCCCAAACAACAGACGAGTGAGGACCTGGACAGGGCGTCTGGGCTCGTCCTTAGGCATCAGCCTCGGGGTCATAGAGTAGTCCCTAAAGAGAATTTCCGAGGTGTGTATTGTATGCCAGGAAGAGAGCTTCACTGTCAGCATAGGGGTATGTCCCTCCTTGGCTGGGGTCAGAACTACAAACCTGCTAGAGTGGCATGTGCGACCCAGTCTCCCTCTTCCCTTCCCTCCCCCTCCCCCCGCCCCCCACCTCCTCCATGTGCCGGGAGCTGCGCTAGTCCCTGGGGAGGTGGCAGTGCCTTAGATGCGGTTCCTGTCCCCAAGAAGCCCAAAGAAGAGTGACAGATGTCTTGCACTGGTCAGCTATTGGGGCATAAAGACAACCTTAAGATCTCGGCTCCAGAGTAAGTGCTTTTTTAGCTCACACATCTGTGAGTGGGCCGGAAGTCGGCTGATCTAGGCTGAGCACACATGTCCTCTTCATGACGTGAGGAGCAGGTCACAGGGTAAGCAGACACAGGCCAGGCTTCTTAAGGTCGAGCTTGGACTGGGTGTGCTGTCACTTCTACCTCGTTCTATTGATCAAAGCAAGTCACACGATTCGGCTTTGAAAAATCAAAGGATGAGCAAATATGCTTTGCCTTGATGGGGACAATTCCAAAGTCGTATCAATCAATCAGGAAGAACCAATGGGAGCGAGAAAGCATTCGTATTAGCGCACTTTCTGTTCCAGGCATCAGAAACAGCGTGCAAACAAGCCCGAGCTCAGTAGCTGGCAAGCGCAGGAGCCGTCTGACTGCCCGGCTGGGTCCGGAGGCTCCGATGGTGTTGTCAGGGCTCCGTCTTTCATCCTCTTGGCCTGGCTTTTGGCTGTGTTGGCTTTATCTTGCAGATGGCGTCTTTAATGCAGGTAGATAAAACGGCTGCAGTGGTTCCGGACTGTGTCTTCTTCTGGGCTCTCGCGGCCCGCGGAGGAAGACTCGCGCCTAGTGAGTCTATGCGGAGTCTCAGAGAAGGCTTTGATCCGCCCCCTGAGGCCGTGTGCTCATCTCTGAGCCAGTCATGCTGCCAAGAGACATAGAGCATTCTGATTGGCTGGTCTGTGTCACGTGTCCAGCTCTGCGTTAAAGGGACTCAGGGACCTGTGATGGGCAAGCGAGGTACAAATAAAGTGGGGGAAAGGTAGTTTTCTCAAAAGAACAGCAAGATGTTTTTGCCAGATGGCAGAGGAAGGAGTGCTGGGCACAAGAGAGCACCAGATGTCACTTTGGGTGCAGTGGGGGCAAAAAGGATGGAATGAAATAACCCTGCTATTTTTTATTGATAGTGGACCCATCCCCTTGCTATTAGTGGTGTTTCTGAACAGCACAAGGACCAGTGATGTGTTTGGGGCAATTGGTCATCACCAGGAAAGAGCACTGGTCCGGGAGGCAAAAGACAGGGGTTTATGACCCCGCCTCACGACCGGTTAGGGTCAACAATGGACTGTGCCAGCCAGGCAGGTCACTAGGGGATCTGTAAGGTCCCTTCCTGCTCCTGTGCTTTGTGACTCTGTCATTGACCTTGATCATAGGATGAGCTGGAGCATCTCGAGAGTGACTTTCTCTCCCGAGCCACAGGGATAGAGATCAGGCACGGGGCTGCCAGGGTGGAAAATGGTACCTGTTATAGTGCCCAGCATCAGTGCCCATTCGGATGCAGCTTTTTGGCTCTTAGAGTAGCCAGTGGGCTTTGGTGGGGGACCATGGGGATAGAAACACTTTAGCTCTAAGTTTTTGGGGTTTTTTTGTTTTTGTTTTTAAAGTAAGCTCCACACCCAGCATGGTGCCCAACACAGGGCTTGAACTCACGACCCTGAGGTCTGAAGACCTGAGCTGAGATCAAGAGTCGGAAGCTTCACTGTCTGAGCCACCCAGGGTGCCTCGCTTTAGCTCTGAGTTTTACTCAGTTTTAGCACCGCAGTCGGCGTGTCTGGCACGGGGCAGGGGATTGGCTTTGCAAGCTCACAGGCCAAAAGCATGTACTTTCAGAAAGAAGTCCAGAGTTTAGACTTAGATGGTCTAAGACGTTTAGGCTTAGACGGTCACTTTGCCTCTTTGAGTCTCAGTCTCCTCATCTGTAAAATGGGGCTGATATCTATCCTGAGTCCATCCCAGGAGAGGTATTAGGGTCAGTTTATGGAAAAGCAAATGTGCGACAGTATTTTGTAAAGGCATCACATGCCTGCGAGGGATTATGTGAAGATAGGATAATTATCTAATTGGGAGCAGTGATTTCATCTGTTGCTTAGTGACACTCTCAGGATTGCCAGAAAACACCCCCCAAATGACTGACCTGGGGAGACTGGGGTGCAGAGAAGCAGTGTGACATAAGTGGGCCACATGGCATGTCCCAGAGTGGACTCAGGATCTCAGATCTCTGATCCTTACCTGGAGCCCCATTTAGTGGATTAGGCTCCCGAGTGGCATCTGGAGGCATCCTCGGGGTCTCTGGGGCAGAGCCCACCGCAGCCCTGGTAGGAGGATGTGTGATGAGGGAGGAGGGGCCGTGATAAGGTGATGATTTTCTCCTAGGACTTCTTTGCCCTCAGCCTCCTACCTACCTCTTACTTCTTGCATGATATTTCCTTTTCTCCTTCTGCCTTTTGTTAAAATCCTGAAGATCTGGCCCTTTAAATAGCAGCTCTACCCCACAGGAGGGCGAGACCCAACCGTGGCTGCCTCCTCCGGGCTCATTGGCCAGACTAAGTTTACCAGGGCCGCTTGTGTCCTTGAGCTCTGTCCCTGGCTAGGGGTGGGGTAGAAGCTTCTGCCTGCAGTTGGGTGGGAGAACGGGGGGGGGGGGCAGGACAAGGCTGCTGGCCCCTCTTGGGTCAGACTAGAACCTGGGACGCAGAACCTGCATTCTACCTGCTTCCATGAGGGACTTGGAGGAGTTATGGTAAAAACACTTATGTGGGTGGTCAGGGGCATGTAAATTAAAGAAAAACAAACCCCAACTGTGTGGATAAGGAGAGATGGTAGCAGAAACAGAAATTAAGTGATGACTTGTGACTGAGGTCTAAATTTGGCCCTGAGCTTCCTGGCAGACGGGACGAAGACAGAAATATGGTGGGTTTCCGATGAGTGTCTTCATGGAAAGAAGTGAAGTGTTGAGAGAAGGCATCTTTTCCCCTATGGCGCAAAGAGGGAGGAGGATTTTTATCACCTGGGTCCTATATAAAGGGTCTTGAGTAACAAGTGCAGCATGTATGTGCCCTTGATCTTGAGCTCATTAGCAGATACCTCATGAGCTGACGCATCTGTGGGCTTTGTTGTTTTAGTATCTTCTTCCTCGTGGACTGTAGTACTCTTGTGGACTCTTTGTAGACGGCAGTCTGGTTTGTCTTGTTGGTTGCTGGGTCTCTTCATGGGATGTAGGTCTCCAAGTGTGCCATTAGGATCTAATAAGTAGTATTTTGGGGAAAACCAAGTATTTTGTGAGTAATGAGAGGGACGTCCAAGCCGGACCTGTGTCGTCAGTGCAAGGGGGATGATGGCTTCCTGGAGAAAGCCACATCTTAGCAGAGACCTGAAGGACTAGTAGGGATCAGGTGAAAGGGCAAGGGATGGGGGAGTTGGTCAGGAAGAGAGAAGAGCAAGTGTGAGGACCTGAGCGAGAATGCCACTGGTGGTAGTGTGGGGAAGGGGAAGGTTGGAGAGGTAAGCAGGGGCCTTTAAATAGCAGACAGGAGGTGGGCTCTTCCCTTCGGACCCTGGGGAGCCCCTGAGGGGTGGGACGTGATCGCTCAGCCCCGTGTCCCTCCGGATGTCCGGCTCTGGCCTCTCTAGGCTCAGAATGACGGTCAGGATGGCAGGCACCCCAGGACCGAGCCCCCTGGTGAGAGCCTCATGCACATTCGGCCTGACTGCCAGCTCCACGAGGTCAGGCACACTGTTGCATCCCCACACAGTTGTTATTGGACCCAGAGCCCGGTGGCACTCCTCTCCCCCGCCCGAGGTCTGGTCCAATGGAGCGTATTCAGCAGAGTCAGCAGAGGGAAGCCAAAATATTCTCTTTATTCCTGTGCGAAGGTGGTGTTTGCAAATGTGGCTTGGGCTGATTTCCCAGAGACAGGCGGCCCTGGTGTCGAAGAGCAGGGGGCAGGCCCCTTAGAGACCGGCACGCTGAGGGGCCTGAGCACACGGCTGAGGGAGGGGCTGGGCCGTGCAGGCCCCTTTCTCTCCCCAAACTCACAAACCGCTCATGCAGCGCCTTCCACAGGGAAGGAGACACCGGAAGTAGGAAAAGGCCACCCGAAATCCGGACATGGTCCCCGACATGCAGGAGGCACTCGGCAAATTCTTACTGAAAACTGGATGGGAAGCTTGTATGCATTGCAGGTTGAAAACAGTCTCGTTCTTTACTGACCTGATTCCCAGAAGGTGGTCTTGCCCTCCGCGTTGATGGCAACCGCCACCCGTAGACCAGTGCTCGCTGTCCATTCTTCCCGGAGGAAGGCCATCACCCTCTCCCCTGGGCTCTGGGACTCTCTGCTCCTGGTCCTTAGGCCCCCTGAGCTCCCCTGTCCAGCCCGCCTCCTTGGATTGTCCTCCCTCTATGCATGGGTTGGCCCAATGTGACCCACGAGTCACTTGCTGTGTCATCTCATAGGTGTGTGTGTGTGTGTACCTGTGCTGACGGCTGCCAGCTATCCAAGCTGGCCCTGGGGATCCACATGGGCCTAATAGGGAGGGGAGTTAGGCCAGCTCAGGCTTAGGGGGCTGGAAAAGATCCCATGGCCTTTGGATTTGCAGAAGGAGGGAGTGGACTCATCAGCCTTCATGTCCTTGCATTAATCCCTGAATCGAAATCCCTAAACCAAATGCAAAGTTTTCCTTTCCAGTCTCTCCAAAGCAGGAAGTTGAGGAGGAGAGGAAAAACCATAAATCAGTAATTGAGGACTAAGCCTTGGGGTGTGTGTGTGAAAGCTCTTGGGGGGTTGCCAGCTCGGAGAAGGGTCCACATCAGTGGCCTGTGGCTGGGCTCTTCCTGGGCTGGGGCGGTGGCAGCAGGAGTGGTCTGCCCCCCTTTGGGGGGCGGAGTGGGGCAGCTCTGCTGAGATGGGTTCTGATGCATTTCCCTGCTGATCAGTGAGAGGGAGAGGAGAGGGGCTGGGGATGGGGGGTTTCTCTCCACTTCACTTCTGTCCCCACAGGATTGTAGAATATGAGTGTATGTGTCACCTATTGCTGCTGCAGTGAATTATCCCAGCCTAGAGGCCTAGAGCAAATTTACTCTCATGCTGTCCTGGAGGCCAGAAGTCCCAACCCCAAGGCGTGGGCAGGGCCGCATTCTTTCCAGAGGCTCTAGGGTGGACTTTGCCTCCTTCCCTTTTCCAGTGTCTAGGGGCCGCCTATGTTTCTGGGCTCATCGCCCCTTCCTGTATCACCCTGCCTTCTTCATTGCTCTCCTGCGTCCTATTTTTTTTTTTTTTTAAGATTTTATTTATTTATTTGACAGAGAGAGCACAAGCAGGAAAGGAGCAGGGAGAGGGAGAAGCAGGCTCCCCGCTGAGCAGGGAGCCCGATGTGGGGCTCAATCCCAGGACCCTGGGACCACCACCCCAGCTGAAGGCAGCCGCCTAACCCACTGAACCACCCGGGCACCCCTCCTGCCTCCTTAAGAGGATCCTTGGGAGTACCTCAGGCCCATCTGGACATATGTCCCCATCTCAGGATCCTTAATCACATCTTCAAAGTTCCTTTTGCCGTGTAAGGCCACACAATCATGGGTTCTGGGGAGGAGCACACAGACATCTTTGGGGGGGCCCTTCTTTGGCTTGCCACTGTGGGTATCTGGCTCCGTGTTTTCCAGACGACTGCTCCGTGGGTCCCAGCACTGTGGGGGGGCTTCCGGGTGGGGCAGGAGGGGCCAGCCCTCATGCCCAGCCACCTTCCGTCATGAGAAGCTGTATTTTCCCTCTGGTTATCTGGCTTTGGTGTGATCTTGTTAGAAAGAGACCCAGAGAAGGAAGCTGATTTACCCGATAATGAACAGTTAAAAAATGGCAGACTCCGTGCTAAACTCTGGTCCCCTGACTCTCGGGCAAGTGCCCTTTCTACCCGTCCCTCAGGGACAAAACAGCCACTGAATGAAGAAGGGATGTGTGTGTGTGTGTGTGTGTGTGTTCTCATTTATTGGCACAATGATCCTGAGTGAAAAGCAGAGAGGCGTTGTTTTTTTGTGGTGGCTTTTTGTTTTGTTTTGCCTCCATTTATAGTGAGAAAGGCCCTGTCTGGTGACCGCAGGTGGGGTCGCTGCAATGTCACCAGGAAGAGGCCTTCGGACAGGCCCCCATTCCCATCCTCGGCCCTCTCCAGTGATGCCCCCCTGCCCCCCTGATCCTGGCTCTGGCTCATTGAAATTGGTGGCGAGTCCGACCCTCAGCCGCATTCCTGCTCTGGGGCTTCGGGACCACAGATTGTCATGAAATTAACTGTGAAGATTTTCTGTGTGTGCTGGGAGGCGGGGATGCCGGGGACACAGCGGGACTGGGGAGCTGTCCTTTGCTCCTCTGCACCCCCCCTCCCCGCCCCAGAGCTGCTGCTCAGAGAGCCTGGAGATACGAGAATTTGGTCGGGGGAGCCCTGGCTCCCCCAGCCTGGGCCAGGCCCAGACACACGGTCCAAGCGACCAGCAGCCAGATAGATTTGCGAAATGAAACAATTAAATCTAAAGCGAGCTGTCTGAACTGATTTTTCCCCTTCATCCTCAGCCAGTTCTGCAAACCCTTTCCCGGCATTGTCTTCATTAGCGGCCAGGACAGCCGGGATAGGACTCAAGTGGCTGGCTCCAAATGGTCCTCCATGCCCTGAAACTCAGGCTTCTGTTCCACTCGTCACCTGCCTGCCCAGCTTGGCCGTCTCTGTCCTCGCTTCCCTAAGGTGAACTCTCCAGGACATGCGGTGTGGTTTCCGGGGCCGGGCAGCTGTGACCAGCCACACAGCTGTGCAGGACCCAACTCCTCGGGACAGTGGTTACTTGGAGCCCCATGGGAATGGTGCCCGCTTTCCAGGCTCCCCTCAGGCCAGAAAGGAGGCATCATTCATGGGGTTGGTGCTTATGTTCTGACTCTTTTGTGTCTGGGGCTCAGTGGTGATGCAATAGAAGACTGGAAGGGCTTTTCTCTCCACCAGATGAAAAAGCCCCATTTCACAACTCACTTTCCATCTGGCCTATCAGTGGACACAGGGTCGGTGCCCCTGTCATCAAGGGGATTGCATTTCTCTGGGTTGAAAGTGCAGGAGCAGAACGAACAGGGCCAGAGGCTCTGGGCGACATTCTGATGTAGCTTCTTAGACTCCGTGTCAGTACTCACGATGGGGAAACTGAGGCTCAGAGAGGAAAGAGCAGGGCTCCCAAGCACAGTGTGGAGGGAGATGGGTCAAGCCTAGCTTCTTTGTTGTTCCGTGAGACCCTGGGCACAGAGCTCACCAGGCGCCACTGTTTGTTGGTCGACTGAATTAATGCAAGTAAGAATGCGGTATCGGAGAAGAAATGGCGACTAGACCCTCAGCCAGAGTCACGTTTTCTTCTCTACATTCCTGGAGCCCAGAACAGCGAGGTGTGCAGTAGACAATAAGAATGCATTAAAGGCAGGGCGCCTGGGTGGCTCAGTCAGCTGAACTGACAACAGTCTATGCCTTTGGCCCAGGTCGTGATCCTGGGGTCCTGGGATCGAGCCCCACATCGGGCTCCCTGCTCAGCAGGGAATCTGCTTCTCCCTCTGCCTCTGCCCCTCCCTCCTGCCCATACATCGTGTTCTCTCTGTCTCTCCAATATGAATAAATAAAATCTTTAAAAAATGCATTAAAGACAATGTAATTGGGAGCAAGATGGCTGGGTCTTGAGACAAAGAGGCCGTCCCTCCCCCGTCTGGTAGTAGTTTGGGGAAAGTAAAGGAGCCCTTCTCACTGGGACTTTTGGCTAGCTGCGGGGAGCCCCAGAGTTAGGCACGTTCTTCAGCATTGGGGCAATTGTCGGGAAAGTTGGTTTCTGGTCCCCATGATGTGTTGATGTCCAAGTCCCTTCTCTTCTCTGGGCCTAGGTCTCCCCTTTAGTAAAAAGGAGGAGGTCGGGCCGAGTCCCCTGGGGTCCCCTGGCCCCGCCCAGCTCCAATGTCTTGAGAAAGCCTAGGGAATTCTAATGCAGCCAAGACCCAGGGCGCATGAGGCTGAGCTGCTGGCTTCTTGTCCTCATGACCTGGGGAGACATGGGGAGTATCTTCTTCCTAAACACATCCAGGCACTAGAGTCTGGACCAGCCTGGGTCTCAGGGCCAGGAATCTGGAGGGCAAGTGAGGTCAGGCCATGGACTTTGGAGTGGTGAGGGACCAGCTCTTTAGCTGCCCAAGGAAGGAGAGCCTCTGGGAGGAGGCAGGACCAAGCCATCCGCTGGACCCTGATGGTTCTGAGGCCATTGATACCCCACCTTCATGTGGGGCTTGTTGCTGACTTTGGGACATCACGTGACAAAGTTGCCATTTCAAATGCCGCTATTGCCGGTCCTGTGGCAGGGGCACTTCTGGGGAGATGGGCTGGGCCCCAGAGGACATGAATGGGCTGTCCAGCGTTGACCATGGCCCTTGGAAGGGTTTTGGTTTCTTGGTATTCCTGAGCGAACCCCAAACTGCTCTGTGAGAGCTGAAGGGAGATGGGTAGTCCCTGTGACCTCAGCGTTTGTTTCTGCGATTGCTGAGAGACCATGATCTACCGTGGAACCGGGTCTCGTGCGATGACTCTTATCTCCTCCCCAGCAATCTCAGGGTCTGTTTTTCTCCTTTAATCCATTCTTTGGCCATATTTCAGCATTCGTTGTGTTAGACCTTATCCAGCCTCTCTTCATAACGTTATAGTTGCAAATGGCAACGTTTAATTATTGTAGTTAAATACACACGTACAAATACGGGTGTATGTACACCAAAGACAAGTACACAAGCTCTCGATGCCCACGTGAATTCCTGGAGCCTTACAGGCCAGGGCTTTGACGAAGCTCCGATAACCTTCAGTGAGGCCGCCCCTCACTGCCCACGTGCCCAGCTCAGCAATTCACTGAGAATCCAGAGTCCTTTGTCCCTTACTTGGACACGTGATTCACCCCCAGCCCTGTAGTTTTCCACGGTCCAAGTGGCTCTGGATTCCCGTGAGCAACCTCTTGTTCCTTATGGTTCTCTGGGCCATTGGCCCCTGATTCAGCCACATCTCTGACGCTTTCCTCTCGTCTCCACAGCTCAGCCATTCGTAGGCCTCATGGTTCCTTGAAGAGGCCGGACTCCTTCCTTTGCCGGCCTGCCTCTGCTTGGAACACCCTTCTACCTCTACCTCTAGAGCCCCTGAGGCTTTCTATGGCCACAGAGTGGATGATTTTTGCCGATTCCTCTGGATTCAGCCTAGACATCTGTTTCTCCTGCTGCCTTTTATGTTCCCTCATGTTGCTATGTAGTCTTCATTATAATCCCTTTTGTACCTCCCTAGGATTCTGTCAGCTGGCATTCCCACCGTCACGTGTTGCTGGGCAGAAAATGTGCGCCTTCTGTTCCACCATGATAGGCAGTGCTGCGTAGTATTTTCTTGATCTCTGGGGGGGGGGTGGAGGACATTGTAGGATAGTAATTAAGAAGACGGGCTCTGGATTTGGCTCCTGGTTCTATGGCTGTATAAAAAGTTGTCAAAATCTTAGTGCCTCCATGTTATCATCTATAAAATGGGCATAAAATAGTATCCATCTCATAGGGTTATGAGAATTGAAAGAGAAAATGCATATATAAAGTGTTCAGAATAGCATCTGACTCAGTTGCTATAACCTATTATTTTCTTTCTTATCGTGATTTTGATTTGCTCCTTACAGATATATTCCTAGAAGTAAGATTATTAGATCAAAGGTTAGAAGGTTTTTATGGCTCTTGAAATGTTTTGACAAATTGCTTTTGAAAAAAATTATGCCTCTTTCACTCACATCAGCAATGTCCAAGCGACGGTTGGTTGCTTTTTCCTGTCTACACCATAATTCAAAGTGCAGATCTTAGAAGACAAGAACCATGATGGATTCCACATCTACACTGTTGGATCCTCTACCTGCTTGCTCCCACCTGGCTGAGTCCTCCGCTTCTAGCCCCAAGGGTTCTCTCTTGCCTTGAGTGTGCCCGATGCTATGCTCCTTGCCACTGCATTTTCCTGTAATCGTTTGACACTATAATGATTTATTGAGATATTAATTTCTGTTTTGCTTTCACTGATTATTCTCATTCCCTCCCCAATTCAAGATGGCAGCCAAGCCTTTTCTCTCCCATTAGTGGGTTTGTGTTGCAAGGCATTATGGGACCCGTGTGCAACTTGGGGGTGGACAGGGAAAGAGCGAGGAGATGATGGGCACTAACATGACCACTGGGGCTGCCGGTCAGGATTCAAGCTTCAGCTGTTGAGGCACTCATGCATGGGGTCAGGTGGACAAGTGGTAATGTGGGGTCGGGTAGAGCTGCCTTGGAGACCTGGGAGGGCAGAGAGTTTATCCACCTCATTCCCTGTTGGATCTTGAGCACTTAGCACAGTGGTCAGTGTTTAAAAATACTTGTTGAATGGATATCTATTGAAGGCAGGATCTCTGTGGGTGGCTGCAAGCATGAAGCCAGAGTCCTGGTCAAAGGCCCTGGGCCTGCTTTGGAGGGAGCGAGGAACCGGGCAGATTTCAGAGTAGAAGTCAGAGTGGAAACCCAGGCGAGAGGAGTTACCTACCATCATGGGAAGAGGGGATGGTGGGATTTGGGGCCTGGAGTGGTCCTGGCTGCTCTGGGGACTGGCAGGTTTGTAGGCTGTCATTCCAGGCCATGCTGAATGGTAGCCTGGAGTCACCCTCAGTCATGGTAGTCCTGGCCTTCGCTTTCAGCATGAGTAATAGAGGCATGACTGGAGAAGGGAAGGGCCCCAAAGCCATCAGTCAGGACCCATAGCTGTTGTGGGCGTGACTGTAGCCCTGACAAGCGTGGCTGAGTAAGAAATGCCCCAGTACCTCTTCAAAACCACACTGGCTCTCAGGGCGCCTGGGTGGCTCAGTCATTAGGCATCTGCCTTCGGCTCAGGTCATGATTCCAGGGTCCTGGGATCGAGCCCCACATTAGGCTCCCCGCTCAGCAGGAAGCCTGCTTCTCCCTCTCCTACTCCCCCTGTTTGTGTTCCCTCTCTCGCTGTGTTTCTCTGTCAAATACATAAATAAAATCTTCAAACAAACAAACAAACAAACAAACAAACAAACAAACAAACAAACACACAAACCATACTGGCTCTCACTCCAAGCCCTTCATCCTGTTGGGCTGGTGATGTCTTCTTATCTTATCGCGTCTCCTTCCCCTGGCCCAGGGGTGTGTGCGGGTCTCCAAGGGTCTTGTGCTGAGCAAAGACTTCTGCAAGATCTAAAACTGCCCCTGCTTGGTCTCAGGAGTCCTGGGGCCCCAGCCAGCCCTTGGGGGATCTGCACCATCACCTCCTCCAGAGGTCCTCCGGGCTACTTTGGGTCTGTATCTAATACCTGCAGACTTCTGTCTTCTTGATCACTCAGACGAGCAACCTCACCTCCCCCAGTTTCCTGCTGTTCCTGCTCTGCCCCTCTTCAAAGAGACTCTGCCCTCCCTTCTCATGTCCTGGATCATCCAGCATTGGCCACTAACGAGCTGATGCTCTCATAGACTCGAGGCGATTTTCTGCAAGCAGCCTCTATTTAGGTCCTGGGTGAGCTGGCCGCCGTTGAGCAGAGGGGCCTTAGCCACTTTCCTGGAGGGCAGGGTAGGGGTGTGAGGAAAGTGCAACCAGAACAAAATGCAGAGGAAGGTGACAACAGATGACCTGTAACCCCAGGATCAAGCCATGCTGGGTGTATGATAGGAGTTTCATAAATTTGTGCCTGTTGATTGATAATTCAGGTAAAAAAAAAAATCCCCTGACATTATAGAAAAAGGGAGCCTTTTGTGTGCACGTGTGGATTTATTTTGGTGACCGGAGGCCCTGAGAGTCTGAAGCATGATTTGGAGACATTGAATTGAGCGTGTGCTACCCAGAACTTCTTGGAGAGTGCGGGTTGGTGTAAAGGTTTATAATTAAGTTAATATTGCACAGTCATTTCAGGTGTCAAACTGGGAGATCTTTAACCCCTCTTCCCCCACAGAAAAACTCTCAAATCTGCCACTAAGTTACAGTCAACACAGCGTTGATTTAAAAGAACAGCGTGAAATTATTCATCAGGCATTGGGTCCAACAAATCTGAGTTGGTTTTCCTAAGTCATTTAATAGCTAATTACATGCTGCGTGATGTAAAAATGCAGAAAGGCCTCATTAAGAATAAATCGGATTGTTTGCAAGGCACATTACAGAAATTCCAGTTTAGCCTGCTCCTACCTTCAGTGACTGCATACAGCATACGGTGGCTCTTGGCAAATGAAAGTCCCGGAAATAGAACCGCTGTTTTCATAACAACCCTGTTACGTTTAATGACCATTTTCTTCCCTTAAGTGCAGCAAAGTATGAAAATATTGCCGTGCTCTTTGGTGCAATTTTCCTACTGTGATTTTTTTTTTTCTTTTTGCCATTAAAAGCCCTGAGAGAGTGCATTTCTCTACCTACTTATTTGTTACTGTCAAAAGATAGCAAAATTCATGAAAAAAAAAAAAAAAACAAACCTCAACTGTCAATCCCCAACAAATATGCAATTATTTCAGGCTGGCATTTTAAGCAAAAATGGTTTTTCATGGCAGAAACTTGCTTCTGTTTTCTGAACCGGGATGGGGGGATGTTTTTGCTTCTAGCTGTTCCGCTTTCTCTGGGCATCTCCCAGGAACACCTGTTCTCACATGCAGAGGTGAATTTCCACGACCTTTGGTGAATTTCCGGACCCTGACATTTGGGCTGAATTAAATGCCAGTTTTGGTGTCCTTTTGTGCATCCGTTGGCGAGGGGAGAGCACAAAGTAATTTCTCTTCCAGCCTCACAAAGCCCATCATTCCAGGACGTTACACCGGGATGCTGGGCGGTAAATGACGGAAGGGCTTGGGAGGGAGGGAAAAATAGATGATCTCGTTCCTACGATAATCCAGGGGAGATATATAAAGGCAAGTAAGTGGTAATGTTCTTGAAAGATAAACAATTGACTGGCTGTCAGAAATAACTGATGACTGAGATCCTGAAGAATGTGGCCGTGATAAAAAATACCTAGAGGGCTGTATACACACCCTATTCTCCTGACATATCGTTGCTTTCCTCTTTGTGGGAATCTTTGCAGGATCAAATTAGATGTACTATTTGCTGAGAGGCAATATTCTGCACTCTGAAAGCAGAGCTCCTTGTCTCCTGGGGAGACTTCATTTGACTTTCATCTTGATATTGAATTTAAGCCTCGCATTTTATGATAAACGAATGTAGCCCTTGGCCTGCCTCGTAATAACTACCACCCTACAGTGGAAGTTTCATTTACCAGAAGGACTAAGAGTGGACTTGTCTGCTTACGTGCACTTTTTATATTAATTAACGACGATCTTCCTCTGGTTTGTGGGATTTTTCCCAAAGTGCATTTGCTTGCTTTGCTGTCTTGCCTAAGTTAAGAATACCATCGTGAAGGGAATTGAATTCCTGGAGGGAAGAGCCTTCCTGCGGTTCTCTATGGCTCAGAGGGCAATGCTAAGACCAGTAGGAGGGAGCTGCAGGGACCCTAACATCAGGTCCCTGGGGGGCGCGAACTCCCTACCCCAGAAGGCTCTCCGGAACAGAAATGCTGGGCTGCCTTGGGAGGTGGGTAATGAGTCCCCTACTACTAGAGGAGATCGTCAGTGGAGCTGGAAGAACTCTCGGAAGGTCTGCTTACCAGTTGGCATCACTGAATCACACAGCCTTTAAATTTGGTGACGTCATCCACCCACGTGCCCTCATCCTTACCGAGTTAGTACAGGGAAACCTGACTTCCCACCATTGGCCCTGGAGGGCAATTTTGAGGCATTGCAACCATTTTACTTACCTGTGCTGCTCATGCTGGAAACACTGAGGAATTAGTGCCGCCCGTCTCTGGGACCCTCAGCCGGCGACCGGTGGGTATGGGTAGCTCAGTGCCTTTACCCATAGGGCTTTGCATCTGCGCACACCCAGGTTCCATTGCCTGCAGCAGGAGCTGGCCTGATGGAGCAGTTAACTGGATGGGGGTGCCTTCTGCACATCTGCTCTTCACCTCACAGATGCACTACAGATCCTTATCTCTGCGTCTGCTTCTAGGGGAGCCCCAGTTAAGGTAATGACTGTCTTTTCCCAACGACACAACAGCCAAGGGCCTGACAATAGGGCGTATTTGACGTCAAGACCGGTGAACATGGTGCGGGACTCCCAGGCTTTCTCTGCCCCGATGAGAACAGAACAGAACTAGGGTAATCCCATGGCTGTTGTCCTCATACCCTTTGCCCTCACCCCGCACCCCAGTGGGGGCCTGGTACCTGCTCTGCTTTGGCTATGTCCTGCCACATTCCCCGTGTTCCAGGAGATAATGCCCTGGTTTCGTGTCTTTTGATGCACTTTTGCCTTGTACCCCCATTTCTTCAGAACTGAGGGTCCCCCCACTCGGTACTCGAGTCCCTCCAGGTGCCCTGGGCCAATTTCCTGCTCCTGGGCATTCCTGATAATGGCTCTTGACCCCCTTGGGCTTTCTCTTGCCTATTCCTGAGATTGCTTGGTTCTGGCATCTTCTGTTTAGCTGCCATGTATTAGGGTGTGGCACTCAGGAGGTTGTATGGCCAAAGAGGCACCACTCTGAATATTGAGCTTTAAGGTCAGAAACAGCAAGAGACTGAGAGAGACCAGACGGAATGTGTCCGGCCTCAACTGGATATGAATGCATTCGGATTTCAGGGTGTTTGCCTCTGTGTTTAAAAAAATTCAGGGCCTGAGTCTTGAATCTTGGTGAATTGAAGCCCATGGTGCTGAACATACATGAGTTTCCGAGTTCTGTGCTTGATGAAAATCACGGGCAGTTCTTGTCTCTGAGTGTTTTCACGGCATGAACGGTCTCGAGTCAGCTGCTTGTTTAAGGGCCAGGGGAGAGATACTTGAACCAAACACCGTAACTTAGCCCTAAATGCCACGCTGAGTCACCAGAGAGCTTTCAGAACCTCACCCTCTCAGTGTTCAGGTGGTACACTTCTGGCTGTTTCGGCTTCTGTCCGTGGTCCCGACGAGGGCGTCGTCCACTTCTGGTGCATCAGAATGGGAGGGCCTAGCCCATCATGATTATGGCCCTTTAAATGATGTTAAATGTTCCACCTCGTTCTAGACTGGAACAGATCTGCTGTTTCCTGCTAACTAGTCTCTCCGATTACTTGCCTTGTCTGCTTCAGATAGTCTTATTGGAGGCATGGACTTTGCCACATCAACACTGTTCTAGTGAGGAAGGAGCCCTTTCTTTCCCTTAGTTGGGACAAGGGTTTTCTTTTGGTTTCCAGTCATTTGCTAGAAGGTGTCCAGTAGGCTGCTCGTCTTGAATCTGTAAAAATAGCATAGCATTAAAATGAACACCAAGAATATTGGGGTTCCTGGGTGGCTCAGTCGGTGGAGTGTCTGGCTCTTGATTTCAGCTCAAGTCGTGATCTCAGGGTTGTGAGATCGATCCCTGTGTCGGGTTTCAGGCGGTGTGGAGCCTGCTTATGATTCTCTCCCTCTCCCTTTGCCCCTCCCCCTGCTCGCTCACTAGCTCGCCCTCTCCACTCCCCCCCCCCCCCAAAAAAAACTGAACATCAAGAACATAAAAAAAAAAATTCTCTAACCGTCCCTCTTCCCAAGGCAACTCCATTTTTGCGTGTCAGGCTCACCCCATGTCAACCAAGGTTCTTCTCTTCACGTTCTATCACAAAAGTTTTCCCGTGTTCCTACAGAGGCTTTGTAGTGATTCTTCCAATGGCTGCAAAATCATACTTTGCCAATTTACCAAACTGCTCCCTTGTTGTCAGTAATCGAGGGGGTTTCCAGTCTGGGTTGCTGTAAGGAACATTGTCACAAAGAAAACTTCTGTTTTCATTTAGTTACTTCCTTAGCATATAGTCCATGAGTGGAATTTTTGGGCCAGAGGGTGGAGATGCTTTCCTGACTCTTGTTAATGTTTCTTCATTGCTTTTCCAGAAGGCTGAGTCGATGGCCTCGGCTATCCCAGTGGGCTGTATGCAGCCTGCTGGACCCACATGTGTAGAAAACTGTTTGTAAGGGTTCCTAGCTCTCGCTTTTGTTTAGAACTTCATAAATCAGCCCCCATCTGCTGAGGAAGAGTTAGAAATGACATCTTTAACAAAAAACAAAAACAAGAAACCCCAAGCAAACAAAAACCCCAAAACCCTGGCATTGTACTCTCCCTAATGAAGACCCTAAGTCTCCCCAAAAGGCTGATGACGAGGGTCACAAGGTGTCCTTGTGTGCCAGGCAGTGGCTTGCCGTCCCTCTTGTGTTATTTTATTTAGTTCTTGGAACAGGTCTCTAGAGCGTATTTATTATCCCTGTTTAAAGATGAGAAAATCGAGTCTTGGCAAGGTGAAGTAACTACCTCAGTATGTAGCTAGTGTCGAAGCCATTTGGATCTACCTTGTTTTATGGAAACAAGTTTGTGATGTTAGGGTATTTAAACGTGGAGATGAAAGAAAGACAACAGAGATCATCACCGGTGTCAGTGCCTCTTAGGGAACAAGAACAGGGACCGCAGCTGTGGGGGTGAGGTCATCCAAGGGTCAGCCTGAACCTGATTCAGTCTAGACCTACAAGCCAACGTGATAGAGAGAGTCATAGGCCCCCTCACTGGGTGTGGCTGAGCAGGCGGCCCACTATCTGCTAACAATTAGCAAATGCGAACTGCTAAGTGAGCCCCTAATTGGGGCAGTTGATCCTTTCAGGGCAGTTGATCCTTCCCTGGAGTTAGGGAAGGCTTCCTGGAGGAGGCATTGTTTGAGCCGCAATTCAAAGGATAAATTAACTTGAAGAGGGTGGTGAAGGGTGAGGTGGGGAGACCATTCTAGCAGAGAATAGGTTGTGCAAAGGCCCTGTGGCTAGGGAGAACTTGGCACTTTTGAGAAACTGTGAGAAGGTTGCTGCGGGCATTGAACAGGTAGCCTTGTGTCCTTACTGGTACCTTCTGTGGGTAGGCAGAGTAGTGGTTACAGGTGGGCTTCCCCTCTGAGCTCTGGATGGTGATGACAGCACAAACTATACGTGAGTCATTAAAGAATATGATAGATGAGGCACAATGGCTTCCCCAAATCTCTTTCCACCCTCCTTCCAGTTCTGGAGTTGGAAAGCTGAATACCACATTTCCCAAATGTTGTGACAGCTGGCATTCAGGATGTGAATCGGGGCCTGTCCATTAGACACAGGCACACGAGACCCCCTCGGGCTGCTTTCTGATGATTTGGGTCATAGAAACTTGAGGATTTCTGCAGCCATGTTGCAAAGCCCATGATGTAGCCTCCTGGCTATGCAGAGAAAGTGAGCCCCACTTGCCCACAGTGGTAACCTCTCATTTTTACACCGTTTTTTTTTTTTTTTTCATTTTTACACCTTTTATAGACTTTTTTCTCCCTCTCCTGTCTCATCTCCTTCCCCCTCCCCCAGCCCCGACTTCCTCACTTGCACTTCATGAGATCACCTACTGAATAAACCACGTATACCTCAACCCTATCCCAAGGTCTGCTTTAGGGGGAGCTCAGCCTATAGAAGTTGCTAATTTTTGTGTTCTGAATCTGACTAGGGTGGAGAGGCCCAAAAGACTAATTCACAGACACAGGTATTGATAATTTTTAGCCAAGCTCAAGCAGATTCCAGGCAATCATATTACTGTGTTTTGTCCCCAGGCTTTGAGCCTCTCAGTGACGAGATTGGTATCTTAACCCATTCGAATGAACTGTTCAAGTTGCATATTGATCCACCATCTGTCCCTCTGTCCAGCCAGCAATCCTGGACCAGACCTCTGCTGTGTCCCGCATTGTGCTTGGGGCTGAGGATGGAGGAACTAATTAGACTATCGCCCGCAAGTTATTCACGGTGTGCTTAGACCCGATGGCTGATGTGGTTCTGCAATTTTGAGTGCGACTGATTGCTGTTCATAATGCAGTTAGCATGTCCGTGTGAACTCAACACAAACACCAGCCAGTGGTGTTATTGTATAAACCTACTGCTAGCATTTCCGTCTACCCTAAAGAGTGTCTCCGACATTCAGACTGTGTCTCTATTTTATTAAAAAGTCTTGTATTAAGACACTGCTTCTAAGGAACTAAATTTAGTCTGAGAAGCTGCTCTGAACTTTGGAGTCATTAAATGAAGCCTGTGTGTGTGTGTGTGTGTGTGCGTGTGTGTCTATGACAGAGAAAAATTACAGCCAGCAGTGTCTATAATGAAAATCCTGCATTAGATTGCCATCAGTTGCTAATAATACATCATAATTATTCTTATAGGGTTAAGCTTTTCTCTTTCCTCTTCCACCTGCCTTGCTGAGATAACCTCTAAGGATGTCCTGGACGACGGTAGGGCTGGAATTCAAAAGCTTTCATGACACCTGAGCTCTCCGTGTAATTCATTATGTTGAAAAGATGGGGAGGAGAGGTTGTCTGCAAAGATAATGACGGTGCAATTTCCAGTCCGTTCTCCTTGCAGCCAGATCTTGGAGGCAGCCCACGGACCAATTTCAGCAAGCAGACCCTGCTCATCTCTCACCCATCTGTATTGGGAAAGAGGTTGAGCCTGGCTCAAGCAGGAGCAGGGGCCTGGGGGAAGCAGGATAGGGAGATGGCTAGGGAAATAGAATGGGGCTCATCCCCAGATGCTGGGGAGCTTAGGCATGGTTCTGGCTGACATCAGTGGCAAAGGGGCTCAGTCCAGAGGGTGGGCTGAGAACACGAGATGGACTCCTTGTCTAGGCTACACTTCTGAGCTTTCTCTGTTTTCCCAGCTTTGAGCCCAGAGCTGAGTGAAGCAGGAGCTCAATAAATGTTACTCCACTGGGCGCCTAGGTGGCTCAGTGGGTTAAAGCCTCTGCCTTCGGCTCAGATCATGATCTCAGGGTTCTAGGATCGAGGTCGGCGTTGTGCTCTCTGCTCAGCAGGGAGCCTGCTTCCTCCCCTCTCTGCCTGCCTCTCTATCTGCTTGGGATCTCTCTCTGTGTCAAATAAATAAAATCTTAAAAAAAAT
>CM053617.1:60712400-60746103 GCA_028646535.1 Procyon lotor | reverse complement strand
GTTTGTAACCAGTGTGCCCTTGGCGGATTCTCAAGGTTATGGTCATTGCTGCAAGAGTAGCCTTGCCTGATGACAGTAAAGAAAAGGAGGAAACAATGAAGAATTACAGAAAGTAGCATGACAGCAAAAATTAGAAGAATGATTAAATTAAAAGTGTCTGAAATCTTCCTTGAGGCACCCCTGCCCTTCCCCCCACAACGAAGAGTCATTTCTTTGCTTGGTTGGCCAATAGCAGAGAGCGTTAGTTGTCCCTCTAAATCAAGTTTCTGCTTCTGCGTTTGAAATGCTCCCCAATTTTAACTGAGCATAGACTACTGGGAGGAATGCCTGCAACTCCTAGTCTCTCTGAGAGCTAAGCATGGCCATGTGACTAAATTGTAGTCCTTAGGATCCAAGCAGCAGTGGTAGGTTCAACTTCTTTTTCTCTTTTTCTTTCACTATATATGTATTTAAAAAAAAATGCGGCAGGAGCACCAGCGTGCTGCAGTGGGCTGAACTTCTGATTCTTGGTTTCAGCTCAGGTCTGATCTCGGGGTCGTGAGACTGAGGCCCAAGTTGGGCTCCACGCTGCTTGTGTTTCTCTCTCCCTCTCTCTCTGCTCCTCCCCCTGCATGCGTCCTCTCTCTCACTCTAAAATAAATACAAATAAATATTTTGTAAAAAATGCAGTATAATTTACCTACAGATCGTAGGTGTACAATGAAATTTGACAAATGGACACATTCCAGTCAAGATAAAGGACGTTGCTAATCCCCATGAAATTTCCCTACATTGCCTTTCCAATTAATCCTCTCTCCATGCCCTAATCCAGACAACCCCCGACCCTCTGCTAACCACTGTCCTGATTCCGTTTTTTTAAAAAATATTTTATTTATTTATTTGACAGAGGGAGAGAGATCACAAGTAGGCAGAGAGGCCGGCAGAGGGATAGGGGGAAGCAGTCTCCCTGCCAAGCAGAGAGCCCAATGTGGGGCTCGATCCCAGGTCCCCGAGATCATGACCTGAGCTGAAGGCAGAAGCCCAACCCACTGAGCCACCCAGGCACCCCTCCACTGTCCTGATTCCTAATAGGTACCTTAGGTTTGTCTGTTCTTGAACTTCCTATGAATGCAGTTACACAGTGTGTACCCTCTTGTATCTGGCACTGCCTCTGTGAGTTTCATCCTTGTTGTTACTTGTATCACTTGTTCATTCCTTTTTATTGCTGAGTAGTCTTGTATTACAATGGATGTTTCACATTTTATTGGTCCATCTCCTATTGATAGACATTTGGGATGTTTCTGGTTGTGGATTACAAGATTAAAGCTGCTATGAACGTTCTTATACAAGTCTTTTTGTGGACATGTGTTTTCATTTGTTTTAGGAACAAGATTGCTGGATCAGTAGGTAGGAGTATGTTTAACTTTATAAGAAATTGCCGGAGAGTTTTCCAAACTGGTTGTCCTATCTTACACTTCCACCAGCAGTGTATGAGATTGCCAGCTGTTTTATGTTCTCACCAACATTTGGTATGCTCCGTCTTTAATATTAGCTGTTCTAATGGGTGCAAGTTGGTATCTCTTGTGGTTTTCATTTGCAGACTAATGAAAGTCCATCCTGTTGACAAATGATATTTTGTTAAAAAAAAAAATGACCTTTTTATTTGCCTATTCATATATATTTCTTTCTTTTTTTAATTTATTTAAAATTTTTTTTTAAAGATTATTTATTTATTTGAGAGAGGGAGAGAAATCACAAGTAGGCAGAGAGGCAGGCAGAGGGTGGGGGGAAGCAGGCTCCCCGCTGAGCAGAGAGCCCGACGCGGGACTCGATCCCAGGACTCTGAGATCATGACCTGAGCCGAAGGCAGAGGGTTTAACCCACTGAGCCATCCAGGTGCCCCTCATGTGTATTTTTTTAATGAGATGTCTTTTTAAGGGTTTTGCCCATTTTAAAATTGGGCTGCTTGTATTTGGGGGGGGCACTCCTATTTTTGAAAAATTTAATTTATTATTTTTAAAAATTGTATTTAAAAGGAGGAGGGAGGGGGAGAGAATCTCAAGCAGATGCCGCACTGGACCCAGCACCTGATGTGGGGTTTGATCTCACCACCCTGAGATCATGACCCAAGCTGAAACCAAGTTGGGTGCCTAACCAACTGAGCCATTCAAGCACCCCATAAAAATCCCAATTTTCTACATGCAATAAGATGCATCCATTTCTAGTGTAGAGTTCAAAGAGTTTTCACAAATGCATGCACCTTTTAAACCACCACCCTGAGCAAGATACAGAATATTTCCATCACTTCACAAAGTTCTCCAAAGGCCTCATTGCACCAATTTCCATTCGATCTCCCTACTCCCAGCCCTGGGCAGTCACTGATGTACTTTTGCCATTGTACATTATTTTTCCCTTTTGTAAAATTTCAAATGAATGGAGTCATATGGTATGTACTCTTTTGTGTCTGACTTTTTTGCAGCATACTATTTTTGAGTTATTGCCACATAATTGCATGTATCAATATGTTTTTCTTGTTACAGTGGGGAAACATTATATGGACATGCCACAGTTTGTTTATACGTTCGTTAATTGATGAATGGTGGATTAACTGGTGGGTTGGTTTCCAGTGGGGCTTTTATGAGAAAGCTTCAATGAATACTTGTACACAAGACTTCATGTGGATATGTTTTCATTTCTCTTGTATAAACAAATACCTAGGAATTGAATTACTAGGTTGTATGCTTAAATGTGTAAGAACCTATCTTGCTTTTCCCCAAAGCGATCGTACCATTTTGTGTCCCTGGCCTCAATGTATGGGAGTTCTAGTTCTCCATAGTCTCATCATCATGTGGTATTGTCATCTGTTTTAATTTTAGCCACTTGAGTGGGTGTGTAGTAGCATCTAATTGTAGCTTTAATTCACATTTTCCTGTGACTAAAGGTTGTTCACATTTTCATGTGTTTATGTGCCATTCAATATTTTATTTTGTGAAATATCTCTTCAAATCTTTGCCCCCTCTTTTTTTATTTGGTTGTCTTATTGAATTGCAAGAGTAATTTATGATTCTAAACATAGGTCCTTTATTATGGACATATTTTGCATGTATTTTCCTCAGTTAGTGGTTAAGAGTGTTTTAAATAAGCAGAAGTTTTTGATGAAATGGAAATGATCAATTTCCTTTTTTATGGTTTATATTTTTTTTGGTGCTCTTTGAGACATTTTTGTCTGCCTCACATTTGTGAAGTTATTCTCAAGTGATTTCTCCTAGAAGCTTAATAATGTTAGCTTTGGGATCCCTCAGTGGCTCAGTTGGTTAAATATCTACCTTCTTCACCTTATGTCATGATTTTGGGCTCTCTGCTCAGCATTGGGTTCCCTGCTCAATGGGGAGTCTGCTTCTCCCTCTCCCTCTCTTCCTGCTCGTGCTCTCTATCTCTCTCAGATTAATAAATAAAATCTTAAGAAAAAAATGTTAGGCTTTACCTCATGGTCTGTGACCCATCTCAAATTATGTATATGGGATGAGGTAGAGATGAGGTTCATTTTTTCCCTCCACGGATGTCTAGTTGTTTCAGCAAAATATCTTGAAAACACCCCCTCTGGGCACTGAACTGCCTTAGCATCTTGTCAAAAATAAGTTACTAGTATATATTTGGTTCTAGTTCTGGACTCTCTGTTTCATTCATATTTTTGTCCTTATATAAATACCACCCTGTTTGGATTACTGTGGTTTTGTAGTAAGTTTTGGAATCAAGTAGTATGAGTTTTCAAAATTTTTTTTCCAAAACTTTGGCTAATTTAGGTCCTTTGCATTTATTTCTAGACAGGCATTAGAACCTGTTTTTCGATGTCTACAGAAATATGGTATTTATTGGAGTTGTTTTAAATCTGGAAAGAATTGACATCCTAACAATACTGAGTCTTTATAATCAATAAACAATGGTATATCTTTGTATTTTTTAGGTCTTCTTTAATTTTTTTCAGCAATGTGCGTAATTTTCAATGTAGAAGTTTTACATGTCTTCAGTTAAATGTGCCCCTAAGTATTTTTAAAATGCTATTGTAGGCATTCTTCTTTTAAAAATTTTATTTTGTGGGGTGCCTGGGTGGTTCGGTCAGTTAAGCGTCTGCTCTCGGCTCAGGTCATGATCCCAGGGTCCTGGGATCATGCCCCATATTAAGGTCCTGGGATCAAGCCCTGCATGAGGCTCCCTGCCAATGTGGGGCTCGATCTCAGAACCCTAGGATCATGACCCGAGTCGAAAGCAGATGCTTAATTGAGCCATCAGTGCCCCTGTGGGAGGTATTTAATTATAACTGCATTTTTTTTGGGACAGATATAGGGCTTTTATGTCAGTTTTGGGAAATTATGTCTTTCAATGCATTTGTCCTTTTAATCTAAGAAGTCAACTTTATTGGCATAGGTTATTCATATTCCCTTATTACCCTTTAGTATATATATGATCTTTAGTGGTGCCCCATTTTTATTCCTAAGATTGGTAATTTTTTTTCTTGTTTAACTTTGCTAGGGTTTATCAATTTCATTAATCTATTCAAAGAATTAACTTCTAGATTTATTAATATTTCTATTTATATGTTTTCTATTTCATTGATTTTCTTTTTTTTTTTAAGATTTTATTTATTTATTTGACAAAGGAGAGAGATCACAAGTAGGCAGAGAGGCAGGCAGAGAGAGAGGGGGAGGCAGGCTCCCCGCTGAGCAGAGAGCCCGATGTGGGGCTCAATCCCAGGACCCTGAGATCATGACCTGAGCCGAAGGCAGAGGCTTTAACCCACTGAGCCACCCAGGCGCCCCTATTTCATTGATTTTCACTTTTTATTATTTTCTTCTACTTATTTTGCATTTTTATTCTTATTTTTCTAGCTTCTCAAAGTGGAAGCTTAGGTTATTGGTTTTAAATCTTTATTCTTTAACATAAGCCTTTAAAGATATAATTTTCCCTCTAAGTGCTCCTTTAGCTGCATCCCACAAATTTTGATAAATTATATTTTTATTATCATTCTCTTGGAAATACTGTCTAATTTCTCTTATGGTTTCTTCATTGACCCATCAATTGCTTAAGAGTGTTGCTTAATTTCCAGATATACAGGAATTTTCTAGATTTTATTATTGATTTCTAATTTAATTACATTTGGTCAGAGAACCAAACGCTGATTATTTTGATCATATAAAAAATTTTAAGAGGAGCTAGCGTGTCTCAGTTGGTTGAGCCTCCAACTCTTGGTTTTAGCTCAGGTCATGATCTCAGAATCCTGGGATCAAGCCCTGTGTCAGCCTCCATACTTAGCAGGAAGTCTGCTTCTCTTTCTCTCTCTCCCTCAGCTCCCCCCCAACTCTCTCTCCTTCTCACAAAAATAAATGAATATTTAAATAATTGTTTTAAGACTTTTATCATGGCTTAGTATATTTTGTGAATATATTTACTCAAGCTGAATATTTACTCAAGCTGAAGGCAGAGACTTTAACCCGCTGAGCCACCCAGGCCCCTCTGGTAATTTTTTTTTTTATCATAAAGTTAACTTTGTCTAATATTAGTATAGCCTCTCTAGTTTCTGTATGATTAGTTTTCACATGGAATATTTTTTTCATCCTTTTACTTTAATCTTTGTGGTTAAAGTATGTTTCTGTGGTCAGCATATAGTTTGGCCTAGCTTTCGTATCTAGTCGAACCATTTCTCTCTCTCTCTCTCTCTCTCTCCTTCTCTCTCGGTATTTTAAAAGATTTTGTTTTTGGGGCGCCTGGGTGGCTCAGTGGGTTAAAGCCTCTGCCTTTGGCTCAGGTCCTGATCTCAGGGTCCTGGGATCGAGCCCCGCATCAGGCTCTCTGCTCAGCAGGGAGCCTGCTTCCTCTCTCTGCCTGCCTCTCTGCCTACTTGTGATCTCTCCCTCTCTGTCAAATAAATAAATAAATAAAATCTTTAAAAAAAAATATTGTTTTTAAGTCATCTCTGCACTCAATGCGGGATTCAGATTTACAACCCCAAGATCTAGAGTTGCACACTCCACCAAGTGAGCAAGCCAGTGCCCCTGAAAATTTTTCTTTTTAATAGCAATGTTTAATCCATTTACATGTGATTTAATTATGTTTATAGTTTTATTTATTTATTTAAAAATTTTATTTATTTATTTGACAGAGAGAGAGAGACAGCAAGAGAGGGAACACAAGCAGGGGGAGAGGGAGGAACAGATTTCCCACTGAGCAGGGAGTCCGATGTGGGACTCGATTTCAGGACACTGGGATCATGATGTGAACCAAAGCCAGACGCTTAATGACTGAGCCACCCAGGTGCCTTATAGCTGTATTTAAGTTTACCTTCCTGGGGCGCCTGAGTGGCTCAGTGGGTTAAAGCCTCTGCCTGCGGCTCAGGTCATGATCTCAGGGTCCTGGGATCGAGCTCCGCATCGGGCTCTCTGCTCAGCAGGGAGCCTGCTTCCCTCTCTCTCTGCCTGCCTCTCTGCCTACTTGTGATCTCTCTCCTTTGTCAAATAAATAAATAAAATCTTTAAAAAAAAAAATAAATTTACCTTCCTGCTATTTGTTTTCATTTTGTTCTATCCGTTCTTTGTTTCTTTTTTCCTATCTTTTGGATTAAGCCAGTACTTATTTCATATTTTATCTTATATGTTCTACTGGATTTTTAGCCATATATATATATATTTTAAATATATATATATATATTTTTTTTACCTTTGCAGTAGTTTCTCTAGAAATTAAACATGTATCCTTAATTTATTGTAGTCTACCTTGAATTCATGAATATTATAAGAACTTTTACTGTCCTTCATCTTTGGTGCTATTTTGTCATATTTTACTTTTACATACATTATAAATTCTACAGTACATAGTTATTATTTTGCAGTTCTAGAGTTTCTAGTTTTTCAAATTTTTTCTTGAAATAACTCACACATTCCGCCATTATATTCATCTTTTCCTGTAACCTATCTAACATATTTATAACACCTGATTTAAAGTTCTTACCTGTTCATTCCAACGAGTTTGTCTGTGAATCTGTCTCCACAGACTGTGATTTTCCTGACTTTTGGCTACATGTTCCTGCTCTTCTCATGTTTCATACTCTTTTGTTGTGGAGGTCAAAGTATAGTGTTTGTTTGTTTCCTGGAGCATTCAAACCCCCTCCTCTGTCTTGCAGATAGAGTGTAAGGCTAAGTGGTCAGATTCTTCCTTGAGTCTGGTTGGCCTGCAGCCTCAATGAGGTTGAGTTTACAGTCCACCGTGCGTCCCGCCCTCTATCTGGTCAGTAGTTGACTTGGGAGGAGGTTGGATTGCAGTTTGGATATTTTCGGTTCACTTTGGCTTAACTCCCCGGGGCCCCCAAATCCAATCTCCATGCTCATGATGAGTCTGAGTGGGAGTAAGTGGTTTGTCTTTGCTTACCTGCCCTTTCTTCATGACTCCTTCCTTGGCAAAAGTTTTGACGGGGGCAGCACTGCCGAGCTGAGTAATTTATTATTGCCTTTGGAGCTCTTCCAGATGGTACCCCATCCTGCCATCCCACACAGTCTGTGGGAACTCTATATTTTGTCAGTTTGACTGAACTGAGAATGTTTCCTAGAACTTCCCTCCCTGCGCTTCTGGGTCAGCTTAGGCCACAAGAAACATTTTGCACAAGGTTTGAAAGATAGAAGGGAAACTGCCGCCATATTGTTACATCCTGGAGGTCAGCAGGGGGACCAGGAAGGTTTGCCTATTAGGCGTGGGACACCTGCCCCTGGCTCCGCTAGCTCCCATGGGCTCCCCTTCATCTTTGAGTTGTGGGTCAACTGCATGGGCACCTCTGAGGCAAAGGTTATTAGCTTTTCCTGTAGGTAATTCACAGCATTAAGTTTGGCAAGTGTGAGCAGCATATGTGGATTCTAGTTTGTCCCGTAAGTCCCAGTACATCCTATGATTCCAGTTCATCCTGGCCTTCATCCACCTTCGGTTTTCCTTTCTGACTGCCAGTCTAGCTGGCCTCTAGTGATTTGGGGCTTAATACTAGTTACACTGGCAACACCTTGTGTGGACTGTTCCGCTAGCTGCCCATCTTGCATAAGGTCAAACCCCTGAGATAAATCCCTGATTTTGTACCACCGGTGGTAGTTCTATTTCTCTGATTGACCCTGACTGATACCCAGTCCGCTAAGGCTAGGCCGGTTCCTCCTCATTCTTGGAAAATCTCTCCCCTCCCCTGGGTACAGGGAATGCCCCATGTACCCAGACCTGCTCTCCATCTCTTCTCGGGTAGGGAAGCTGCTTGGCCTTCTGCTTACGTATGATGGGTTGTTTCTTTCTGGAATTCAATTCATCTAGGTTTCCTTGAATCCTTCACTCTGCTAAACTCATAGGAAAGTTTGATCTTAATTTTTGTCCCAGTTTTTCTTGTCATGACCATGGGATCAAGTGTGGTACATCCTTTTAAATCATAAACAGTGGCAACACTGGAATGTGTCCTTGTAGGGTAGGTGTGTGCCCTCTCATCCCCCTTTCTCCTTTCTGGGCCTGGGAACAGACATGACGGATACTGCTAGACCCAGGGGCAGAGGGCACCCCTGGCTGTGGCACAGGGCAGAATGGAAGGTACAAAGGGCTTTCTGCACAAGCTCTGGACTGCCGGTTGCCGGAATGGTGATGTGGGAAGCTAAGACCTGGAGTGTTTAAGCCAGAGATACTTTTCATTTTCTCATTCATGCAGCCAGACTTGTTTCTGTGGCTATAACCTGCTACGGGGATTTTGTAGGGCTATGCGGAATGGGTAGCAGAATGATGGAAGCTGGCAGCAAGCCAGGAGACTGCACAGAAGACAGGTTGGGAAGATGTGCTAAGGTTGCTTTGGCTGTGGCAGGGGGGACCCGGGAGGTGTGTGGAGGGTTTGCAGGCAGACAATGTAAATTATTTTTCAGCCTTGCTATGTGTAGCTACTTTCTTTTTGCTACTTCCTTTAGAGTTCTCCTGTATGGATCTATGTTTCTTTCCAGAGCTGTAAGCAATTGGATTTGGATTACTTTGGACACAGCCCTGTGTCGAGATGGGTTCAGTTTTATTTAGGTTCTAGCAAATTATTTGAAGAGAGCCCTAGGACTGGGAATGATTAGGTTACTGAGTGTCCCCTGGGGAGGAGCCGTTCAATAGCCTTAGAGACATAGAATGTCCAGTCTGGAAGGGTCTTGGGCAACCATCTTTCCACATTCCTCTGTTGCAGATAAAGGCACTATCTGCCTTGATTGAGACTTGCTCTCACTGAACATTTTCTCCTTTGGACCAGATTTTTTAACGGTGACATTTCCCAGGTAGGTTTCTTGGTCCTAATGGGGGCATATCTCCTCTTAGCCCAGCTAGGAGTTGACAGTCAATGAATTCAGTCTTGTCTGTATCTAGGTTTGCCAAATGGGAATTCAGCTTTGTAAAGTTGATGAGTAAAAGTTTTCTCATTTCTACGATCTTCATTGAATGGATGAAATGGAGGGGAGATCCTCTGGCCAACTCAGAAGAGGAAACTGAGGCTTGTGGAGGGGAAGCGACTCATCCAAAGGCCCATAGCTAATAGGGACTGAGCTGGCTTTAGAACCTGTTTCTCACAGCTCATCATCGTCCAGCACACTTTCTGCTCCCCGCTGACTTGGGGTAGCACTGGTGCAATGGAAGTAACATGAGCTTAGAAGCCAGAGAGGCTGGCTTTTTATCCTGGCTTCCCTCTAAGTTATTGTTGACCTTCCTTTCATCCCTGTGAAGGCTTTCTTCTCTTCAGTGGCCCCAGAGAATGGGATGACATTGCAGCAGCAAAGTCACCCTGAGCAGAAAAACAAAAGTCCAACAAGCCTCAGTCCTGGGTTTCCCTTCATGTAGTTATGGTCCCAGGCAGAATAGATAAGGCAACGTGAATTCATGAAATCACTTTGTCTATCTAAATGCTTTATCTAAATGCTTAATCTGTCCCTCCCGTTCTCAGTGGAGGGATACATACTTCCTCCCCTCTGTCTGCCTGGGAATATTTGGCGATGCCTGCAGACAGTTTGGGTTATCGCAACTCATGGCGGGGTGGGGATGGGGCAGGGAGGGGGGTGGGAGGGGTTGGAGAACATTATTGGCATCTAGTGGATAGAAGCCAGGGATGCTGCTAAACATCCTACAGGACACAAGACAGCCCCCACCCCCCACAACAAGGAATTACCCAGGTTCCAGTGGCATCACCCTGGTAACCTAACCGTGACCAAAGCAGTGGGAGCTAGATCAGGTCTGTGGTACCCAAGTACCAAGTGTGCAGGCTCAGTATGAGCCTCCTTTCATTGGCAGCCTAAGTTTGTCTTTGCCGGATTTCATCCTTCGTGGACATCATTTCCCCGCCCCCCCACCCCCCCAAGCCCAAGTATGGAACTAGGAAGACCAGAGCTTTCCAAAGAGTTGGGTGCATATGAATCACCCAGGGATATTGTTAACAAGCACATTTGGAGTAGATGCATCTGGGCTGGCATCCGAGATTCTGCATTTCTAACAAGCTCCTAGGTGATGCCCGTGCCGCTGGTCCACAGACCAGACTTTGAGTAGCGGCGAATAGGACCACATGTTGCTCTTTCCCTAATTACTATTTACTTCTTGCATGTGGCTTTCCGCACTAGATCACTAACATGCTGGGGGCGGCAGTGTTTTGGAACCGGGGGACCCTGGAGAGGGGGCTGCTGCGATCAGTCTCAGCTGCGGACCCTCTACTCCGCTGGCTACCTTCCAACTTGGCTGGCTTCCTTGCAAGACTGGAAGGATGTAAACAAAAAGCTCAGGAGGTTGCTGTTATTAATGCTGGCAGGCTCCTCTTAGTGATTTTGTTAGTTTTCCCCGATACCGTCTCTGAATAGACTCACTGAACATATTTCACTCCCACTAACTAAACCTAATACATTTTCCTCCTAAAATAAAACTTGTTGTAATTTTCATAAATAGTACCCAGTACATACCAATAGCTTTAACACTTGTATCTCTCTCTAAAAAAACAAAAAGCCATTGCCGCGCCCTTAGGCTACTGATCAATATTCCCTCGTAACCAACGTCAGCAAGGTACCCAGGCCTCTGAGCTTCACTTTCTGCACGTGCAACAGGGAGTTAGTTGTTCCTACTGTGCGGGAATAGTGGGGTAGACATTACCCGAGACAATGCTATCTTCCTCTTCCTATCTTCCACATCTTCTATATTTTGAATGCTCTCTCTCCCCCATCTTCCTCCTTTCTTCCTTTCCTCCCTCTCTTCTTCCCTCCACTCTTTCCTTCTTTTTCTTTTCCTGAGTGTTTTTTCTTCATCTTGCTGATGTTTGACATGGGCTTGCCCTTATCCCCCTTTCTGCTGCTTTGAGATAGAGAGGGGCACGTCTCCTTGTGGTTCTCTAACTGGAGCTATTGGGAGGGCAGGGCGAGCTTTCTCTTCCGCCTGTCAGGGTGCCGGAGTTGATGACTGCGGAAACCAGGCTGAAGCAGAGTGCCGCCCAGGGCTCGGTTGCTGGCCGGGGTCCTGTCAGATGTCCTGGCTAGAGTCCCCTCTGCCAGCCAAGGGTGCATCCCTCAGTCACGGACACCCACAGGCTTCCGCTCGCTTCATCCAAGACATGTTCTCGGATGCCATTCCGAGCCTTTCTTGCACGATGGTTGTGGCCAGGGGACCTGGCTTCTCTTTCTGTGGCTCTGCTTTTCAATTTCAGGTTATCTGACTTAAAAAAAAAAAATCTGCCCGTTTTGTTTCAGATTTGGTTCATTTTCATTTTGCAATCTCCTGTTCTCTTGCATGAATGTTATCTCTTTGAGGATTATACGCTTAAGTATTTTCTAGTCTTTGTCAGGTTACTCTGCTGTTTTTCTTTTGTCTAGAGTGAACACTTCTCCAGATTAAATTTATCATGTTAGTTTTTATTTTCTTAATTCTTTTGGAATTTGGATTTGCAGGCTCATCTTTTTTTTTTTTTTTTCTTTTCTTCTAGTTTTCCAGAGAAAACTCCTAGTTCTCCCTGGCCTAAGTTCCTAGCCACATCTCTAGACCCTCCTCCCACTTTCTGCAGCACTTGGCGCCTCCACACGTGGGGTATTCAGAAGCCTACCCCGGCGGGTAGAGGGCTGCTCCCTGGTGAGCGGACTTCCAGAAAACTCCATGTGATCCACTTCAATGTACTGTTGAAGGTGTTTCTAATGATATCTCTCCTTATAATATCTTATTGTCTTCTGTTGCATGTGGTTTTGAACTGTGAACATAAATGTGTGTGTGTGTGTGTGCGTGTGTGTATGTGAGACAGAGAGAGAGAGAGAGAGAGAGAGACAGGCTCATCTGTAATGGAAAGGTTTTTTTTTTTCTCCTTGGAGGCCCATTTCAAAGGTCAGGTGTTTTTTTGTTTGTTTGTTGTTTTTTTGTTTTTTTTTTTTGGTTGAGAGGCCCTGAGGACACTACAGATCTAGTCACCAGTGTTACTGGAGGAGGCTTGCCTCCTCCCTCTGACTCTCAACTTTCTCTACTCCAACAGGCCCACACGTGCTGTAGCCCCGGGCAGTGGTAAGTGGCAGATACTCTTTTCAGTTACTGTTGGAGCTTAAATCAAAGACCATCGCTGGTCTTAAATGGGGCATTTTTGGCTCTCAGTGTCCCAGGTAACTAAACTCTTTCTTGACCAACTCTGCCTCCTTCCAGACCTGTGGGCAAGTAGCCTCAAGCTTCAGCCTGGTTAAGGTTTTATCCTCTTGGGTTTTGGTCCATGGAGATATTTACCTTGTTTTCAATGAGGATGTATTATCTTTAATTTTCTCCTTTTATATTTTATTTGTTGCTGCTTTGAGTTTGGAGTCAGAGTATGAGGCTCAGTATAGGTACTTGAATGGTATCTTATCTGGGTTCTATACAAACAACAGAGGGGAATGGCGCCTGGTGGCTCAGTCAGTTAAGCATCTGCCTTCAGCTTAGGTCATGATCTCCGGGTCCTGGGATTGAGCTCCTCATTGGGCTCTCTGCTCAGCTGAGAGTTAGCTTCTCCTTCTGCCTCCCCCCCTCCCCACATGCTTGTGTGCGTGTGCACCCTCTCTGTCTGTCTTTCAAATAAATACATAAAATCTTTGAAAAAAAATGACAAAATGTTGGGGAGTGCTCCCCAGAGGGCTGCTTGACCAACAAAAAACAATGTCCTAATTTAGCCACACGTGCCAAGGTGGCAATAGAGGAATGACAAATGTACCACTGGGGAGCGATTCAAGAATCTAGGGTCTCGTTTCCTTTAATACCCCCTACCTAGTAACTTGCTGTGTGACTTTGGACAAATGACTTACCCTCTCTGGGCCTCGCTGCTCTCCCTTGAAAAACAGTGATGTTGGACTACTTAAACCTCCAATTTCTAGAGTTACAGGAGTCTACAGGGGGGATGGTTTAAAACAATGTTCTCTGTTGCAGTTGGGAGGACTGCTGAGAGTATTTGTTCAGTTCAGGCAAATGGTAAAAGTATCGGCCACTCTAATGAAATGAGTACATTTTTGCTCTAAATGTCATGGATGTTTATTATCAGATTAAACTACAGCAGGCCTAATTTTAGTTCTTCCAATTCAAGTGGAGCAGTGAAGATTAAATGTTAGGCATAATTAAAGATGCAGATGTAGTTATGTTGAATTATAAACCTCATTAAGTGCAACGTCCCAGGAAGGCCCCTGAGACCCGCTACGAAGGACTTCCAATTGCAATGCTGCGGTTATTAAAATATTGTAAAGTAAATCTCACTCCAAAAATATTATGACTTGGGTGGAAGGATTTTTTTTTTCTTTTTTTAAGAAAACATGGCTGGAATTGGTTCTGTGGGTAATTTCTTTTTTTTTTTTTTTTTTTAAGATTTTATTTTTATTTATTTGACAGAGAGAAACACAGCGAGAGAGGGAACACAAGCAAAGGGAGTGGTAGCAGGAGAAGCAGGCTTCCTGCAGAGCAGAGAGCCTGATGTGGGGCTCGATCCCAGGTCCCTGGGATCTGACCTGGGCCGAAGGCAGCAGCCTAACGACTGAGCCACCCAGGCGCCCCTCTGTGGGTAATTTCTTTGCTCCGTTTGTACATGGTTGGGAAGGGAGACTTCCGTGGCCTCTCCAAAGGAAGCCTTCCTGGGGCGGGTGTGGTCCCCTCCACCCCCCACGGTGGGTTCTGTTCTCCTGCAGCAGCAGGGAAAGGCAACCTCAAGGTCAGTCAGATTCCGTCACAGAAGTTGGGAGCAAGGGAAGCTGGGGGGGGTGGGGTAGAGGTTTTTAAGGACTGGAAGGCCACGTTTTTATACATAGAAAGATTTTCTTAGTGACATTTCCATTTTTACCCCTTTGTGTAAAGATAACACATTGTCATTTTGCAAATTCGTATGCTTTTGGAACACGATAAAGAGTAAAAAAATCCAACTACTGCAAGATAATTGCTGTTAATATTTTGATGCATCTCTTCTCTCTCCAGATTTGACAGAAATAGCAGATCATAGCTTAAAAGCTGTTTTTCTATTTTTAAAAATGTAACACGGAGTGGGTGTGTTTCCTTGTCAATACATATTGATATCCGTGACCTTTTCTTTTTTTATAGATTTATTTGAGGTCAGAGAGAGAGCGAGTGGAGGGGAGGGGCAGAAGGAGAGGGAGAAGCAGACTCCCGCTGAGCAGGGATTCCCACGCCAGGCTCCATCCCTGAATCTGATCTGAATTGATCCCAGGATCCCGAGATCACAACCTGAGCCGAACGCAGACGCTTAACTGACTGAGCCACCCTGGCGCCCCTACGTGAACTTCTTTAATGGCTAATGACATTGCAGCATATGGGCTTGATTTTATTTATTTTTTTTGCATAAACTTGATTCAGCCTTCAGATCCTTTTTTTTTTTTTTTTAATTACTGGAAACAAACACTGTAAAGGGTCCCCTGTTCCCACATCTTTGCATGTTTGTCTGATTGGCCCCATGACAAGCTCCCAGAGAAGGGTCAGGTGGTGTAGGTTATGTATTTGCACAGCAAAGGCGTGTAACAGACCCCCCCACCCCGCCGCCGCCTCCCCCCCGCCCCGGCCCAAGCTCAGGAGCGGCAGATGGCGATGGCCTCAGCAGGGATGGCTGAGGTGGCCCAGCTTCTTTCCGTGGCCCAGAAGCAGAAGAGTAAGAGAAAACGCAGGAACTATCTATCGGGTCTATCGGCATCGCCTCCATCAAAGCAAGTCACGTGACTGGACTCACCGTCAACAGGTACCGACGAGAAGAGGTGCACAGTTATGTGTTAAAAGGCTTGGTTACAGGGTGGGGTGTGGACTCGGGGGGACACTGATGCAATCCCTGTCCCATCAGCGGTCACAACACAGGTGCATTCAACACGTTGACATGTATTTGTAAGCTGTCCAGCAGGTGTGGCCAGTTCATACTGCCATCGACAAAGTGTGAGCGTATCCTCTGTGTTTTCAGTTGCTGGAACCTCCTTCTGCTTCCCACAGGCACTCCCTGCTCGAGGGGACCCATTCCTCTCCTCCCTTCCCCACGGACATTCCAGTCTGGTCCTCTCCCAGGCTCCCGCTGATCCTCCCTACCTTGAATGTTCTTTCTCCGTCTACCCTACCCATCCACGTCCCACCCACCATATATCCAAGTCCTGCGCGTTCTTCAAGGCCCACCTCTATCACCTGTGCGATTCCCGTGGATCCTGCCTCCCTCGGGACTTCCCCAGAGCAGGTAGGGTGACCAACGGGCCCCAGTTTGCCCAGGATTTTACTGGTGTTGAAACCAAGTCCTGCATCTCCGGTGTTCCCTCAGTGCTGGGAAGACCCAGGCAGTTGGTCACCATAAGAGAGGGGGTTGGCAAGCTTTCAGGGCTCAGGTGGTGAGTATTTTGGGCTTTGTGGATCACATGGTCTCTGTCACAACTACTCGGCTCTGTCCCGGCCTTGTGAAAGCAGCCACATGCACCAAATGGGTGTGGCTTTGTTCCAATAAAACTTTATTTACAAAAACAGGCAGTAGGCTGCTTTGTCCATGGGCTGTAGTTTTCTTCTTCTTTTTTTTCTTTTTTGTGCTGTAGTTTTCTGACACCGGCTTTAGAGCTTACATTTGGACTGCACAATTTCACCTTCTGTCCCGTTTTCCTCTTAGGTTGTTTCACGTGGATTAGTCTTGTCTCCTTGGTTGGAATGTAAGGGCAGTTCATGATGTGACGTCATGCTCAGTCCTGTGACAGCTTTGTGACCTTGGGAAAAAGTTACTTAAACTCTTTGTCCTCATCTGTCAGATGGAGATAAGAATGGTCCTGACCCCACGGGTATTTTTGTTTTTTTGTTTTTTGTTTTTTTTTAATAATTTTTTTTTTTTAAAGATTTTATTTATTCGACAGAGAACCACAGCGAGAGAGGGAACACAAGCAGAGGGAATGGTAGCAGGAGAAGCAGGCTTCCTGTGGAGCAGGGAGCCCGATGCGGGGCTCGATCCCAGGACCCTGGGATCATGACCTGAGCCGAAGGCAGACGCTTAACGACTGAGCCACCCAGGCGCCCCTTTTTAATAATTTTTTTTTAAAGATTTGTATTTTTGAAGATCAGTGAATCTTCATCTGACACCTGGCCCGTAATGAGTGCTCAGTCCGTGCGAGCTGCTGTCCCCACCATCGTGAGCAGCATCACCATTCCTGTGTCTTTTCCAGTAGCCGGCATGGTTGGGTTACAGAAGACCCTCGATAAGTAGAACCCTAAAGGCGTTCAAGTGGGAAGGACCCTTAAAAATGTTTAATTCAACACTCATTTTAGAGGCGAACGTCACGGAGTTACCCCTGTACGAAGGAGGGTTGGATGCTGTCAGTCGCTCCCGACCGTACCCTTCCTCCCATGTCGCCCCTCTGCATCCGTGTGGTGGCCTGTCAGGTGCCGTGTGCCCAGAGACGAAATCCCAGCTTCGGCGTCGTGAGCAGTCCATCCTTGGAGAAGGCCAGATTTGTCTCATTGTCCATCTTCTGGTCTTATTCTTAGGATGGCGTCCAACCACCTGGGCTGTATAGGCAAGGCTCAGAGAAGGGACGGGCCAGAGATTGTGCCGGAAGGTTAAGAGCACGCAGAGTCAAGTACGAGGAGTACACTGAGGACAGTGGTCAGAACGAAGCGGGCGGCGCACAGGTGTGCCGGGCTGGCGTCCAGCTGGGGCCTGGCGTGTGCGACGTGGGCAGACCTTTGGCTCTTATAGGCCATGCAGGGTCCGGACCTACGGTCTTAGGGTGGGAGGGGAGGAAAGGATGACCCCGTGGGAGATGCTCAGGTCCAGGGACCTCTCTGGTCTGGGCCCCGCTACCTGGTTCTTCTTCAGGCCCATTTCACCAGGACGTTTCTGCCATCTTGGTGCTGGCTCAGCTTTGATCTGGGGAAATGCACGGCCAGGCTGCTGGGTCCCCTGCTGCCAACTTTTGCAGCAAGAGTGAGACTCCGTGATCCTGCTGGCTCAGGCGCACTTCATTTCCCGGTAATTAAACAAGTGGAGATCAAAGCTGACAAATCTCCCCCATCTCTCAGCACAGGAGATGAAAGGTAAATATTTCCAGCAACAGTTTTTTTTTTTCTTCATTAAAAGTGAGATGTGAACTGTCTTCTCCTTCCTTTGAAGAATACTGATAAGTTCAAGGTCACTCCAGATAAGATGTCTGGTCTCACTACCTCGATTATTCAACAGCAATTTTGTCCACATCAATTTTACATATATTGGGCTAACTTAAGGGGATTTCAGAGCCTAAGTCATATCAAATTAGTCAGAAGACAAAGGAAAGTAAAAGATACCAAAATGGAACGGGTCGGTGCTGGAGAATCCTACACGTATGGCCATGCTGAACAGGAATTTATCTTTGTTGGGCAGTTCTGAGGGCTTCCGAGGCCGGTATCTAAGTAGGTCCTGGGGTCCTCCATGCAGAAGCTCAGGCAGATGTCCGGTGCTCTCTCAGTGGGGCTTCTGAAGAGGCCATTTGAGACCTGCTATTTTCTTTGTAAGGGACGGCTCCCCAGAGAACCCATCCCGAAGGCCATGAACCCGAGGGTGCTGGTCAACCCGACCTACTGAGTGCTGTCATCAGATTCTTCTGGTGCAAAGGACAGACCTCGCTCAGATGAGCTCAGGTGAAGGGCAGTTGGTTACGGGGATGATCCCACAGGGACTCGGGAATCCGAAAACAGGACTTTGGGGGCAGCTCAGGGAGGCTGCCGAGCCATCAGGAAGGAGGAAGGGCAACCTTTCTGCTGCCCACTCTTTCCGCTCTCCTCTGACTGCCCTCCTTGGCTTTTATATCATTACTGCTTCCCCTCACCCGCTGCAGTGGCCGCTCTGAATGTCGGTCTCCCTCGTGTCCTTTCAGCTCGTCATGTGTGGCTTCCGTGCCTCGTTCTCTGGTGCCAGATTCCAGAGAGATCTGACTGATGTAAGCTGTCCTCTCCAGCCAGACTGCTGAAGTCTCAGGTTTCTGGGCAGGCTGGGGGGGTTCCAGCCCACCCCCCCCACCGCCCCCACCCCATCGATCCAGTTAGCCATTAAGAGTGGTGCCCCTCTCTAGAGTCAGATGGTGAAACAGTGTCCCTTCAGCAACAGATGTGGGTAGCAAAATGCCCCTCCTGAGGGACTCTGGCTATATTAGGCTGTAATGGACATTGTGAGTGATGTTGGAACAGAGAATGGGAGGATGGGAGGATAATGACTTGGGTTAGACTCTTGGCTGGCTTTTTATCAGCTGGGCTTTTTTTTTTTTGTAATTCACATGTGATAATATACACTCTTTTAAAGTGCACAATTCAGGGGTGCCTGTGGCTCAGTGGGTTAAAGCCTCTGCCTTGGGCTCAGGTCCTGATCTCAGGGTCCTGGGATCGAGCCCGGCATCAGGCTCTCTGCTCAGCGGGGAGCCTGCTTCCCCCTCTCTCTCTGCCTGCCTCTCTGCCTGTTTGTGATCTCTCTCTGTCAAATAAATAAATAAAATCTAAAAATAAACAGATAAATAAATAAAGTGCACAATTCAGCAGTTCTTACTATATTCACGAGGTTTTGCATCCATCCCCTAATTCTAATTTTGCTTTTGTTTCCCTTGCCTTTGGAGACGTATCTGGAAAAATGTTACTATGGCTGATGTCAGAGAAATTACTACCTGTGCTCTCTTCTAGGATTTTTATGGTTTCAGGTCTCACATTGAGGTCCTTAGCCCATTTTTGAGTTTATTTTTGTGGATGGTGCCAGAAAGTGGTCCAGTTTCATTCTTTTGCATGTAGCTATCCAGTCTTCTTCACACTGTTTATCAAAGAGACTGCATTTTTCTCATTGCATCTTCTCGTCTCCTTTGTTGAAGGTAAATTAAATCGTGGGCTTATTTCTGGGTGGTCTATGCTGTTCTGTTGATCTGTGTGTCTATTTTTGAAACCAGTACAATACTGTTTTGATAGCCACGGCTTTGTAGTATATCTCGCAACCTGGGATTGTGAGACCTCCAGTATTGTTCTTCTTTTTCAAGGTTGCTTTGGCTATTTGGGGTCTTTGTGATCCCATACAAATTTTAGGATTATTTGTTCCAGCTCTGTGAAAAACAGTGTTATTGTTTTGATAAGGATTGCATCAGATCTGTAGATTGCATTGAGTAGTACGGACATTTTAAAAAATGTTTTTATTTATTTATTTGACACAGAGAGAGAGAGATCACAAGTAGGCAGAGAGGCAGGCAGAGAGAGGGGGAAGCAGGCTCCCTGCTGAGCAGAGAGCCGGATGCGGGGCTCGATCCCAGGACCCTGAGATCATGACCTGAGCTGAAGGCAGAGGCTTTAACTCACTGAGCCACCAAGGCACCCCGAGTAATATAGACATTTTAACAACATTTGTTCTCCCAATCCATGAGCATGGAATGTCTTTCCATTTGCTTGTGTCACCTCCAATTACTTCCATCATCAATGTTTTATAGTTTTTCAGAGTACAGGTCTTTCACCTCCTTGGTTAAATTTATTCCTTGGTATTTTATTATTTTTGGTGCAATTGTAAATGTTATTGCTTTCTTAATTTGTCTTTCTGCTACTTCATAATTAGTGTATAAAAATGCAATGGATTTCTGTATATTGATTTTGTATCCTGTGACCTTACTGAACTCATTTATCAGATTTAGTAGTTTTTGGTAGAATCTTTAGGGTTTTCTGTATAGAGTATCATGTCGACCTCAAATAATGAAGAGTTTTACTTCTTCCTTACCAATTTGGATGTCTTTTATTTCTTTTTCTTGTCTGATTGCTGTGGCTGGGACTTCCAGTACTGTGTTGAATAAAAGTGGTAAGAGCAGGGGCACTAGGGTGGCTCAGTGGGTTAAAGTCTCTGCCTTTGGCTTAGGACAGGATCTCAGGGTCCTGGGATCGAGCCCCGTGTCAGGCTCTCTGCTTGGTGGGGAGCCTGTTCCCCCTCACCACCCACCTGCCTCTCTGCCTTCTTGTGATCTCTCTCTCTGTCGAGTAAATAAATAAAATCTTAAAAAAATAAAAAGTGGTGAGAGCAGACCTCCTTGTATTGTTTCTGATCTCAGAGAAAAAGCTCTCAGATTTTCACTATTTAGTATGGTGTTAGCTGAGCATTTTTCATATATGGCCTTTATTTTGCTGAGGTGTGTTTTCTCTAAACCTACTTTGTTGAGGGTTTTTTCTTTTATCATGAATGGATCTTTTACTTTGTCAAATGCTTTTTCTGAATCTATTGATCATATGGTTTTTATCCTTTCTCTGGTTGATGTGATGTATCATATTGACTGATATGATCAGATATCATTCTGCAATGATCTGCAGAATCTTGCAATTCTGCAAGGCAAAATTCAATATTTTGCAAATATTGAATCACCCTTGTATAACAGGAATCAATCCCACTTTACTGTGTGAATAATTTTTTAAAATGTATTATTGGGGGTGCCTGGGTGGCTCAGTCGTTAAGCATCTCCCTTTGGCCCAGGTCATGATCCCAGGGTCCTGGGATCGAACCCCGCATCGGGCTCCTGGCTCAGCAGGAAGCCTGCTTCTCCCGCTACCATTCCCTCTGCTTGTGTTCCTCTCTCGCTGTGTTTCTCGCTGTTAAATAAATAAAATCTTAAAAAAAAAATGTATTATTGGATTCAATTTGCCTACATTTTGTTGAGGCTTTATGTGTCTATGTTCAAATATTGGTCACAAATATTGTAGTTCCTTTTTTTTGTAATGTCTTTATCTGGTTTTGGTGTTAGGGTAATGCTGGCCTCATAGAATACATTTGGAATCTTTACTTCCCCTTCTATTTTTTGGAATAACTTGAGAAAAATAGGTATTAATTCTTCTTTAAATGTTTGGTAGAATTCACCAGTGAAGCCATCTGTTCCTGAACTTTTGTTTGTTGGGAGGTTTTTTTTTTTTTTTTTTTTTAACAGAAACTGTATTTTCAGTAAGTGAGTAAGTACGCTGCCTTCCAAAGTTTAAGCATTTGGTTTGGGAGATATTGCTAAGGAAATTACTGGTTTGGAGATATTTGGTTTGGGAGATAATTTGCTAAAGAAAAGGAAAGGCTATATATTTAAACCCAAATACTTAAACCTTGATTAGAAGAAGCCACTGTGTTCTTTCTTCTGTAGGAAGCTACCAGGAAATTTGATTATCTAGAAAAAGTCCTTCAGGTTTGTGTAAGAAATTGTTACTTTTTTGTAAGTATAGGTCACCTGACTTTCCAAAGACCTTAGCCGCTTATGCATATGGAAGAGTCATGTTACAAGTTATAATTTCACTTAAACTTACTCTACCCCAGCTACACACACAGGATCTCTAGTCCCCAAGCCCAAGAAATTTAGGAAGTTTCCATGAACAAACTTAAACATGCTGAGCTTCAAGTCCTCTTCCACCAGGTGGCGCCATGGGCTCCCCTAGGTTCTGCAAGGCATCTGCCATCTTTGACCAGGCCTCTCCTGGCTACCCCAGGCACCAGGCACCATCACCCCCACTGAAGCCCAGTCCCTGAGGTCTTCCAGTGACCTGCACTATTCAGAGTTCAACTGCAGAATCATTGTAAATATTTCAGGATGCATTTGAGATAAGGACGCATCAGATAAAGACTCTATTTGTAAAACACATATCCATGATAGAAATTCCACCTCTAAAATAAATTAATAATGATTCTTAAAATATGAAGTCAGTACTCAGATTTCCAGTTACCTAATAGATGTCATATACTTACCTTCCTCAGTGAGTCTTGACTTGACCCAAGAGCTTGCTTTGTTTGATGTGAAGACCGAGGCATGAGATTATTTCAGGATGCTGAGGGTCCTCTCACCGTGGCATAGTGAAAAGAGCCCAGGATTCAGAACTAGCTGACTTTATTTCCAGCCCTTGCTCTGCCTTGATAACCTCTTTGAACCTCAGTTTTCTCCACTGTAAAATGGGATTCTATGTGTCAAATGGGGTGATGCTAAGACCTCCTTGCAGGGTGACTGAGGATTAAATGGGATTCTATACTGGAATAGGGCTGTGACTTGAATCTGTTGACCAGTTGTTTCCCAGGGTGCCGAAACCGAGGCTGGGAAGGCGCTCAGGTCCCAAACATCATTTGTTAGTGGTGGCAAATCAGGACCAGAGCATCTGGCCTGCCAGGGCTGTCAGGGAACTTATTTTGCCTCTGACTGCCTCAGTAACCCAGCCGCCTTCGTGGTCCCTTGCACAGTGGGTGTCCCGAGATAATTGCTCAAGTACTTCGTTAAAAGAGAAAAGCTCTCCACGTTTCCATTAACTCCCTGCGTGGGGCAGTTACAGCCCGTGGCTCCAGGTACCATTCAATTTCTGTCTCGATGGGCTGAAATACCTGAGACTCACTTCTCCCGGTAACAATACGCACTCGCAAATAGCAGAGATACATCAGCTTGCTCTTCAGCCATCCTTTCTTATAATCATCTCCTTCCCCCTATCTCTCTCCCTCTCCTCTTCAGCTCATAGAGCCCTGAATGCAGTTCACTTTGCATTTCAAATGTCCCAAGAAGTGCTTTCATCCACAGTGGGGATTGATGAGTTAGTTGCTTCGGAAATAAACTGAGCACACGGGAGTGGTTGTAATTCCCTGCCCAATGCCAACATCACAAAGAATAGCACAGTAGCACACAAATCTACTACTTGCATATGTTTACTTAATCACATTGGAATTCTCTTTGAACTTGACCCCGGGGGATAAAGATTGCAGAACTGACTGGTAGCTAAAATAATCCACTGAAAAAGTTCAGCATCACACAAGAACTTCAGGATAAAATGTAGGAGGGGCTACTTAGGAAGAGCTCCCAAGCAATGTGACTTCTGACCACAGGCTTACCCAGAGCTGTGCATGCCTTAGGCTGTGGCTTGCAAACTGGCTGGGAGGATATGATTTTCTCTGAAAATATATATGCCCAACCTCGGATTTCCACATAATGTGCTGCCCAAGTGTTCCGTCCCTCCGAAGTGCGGCGGTCAGTGGGGCTATGGGTGAGGCGTGATGAGGCCGGGTCATATGGTGGGTAGCGCCGACTCTGTATTCAGGCCCAAGTGGTGAGTGCGGATCTGGAAAGGTCAGGCCGGGCAGGTGCAGGGACAGGAAAGAGGGAACATGCATGAGGGGGTCAGGGTGCGGTGGGAGGGGCAGTGAAGTGACAAGTCCCAGAGCAAAACTGCCCACAGGGTCCTGATGCTCCTCTCATTGCTAGGGACAGTTGCTTGCTGGTTGCAGATGGACTGGTACAGGGCTTGGCAAACTAAGGCCTGCGGGCCAAATCTGACCTGATGCCTGTTTTTTATGGCCTCTGAGCTAAGAATGTTGTTGTTGTTGTTTTAATGATTGGGAAAAAAAAAATCAAAAGAAGAAAAATATCCTGTGACTTAAAACATAGGAAATTCACATTTCAATATCCATAAAGTTTTATTGGTACACAACCATACTCACTCACACAATGGGGAAGGCTGCCCCTGTGCCATCGCAGCAGAGTTAAGGAGCTGCAACACAGGCTGTGTGGACCGCAGTGCCTAAAATATTTACTGTTTGGCACTTCACAGAAAAAGTCTGCCGACCTGTGGAGTAATGTCCGTTGGAAGCACAGATCTGAGACAGTTTGGGTTCTGGGGGGTTGCATTAAAGCCAAATGAAATGAGCCATGGGCTAGCTGGTCTCACAGGGGATCAGTTTCCTAATCTGTGAAATGGGCATCTCAACAGGTCACTGCCTCCTAAGAACCTGCTCCTGGAAGTCCCGTGTGTCTTTCAAGGTATGTGCGTGGTTGGGAGAAGCCAGAGAAATTGGCTGGAGAATATTCTCAGCCTTGGGTCATCATCTGTACCACTTGCTGAGCTTTTAAAAACAGAGAGTCCTGGGCCACCAGTCCCTGGAGAGACGGATTTGTGAGGTCTGGGATGGGGCTGACAGGTTATTGTCACCAAGTGGGCGCGGGGTGAGGAAGCTGTGATCCGGCCCACGAACTCGGAGCGACAGATGAAGAGACACAGGCGTTTGATCGGTCCTTCTAGAGCCATCTTCAGTGGCCCCAGGCCTGCTTTCCTTCTTACTGAGCACTCATGGCCCCACGTTTCTTCTCTTGTCCCCACACAGAGCTCAGTTTGTCCTGTGGCATTGTGGCTTGTGGACGCCACTCTCTGCTGCTCAGGGCAGGAAGCTGAGGCCAGGCTCAGAGGTGCACATTAAACCCTGAGATAAGGCCACATCTGGTTCCACAGCGCTGCAGGTGGGAGGTGTGTCCTTGACTTGTACTTGGTTCGTGCTGAGCGGGGAGCGCTCGGGCAAACCCCTGGACAGTGACTCTCTGCCGCCCCAAGCCTTAATTTCTTCATCCGTAATACAGGACTGGTCCTCCTCGCCTCATGAGGCTGCTGGGAGGCCCAGAGAGATGGTAGTGGCAAATGCACCCTGTAAATGGAGAAAACTGGATGGGGCTCTTAGATGCTCAATAAATGTGCTCCATTCGGCCCAGAACCTGGGGCATGCACCTGTAGCTCATACTCGGGACATTGGGATTTACACTTTCCAAGCTACCTGCCACCTGCTGTTGGACCCAGGCCCACGAAGGAGATCCTGGGCCTGGGTTGACCAGCGTTGAAAGGCCTGCATCCTGGGAAATCCCTTCAGTCTTGGTCACCCTAGTCGGGCCTGACCCAGGCACTGACCCTTTGTGCAACCAGCTGATTGCAGGGGAGGGCCTGGAAGTGTGGTGAAACAGGGGAGTGGGCCTTTTGCATCCTGTTGAGGCCCCTTTCCTCCTGGCTGGGACCCCAACCCCACTCCTAGGACCTCTCTTCTTCTGGCCCCCCTCTGAGCTGACGTGGAGCCTAATCCAAGGCTGTGTTTAGAGTTTATCCACTTTTCTCCAGCTCCTCCTTCCTCCCAAGTCTGGCCCACCATCACTTTTCACCTGGGAGCAGCTTTTGAACTGACTCACCTGTTTGCACTCTGGCTCTCATCAAATGCACCCTTTGCACAAGTTACACAATCAACTAACACACCTATTGCATCACAGTGCTGGTACAATCAAATGGTCTATGCCTAAGTTTTCCATGGTCACCCTGCTTCTCTTAGGACACAGACCAAAGTACTTGCTTGGCCTGCAGGGCCGGCCTCTGGTCCCTCCTCCTTTCCAGGCTTAGCCGTTGCCCCTCCCCCTTCTCACCCTGCTTGCTCACACCCCTCCCGGTTTGGGGTCTGACTGATTCTTGGAATGTTCTTCCTCCTCCTTAGCCTGGCTGATGCCACACCTTTACAGGCCCCAACTCCAGCATCGTTTCCTCTAGGAAGCTTTCTTTAGCCTTCCAGATGGGACTGGTCTCACCTGTATTTCTTCATCGTCCCTAACACAAATGTCACTGGGGTGGGTATTTGTGGGTAATCACTTGTTGTCTGTCTTCTCTGCAAGGCTGTACACCTCCTGAGGGCAGGACCACATTTCACATTTCTCTTGTTCCTACTGCCTTCCCAGCAACTAGCACAGTGCTCAGTAAACCTTCCTTGAATGAATGGATGGTTGAATGGATGACCAGATGGATAGATGGATGAAAGCTGAAGGGAGTGGATGGTGGAGAGATTACGGTTGGATGGTAGCTGGAAACATCCTTGGAATGAATGGATGGTTGGGAGAGTAGGTGGCTAGAAGGCTGGATTGATAGAAGGCTGGATGAGATGGACAGTTGGATGGATGTACAGGTGGACAGGGGCTACTGAGACCCTGTTCTCCTTGTCCTCAGTCTACCCTAGTAGAGAAGATTATTTCTGGTCCCAGTCTCATTCCATCCATTGGTTTTTCCTCCTCAACAGTCATAGCTACCAACATTCCTGGCAGAGGGGACATACCTTTCCCCATCTCTTTGGGAAGATGGTTGTCTACAAGGTGGCAGCCGAGTGGTTCCAGCAGGCCCTGGTGACGACGGGGTCCAGTGCCCCGACCTCGTTTCTGCCAGATTCTACTACCTGTTAGGATTACTTGCATGTCACCTGGGAAACTAACCCTCAGCAGCAGCTTCCTCTTGGCTGGGCCTTCTTGAGTCAGATTCTGTGTTGTGAATGGCAGTAGCCAGCTGCTGGTCCTTTGGCTATAAGCACCTGGAGCCCCTAGTGGGGGAGATTAGTATCTCCTAAAGTGGGGGTGAGCAAAGCTCTTCTGTACAGCACCGAATAGTGAATACTTTAGGCTTTCCAGACCTTTAGTCTCTTTTGCAACTACTTTACTCTGTTTTTGGAGCATGAAGGCAGCCTTAGAGAATATGTCAGTAATATGGCTGTGTTCCAGTAAAAATTTATAGAAGAGGTTGATTCAGCCCCCAGGCTATAGTTTGCCAACTCCTGTTTGAGAGCAAGAGCTCTGAAAGTATGGTCTTTGGACCAAACGCTTTAGCATTAGCTGGGAACTTGTTAGCAATGCAGATTCTTGGGCCTTGCCCTAGACCTACTAATTTAGCAACAAATATTTTCTGTTCACATCCTGACTTCCTTCTGAAACACCAGTCACACATATATTAGGTTGCTGGGAGTTATCTGAGAGCTCAATGGTGTGCTTTTAATTAAAAAAAAATCTTTACTTTCCCTCCGTATTTCATTTTGGATAATTTCTACTGCTTTAAGTAGTATTTCTACTGTCTTTAAGTTTACTCATCTTTTCTTTTGCAATATCTAATTTTCTGCTAATCGTATCCAGTGTTGTTTTTTATTTGTGACATTGTAAGTAAGGTTCATTACTAGAAGGTTGATTATGGTCTTTAAAAAATATCTTTCATGAAAGAAAACAACCTTTCATGTCTCTTTTTCTTTTCTGTGTGTGAGAGGGAGAGAGTGGCGCAGGGTAGGGCGGGGGGCTTGCAGAAGGAGACAGAGAATCTTGTGCAGTCTGACCGGGGCTCGATCTCACAACCCTGAGATCAGACCTAAGCCGAAATCAAGAGTTAGACGTTTAACTGACTGAGCCGCCTGGGCAGCCAAAACCTTGCATTTTCAACATTGCAAATTTTCAACATATGGAATACAATTTTAATGATTGTTTTAATGTCCTTGTGTGCTCATTCTAACATCTGTGTCTGTTCTGAGTTGATTTCAATTGATTGAATTTTTTCCTCACTATTGTTCGGATTTTCTGTTTCATTGCATGTCTAGTCGTCTTTGATTAGATGTCACATATTGTGATTTTACCTTGTTGGGGGCTGGATTTTTAAGTTCTTGAGCTTTTTTTTGGAGATGCAGTTAAATTACAGTTTGACTCTTCTGTGTCTTGCCTTTAAGGTTTGGCAGGACCAGAGCAGTGCTCACTGGGGTTAACTTCTCTCCCCTACTAAGGCAAGAGCTTTCTGAATACTCAGGAAAACCCATGAAGTTTTCCAATGTGGCTGGTGGAAATAGGTACTATTCCTGGCCCTACTTTTGGGAGGTTCTTTCCCTGACCTATGATGGTTTCCTCATAGGTATGTGCTGATCAATCTCTGCTAAGTATTCAAGGGGGACCCTCTGCAGGTCTCCGAACTCTCTCGTCTCTAGCACTCCATCCTGCGACCTGTAGTGGCCTCAGCCTCCCCCAAACTCTTAGCTTTGTTTCTTCAATTCAGGGAGGTCACGGAGCTCCTCTTGGGTTTCCCTGTCCTGTACCTTGTCTGGAAATTTTCTGAAGGCAGCAAACGAGGCAATTGTAGGTCCGGTCTTGTTTATTTCCTGTGTCTCAGGATCACTGCCTATCATTCCTTGATGTCCTGTGGTATTGAAAATCATTACTCCATCTTGGTTGAATGTGATCTCGAAGCAAATGTGTTGATCTCCGATATTCTGATTGGTCAAAGTAGTAACTCAGACTTTATAAATTATAGTGCATTCAGTTCTCAGAAACTGCAATGAAGAATTTGTTTTTGGGGCACCTGGGTGGCTCAGTTGGTTGAGCAGTCTGACTCCTGATTTTGGCTCAGGTCACGATCTCCAGGTCATGAAATTGAGCCCTGTTTTGGGCTTTGCGTTGGGCATGGAGCCTGCTTAAGATTCTCTCTTTCTCTCTCTGCTTCTGACCCTCCCATCCCCCTGCTTGTGCGCACGCTCTCTCTCTCTCAAGTACATAAATAAATATTAAAAAAAAAGAATTTATTTTCATTTTATAGCTCAGGAAGCCAAGGCTCAGACATGTGAAGTGACTACTCATTTGACACCCAGGCTCTCGTATGTTCATTATTTGATGCTGTTCCTGTTTGCCTCTGGTCTGTCTCCTCTTCAACCCACAGCACACACTGGGAGTGCAGTAGACCGGGTCAGATCCTCCCTACTACTCAGAGTTTGGGTCGGGGGCCAGAATCCTCAGCATCACCAGGAACTTGTTAGATGCTCGGGGGCTTGGCCCCACCCCACCTGCTGCATTGGAACCTCTGCGTTGTTAGTGAGATCCCAGGTGACCTTCTGTAACGTGTTCCAGTTTGAGACACATTAAGTTGGAAAATAGTTCCGGGGCCTTGATCCCCCTGCCCAGGCCTGGTTCCCTGGTTGCATAGACTGAGCTGAACTGCGAGGAGGCCCAGCCAGACACCTGGGGAAACTGTAGGTCCCCCGCCTGTCTTCCGGTGGCCGTTTTCATGCCTGCAGCAGTCCACCCTGGACACGGCTCCTGGAGAAGCTGGTTTGGGAGCAGAAAGACATAGGGGTTCCTGGGCAAAGACAGACAGAGCTTTCTTGGTAAGACCAGTCATTTTAGGCCCCAGCCATCTTATGAAAGCTTGGAAGAACGACCAGCCCCTAGCAGGCCAGCAGGTGGCCTGATCATATCAAAGACAATGCACCAGTGGTAAAAGTTCCCGGGCTGATTCAAAAGTGAAGATTGACATCCTCGAGTTATCTTTCCAGGATCTCAGCCCCTTTGAGCACTAGGCTACCAGACTGACTTGAGCCAAAGAATTAATGATTCCGCCCCATGCCAGCCCTGGTGACTTTGACCAGGACTCAGTCACCCGCAGATGATTTTTGCCCCGATTCCAGGCTGTATTCCCCATCGTGCAAGCTGCTTCGTGAACACGTACGCATCCTTAGCTTAAACCGTCCCCGGTGGTACTGTTTGAGGAGACGCCCCGTGGGAAACAGCCTTGGTGATCTCCTTACGCGTTGCAAGTAAAACCCTTCCTTTTCCTATTCTTGGGCTGGGCTGTGTCTTTTGTCTCGATACCCACCTGTCCTGTGGGAGTTCATCTAGACCCCAGTTTCCCAGGGAGCTGTGACTCACCCTGCCTTTGTCGACCTGCGGGTGCGGGGGCCAGTGGACTGATCTCTGGCAGAAGGAGGCAGGAAGGCCTCTGGGAAAGGAGCACAGGGTAGAGGAGCGAGGGGCTGCAGGCCCGGTGCCTTCCGTGCGTGGGGAAGGGTGCCTGGGGGCCGCTGCACCATGGCTTGCCCCTCCCCCCGCAGCTGGCCACAGCCAGAGCAGGGCCCAGGCTGCCTTAGCATTTTCCTTCTGAGGCTTCTTCTCTGCATTTCAAGGAGAACACGTCTGAAAAAGCCTCTGGATTCCTTCTCAGTAGGACGGGGCCTTTTGATCGGATGATCCTACAGGACTGAAACCACAGGGGAGGAGAAGGCAGGGCTGTTAAGGAGCCATTTATTTCTTGTTTATTTCCCCCGAAGCCAATACCATGCAATTCACATAGATTGCTCCCAGGAAGACTGTGGCACCCTAGGGTCCAAAGAGCTACAGGGGGACAGACAGAACGTGGCACCGTAAGGTGAGTGCCTGGGTGGCTCGCTCAGTTAAGGACCTGACTTGGCTTCAGCTCAGGTGGTGGTCTTAGGGTCAGGAGATCTAGCCCCACATCGGGCTCTGTGCTTAGCGCAGTGTGCGTTTGGGACTCCCTCGCTCTCTGCCCCTCCCCCTTGCACACACTCTCAATCTCAAATAAATAAATCTTAAAAAAAAACAAAAGCAAAGAGCTGTGAGATGCTTAGCAAAGCTCTAGACCAGCCTCCTCTTCCCAGGCAAGCGTGCTGTTTGTGTAGACTGAGAACTCCAGACACAGGCAGAACTTCTGTCCTACCCAGGAGACTCCGCAGCCCCTCTCTAGGCGGGGGGCTCCCAGACTCCTCTCTCTGCCCAGTGGCCCCGAGCCCTCCTGCGGCCAGGCGCCAGGGAAAAGTGAGCAGCGTTCTGTGAAGTCACAGTGACCTGGCTCTGGGTCTGGAACGCTCTGTGTCTTAGCCTCGAGGCTTCTGGCAAGCTTAGTAGCTTTGGGCCTCCCACTCCTGATCTAGCCAAGGGCTGATAACGAGACCCACCTGAAAGTGTTTCAGTAACGTGAGTTAGTCTAGGGACCAGGTGAAGTGGTTAATTTTAGCGGTCAACGGTCAAGTTGATGGGGTCCTGGCGTGTGCAGATACTTGGCTCCACCTTACGTCTGAGTGTGTCTCTGAGGGTGTTTCCAGATGCAATTAGCATTTGAATTGAGGGGGTTCAAATAGCTAATCCAGGCTACAAAACCACCCAATTAAAGTATGAATAAGGGTCCGATTTATCTGGCATTTTGCTTCAAATCCCTGCTTTTGTTGTCTCGAGGCACCTCACCGGTAATCCAACCCCGCATCTTACAACCGTCACTGAAGCCACTTAGAAATAACTCCACTGTGATATTTAGCAAATTATTTTTAATCTGATGAGTAAACTCACATTAGTGCAGCTGTTCATGTCACAGAGAAAGGAACGGAGTGAGGGGTGTTTGGGGCGCCTGCTGGGCTGGCTTCATCAAAGGGGGCTTGTTATCTTGCATTCGTCTCTGGTCGTGCTATTTTTGCTGGAGTATGCTGTCACTGCCTTGTCGCTGGTGGCAGTTATGACACGTGAAGAATGGGGAAATGTCCTAATTCAGTACGAAGGCCCTGACTAAGCAAGCGAGTGAGGCGGTTTTCCAGATGAAGGAGGATCCTGGCCGCCGTCTCCCATTCCTCAGCCTTGTGCTAGGCGGGCTTCCTGCCCGGCCCCCTCTTTCCTGGGTGTTCTCTTTCTTCTGGAGAACTCACTCCCCGGGCAGACAGCATCCGCTGCCTTTCACTGGCCAGGAGGGTTCGCCTGCCCACGGGAGAGCTTCCAAAATAGAGCTCCTTCTGGAATCATAGCCTTCGTAGTTGCTGTGGAGCAAGGGACAGGCTTCCCCCAGGCATCTGCATCACTGTCTCCTTCCCATTCAGGCCTCAGCGAAAATGTCACCTCCTCAGAGAAGCCCTCCCTGATCACCTGTCTAAAGGAGTCCCCACTTCTGCCGGCAGGCTTATCCGTCAGTCACGTGACTGAGCCACTTCGGACATCCGGCTCAGCCAGGCCTTGAGATGGCCGTGGCTCTAGCTGACGGCCTTGCAGCTGACTACAAGGACAGGAGACTCCCAGTGAGAACCACCCGGCTGAGCCTCATCACTCACTGACGCGAGCCAGAGTGGCAGCTAATTTTACCTCAGTACAACTACCTCACGGAGGGTGGGGTGGGGGTGGGGCTTCTTATTTTTTTAATTTTTTTAAAATTAAAAAAAATTATTTTTTAAAAAAATTATTATTTTTTAAATTTTTTAAAAAAAATTTTCATTATTTTTTAAATTTTTAAAAAATTTTAATCCCCTGGTGCTCATCACAAGTTCCCTCCTTAATCCCCATCCCTTATTTCCCCCATTCCCTCCCCAACCTCCCCTCTGGTCACCGGCTCTTTGTTCTGTAGTTAGGAGTCTGTTTCTTGGTCTCTCTTTTCTTTTCACTTTGCTCATTTATTTTGTTCCTTAAATTCCACATACGAGTGAAATCATACGCATTTAGACTTTCTTTCTCTGACTTCTTTCACTTAGCGTAGTACTCTCTAGCTCCGTCCCTGTCTCTGCAAATGGCAAGATTTCATTCTTTTTATGGCTGAGTAATATTCCACTGTATATATACACCACACCTGTTTGATCCATTCGTCAGCCGATGGACACTTGGGCTGTTTCCCTAATTTGGCTATTGTAGAGAATGCTGCTATAAACATCGGGGTGCATGTATCTCTCTGAATTAGTGATTTGTATTCTTTGGGTAAATACCCAGTAGTGCAATTGCTGGATTGTAGGGTACTTCTATTTTTAAGTTTTGAGGAACCGAGGAGGGGGACAGTCTTATCCCCTTTAGAAAGGAGGACATGAAGTCACAGAGCGGCTGTTTTATCCCTGCAGCGCAGACGCTAGGAGGCATTCCCAGCCTCATTTGGTAGAGGATAAACTGAGGTCCTCAGTGGCTAGCAAAGCCACCTGGGAGTCACTGCTGGTGGCTTTGGGGTTAGTGAGAGGCCCAAAGACCTCAAGGCCTGAGCTGCCAGCCTTGCCACTTCCCAGCCCTCCTGTCATGCGGGCTGTATTCCGGCTGCATTCTGCGTTTCTCACCTTCCCAGGGAGGTGCCCCCCCAACCCCCCCAACCCCCCCAACCCCCCCAACCCCCCAGCAAGCACCAGGGGCTGACATTTTGTGAGCTGTGCTAGGAACAGGGCTGGGCAAAAATAAACTCCAGATGGCGCAAAGAGCTAAACAAACAAAAACTAGAATAGAATATTTGCAGAATATATAGGAGAATATTTTTATAATCCTGGGGAGTGTCAGCCTTCCTCACCCAGTCGCCAAACCCAGATGCTACCAAGGAAAAGACGGACAGGCTTGACTACATAAAAACAGAAAAGCCCTTCAGATTGACGAAAGGCACACGACATGGAGGGAAACGCCATCACAGACCGGAGAAAACTTTTTCTTCATCTGTCACCAAGAGTTAATATTCAGAATATTCAATGAGAAGAAGTTAAAGTGCCCATTTTAGAAGACGGCAAAGGATGGAAGACAGTTCAGAGAAGACAGTCGTAACTGGCCGTCCACCTGTAAACATGCACTTGGCCCCTATCTTGCACGGTCAGGAAAAGGCAAACGAAAACAAAGGCACTTTGTTAAAAACTCCCATGGACAACTTTCTTTTTTTTTTTTTAGTTTTTATTAACATATAATGTATTATTTGCCCCAGGGTACATGTCTGTGAATCTTCGGGCTTACACAATTCACAGCACTTAATAGCACATACCCTCCCCATTGTCCCCAACCCAGCCACCCTATCCCTACCCCACCACGCCCCCCGGCCACCCTTAGTTCATTTCTTGAGTCTAGGAGTCTCTTATGGTTTGTCTCCCTCCCCATCCCTTCGTGTTTCATTTCTCTCCCCCACCCCCCCAAACTCCTGCCTTGCCTATCAAGTTCTT
>CM053617.1:60691982-60711900 GCA_028646535.1 Procyon lotor | reverse complement strand
TTTGGATACTAGCCCTTTATCTGATATGTCATTTGCGAATATCTTTTCCCATTCTGTCAGTTGTCTTTTGGTTTTGTTGACTGTTTCCTTTGCTGTGCAAAAGCTTTTGATCTTGATGAAGTCCCAATAGTTCATTTTTGCCCTTGCTTCCCTTGCCTTTGGGGATGTAGAAAGGAAGAAGTTGCTGCGGCTAAGGTCGTCCCATGGACAACTTTCTAAAAATCAATGATACGAAGTGGTGTCAGACTTGGCTTGTATTTGTGACGGCCTGCTTATGTCCACAGGGGTTTCTTTTTTTTTTTTAAATATTATTTATAGCAATTTATTTATTTATTTAAGATTTTATTTATTTATTTGACATAGAGAGAGAGCATAAGCAGGCGGCAGTCGCTTAACCAACTGAGCCACCCGGGTGCCCCAGGGGTTTCGCCTTTTAAAGGATGTGAAGTTTTCCCACTAGCCTTCTAGAAGCATGCCACTCCACACGGTAGCCATCCACACCAGATTTCAAAGACTTGGTAGGAAAAACATAATGTAAAACACCTCATTACGGATTTTCTAAGATGGCTAATGGCTTGAAACAATAATCTCCGGATATATTGAATCAGATAAAATATTAAAGTGAATTTTGTGTGTTTCCTTGTTCTTTAATGTGGCTCCTGGGAAAGTCAAAATCACGTATGTGACGTGCATTTACTTCCCATGCACAGCCCTGTTTCAGAATATGGCTAAGTTAAGAAGTATGATTCGGCTCAGCCTGGGTTCCTTAATTGACGGGGCCACACGACCAAAGGTTTCTGTCCTCCCAGCCCGGGATGGGCAGCCGGTGAAGAAGGGCGGGAAGAGCCCAATTTGGTCTCTGTATCTGTCCGGCTGCACGTTGGGCACATGCGTCCCTGCCTCTCCTAGCCTTTGCTTTCCTCTTGTACGTGACATGGAGGAGTGAGTTCCCCTTCAGGACCTCTACTGCCTTGAGAGAGGGAGACTGGACGGCTTCCACCTTCCATTACGACGGTGGGGGCAGGGGACTCCTGACAGCAGCCATTCCAGGCCTAACTCTCTGCGAGGCAGATGGACAGATTGCCAGGACTTAGAAGGAGGCCACCTCCCTACTCAGTGGCCCCAGAGGGAGGGCAGCCATGCAGAGCTGGGTGTGGGTGAGGTACCGGAAGCAAGGGCCCTGACAGCCCACAACACACACTCAGCCCCGACCCCAAGGCTGCGTTGGCCCCGTTGGCCTGAACACATTGGCAAAATGGGCTTGAACCTCAGAGGAGCTGCAATATTCTCAACCAGTGAGAGGAGAGCAGAGTGAGTGTGCTTAGCATGTGTGTGTGGTGGGGGGGAGAGTCACCATGACCAGATTCCTCCCCCCGTCCCCCGTTTCACAGGTGGTTCTCCCTCATAAATATTGTTTCTTCTTCCAGCCTGACAAACTGAGTGGATCAAACCTTTGGGGTACCCACTGCCAATGCCGAAATGTCCATAATCCTTATTGTGTGAGTCAGAGACAAAGAGACAGCCTCCCCCGCGGCCCCCAGTAAAAACCACCTCAGGTGTTCTGTTTTTTCCCTCTCACATAGACGGGCAGATGCTGGTGTTTCAGGGCTGGTGTGATGCCCCACAGTAATCAGAGACCCAGGCTGCTTCTGCCTTTCTGTTAGTAGCTTTCATCCCTAAGTTTGCCTCTGCTTCAAAAGGATTGTTGGAGCTCCAACCATCACACCTGCGTTCCAGGCAGGGAAAAGAGGAAGAGAGATGAGCCAACACGTGCATCCCAGCTTTCTGTTCTCCGAGATATCATACCCAGTAACCTCTGCCCGTACTTCGTTGACCAGAATTTCATTACTCGGGTGCAGGGGAGTCTGGGAAATGGGGTTTTACGAGCTAGGTGCATTGCCACCTGGACTTAAACAAGAGTTCTGTTTGTAAGGAAGAATGGGAGAATGAATCTTGGTGGGCACCTAGCAATTTCTCCCTCACTTAGCACGGCGGTCAAGGCCTTGAATGAACTTTCACACCAGCGAGCTCATTCTGTTCCTTCTTCCTGCTCGGCAGGCATGGCTCACAGATGGGTCGGCAGGGAAAGCCCATCATTTGGCTGTTAGGTTTGTCTGCCCGGCTGGGATACGAGGCTCCTGAACAAGCCCGAGCTTACTGCCTTCCGGCTCAGCATTTCTGCTGCTTCTAAGGCAGCATCTGGAAGCCCACGTGAGGGGCAGAGCCGCTAATGGTCTCAATCTGTTCCCCAGCGAGCAGCACAGTTTCCCTCCCGCTGCCCTGGAGCTGCCCGCTGAGAAGACCCTGAGTTTGCACATGCACGTGCACGCCCATGCACACACACACACACACACACTCCTACCCCTCAAAGAAAGAAACCTCTTTGAGTGTTGATACCTTTTCACCTAGAGCCAGATACACAGGTAAGCGGTCTCCCCATAGCATGGGCAGATCTCTGTAGGACCCCAGCCCAGGGGAGGGGTGCAGGTGTCCGCGGCCTGTTATCCAATCCCTGAAAGCCCCCCACAGGCCCCCGCATCACCTTTCCATCTTCACAACCTCACAAATCAAATATCACGTCTAAGTTTTTTTTTTAAGATTTTATTTATTTATTTGACAGAGAGGAGAGAGATCACAAGTAGGCAGAGAAGCAGGCAGAGAGAGAGGGGGAAGCAGGCTCCCCGCTGAGCAGCGAGCCCAATGCGGGGCTCGATCCCAGGACCCTGAGATCACGACCTGAGCTGAAGGCAGAGGCTTTAACCCACTGAGCCACCCAGGCGCCCCTCACGTCTAATTCTTAAAGCTGTTTTCATGACAGCCGTTTTCCATTTAATCCCCCAGAGCTAACAATATGTAATCAGTTTTCCTTAACAAATGACTTCCTTTAACTTCATTAGTTCATAATTAATTTGCTAGCATGTAACCAAGATAATGAACACTGAAGATTAGGGACAGGCAAAAGAAGCAACCTCTTTTCTCATGGCCGAGGCAAATACTGATTAAAATCTGAGCTGTTTCCCTAATTTTCCTTGCAATTTAATTCGTTGATGGTGGTTGGTGATTGGTGGGTTTGGTTATAAAAATGAAAGTGGAGGCGAGACGAAGGGCTCTTGCTACAGAGTGCTCTACTCTTGCTGACTCACGTTGTGGATAATTTTGCTTTCTTGTGCTAAGGTGCAGATATACGAAGTTGGACAATCAAGTGGCAACTGATTCTGGTTGATGGAGGCTTGAAATCCTGCCCAGCCCTTCCGCTCAGGAGGCAGGTGGGGCAGGGGGGAGGCACTGGGCTGCACGCGGGCCATCCTGATTGGCAAGCAGCCTCTCGCCCGTCCGTGGCCGGGGGCCTGTGTGTACAAAGCCCACTTGCTCCCTTCTCTTGTTTGCTCCCCCCGAGGCTCCGGGCTGGGCATGGTGGAGAGGGGCCACCGTGATGAGGAAACGGCCCCAGAGAAGCGAGGAAGGCTGCACCCTGCGCCTCCCTGCCAGCCCTCCCAGAGCACCCATGCAGGCGTCGGCCGGTGCCTGGGGCTGGGCTCTCTCACATGCCCTCGCGTGCGATCCACCAGGTAAGTGAGGCGTCAGGCCGCGAACCTTAAGGAGCCCTTATTCTCAGGCCCCTGCATTTGGTGCCCTCACTACCTGCTGGTTCCTCTCCGGCCCCAGCCCTGCATCCCAGCTTGCTTAGCCTCTGTTTCAAGCTTACTCCCTATCAGGCCCTGCACTCCTCCTTTTTAAATGTGTTACCTCATTTAATTCCCGCCGTCCTAGCGATATGGGTATCATCCGTGTCTGCGATCCCACTGACGAGGATGACGGGGCTTAGAGAGGGAGGAGCTTGTCCAGAGTCACGAGGCTGGAAAGGCACAGTTTGATTGGGATCCTGGCTGTTTGGTTCCAGGCCCTACTCTCTGCTAAGCAGGACCCCAGATGTACCAGGGAGAGAAACATGTGGATCTGGACATTATCCCCCTATGGGCTGCTTGCTCAGCCTGCAGTAGCTGGAGGTTCTCTAGAGAGGGGCTGGAGAAGGGACAGCAACTCAGGTGCAACACGGCTTGGGAACGTGGCCCTGGGGGTGTGGGGTGTGTGTGCACATGTGGTGGGGGGCGGGGTGCAAGGCCAAAGGAAGGAGGCAAGGAATCGCCCTTGGTCCGCTCAGGTCGGCAGACCCTGCTGATGAAGACAGGTCTGCTTTCGCTCTGGCCTCTTGCAGCCTCCCAGTCTTAAACCCCTAATTCCTTTGCGCTGGGCTCCTCTTCTGGGTGTCCGGAGCTGGAGCCCTTCCCCGGGGATGGAGGATGCAGTGGGCATGCTCAGTGGGGCTGCGGTTTGGGGCTCACGCTACGGCCAGCTCCAAGTCTTGGAGGCTGACGGCAGGGCGGCTTTCTGGGAACTCTGGGGCATCCCTGCCACCCCAGCCCAAGGAGCACTTGCTCTCTGGGGAAAGGAAAGCTGGGGGCAGGGATCCCCTGGGCCATGAACAGTGCTTTGAGGGAGCCCGCCCAGTCCCTCCCCCCACCTGCAGTGAGCCGAAAACCAGAGCAGCAGGAGATCTGAAAGACCGTGATCTATAATTTATATCCAGCTCCTTCCAGAAAGGACCAGCGGCTGCCTGCCAGGGGATTTGTAATTGCGGGTTTTGCTTTGATGAAGCTAAGGGGATTTCAGGTGGTCCCTCGGGTTAGGTGTTACTGATGAAGACCGTCTGTGAAGCAGATTCCCACGTATTAACTTCTCTATCTTCACACAGCGGCAGCAGAGTCAGAATAATTCTTTCCATGTGACAGATGGGGAAACTGAGGCTTAGAGGGTGACATGACTTGCCCAAGGTCCCACACCTGGGGAAGGCAGGATTTAAATCTGAGTCTCTTTGATTTGAGCATCACCCAAAACTATTCCCTAGGAAGCAGATGTTGATATCATTTAAAATCTCTGACCGGAATCTCTTTGGTGCCTGCAGGCATTTTAGGCATGACCCAGCTCAGATATGTGGCCCAGATAATTCTAGCCACCCACAAAACTCTGGCCCCTGTTTCCCTGGGGCCATTTCCACCCAAAACCTGGGTCTTTGTGCGTCCCAAATAGTGTCTTTTGTTATGTAGAGTAAGGAAGAACAGGGGTGAGATTTGAGGTCTTCATACTTTGTACACACAGACCTGGCCATAGGGAGATCTACTCCCCACCTCGCCAATCAAAGAATTGAGTTGTAGGCGATGAGATCCTTAAGAATATGACTCTGAAGGCCCCTGGGCGGCTCTGTTGGTTAAGCGTCTGCCTTCAGTCTGGTCATGATCTCAGGGTCCTGGGATCGAGTCTTTTTTTTTTTTTTTTAAAGATTTTATTTATTTGACATAGAGAAACACAGTGAGACAGGGAACACAAGCAGAGGGAATGGTAGCGGGAGAAGCAGGCTTCCTGCCGAGCAAGGAGCCCGATGTGGGGCTCGATCCCAGGACCCTGGGATCATGACCTGAGCCGAAGGCAGACGCTTAACAACTGAGCCACCCAGGCGCCCCCCTGGGATCGAGCCTTTACTGGGCTCCCTGCTCATTGGGGAGCCTATTTCTCCCTCTGCCCCTCCCCCCACTCGTGTGCATGCTCTCCATGCTCTTTTTCAGTTAAATAAAATCCTTTTTTTTTTCTTTTTTCTTTCTTTCTTTTGTTTTTGTTAAAGACCGTGGCTCTGAAGTAATTGCTTGGTTCCAGCGTTGGCTCTGTTTTGGCGGATGGGTTTGGCAGCTTGGGTGGCCTTAACAAAACACAGACTGGGTGGCTTGAACCCCAGAAATGTATTCTCTCCCACTTCTGGAGGCTGGAAGTTCAAGATCAAGTGTCAGCAGGATTGGATTCTTCCGAGGCCCCTCTGCTGGGCCTGTAGCTGGCCCCCTTCTCGCCATGTCTTTGCGTGGCCTCTCTTCTTTGCACATCCCTTGCTCTTCTCATAAGGACACCCATCCTCTTGGTCCTTATTGGATTGGGGCTACACCCTTATGACTTCATTTAACCTCAGCTACCCCTTTAAAGACCCTGTCTCCAGCTATAGCCATAGCAGGGGTTAAGGTTTCCCATATGCATTTTGGAGGAACATCGTTCCGTCCATCGTCGGTGAATAGGGGCAGGAGCCTCGCCAAGCCTCAGTGACACGAGGTTAATGAAAGTAACCCTTCCGGGGAGCTGTTGAGGGAGCTAAACGAGGTAGCACACAGGGACGACACATGGCCTGTAGCAAGTGCTCAGTGGGCTAAGTGCCAACTCTGTCCCCTTCATTGTCATACCCGGTATCACTACTGCATCATCTCTGCCAGTCTGGAGGGAATTACGAGGACCCAGGGGGCAGCTGGGTTCAGACCTCTATTCCCAAATAGTCCTGCTTGTCATTCTTGGCTCAGGCTTGCAGTCACAGAGGACCAGAGCAGCAAGGAGCTTGACCTTTGATACCAAATGCTGATTTTTCAAATGGAAAGACTGAGGCTGAGTAAGTGGCTCATCTTGGGTCAGAATGTCGGTACCCTGGCTGCTGTTCTGGTGTCTCCAGGGCTTTCTGAACCATCCTAGGGACCCCTGGTGGCCGGGAGGATCCCCTCCTTGTTGGAGCCACCATGAAATATCTGGATAATTTCAATTTGTCTCCCCCCCCACCCCCATCTTTTAATGCCTGTCTCCTTCCTGTCTGGACAGAGTGCCTGCCCCGTAGTGAACAAAGAAAAGCCATTAATTAATTACCAGCTCCCTGCACATGGGTGCCCGGCCCAGCCCCCGTCCACAGACCCAGCATCCCAGCTCCTGGTGCGAGGACAGCAAAGCCTTCCAAGGGCAGCCTGACATCTCCTTGCCTTCTCCCATCCAGGCATCTGTGTTTCCCCAGGAATTTGGATGAAAGTATTAATAATCCACCAGGTTCAGTCAGAAGGGCATAGTGACTCACTTGTTTTGACAGTACAATATCTCCAGTTAAAAATAATGCAAATGTGAAAAAACAGAAGTCTCAACAGGACCTGGCAGCTAGGTTGATTTCTGACCAAACATCCACCCCTTCCCTCTTCCTTCTGGCAGAACCCCGACTGTGCTCAGTGGGTGCAGTACACCCGGTGGGGGTCAGCCTGCCCCACCCCCCGTCCTCTGTCAAGGCAGGGCATGTGACCCACTTCTGGCCAGTGGGACTCAAGGGAAGTCTCCTGGGGACTATATTTAGATGGGAAGCCCCCTGCCCTCCAACTTTGGGCCTTGGGATGCAGTTGTTTGCAGGAAGTGACGGCTGCGGCAGCTCCCCTCCAATCGGGAGGTCAAGGCCAAAACTTGACTTCATCCTCCCAGAGGGTGGACGGGGAGCCTGGACGTCACAGAGCCGTGAACCCACCGCAGAACCTTCTGTCTCCAGCTTCTTCTTAAGTGAGCTGTAACCTCTGTTTGGGCCAGGTTTGCTCAGGTGTTCCTTGCAGCCAAGGTCATCCTCACCAAAGCTAAGTTAGTGATGAAACCCTGGGCCACGTGCAGCCAAGGGAGGGTCTCTGTTCCTCCTCAAGAGTAGAGGGGCTTGTTAGGACCCTGGATACAGTTCTGCGTCCTGAAGCCTCACCTTGTGACAGGTGCTCACATAGTCGTCGCATACCTCCCTCTTGCCCGTCGCCCTCCCCACCTGCATGGGGTGGACCAGTGGGCCCCACCCTAAGAGGTGAAGGGGGGTCAGTCTGCCCTTCTCCAGCTTCAGATCAGTCACCTCCGCTTTCCCACGGCGGTTTCTCCACCACTCCTCGGCTCACCCTGGTTCTGGACTTCAGTTTTCCTTGCAGATCCAAGCAGCAGCTACTGAGGACTACACGTGTTCCAGGCCATAGAGGCCCTACACCGGACCCCTCCACATACAGATTCGGATCCACAGGCACCCAAGCCGGTCACAGTGTTTGCTACATTTTGCAGATGGGAAGGCGGAGCTGTATGAGGCCAGGTGACGTGCCAAGGTCCTGTGGCCAGGTATTACACTTAGGTCTCTTTCTACTCATTGTTCCCTGTAAGATGGGGTGGGGTTGGGAATCTAATGTCATTGGTGAGGGTCCCAGCATGAGGCTGAGCAGATTCAGATGTGGCTGGGCATGGGCACGGGGGGAGAGGCTCATCAGACGTGCGTTTGTCTGATGGCCTAAGGAATTTGCTGGGATGAAAAGTCAGCAAGATGAGCTCAGCCCAGGACTGACCAGGAAACAGGGGAGTGGGCTACAGGGACTGCACTGAGCCTGAGCGCAGTTTGCGGTCTCAGCAATCTGGGCCGGGTGGCCCGGGGGGGCGGCATTTCAAGTAAGGACCATAAGATGTCAGGATGGCCACACTGCACCTCCGGGGCCTGTGGGACCTGCATGGGGAGAGCCCTCAGCAGGGCCTGGTGGCAGGCCAGGACTGGATTGAGGCTGACACACCCATGGGCAGGTCCAGCCCCCAGGTGGGGTAGCTGTGCACTGGGGGCTGTGTGATCCCCCAGACTTCTGTGGCCCCCACATTTGAAGGCTTTGCCTTGAAGGAAAGCTGCAGACAGCCTCTCCTGCTAGCTTCCTTGTCTTGGGGACTGGAGTCCAGGAGTTGGCAAATCTGGCCCACCACCTGCTTTTGTGAGGCTTATGAAATAAGGATGTTTTTAAATTTTTAAGTGGTTAAATTTTAAGTATTTATGCAAGTACCTACACAATATACTCTGTTTGCCTCTTGGCCTCTAAGCCTAAACTCTTTACCATCTAGGCATTGATAAAGTTTCCTGGCCCGTGGTGTGGTCTGTTTCTAGAGCCCAGCCGTAGGGACAGTTGGCTGCCAGTGAAGAGGCCTGGCTTTGCCCATGTCTTGGTCCTGGGGAGGGTGGGATGCTGGGCTTCCTTGGCCTCGGGCTCAGCGTACCGACATGCCCCCCACACTTTCCCTGAGGCCCCCCAAGTATGGAGTGGTAGATCAGGGAGAGGGTGCCAAGCTCTAAGAGCAAGCCCATGGCTCCAACCTTCCCACCGAAACCTTTCCAGGGCCATCGGTGCTCCTAGCGGCGGCCACTCTTGCTGGGGGCAGGTGTGTTCCTGCAACCGAGCAGCATCTCACTGATAAAACCTAATGAGCTGCGTTTAACCACAACACGGCCCTGCCATGTGGCCTCCCCCCCAGAGCTGCCCATCTTTCAGCCTTGGGAGACCACTTTCTGTGCAGCTGGAACCTCCCCTACCATCGAATCAGGAGAGAGCTGAGGTCCCCCGAGCCAGGCCTGGCACACAGGCCAGCAAATCTCTGTGCTTAGCCTGTGCCAGCTCCTGGCCGCCTTCCAGGCCCTCAACGACATCGCCAGATGGTGGCTAACGAAGGGTGAAAAGCTCCCCGGGAAGGCCTGGGCACAGAGCGGTGTGGGAAGGCCAAAGAAACAGAAGGTACCCTGACCCCTGTGGTGGGAAGGGCTCCAGGTGTGGCCTGACTTTGCTTGGGCCAGTTAGCTTTTATTCCCGACCTCTTGCCAGCGGCCCTTCCCTTTCTCTTCCTGTCCCTGTCTCCGGGACCTTCCAGTTGGATGTTTATACATTGCAGAGGACAAGTCAAGGCAAGGTGTTGGTGGATGTGTGAAGTTCACAGGCCCAGGCCCGCGTGTTCTGGGAGGGTAACTGCTCTGTGGTCCTTGCACCTGCAGATGTCCCAGCAGACTAAGCCCTTCCTTTTTCCTGGGATGAAGGGTTGGGCCTCACGCATCTGGGATCTCTGTGGTTCATCGTGCGTCCTCCAAGCCACAGGCTGGCCTGTTCAAGTGAAATCATTCGGCCTAACTTACTGTTAGGAGCTATGACTGATGTTCACGTCCCCCCCGGATGCTTCCTAGCACGTGCTGGAGAGGCCGGTTCACAGTAAGTCTTCGCCCATCTGGAACCCCGCAGGGCCCGGTGGGCGGGGCCAGAGAACGGGGAGGGGTCAGGGCAGATCCAGCTGCACATAATGGAGAAAATATGGTTATGAAACAGTGCAAGCCACCTCCAGGATGCCTGTGGCATGCTTCCCCGGGCTGCGAGGAAGTGAATGTGGGCCCGAGGCAGGAGGGCACCACAGGACATGCGGGGCTGTTAGGAGAGCGAGCCCAGGTGGACATGCCCGGGGCCTCTTGGCTGTTTGTGGTGGTCGGAGCCGCAGAAAGCTGAGGGGCTCCGCACAGTAAGGTAGGGGGTCTTTTTGGCGTGGCAGGGCAGCTGGTAATGAAAAAGAGCCCCAAGCATCCTGGTAGGTGTTGGCTGTTGGAATGGCTGAGGTTCTTCTTGGGAGTGGACACGCCCAAGATTTAATTTTAAGCTTGTTTTGTGGATCCCTCTGTCCTTCCTCTTTCCAGATCACCCGTGCAAACTGCTGCCTTCTTGGGGCCGGGGTGGGTCTGTGGCCTGTGGTTGGCCACGTAAGCATGCAGAACCAGCGAGGGGACCGGGAGCAGAGCGCAGGAATTCAGAGGAGGCAGGATGAGAAGGGGAGTGACCCCAGGAATGGAGCTTTGGGGAGGCATGGGGTTGGGATGTGGGAGGGGGCTCTGAGGCAATGTTGTCTAGATCTTAAGGGGCAGAGAGAACCCAGGTGACACGTAGGTTAGAGTCACTCTAGGAAAGTGAATTGAGCTCTGAGCCCACAGAGTGGGGAAAAGGGCTTTGCTCTGCCGCGTGGTGATCCATTTTCCTGGCAGTTGCTGGCCAGATGCCTGCGTCTCTATCTCCCCAGCTTTGGAAGCAAAGATTGAAGTCTGCAGCCCAGGGTCAGGTGGGGCAGAGCTTTGAAAGGGCACCAGTCATCCCTCTGGGCAAGGGAAGGAGCATCTGTTGGGGCATCTGTTGATTTTGTCTCACAGATGGGGAGTAAATGGCAGGAATGACAAATCCAAAGAATCTTAAAGACAAAGCTTTAAGACAATGAGGATGGGAATCTGCCCCTGTGGGCTCCAGCCTCCTTGACCCAGGACCCCTGCAGCCTTCCGCAGGCCTTCCCCTTGGCCTGCTTCGCCCTGCTCTGGTGGAGGTGAGGTGGTGGGGAGGGGGGCTGGCCCTAGAGCTTCTTACCTGCTGTGGGCTTGGTGCTTTCTGGCTGGAGAAGGTCTTTCTTGATGAGGGCTTCCAGGGCCAAAGAAGGTGGAGCAGGAAGCCCAGATGCACTCTCTCGGTTTTGGCTGGAGAAGGAGCTGGGCTTGCTGGTGAGCCCAGACAGTAGTGGTGTTTGTCACCAGGCTTCCATCCGGGCCTCTGGGGAGGCACCATGCTGAGTGGGGCATGGAGCAGCCTAGTTTGCAGAGAGGGCCGTGCCAGCAGGCACCCCAGCTCGTGCGCTTCTTACACTGTGACATTGACCTCCGTCATGCGGGGAATGATGTTCCACCCTGCTGACCACCTCCACCAATGAACTGCAATGAAGTGACTTCTGAGGCTCAGTCATAAAGGGTAACCCAGCTTCTGCCCGGTTCTCTCGCGACGTGTGCCTGTGGAGCCCTGAGCCTCCAGGAAAGAGGCTTTGGTTACATGGAAGACACCACGCGGGGGAGAGCATGTGGTGAGACCCTAGAGAGATAGAGAAGCTCAAGGAGTCCAAGCCATCACGGTGGCCCAGCGCAGCATCGGGTCTGAGAGGGAGTGAGCCTTCAGGGGACTCCAGCCCCATCATCCATGTCACCCCCCACCAGACGCCGAACGCAGCAGAGGAGCTCCCCGCTGAGCCCTGCCAACACTCCAGCTTCATGGGCAGAAGAAACATGCCACTTGTTCTAAGCCCACAGAGTTTTAGGCCCTTTGTTACGCAGCCATAACTGACTGATACGGGGGCTGGAGGAGGCCATGACTGCATATTAAGCGGGTATTTTGCCAAATATCTCACAGACATGAACTCATTCCATTTCCGCAACAGGAAGGTGGACACCTCTGCTGGCCCACCTTTAAAGATGCAGATGGTGGGATTCATGGAAACAAAGTAGCTGGACACAGGACACATGCCCAGTGACAGGATCGAGACTGGAACCCGGAGCTAACCTGGAGCCAAAGCTGTGTCCCCTGGGGTACCTCTCAGTTCTGGAACTCCCCCCCCAGCTCTGCTGTGAGCTGACTGACCAGCCTGGAACAAGGCAGCCTCCTCACCTGGGCAACACAGACTCCCAGCCTTGTACCTGTGGCCTGGCCCGACCTCTTCCTCTGGACGCACGAGGCTGGCCCCCGTGGACCTACAAACTTAGGCCTTTTGAGGCCAGTGGAGCGGGACCCATAGACACTCATGAGGACGGGCTCCCTAGCAACAGTGGCAATGGGAGAAAAGTTTGCTCTGGACCATGGAGCTTTTTGCGAGAGAGCCAAGAAGTCATCTCTTTTGGGGCATCTGGGTAGGTCAGGTAAGCATCCAACTCTTTTTTTTTTTTTTTTTAGGATATTAATTTATTTGACACAGAGAGAGAGAGATCACAAGTAGGCAGAGAAGCAGGCAGAGGAGAGGCATTGGGCTCTCCACTGAGCAGAGAGCCCAATGTGGGGCTCGATCCTAGGATTCTGAGATCATGACCTGAGCCGAAAGCAGAGGCTTTAACCCACTGAGCCACCCAGGCGCTCTGGTAAGGTTAAGTTTAACTATATAAGAAACTGCCAGTTGTTTTCCATAGTGGTTGTACCATTGCTCATTCACATCCAGGTCTTCCACATAACACCCCTAAGCATCCAACTCTTGATTTCGGCTCAGGTCATGATCTCACGGGTAAGATCAAGTCTCGTATCCCCACGCCTGGCATGGAGCCTGCTTAAGATTCTCCCTCTCCATCTCCCCCTCTATAAAAAAGAAGAATCTCTTACTCAGTGTCTAGCATTCAGCCTGTGCCAAGCACTGCTCTAAGGGTTTCATGAGTAGTAGTAACTCATTAATTGTCACAGCAGCCCTATGAGGTAGAGACCCGGCTGTAGGGGTAAGAAAACTGAGACACAGAGAGGTTATCGAATTCGCCCAAAGTTCCATGGCTGGTGAGGGCTGGAACTTGGTATCTGGATCCACCAGTTTGGTGGAAGAATCCCACATGGGGGGATGTTAAAAGAGCTCTATTCTCAGACTGGTCCAAGCAGATTCTATGCTGTGTCTTCTTTCCTCTTCACATCCATTATTCCTTGATCGCAATCTCTTAGAGAAAGAAAACAGGGAGCTAGGGACTGGCACCAAACAGGGAGATGGGGTGCTCTGGGCTTCTCTCTGGTGCCCCAGAGGCATTCCGTGAGTAGCCCTCTCCTGCACAATGAGAAGACAGAGGTCTAAAATGTCCCCGGAGAGATCTTCCCATCTGAGCAGGCTCAGCATCTCCACAGTGCCTGTTGCCACGGCAAACAGCCATTACCCAGAGCCAAGCAGATCATTCCAGAACCCCTGTGCCACCGGTTACCTCGTGACCCAGCCCAGGAAAGAGGCTGAGCTTTGAAGATGTGAAGTCTCATTAACCTGAGTCTGAGCCCCGTGTTTGGCTCCACCTCGGAGAGGCATGTGCCTGTGCTCCTGCTCTGGACCTGGAGGCAGCTTTCCTCTCCCCCTCGGGAGGGAGACAGTGCGGTGTTCAGGTGCTCACAGCCCCCCAGCCTTAGACAAGCACAGCAACCCTCCAGGCTCATGAGACTGCATCTCTGCATTTGAGCTATTGCCGAATGCCGGTCCTGAGCTAGTGTCCCTTCTGGGCCTTGCATGTCCCCGCATCAAACACTCAGGAGCAATTCACTGGCCAGGGACTGAGGTTGGGTTATTGTTTCGTTGGATTAACTAGAATATCTCCCTTTTCTGCGCTGCTGGGTAGATAGAATGAGATATAGTATATCAAGGATTTAGCACAGGGCCTGGCCCCAGGGAAGGGCAAATTCATGCTTGTTCCTGTTCTTTGTCCTGTCCCGCTCCCCACTCCTCCTCCCTACTCCCCAGTATACCCTCTTCTGTCCTCTCTTTCCCTGAAAAGTAACTTGAAAGAAAGCCTAGAGGGCTTCCTGGAGGTGATATTTCTATACCCAAAGCAGGATGTATATTTTCCAATAAAATAATGGCCCCTATTTCTAGAATATCTACTGTGAGCCGTGCATAGTCGGTATGCTGTCTCACTTGATTCTTACTGTAGCCCTTCAGAGTTTCATTATCCCTGTTTTTCAGTTGAGGAAATTCAGATAAGATGTAGAGAAATTAGGTAATTTACCCCAAGACCACAGAAGTTATCTGAACCTGGGAAGTGTGATATCAGAGCTTGGGCATTAACCCCCATGCAATACTTTTTTGTGTCATGTTTGTGTTTGTGTTTGCGTCGGGCCTCTTCCCAGCTGCCCTTCATACCCTTCTTCCTGTTCTGGCTTCTCTGAGCAGGTGTGCCTGTCTCCCTGAGGGACTGGGCCCTTCGTACCTCTGCCCTGGCCCCTTGGATTCTCTACGCTCTCAGTTAGGCAGTGGCCGTTTGTCCAGCTCCTGGACCACACCTTCCAGTCCACTGAGTGAGTATGGAAAGAGAAGGGAGAGAAAGGAGATGAACTCATGTGTGAGCCCGACTGGGCGCATCGCCATGCGGGCTGGCAGGCTCGTGCGTGGGAAGGGAAAAGGCCCCAGGAATGGGGCAGGTGTGGTCCTGGCAAAGCCAACCGAATGGTCACTATTCAGGGTCCAACAGCAAGCTCTGGACAGTCTAAGGAGCAAGCTCCCACTTTGAGAGAAGGAGCTGGAAAAATTCAAGCAATGTTAGGTCCCCAGCAAAGCAGACAGGGGCATCAGAGCTGGGCTCCCAGTCTGTGGGACAACAAAGTGCTGGGAGAGAAACAGGCAGGAACCTTGTCCTCCACGCTGGTCCAACCCAGGGGTCCACATGCAGGGTTCTGACCCCTAGCATGACCTGGCCATGCAGCCTTAGGCCTGGGGCACGTAGGACTTTATCTCACTACCAGGGGCTGCCATTACTAAGGCTGTTGAGACATCCACTGCGGGTTAGGATAGCGGCAGCCCTGGGTAGTGCTGGGTCTGCAGGTGGGCATGCGCATTCCAGCTCGGGGCTGGAGAGAAAATCAGATGAGAAGTGAAGGTGGCGCCTCTCAGCATCACATCTCTCCTACCGTAGGATTGTGAGTGCACAGAGCTCAGAATCCTCAGACCTCTAGGGTTTGCTTTCCAAGGATTGTTAGGATTGGTGTCACCTAGGGCTTAGGAGGGAAGGACCTGACAGTCTGATTGTAGAACTTTACACTAAAATGTTAATGACTACTTGTTCTTTAAAAAAGGGTCTGAGGACCTCAAAGAGGCCCCTTCTTGGTGTGATGTGGGGTGGTGGTGTTGACTAAGCTGGGCTGCCATATATGCTAATGCTGAGGGTCAGCCGTGTTGGGGGTCAGCCGTGTTGGGGGTCAGCTGTGCTGGGGTCAGCTGTGCTGGGGTCTGGTTGTGCTGGGGGTCAGTCGTGCTGGGGGTCAACTATGCTGGGGGTCACCTGTGCTGGGGTCTGTTTGTGCTGGAGGTCAGCTGTGCTGGGGTCAGCCATGCTGGAGGTAGAGTTGGCCATGGGGGGGTCAGCCATGCTGGGGAGTCCAGTTGTGCTGGGGGTCAGCCGTGCTGGGGGGTCAGCCATGCTGGGGGTCAGCCGTGCTGGGGGTCAGCTGTGCTGGGGGTCAGCTGTGCTGGGGGTCAGCTGTGCTGGGGGTCAGCCGTGCCGGGGGTCTGTGGCCGCCTATTTCCATTCCACCAGCTTCATTCCACCCAATGACTGCCGGGCACCTGCCTGGGGAGAGAGATGGCTGCTGTCACTCAGTCAGGTGCATGATACAGAGGCAAAGACTGTGGGCAAAGGTGCAGTTGTAGTCAGGGGGGGAGCTGGTTTGGGGTCTCGGGAAGGACGGAGGCTCCTGTGCCCTCGCGTGAAGTGCAATTGCCATTCTGTCCTCCCTGCTGTTTCCTTGTCACTTCCTTCTGGAAGCCAGCCAGCTCTCCCTGCCAGGACCTCAGGGTTAGTGATGCATGGGCACTGTGGGCTGTCCTGCAGCTCCTCTGCTCCCCCGCTCTCTGCCCCCGGGGATAAGAGGGGAGGCTCCCCAGTCCCATGTGACCCAAGTGCTGGCTCTAGCCTTCTGTCTTTAGCCTGATGCCATCATTACAGTGTCCTCCAGGGCTGCTACCAGGGGGGGAGGAGAAGGAAGAAGAGATAGAAGGAGGAGGAGGAGAAGGAGGAAAAAGAAGGGGAGGGCGGAGGAGGAAGAGGAAGAGGGATCATTGATTCCCATGGGGCACTGTGGTGGGAGAAATCCCTTCCCACTGAGCTGTGGAATTTGAGTGACCAACAGGTTCAGTTTTCCTGGGACCAAGGGGGTGCTGGGAGGTGGGACTTTGAGTTTTAAAACTGAGAAAGTAGGGGCGCCTGGGCGGCTCAGTGGGTTAAAGCCTCTGCCTTCGGCTCAGGTCATGATCTCAGGGTTCTGGGATCGAGCCCCACATCGGGCTCTCTGCTCAGCAGGAAGCCTGCTTCTTTCTCTCTCTGCCTACTTGTGCTCTGTCTCTGTCAAATAAATTAAACAAAACAAAACAAAACAAAACTGAGAAAGTTCCTGGCAAGCTGGGATGAATTCACCCTGTGTGGAAAGTGGGGTCTGATGGGGCTGGACACTGCTCCTTATTACCCTGGGGAAAAGTGCCTGCTTTCCCTGTTCACTGGACCTTTTCTAGGAATGCAGCTTTTCAGTCATTTGGCTGTGTGAACCCAGGTATGGCTCCTGGGGGGGATAAAGTCTTGTCTTTATTTTCCTCCACAACTGGGTAACACTCTGGTGAATTCCATGTTCCAAGAATTGGTGCACTTGGAATCTTGGCAGTGCCCTGAGAATGAGATTGCCCCATTTCACTGGCACTTTCCTGTCCCTGGGTGGTGGCCCAGAGCCTGTCCCTGAGAGCAGAAGGTCCTAATCTGAGAAGCAGATGCATTGTCAAGTCCAAGGGTAAGGATAGGAAGTGAGGAGGTCAAGGACGTCTGAGAACATGAGACAAAGCCAGGGTCAGGGCTGTGTTTGAGACTCATGTTGATGTCTGTCTGATTTATAAAAGTCACTGTCACCTCCCCAAAACATCAGAATGCCCACGGAGTAGGTACCGGAGCTGGATAAGCGAAGTCTTTGACACTAGTTTTTCGGGGGATGCCGCAGGGCGGCAGGGCTGGGCCCTGGGGAATGTGGTCAGCTGGGGCGGTCTCATGGGGCCTTTTGCCCCTAAGAATCAGCTACCTGCTCCCCTGAAGCTGAGCTGAGGATTTCCAGCTCCCTGGCCTGGAACCTCCACACCTGCCTGCCGCTGGCTCTTCTGAATGACCCAGTCCAGCTGCCCACCCCCCAGATTAGCACTCCTGCTCATTCTGTCACAGGGAACAAGGGGAAGAAGGTCCGAGACCTCAGGCAAAGATGTTACCAGGCACACAGATGAGCTTCAGCTTTACTCAAAAACAAACGGACACACAAACAAAAACCAAAAAACCAAAAAACCCTAAAACAAACAAATAAAAAAACTCCCTCCAAAAAGCAGATTTCCGGTTTGCTGCAGTGAAGAGGAAGTTTTCTGTAACTTCTCAAATCTTTCAGGCCCCAGTGCTAGCTCTTATCCCTGCGAGGTGCCTACAGCCTCACACCCACCCGGCCGAAGGGTTTCCCTGGATGCCACCGGCATCAATCACATTCAGCTTTTTCATAGTTGATTCCTGTCAACTTTCTCCTCTCCCCATTTCCAACCCCAAGAACGTTGCAGAGATTGATTGGAGAGAAGCTGTCTGCAAGAAGGCAACCACATTATGAGTCTCTTGAGAGCAGGGACCCCGTCTGATTCAGCTGTTCATTCCATAAATACGGATTGAACGTGCCGGGCATTCTTCCACGTGATAGAGAAGAGTGGTTTTGGGCCGGGGCTCTGGAGCAAGACTACCTGAGTTCTTCCTCGGCCCCGCCACTTACAAGTTGTAGGACCTTGGGCAAGTTTATTAACCTCCTTGAGTCTTAGGAATGATAATATTACTTACTTCGTAGGGTTTTAAGGATTAAATTTTACGTATAGATAGATTTCTGAGAACATGGAATGAGAACATATATCCACCAAAAACTTGTACACAAATGTTCCTAACAGCCAAAAAGTAGAATCAACCAGAATGTCCATCCACCCATGACTGGCCAAAATCTGGTACATCCATACTGACAGCATCTGCAACACCATGGAACATGTAAGAAACACACCCGGATCTCAGGCACCACCCCAGAAGGACTGAATCAGAGCCTAAGTTTGGACAGGATCCCCAGGTGATTCATCGGTACATCGAAGGTTGAGAAGAAACTCAGAAGCCCTTCCAGCTGTCGAGCTCTCTGATTCTACGGGAAGGCATCCAGTATCCAGCCAAGATACTGGAGCCCTTACTCTGCTCCAGGGCCTCTCCCACGATTCTATCTCCTTTCCACACGAGCTCTAGGCAGGGGCAATCGTGCTGCTGTTTTACAGGAGAGAAGATGAGGCCTGGCTCAGGAAAGCGGGGTTCTCCGCAGAGGTCACCTAGCTCACCGGGGACAGAGTCGGATCCCAAATCAGGGGGGCCTGACTTCACTCACCCTTCATGCTGTGTTGCCTCGAGTCTGGGTGATGCTTCGGAGAGGAACTGGCATCAGAATTTTGTATCACCAGGTGACGAGGAGTTTGCCAGGCACTTTGCCAGTTTGCCATGATGGCAGACAGACATCCCAGGGGGAGAGCAAGAGAAAGGGCAGTGGTCCAGGGCTGGGAGAAAGTTTGGCAAGTCCAGAGAGCCCCCTGACGTGTTGCTTTAATAAAATGAATGATAATTTGGCAAGAGTTGGTTTCTGCTGGGCACAGCATGAGAGGAGGGGGAGATAGTCAAGTTACCTGAATTATCAGCAAGTTTCGATAAAATCTCATGACATTTTAATGTGTTTTCTGAAGATGCTACTTACTGAGGTGAAGTGTATCCTACTGAGCAAATGTATCATATGCTCATGGTGCTGGAGGAAGATCATTCTTGTCCATTGAGTTTGGTTTTTATAATTCAGCTGCCATTTGGAAAGGGTCGACTTGGCCCTAGCCAGGTCAAGCATCTCAAGTGTCATAGACCCAGAAGTCTCTCCTTGGACAGCAGGACGATCACCAAGGAACTCCACGCTTGTTGGAATACTTCCTGTGTCTGCCAGTCCACCCAAGGTTCTGAAGTTGTCCTCAAGGGGTCCCCATATCACTGGGCAAAGTGTCACAGAGTCGCAGCGGTGAGGCCAGAAGTCATTTCATAATAGATTGTAGCCATGGTGAAAACCCTCAAGATCAAATCTCAGAGGCTTCCATTGGAACGGATTTTTTAAGCCCATCTTTAAAGATTTTGTTAGAGTCTTTGCCCCAATAATGAGTCACTTGGTAAAACCAAAAGAAAGAAAAGATAATCAACACATCCTTCCTTTTAACTTGGATTTTCCTCTTCTGGGGAAGTGTCTGTATCGGTTAGGAAGAATTGTGCTGTAAGGCACAGAAACTGTAAGGAAACGTGGTCTAAATAGGGAAGAGATGTAACAAGTAGCTCCAAGTTAGGGCAGCGCCAAGGGCTTGCTATGGGATGGCTTCTCAAGGGTATCCTGTCCTCAGACTCTTCCTTATGTGTCTGTCTCAGAATATTGGTTTGTCCTCTTGTTGGCTTCCCTTGTGGTTCCAAGATCGTAGCAGCAGTTCCAAATATCTAGTGACATAAACAAAGGAAGTGTCACCTTAGGGGTTTCTTTTGAAAAGGTTTGAAGCCTTTCTAGGAGGCCCCTCACCAGTCTTCTCACATTTCATTGGTCATAACTGGTTATCCTCCCTCCCTCCCTCCCTCCCTCTCTCCCTTCCTCCCTTCCTCCCTCCCTCCCTCCTTTCTTCCTTCCCTCCCACCCTCCCTCCCTCCCCTCCCCTCCCC
>CM053617.1:60672831-60691482 GCA_028646535.1 Procyon lotor | reverse complement strand
TGGAGTCCCGGGATGGAGTCCCGAATAAGTCTCCCTTCTCGGCGGGGAGTCTGCTTCTCCCTCTGACCCTCCCTCTTCTCATGCTCTCTCTTTCTCTCTCAAATAAATAAATAAAATCTTAAAAAAAAAAAAAAAGAAGCAATACCTACGGTCTATCCTGAGGAAATAAATAGAGACCACATAAATGAGAACAAACAAGCCATTTACTTGGAGCAGAAACTCAAAAGCAGGCATGGGAGTAGGGAAGCTTTAGGGGGAGGAAGAAGGAAGACTTTAAGAGTTCCCCAGTTGGAGACTGCTGGGGAATCTGGAGGTGGGTAACTGGAAATGGGGCGTTTTGTGTCATTGGTCCTGAGTGGGAAGCAAGGGCGAAAAACAGGGAAGCTGGCAGGCGTCGCCTGAGCCACAGAGGCTGTGCTCTGGCTTCCTGGGGAGGTTGCTGTGGAGGTCTGGTTGGAGTTCTGCTGTCAGCCATGGTCTGGCCATCATCTCTCAGGATCGATGGTGGGAGAAAGCCCCAGCTCCCCAGCTCTGGGCTCCAGATTTTTCTGTCCCTCCTCCAGATATCAACGCCACCAGTACCCCCAAAGACACATACAGCTGGCTGCTCACCCCCCTGGCCACAGGGGCACCTCCACGGTCCCAGAATATAGTGTGTTCCCACGTCCTGCCGGTCAGGCTCAGGAGCCCCACTCCTGCACCTCTCCAAAGCTCTTCACTGCCCTCCCCCGCCCCCAGCCCTGGACAGAATGAATTGTTCCTGCCTTTGTGTCATCCTGTTGTGGGAACACTCATTAGGATGGGACTGGGTCACATTGTGTGAAGGGCGTGTGTTACCAGCTGTCTCCTCCCCTGTGCCGTGAATACCATGAAGGAGAGCATTCCGCTTTACCTGTGCCTAGTAAAGGACTTTGCAGGCAGCAGGCTCATAACAAAGGCTTTTTGGAAGGCAGAGTGGGAGAGAGAGCCATAGGTAGGGATGTGGGATAAAATGCAGGACACACAGTTAAATTTGAATTTCAGGTAAGCAATTTCTAAAATATAAATATGTTCCAAATATTGCATTATAGAGGAGCCTGGGTGGCTCAGTCGGTTAAGTGTCTGCCTTCGGCTCAGGTTTTAATCCCAGAGTCCTGGGATGGAGCCCCGCATCCGGCTCCCTGCTCAGTTGAGAGTCTGCTTCTCCCTCTCCGACTGCCCCCCCCACCTTGTGCTCACTTGTTCTCTCTCTCTCAAATGGCTCAGTGGGTTAAAGCCTCTGCCTTCGGCTCAGGTCATGATCTCAGGGTCCTGGGATCGAGCCCCGCATCGGGCTCTCTGCCCGGCGGGGAGCCTGCTTCCCCCCCTCTCTCTGCCTGCCTCTCTGCCTACTTGTGATCTCTCTCCTCTCTGTCGAATAAATAAAAATCTTAAAAAAAAAAAATCTTTTAAAAAAATTTTAAAAAATATTGCAGTATGAGTAGATCCAACCATAATGCACGGGGGCATACTTATACTAAAAAAACCCTACTCACTGTGTATCGGAAACACAAATTCAGCTGGGCATCCTGCATTCTAATTTCCTAAATATAGCAACCCTGACCACAGGGCAAACGCCTAGTTAAACTTCAAAATGGTTTGACTCCGAGGCCCAGAGGAACTCTTCCCTCGTCCACTCTTCCCTTCCCTGTGAGGCCAGAACTCTGCCCCTGGACTTGGCCGGGCTGTGCTGCTCTTAGTGCCCATTGTGCAAAGCCCAGATGGCTGGCTCCTTCCCTGGAGATCAGAAACCAGGCTACCAGTTTCCTGGAAAATGCTTTGAAGGTTCCCAGAGGAGAAGAAATGCAAGGAAATGCTAGTGGAAAGACAGGAGGAAGGAGGCTTAAGGTCCTTAAAGGACAAGAAATTGCTTCACGTTGCCTTCACTGGGATACAGGAGTTAATCCCGAACAGCGATGAGGAAGTGCTTCTTTGCATGGGGAAGTCTTCTGTGACGAAGCATGGTTTTTAGAGAAGCCCTGTGTGGTCACGAGAGAGGGAAAGACAGAAGCTGGTCCACGCTGTACCCCAACTCCCCTTCTGGGCTCCACTTTATCTATAAAGACTGTGGGTAGGATATGCACTGTGGGTTGAATGGTGGCCCTCAGAACCTGCAAATGTGATCTTCTTTGGCAGTGGGGTGTTTGCAGAGGCAGCCAAGGATTTTGAGATGAGAAGATCATCCTGAATTATCTGGGCAGACCCCAAATCCAATGACAAATGTCCTGCTAAAGATCGCACAGAGGAGAAGAGAGACTCATGAAGGAAAAGGCAATGTGAAGGCAGAGCTGGGTGAGCCACGGGCCTAGGAGTGCTGTGACCACCAGAAGCTGGACAGAGTCAAGGGGGGATTCTCCCTGAGGGGCTCTGGAGGGAGCATGGGCCCGCTGATACCTTGATTTCAGGCTTCTAGCCTCCAGAATTGTGAGAGACTAAGTTTCTGTTGTTTTAAGCCATCATTATAGGAGATTATCTATCTATCTATCTATCTATCTATCTATCTATCTATCTATCTATCTATACTATAGGTTATAGTAGTTGTGATGATAACTACAGGAAACTTAATACAGCATAGGCCTAGAGTCCTAAAGCTCGGTGCATGGACTGGGGGCTGGAGTTAAGGATGTCCTCCCCGAGGGCCACACACTCATGCTAACATGAAGCCTCTAGGTTTCTTATGAGCAAATGGCCTGCCATCTCATAGACTTCTAGTTTCATGTAAGACCGAGCCCCACTTACCAGGTACTTTATATTAGTCATTCAGTTGTTACACTGGGTATAAAGCATTGTTTTATATTTGAATATGATGTGAAAAATCTCACATGTATATTTTTTTAAAGATTTATTTATTTATTTTAGAGAGATGGGGGGAGGGACAGAGGGAGAGAGTCTCCCGAGCAGACTCCCCGCTGAGTATGGAGTCCGACAGGGGCTCAATCTCACGACCCTGAGATCGTGACCTGAGCTGAAACCAAGAGTTGGGCGCACAACTGTACTGAGGCACCCAGGTGCCCCTCACATTTAAAAATCAAGTTTAATTCTGTGTGTATGAGGAATCCACATAAACATGAGATTCTCCTTATGTTTGCTTTTTGACACTGCAAATCAGTGATGTCCAAGTAGGGGAGCTCAACGCAATCCGCTGGGTTGCAGGAAGAATAATAGAACTTTAGGTCAAAAAAACAGGAAAGCAATTATACTTTCCCAGTCTTTATATGTTGAAGCCCTGACCCCCAATGTGACTATATTTGCAAATAAGACCTTTAAAGAGGTACTTAAGGTTAAATGAAGTCATGAGCATGGGGTCCTAATCTAATAGAATGAGTAGCCTTCTAGAAGAGAGAGATGGATCTCTGGCAAGCCCACATTGAGAAGGCAACCGTCTCTAAGGAAGAGAGCTCTCATCGGAACCTGATCACCTTGGCACCCTGATCTCAGACTTCCAGCCTCTAGACCTATGAGAGAGCAATTTCTGTTGTATAAGCCCCCCAGTCTATGGTATTCTTATGGCAGCCTGAGCTGACTAATACAGGGATATGTTATCAAAAACATTCGGGAACTACTGAAGTACCCAGTTTCCATATATTCCTTTTCTAATTCTTACCGAATTCTTTTTCCTCTGGAAAGTGGAAATGGCTCAGAGGGGTTGACCGTGTCAGTGATGCCTCCTGTTTGTTCTTGCTTCCCTTGTTCATCCCTGTGGGTGGTCCCCTTCCACTTTGGCCTTGGCCTTGTGACTTGCTTTGGCCAATACAACGATAGGTACTGTATCATAAGCAGAGGCTTGGAAAGTGCTTATGAGTTGGAGCTTGCTTCCCTTCTTACTGTGGGGCCTCCTGGCACTTAGGGAACAAGCTTGCCGCAGTCTCCGAGATCTGCGAGGCCATGAGGAGAGCGGCTGCAGACATCCCCGCAGAGGCCTGGGGCCACTTTGGACCACCCAGCTCTGACCAGCTGGCCCTGATCACAAGAACTGCTCAGATAACCTGCGGAGTCATGGAAAAGTAGAGAGATTTGTCATGAGAGGTCATGAAGTTTGGGGGTGGTTTGTTCCATGATAAAAGCTAAGTGATACTTGGGGTAGGTAGAGATAGGGTCTTTCATCCAGTCGAGAAGAGTTACAGTCCAAAATGTGGATGGTCTCCAGATGAGATGATTTCCAAAAGTTTTTGCAGCGTTGTTGCCTTTGCACGCTTTAGCACGTATCGGGCACATACCAGATGCTTAAACACAGTTGCTGAGCATACATGGATCATAGCAAACACCTAGCAAGCATCTCCTAAACATGCTTACATAGATTATTTTCCTTAATCCTTTACCCCAAATAGGCAGTGGGTACCATGATTGCTAAGCCCATTCGAAGATGAGGCAACCCAGGCTTAGGGAGGTTAAGTAACTTGCCCAACGCTAGACATGTGAGAGCAGCCAAACCAGGATATACTCCCTCGCGTATGTCTGTCCTCGCACCTGCGCGTCACCACATGTGCTAAGCTGCCTGTCCTTCTCCACCGGGAGGATTCTGATGAAAGCTAGGAACGGCAGTTTCAGAGTCCCTCTATCGCTCGTGTTGTATTCAGGACACACATCCGGCCGCTGCAGGCATACGGGGGCGGGGGAGGTCTGAGCAATTGGCTTGGGGCACCCCCGTCTCTCCTGGCGGTGCAGCTGTTGGCCTGGTGGGCCCTGCCTGATTGAGAAGAGGTCGCCGACGGAGGTTGTTAGGAGTAAACGACACGCAGCCCAGGAGCCAGCAGCTCCCAGCGCCACTACCTGGGAGGAGAGCCAGGGTGCCCCTGCGGGTTGGGCTCACCGAAAACTAACTGATGCCAACTGCCTTCCCTGGGCCCCAGGTGGTGCCCATTACGCAGAGAGGCAAAGCCAGCTCCATGGACCATGTAAGCCAGGCAGGGTCTGCAGCCTAGTTTTCCCTACCGGCGGTCTGTGTGAGGCCTTCTGTCTGTCCGTCCTCCCGCTATCCATCCTCAGAGGGAGAGAAAAAGCACAGATTGAGTTGCCCTGATTGGGGCCGTGCACGAGCTGCCCCGGGGTGATGGAAGCACTTGGGCTTTGTGAATGGCAGGTCCTCTCTGAAGGGCGTGGGTCTGCCAGCTTCCGGGCCAGGACTGTAATAGGAACTGGGAAGTGAGCTCAGAGCTTTCACACGAGGTTGTACTTTTAGTCCTTACAGCGGATGATTTCCCAGTGTCCTGTGCCCCGGCACGCTGTTGTTCTCCATCATGTTGAACATGGAGAACAGTTATTCTCCAACATGCTGAATCATAATCACTATGATTAATTTGTTTGCGTAAGTTCATTTGCTTTTTTAATCCACTCTTCCTCATTGGACATGAAGCCCCGTTTTTTCCATGGCATCTGAGCATAATGTCACGTAGGTAGTAGATGCACAGTAAAAATGTGTTAGGTGAACCGTTCAAGACAGACATTATTCTTACTTAATAAAACAGAAAACTGAAGTTCAGAAATGTTGGATAACTTGCTGAAGATTACACAGCTAGCGAACGTTAGAAACCAAATTCTAACCTGGGCTCGAATGACTTTGAAGCCTGGGAGCTTTCTCTAAAACGTGAGGTAGGTACCACCTCGAGTAGGCGAGAGAATTTCGTGCCCAAAACACATTTGAATAATACTGAGTCTTAATGCAAAAATCATTTCCTTTCCATTTACCTTTTGATCCTGATTATCTCAAATAATTTTTCCAAAAAGGAACAGGCCCCAAGCTTAGAGCCAGACTATCGGCATGAGGTTTGGCTATTTAGAAGCAGAAAGTTTGAAAAGTTTGAACAAATTAAGGTATGTTTCTCTTTCATGTAAATGAACCATAGGCAAGTAACCCAGAGTTGGAAAGGCGGTTCTATGTCAGGAACCTACCTTTCTACTCTGCTGTTCTGGCACCTTTATCATGTAGAGTATACCTTATAGCCCAAGATAGTTGCTGCAGCCCTGGCCATCATGTCCACCTGCTAGCCAACAGGAGAAAGGGAAGATCCTGCCCTTTTCATTAAGGGCCACTTCCTGGAAGTCCTGTGCAACAATTCACTTTCTATTCCTTGGCTACTGGAGAATTCTGTTTCTACTGCTGTGCGAGGAGCCTGGCTTTCACAAGGTCTATGGGCTCATTGCATTTGGCAGAGCCTCTAAGATTGGAAGCTTTGATAAGATCAAGAAGTGCTCTGCTGTTGGACAAGCCATAAAGTAGGACTTGCTCTATGACTTGGGGCCCAAGACTGATGAGGACAAGGAGTCAGTCTGTATGCTGTGTGAGGAAGGGCTGTGAGGGGCAATTTCCCTTCCTCCCCATGGTATGAGAGTGTGTGGAGGGCGAGGCGAGGACAGGAGGGAGGGGCTGCTCCATTGTGTTGCTCCCCTGTTTTTGCTATGGAGCCCAATGAAGGGGAAAGTTTTTCCCCTTGTAAGGATGAGGGTGCCCGAAGGAGGGGGAGCCTGGCACTCCCTCCTGATCAGATAGTGCTCAGGCCCTGGACATGCTGATCTCCAGATGAGCCTCATTGAGCAAGGGGGAAAGGGGCTGGAGGGAGGTGACAGGCTAAGGGCAGGCACCTGTCTACCAGTGTGTGCTCTGAACACACGGGTGTATGAGTTTCTCAGGAGTCCGGGGGACATGGTGGGAGGTGGCTGCCCCCGGGCCAAAGGACCCCAGCAGTAAGAGGCTGTGGGTATAAACGCCAGTAGGAGTGGCTTAGGTGTGCCATGGAGTAGAGCTGGATCGCTCACTCAGAGAACTGGCAAGCAAGAGACGTCTTGGATCGAGGAGAACTCAAGCCTGCACCCGCAGGGACTCTAGCATCTGCGAGATGCCCCCAGTTAGGATTAGCCAGGCAGGCTGCACCTCCCAGCCCAGAGAAGACTGCAATGTGCCATCTCCGCAGGAGACCTCTGTCCTCTCCCCTGAATTGCTCCCAATCCCAGACAAGGAGGAGAAGGGAAGAGTTTTCTCAAAGGCACACCAAGCTCCCCTTCACTAATAGGTGCGGGGAGGAGGAGAAAATAGACTGCCTGTCCTCACTCTAGTCCCCAGACCCCAAGGCCAGTTTTGATGGGGAAGGGGTGACCTTGGAATCAGATGAGAAAATAGCATTCGAAACCAGACTGGGCTGTTTTAATGAGGAAAGGGATCTGAAAGCTCTGAAATAGGCCTGAGATCTTGTTAAGGGACAGGGAAGGGGTACTCAGTAGAGGCTGGTTCATTCTTTTATTTGACTTATGTACTTACCATCTATTAACTATGTGCTAGTCACTGCCAGATACGTAGGTCCCTGTACTCGCCACGGGGTGCAGGAGACAGAGGTTGGAAGATAAACGCACGCTCTTGGGGTGGGCAGTGAAATGGGCTAGGGAGGACTTTGGAAGGAGATGGAGGGAGGTAGCTGCCTCTCTGAGGAGGGGATCTTGAGCGAGGGCTTGAGTGAGCAAGGGAGGAACTCCTGTGACTCTCAGGGGCTGAGATCAGATTTTTCTCCCCATTTCCTACCAGAGGAGACCTTGCCAGCCGGGTGGGGTGTCCTCGAGGGTGTCAAAGCTGTTGATTTTTAGAATCTCAGATTCTCAAGACTAATCCTGGGATTTTGATCTGGTTGCATCAGAGGTGGGCCAGAACCTTCCCGAAAGCGCCCCATCTGCTTCTGATCATCTGAAGGTCTGAGAACCAGATGGACTCAATGATCATATTTGCTGCTCACCATGCACCTGCTGGGGTGAGGAGGGAGCTGGAATTGAGAACTCGATGTGTATCAGGAGTGCCTTGCTAAGTACTTGCTAACATTTTTTATCTCTCTCTCTCTATCTATCTATATCTATCATCTATCATATTTGCAAGAACACTGATAGAGTACTATTCTTCTACACATTTTATAGGTGAGGAAACAATAGCTCAATGATGTTAAGTCACTTGCTTGAGATCACAAGGGGGCATGTGGGGGTGCTAGCTTCTGACCCCAGGATGAAACCGGGGCCGTACCTTCTCCCTGCAGAGATGAGATAAACACTCACTAAAATAGGAACCAGCCAGCCAAGGCAAGAAGTCCAAGTGACAGATAGGAGTGGACCATGCACAACTTGAGACTTTGGAGGGACAAGGAAACCAGCAAGAAATGGGTAGGGAGGAATAAGGGCTGGACTATCCCCAGTGGAGAGCTAAGCCTAAGAGAGAAGGAGCGGGCAGAAAGCAGTGCCTGAGAGCAGGGACAGTCGCCCAGAGAGAAGCAGAGACCAGACACCACACGGGCCCTGGATGGGGAGTGGAAATAGTGCCGGCCTTCGTTCCCTATGGCAGTTTGGACCCTCGTCTCAGCACAGAAGGAGATAAACAGAGCCTGGGGGCCAGAGTTTGCCTGGAAACAAATATCAAACAGTGGACAACTAGCAGTGTCATGTTCAACATATCTAAGAAAAGTAACTCAGTACACAACTGAAATAGAAAAAGTTGTCTCCCTGAGTCTTTGTGGTGGGCACTCAGGAACCTGTGTCCCTCTGCTCTCCTCCCTCGCTGTGTCTCTGATTGTTTGCATGATGCTTGGATGTACTTTGTCTCCAAAGTCCATGAGATCTCAGTAGCCTCGTGATAGATGCTTCTGCTTGTTCGAGTGGTTTCTGATTCCTGCAATCAACATATTCCTGTCTAGTACAGAAGTGACGAGTCTGGTGTCTGGTCCATGCCAGTTGAGATGTGGGGGTGGGATCATGCAGGACGACCTCTACTAGGAAGATGGGAATTAAGAGATGGACTTTAAGCCATGTATTGAAGATAATGTCAGCTGCTGTGACAGATAAACCCTGAAACCTTAGTGGCTCAATACCCTAGAAGTTTTTTGCTTTGTTTACACCACAGTGTGTGCGTGTTCCTTGTCAGGCGTATTCCTTTGTCTAGGGACGTTTCCATGTTGTGACTCCTCCCTCCCTCCTGTGCTCAGCCAGGACTGTGCTGAGCCTGTGGGAAGCACCCCTGCCCAGATGTGATGACGATCCCTTCCACTCACTTGCTATTGGTGGGAATGAGTCCTGGGTCACACCCTCTCACCAAAGTGCAAGGAGGCCGATGCTGTGGAAAATAGTCTGATAGTTCCTCAAGGTCAGAAAATTACCAAACAACCCAGCAATTCCACTCCTAGGTATGTATCCCAAAGACTTGAAAACAGATGTTCAAACAAGTGCTTGTACATGAGGGCTTATAGCAGCGCTGTTCACAATAGCCCGAAGGTGCAAACAGCCCACAGGTCCCTCAAGAGATGAATGGATCAGCAAACTGTATGGAGATCCATACAACAGAATATTATTCAGTCTCAAAAAAGACTGAAGTATTGGTATATGCTATAATAAGGGTGAACCTGGAAAACAGACGTTAGGTGCCAGAAGCCAAACACAAAAGGTCACATGCTGAATGAACAATTCCTTTTGTTAATAGGAAATATCCAGAACAGGTAAATCTATAGAAACAGAAAGCAAATTGGTGGTTTCGAGAGGTTGAGAGGAGGGAGGAATGGGGAGTAATTGCTTAATGGGCATGGAGTTTTCTTTTGGGATGATGAAATGTTTTGGAACTTGATTTAGGAGGTGACTGCAGAACACTTCTAAGTGTATGGAGTGCTGATGAATGGTTTGTTTCAACACGTCAATTTTATGTTAATTTCGCTTCAATAAAGCAAATGCAAAGGGCCTGGGAAATGTCATCTGAGGGACAGCTCCACACTCCCAAAGGGCGTCAGGTGCCCTTGGTGACCAGCTAAGCATCTGTGTGTATCTTCATCTCTCCCCCAGAACACATCCCCCAAGGGGGATAATTCAAAGACCTCCCAGGTCACCCTATCCAGCTTAAAGCTGAGGATGTCCAGTCCTCTCTTGAGTTTAGATGTGGCTTCCCTTGCTTTGCTGTCATGTAAACTAAAAGGACAAGTGAGCGGAGTCTCCCATCTTCCCAGCCAATACACGGAGGTGCAGCAGAAACAGCAGGACTACAATACAAACATATTCAGAAAGGGGAAGCCTGGTAGAACCGCCACTGGCCCTTGGTACGTGTGAGCTCAGCTGGGCAGGCACGCAGGCGGGTGGGCCCGTGGGTGGACAATTTCCCTGATTAGACTCTGTTCTGATTTCTGGGAGGAGCTCCCTGGTCCATTGTTCTTTGTGGCCCCGACTCCATCCGCTGGCAGATTTTGCCTTGATCATTATCTCCTGGGCCACATCTAAAGTGCATGTTGGAGAGTTTGCCCTACTTTGTGGCTGCAATTGCCCAAGCCGACTTCCTGCCTGTGCAATCTCAGGGCCCCAAGGGTTGTTTAATGCTTGAACACTCAAAATATTGGCTAGTTTGGGCTCGTCATTTCTTTGGCAATGAGACACATAAAGATTGTAGTAGGCTTCTTATGAGACACCAAAAAAAGTAACTTGTATATGATTTTAGTTATATGATGTTCAAGAACAGGCAGAACGAATCCATGATGACACCGTGTGTTTGATTGGAATCCCACGGACGAGTGAGACTCAGAGGGGCTAAGTGGCTTGCCTAAAGTCACACAGCCACCAGTTGGAGAAGAGGCAGGACTAGAACCCAGGTCCTGAATGTACAGCCTGGAAGCTTGCTCTCAGGCTCGGCTCTCACAGGGACTGAGCAGACAGACATTCCAAATGCAGCTTTTTCTTTTGGTGCTTTTAACTAGTGTATATGAAATACACTGCCAATCTAATTTAATTATAATTAGGTAACCAGAAGGCTGATGATGTTGTAAATTTAGATTAAAGAGCTGTTGTTTTCAATTAGGTTTGATTGTAAAGTGCTTTGACACTTTTCCTGGCCTCCCGGAAAGTTCATTAAGTAACTTCCCACTCACTCGCATTTTGCCCACAGGTCTGGGGTGGTATTAACTGGACTAAGTTTCCCAGGACACCCCAGTGTGGTCCAGATGTGGTACCTGGTGCTTACCCATTGTGGTAAGGGCCACCAGATGCTACTGGGCTATTGTATCAGAGTACTTTCAGCCACCTGTAATTAAAGGTCCAACTGGAAAAGCTCAGACCTCAACAGGACTTACAGTCTCACATGATAAGACGTAGGGAGAGATGCAGTCCAGGGTGGCTTAATCGGCTTTCAAGACATCCCTGAGGACTCAGGGATGTCATTTCATCTCTCTGCTCTACCGTTTCATCTCTCTGCTCTACCAACTTTAGCGTGTTGGCTTCTGTTCTCAGGAAGCCTATGTGATGGTTGCTGCAGCCCCCAGCTTTCCCCTGCCCCCAGAAGGGGACATTCCTTCCATGCGTCCCTTGAGCCTCCAGCAGCCTTCTCATGGCTCCTTGGCCACGACTGTGGCACGGCTCCATCCCCCCACTGTTCCTGAGGAGTCACCCTGACTGGCTTGGCTGTAGAGACTTTCCGGGAGCCCGGGGTTGCCAGATGCCTCCCAGCAAATTAGTAGAGGCTGTGGGGATAGGGAGTGGCTATTGGCTGAGCTACCAGTGGTCCATGCCAGAAGCCTGCCACACCCTGGGCAGACCTGGCTGAACTCAGCTCGGGTTCCTGACTCTCCATCAGATATCTGCTGTCTCTCTATTCCTGAGGGCAAAGCTTTGGCATTGTTTGTAGGTGGTGTTGGCAGTCTGAGGTATGGTTAAGTGAGAACAAGGATGAAAAAGGGAGGACATTTTAGAGGGATGCAGGTCGACTAGAAGATGAGAGAGAAGTGCACACAGCTGTGGCCAAGCCACCCCCATTGCCTCTGGGGAATACGGGGAGCGCTGCCTTAGAAAGAGGCTGTCAGAGAGAATGGGTTTGACCCTCAGCACCTCAGATAACGCTCCCAGCAGTCCTCCAAGGTATTATCTGACCCAGACTACTGTTCTGCATACCAGGCTGCCTCCAGAAGAGACCATCCTCTTGCTGGTGGGTCACCTGAGGTTCCCACTTCCCGATGCTGCCTGGCCCATGAGTGGACAATGGAGTATGGGGGACATGTGGGTAGCGCCTGGGGTCAAACTCCTTGTGCTCACATTCCAGCTCCTCTCACCCCTGACCTTGGGAGTTTCTTTAAGCTCTCTGAGCCTCAGCTTCTTCATCTGTAAAAACTCCATAGGGTTCTTATGAGGATTAAATAAGATAATCCATAGAAAGTGCCTTTGTGCAGAGTCTAGCACATTTTAGTTTTCTGAGAAGGGAACAATCTTCTACAACTATGGGGATCCATTGTTCAACTTGGATGCATTCGGATACCCCAAGTTAGCTAATAGCTAATAGCTAACATAGCTAATAGGCAGTAAGTATTTGCAATTTTTATCATTCCGCTTGGGAGCCTTAATATTACTATTATTATTATTCATGGTGTTCTGGGCCATGTGGAAAAGCTGGTGAATGCTCTGCTTTCATGACTTTTTAGCATTGGTGTTAAGGGTAGTTCTGAGCACAGAGAAAAGGCAGCCCATGCTGGCTGGGGAAAGCCCCTGGTATGGGCCTGGCACATAGTAGGTACACAATAACTATTAGTTGCCTTCCCTGCCTTAAAATTCTACAAACAGCTCAGTGGCTTTCCCATTCTTTCCTGTCAAACGTCCGAGCGATGCTTAAACTGTCACCTTGGAGACAAAATGCTCCAGGAGGGAGGTTTCCATTTTGAATCTCTGATGACTGCTCAGGCAACCTCCATTTTTAAAAAAATCATGTTCCTCAAAATATTGGGGCATCCGAATGCATCCAAGTTGAACAATGGATTCCCATAGTTGTAGAAGGTTGTTTCCTTCTCAGAAAACTAAAAATATAAAATCTTCGATTGGGAGTGTCCATTTTGACAGTCCTTAATGGTGTTTTGTTGACTTTTGAAATGAATTTTGTTCTTTTATTTTGCAATTAAACACAGTAGTAACTGGCTGAAGTCCAGTGTATGGCCAACAGAGGTTCGAGTCTCTGCAGCACTCCTAATGGTTTCCAATTGTGACTAATTGTGACCATTTAAGTAAATTGTGACCAATTGCGACGGGATGAACTTTACAGCCATTTAAAAATCACTGGTATCAGTTCATCCAGTTTTCCATTTTCCCATTTTTACAGAACAAAAAGGCAAAAACATGCAATTTTCATAAACCTATACTGTTGAACAGATAATGAAAGGGAGCTGCCAACCCCGACCTGTTGGCTGGCAGGACGCACCACTCGGTGCCAGGGCTGGAAATGTCTGGGTTTCGCATCTAAAAGACAATTCGGGGTATAATGCACGTGAAAAGAATGGAGTTGAGACCCATTTATGTTTGCCCCTTCTTAAATATGACAAGATAGATACTAACTCTTACCAGATGATCAGGGTGGCCTCTAGGAGGCCCATGGCCCTCTGCCCGTGGCTAATCCACTGGTGCTGCTGGCTCCGTGATCACGAGCCTCTTGGTCCAACCACCTGGAACGCCAGTGAGAATTGCCCAGACTGACTGGCCACGAAGAACCAGGTGTTTCGTGCTCCCTGCTGCCAACCACAGACATGCCCACGGCATCTGCCAGTGCTGGCTGATGGCGGAGGGCCAGTCTTGAATTCCAGCCACAGGAAGGGCCTCACTCCCAGGCCACAGCTGAACCGTGTTAGGCCCAGGTGTTCTGTCCCCTAAGGCTCCACCGGGGTTGGATGCCCTGGATCTTTCAAAGCTGTTTCATCACTCAACACGCCAACAGTGACTTTTAATAAACTGAATTTTCATCTCCAAAGTTCCCTGTAACCCCCTCCCCCGACACACTCCTTCACGCCCCCTGCTCCTTCACAGCCCCTTTCACTGCTGCAGGATCAGCACGTTCTCTGATGTATTTTTTCTTCAAGTTTTCCCTCCAAGTCCCTGCTTTAACCCAACATCGCTGTTCTCTGAGCGCGGCTCCTCTGCGACCTCTCAGGGCGTCACATGTTTCTTGTGCCCTGTATTCCTCCAATGGGATGGTGGGGTTGGTGTCTTCCTTGTTACTTCCCTCCCCTTGCGAGTTCCACTGAGGCGCACGCCATTGGAGTTGTCCCCCTACTCCCACACGGCGACCATCTCTGAGTTATTAGCACTCCTCACTTTTGATTCAGGGTGACCTTTATCTCCACATCAGCTCTTGCCATCATTCCCATGAGGCAAACTTCAACATGCGTGTGGGGCACTCTTCCAGTCTTCTGAACTCTTACGCCCCTCAACCCCCCGGCCAGGCCCAATTCTAATATTTGCAGCAAGAGTACAAATGGAGGCTCATCTGTATGTCCTAATATTAATTAATTAATTAATTAATTAAATTTAAAAAATATTTTTATTTATTTATTTGACAGAGAGAGAGAGAGAGATCACAAGTAGGCAGAGAGGCAGGCAGAGAGAGACCGGGAAGCAGGCTTCCTGCCAAGCAGGGAGCCCAATGCAGGGCTCGATCCCAGGACCCTGAGATCATAACCTGAGCCAAAGGCAGAAGCTTTAACCCACTGAGCCACCCAGGCACCCCAGTATGTCCTAATATTTAAATGTTACAAATGCAGTTAACCAACTGTTATGTAACACATATCCTATTCCCTTTCCTTGATACAAACAAAGGTACATGTAAAGTTATGGTAAAATATAAAAGATGACGGAATTGAGCTGCTTTTGTGTATGTCTGGGTACTCTTTCCAGGAGCTTTTTATTTGGGAAGTGATAACATGAAGTCATACGTAATTCATAAATTGTATTTATTCCATAAAAGTTAATTTTCTTGCCTTCATTTAAGTAAATTACTAATTATGTTGTTACAATCAAGGCTTTCGCATAATTTGTGTTCTATTGAGAGTAATGACTAATTAGACAAACTTCTGGGGACATTGTGGTTCTTAGGGTGTTTTTCACTGATTTCAAATGGAGAAACTATGTTTGGCTGAGGTTGAAGCAGCTGGAATTGTACATTAAATTCTTAAAGCAATACTTGGATTGGGAGGGAACCATGAGTTTGCTGTATCACATTCATAGGATCATGATATATCATGAGTTTAATATATAACATTTTGATGGGGTTGAGTTGTACGTGATCAATTACTGTCACAGAAAATAGGATAAATATTTTAATCTCATATAAACCTCTAATCACCAATACCATGAATTTCATTGTCACTTGAAAGAAATATCAAGGTCCATACAGTATTTTAAAGTATTTTCCTTTTGAATTTGCCAATGCTGACAGTAGCACCATGTGTTTAATTTGTTAAAATTTTTCCCCAGGTTACATTTCGAGCTATAACCATCCAAAATAGTCTCTATAGAAATTTGGGGGAAATTTGGATGACTTTCCTTCAGAGTCATGCAAACTTTTTTGTTTCCTTTAAAAAGTAAAAAAATTAATGCTTTTAAAAGTGAAACAGACAAATTTAAGTCTGGTTTTCTTTTGGAAGCAACAGTTTATAACAGTGGTGGGTAGTGCAAATACACTTTCTACACATACATTTTCTACTGAAGACTATACTTCACTCATATCTGAGGATCTTCTGTTGCTTTAACTCTTCAAGTGTATCTCATCTATCTTGTCTAAATTAAATCAAATTGCTTTAACACAGCAAGTAATTCTAAGACCGTGAATTAGAACATGAAAGTGGACAGTTGGCACAACTGGGAAATGTTACTTTGTTGTGCAGGAATCCATTGCATTAATGCCAAGTGGAAAAGATTTCAGAAGTTAATTAATTTGTCTTCTCTTTCAGTTAAGTGCTTCTGTTGCTCAGATCCTCTCCGCATTCTCATACATCACTATTTTGTATGTAGGTGGCGGGCACCACTCAAAAGCCTTCAGGTATCCAGGAATGGTCACTTGTTTTGAGGATGTGGGGTGTTGAGAAGTCATACCAAATTGCTATATGTTTGAATTAGCAATGACCTATCCTGCTGGTTTTTTAATTAAGGACAGACATCCTTACAGTAGCTCTTCGACCTCGCAGAGACTTCTCATCCAAAAACAACTTTACCTTCTCTCTAGCCATCTGCCCCATCTGGTCTCCAGCTTGAAGTCCCTGACTGACTCATCGTTTCTATCACTCACCCAACTCTCCTTCTATTGCATGCATCTGACAAAACCCCAGCTACTGATGAGCCTGATCATCTACCCAGGTCTATATCTGAGTGGCTGAGTTATCCTTGAAATCTTTTCCTCCCTCACTTTCAATATTTAATGCATGGAGTCCTGTCCAGCCTAACTCCAAAATCAGTCTGCAGTCCGCCATCTCTTTCCATGCCCACTGACGTCCCCCTAGTTCAAGCCACCTTTGTGACTTGCCTTAAGTATTTGCATAACACTCTACTTGGTCTCTCTGTCTGCTCTTTCCTTTCCTACGAGGCCATTCCCCCTCAGGGCAATTGGACACCCTTATAAAACGTAAAGCACGTCACAGCACATCCTTACCCCTTTTCCATTCAAGCAGAAACACCAAATCCTCAATAGAATGCACAGAGACTTGTATAACCTGCCTATCTCTTCCTTTTACCTTCCTTCCTATGCCGTATTCCGTTCCCTCTCTCTCAGTCAACTTGAGTCTCATGACTTTCTTTAGATTCCTAGGTGATGGCAAATGCCTTTTCCCATGTTGATTCTCCTGCCTGGAATGTTTTCTCCCTAAATTGCTGATTGATGAACTTCTACCCTCCTTTCATCTTAGCAGAAATATGCTTTCTCAGAAAAATTCTCCTTGATCACACAAAGTAATAATTTTCTGTTATGCCCTCTCCTAGCATCTAGGATTTTCCTTCACGATGCTTTGTCATACTTTGGCTCATGTGCTATTTGTTTAATACTTGACACCTCAGTGGAATGGAAGCTCCATGGGAGGCAGAAACTCTTTTTACCTGCTTACTCTTCTAGCCCCAGCATGTGCCTGGACACAGAAAGATTTGTAAATGACTGAGTGGAAGGGATAGGCCTGCAACAAGGTGTGGATAGAAAGAACTTTTACTCTATGGCCTCCTTCAGCCTAAAGTCATTTTCTTCAGCTTCTAAATTGACCATGTTTATGGAGAGAAACTGCATCATTATCTCTTTCCCTGCTAGGATGGAATTTAGGATTCAGATGCTAAGATCTAAAAGGAAGGAACAAAATCCAACGTAGAAAGAAATACTGAATAGAGAATACTCCCCCGAGTGGCTAGACATCTTCACTGTAAGCAGTAATCTCAGTGTGCAACTATTAAGGCTTGAGTTATTTCTATGTCTGTAATCCTCTTGCCTTCTATTTTTTTTTTTTTTAAAGATTTTATTTATTTGACAGAGAGAAACACAGCGAGAGAGGGGACACAAGCAGAGGGAATGGTAGCGGGAGAAGCAGGCTTCCTGCCGAGCAAGGAGCCCGATGCAGGGCTCGATGCGGGGCTCGATCCCAGGACTCTGGGATCACGACCTGGGCCGAAGGCAGACAGACGCTTAATGACTGAGCCACCCAGGCGCCCTATCCTCTTGCCTTCTAATCGAGATCATTCCAATAGCTTTGCCTTTAGACTTCCAATGGCATTATGCATCACAAGTCATTTCTTTGTCAAATGCTGTATTGGTCCATTATAATCTCCTAGGGATTAAAAAAATTCTTCTTTATCTTAATACAGTTTATCAAAGCCATATTTTTAAGTGTTCTGTGCTAACACCTTCATGAAATTGATAGTAAATTTAAAGTAAAACAGCAATTAAAAGAAATCGTTTATATGCTGTATAAAAGCATATCGTTTGTCTACCACATCTTTGATTCAGTTCTTGCTTGACAACTTAGAAGAGGCATGTATAGTCTGGATTTTTTCACATAATTTTTTCTTGTCTTCTTTCTTCTTCTTGTTAACCTCTGAGCGATGTTATCCTTTACTAACAATGCAAGGATTAGGAGGGTAGAATAGATAAAAAGATGGAAAAATGGCAATAATGATCTTCGCTTTCTCTTAGGGAAAATGTACCTCACTGTACAGATCACGTTTTAAGAGTTGACTAAAAAAAGGAACTGTTGATATGAGTAAGATTCCAGGTAGACTTTAGGCATGCATGTATTTATTCAAAAGTATTGAACAATCACTGACGTATTCCATAGGAAAAGTGACATGAAAATATTTAAAGCCAAAGAGAAATTCTTAGTCTCTGTGCCTCACCCCCTCCAAGTTTTAACTCTTTTAGACAATTAGTCATATATATATAATCAGTGTATATGCAATTTTGCATAAATACATTAATTAGGGTGGTGCTAATGAAGGAGGTGGAGTGGAGAGGCTGGGATGAGGTTATGCAGTTGATAGGCTCCAGGAGATTGGGTACTTGGGCCTATAATGGGCACTGGGGCATACCTAGCACCTATTTAAACCTCTCCACTTGACCCCAACTTTTGTTCTATATCCATTCTTCACTTCTCAGTCAATGTACTAAGGAAAAGCTCATCCCACTCTGGGCTCCAGGGGTGGAGTGGAGGAATTTTCCAGGAATAAATTCATACCCTTTCCAGTAATGGCTCTGGAATATGTCTAAAATGTCATGTGAATCAGTTGCAGAAGGAGCCAAAGAGACAGAGAGGAAGTTTGTTGAGGGCTTCTGGGAAAGAACTTGCCTGCTTGTAATAGAGAGCTACCAGAAGTTATGGGTCTTCTTCCTCTTCCTTTTCTTCTTCCTCCTCCCCCTCCCCTCCCCCT
>CM053617.1:60634590-60672331 GCA_028646535.1 Procyon lotor | reverse complement strand
AAAAAAAAAAAAAGAAAGAAAAAGAATAGCTCAAATGCATATATTTTTTAAAAGCCACCTTGCTATGTTTCAGTTTTTATTCCCTGCTCCGAAGGTTTCGGTAGCGTGGGCTGAGGCCCACCAGCAGACCCATCAAGGGCCACCCTGGGCAGTCCCACCCATTTATAATGCGCGAACCCAGGCCTTTTGTGGCCCCCTCGCTCTGTGTCAACCAAAGGCCGGGCGGCGAGACCCCGCGGGGTGTGAAGACCCAGAAAATCCGGCGGGCTTAAGAAAAACACCACAGAAACCGGAGCCTGTACCACAGCGAACGCCAGAGGGTTTGGGGCGCATCTTCTGGAGCGGGCCAGATTCCGGTCGCCCTGGTAACCAGACACAGAACGCGCGTGCGCAAACGCCCTTGTCACGTGGCGCTGGACCGGGGGCGGGATCGCCGCCTGCTCCTCCGGACCCGGGGCCCCTCCCCTCTCGGTGCGGGGCCAGCCGAGGCGGGCCAAACCTCTGCCCTTTTGCGTGGGGGTGACTCACAGCTCCTGCCCCTTTTTGCTTTGCTTTTTCCTGGCTCATTCTTCGCACCACGTGCCCTCCTGGCCGCTCCCCCAGCTGCCCTTTCCAACTGCCCGTTGGAAGTTGCTGTAAAATGTCGTGAGGGGCGCTGCCGCTTTACGGCTGCCTCTCCCAGGCTAGAGCCCGGGAGCGCCCACCGCCGTCAGCCCTGTCTGTAAGAGTCGGCCCGGCGGAGACCGAGATAGCCGGCGCGCCGCTCCCCTCCCCGCCGCGCCCGTGCCGGCCCCCGGCGATGTGAGCTCGAGGAGGCTGCGGTGCCCCCCAGCCCGGGGTTGAGACGGGCGGCAGGTGCCTGTGAGGCGGGCGGGTGCTGGGGGCCTGCAGGATGGAGGAAAGCATGGAAGAGGAGGAGTGGGGCAGCTACGTGGCGATGATGGACGACCAGAACCACAACAACTGGGAGGCCGCGGTGGACAGCTTCCGGCAGCCCCCGCCGCCGCCGCCGCCGCCGCCGCCCCCCTCGTCGATTCCAGCCGCGGCGCGAGAGCCGCCCGGGGGGCAGCTGCTGGCGGTGCCCGCGGCCTCGGTGGACAGGAAAGGCCCTAAGGAGGGGCTCTCGATGGGGCCGCCGCCACCGCCGGAGGCCAATGGGGTGATCATGATGTTGAAGAGCTGCGACACGGCCGCCGCTGTGGCCAAGGCGGCCCCCGCCCCCACCCCCAGCTCCACCATCAACATCAACACCTCCACCTCCAAGTTCTGTGAGTCCAGCCTCTCCCCAGCAGCCTTGGCTTTTCTCCTCCCCACCCGGACGTCGAATCCACCCTCCTCGGCCTACCTCGCTTCCTTTGTTTCAGGCCTGGGTCTCCCTTCCCCGCCTCCCTCCCCCCCTCGCTTGGTGTCTGCGGCCAGCGCCGGAGCGGCCCTGGCTTCTTGTGTTACCTGGCCTAGAGAAGCAGCCGGGTGCGCACCCAGCCCCAAGTTCTCCTCCAAATGCGATCTTTATCACAGCTGGCTGTCTCGCAACATTGAGCAGCTCTTTTCTTCTCCATTCCCCCTTCAAAGTTTCACCCTCAAACGTGAGGGAAAAATAAGGCCGTCTGAGTTTCGCTAGGGAGAGTTTTTTTTTTTTTTTTGTAACCAGATTGAAATCCGGCAATTGTATTCTGGTGCATTTAGGTAGTCTGCGTTAAACAACTCAGGAATTAGAAAGTTGACCAATGTCTACACCTCGTTCTTTCCCTTCTTCAGTGTACACGTTCTGCGTCCTGATAGAGAAATAATAGTTGTTTCTTGGGGAACACCAACGCAGTGGAAGCGACTTCCGTTTTGAAGCTAATAATGTGTAAAATTACTTTTCAAAGCCTACATTCATAATAAGCCATTTACATGTGTCCAAGTCCAAGATTATGTTGAATATTGAACTTCATGTTAGTGATCTGCCTTGCCTTAATGCTCAATTTCGAGCAGAAAGACCAAAATCTTTTGTAATGTCCTAACCAGGAGGTATGCTTCTATAGCTCGGGAAAATAAGTGCTTTTGCTTTGAGTGGGTTTTTTTAGAGGTGGTGGTAGTGGTGAAAAGTGACCATGGCAGCCAGATTTTACTCTCCTATTAATAACTGCAGGTTTTGAATAGCATCTGGTAAAGCAACTGGAGATTTCATTTCTAGTTACTAATTTTATCAAGCGGTACCAGTAATTGTCCAATTAGCTGTGCAGAGAAAGTATCTGCCTTGGTTCAGATATACAATTACAGCCTTACACTTCTATTTTTTTGTTGGGGACAAGCACATAATCTAATTTATTTGCCTTCGAGATAAAGCTTTGGTCAAGGACATTCATGTGTAGGTATGGTTGGTAAGAATCAGATATGATTTTTTTTTTGTATCATGCATTTGTGAGAATAATATATAGTTTGTGTATTGAAGTATTTATAGTGAAACCAGGCCTTGAACACAGTGGCTGGGTGACTTATCTAAATTCTGACCAAAGCTTGTTTTAATGCTTCCACGGTTCATTTGAAGAGTTCAGAAAACACCATCAAGTGAAGAGCAGAAACCAGTGAAATTAGGTACAAAAGATTTGCTGAACCAAAGATTGTTCTTTGAAGATTAATAAGATGGACCTCTGATAAGATCAAGAAGAAAGATGCAAATATAATTAAGGGAAAAATGGGAAATAACTACAAGTATGAGACTTTTAAAAAAGAATTTTATGAACTATAGGCTAATAAATATGAGAGCCTAGATGAAAAGTATAAATTCTTAGAAAAATACAAACTGAAAGTTGATATCAGAAGAAATGGATAACTTGAACCAATAACAAACCGAAATGGTAAAGACCTCCTCTTTCAGAAACTGTAATGAGATTGGTGCGTTGCATTGAATTTTAAATAACAATTCCTTTTTACAAGTTGTTCTGGGAAATAGGGAACCTAAAAAGATGCCTAGCTCAATTTATAAGGTTAGTGTTAGTGAAATATTGATTTTTATCAATATTTATATATTATTATATAAATATATATATTTATATAATATAAAATATATATATTTTATATATTTAATATTATATATAATAATATATATAATATTATATATTATTATATAAATATATACATATATAATATAGTGTTAGTGAAATATTGGTTTTTAAACCTAGATAAGGACAGTATGAGAAAATTATATATCCGTTTCAGTTATTAGCATGGATATGAAAATCCTACTTCATTTCTGTGTTAAAGAAATCATGATCCATGGAGTTTAAGAATGTGGATATAATTCAACATCTATTGCTATTAATGTAATTTATCACATTAATAGACTCAAGGAGAAAAATCTTGATTATCTTGATACCATAAAAACATTCGATAAGATCCATCAACTATGTATGATAAAAACTCTTAGCAAGCTTGGAATATGGGATAACTGATCAAGGTCATTACCAAAAACCTATAATAATACTTAATGGAGAAATGTTAGATACATTCATTTTAAGATTACTGACAACAATGCCCTCTTATCACTGTTGTTTAACATGGTAAGAAAAGTCCTGGCTAACAGTACAAAGGGAAAAAATAAGAGATATAAGGATATGAAGGGAAGCATAAGAGCTCATTATTTGCAGATATTGTCACTTACCTAGAAGAACCATTAGAATCCCGAGAAACTATTAGAACTAGTAAGAGTTTAGCAGGGTTACTGGATTGAAGATCAAACTACAAAAATTAGTAGCATTTACTATACTAGCTATAACCAACAAGGAAAGATAATCAAAAGTAAATATTGTAAATAGTAAAAACATCAAAACAGTAAAGTCTAGGAATTAACACAAGCGTACATAAGAACTTTAAGAAGAAAACTGTAAAACTTTAATAAGGAACTAGAGGAGGAATTTAGTAAGGAAAAATTTTACATGTTCTTGGGTTATGTTTATTGTTATGAGGGTAAATTTTCTCCATTTTAATCTATAAATTTGATTAAACTGCCATCGAAATTCCAGTTGGTCTGACAAACTCAGTAACCTAAATCTAAAATTCATATGACAGATGGGATAAAGTTTGTGAATGGCTAAAGCAATATTAAATATTTGTGTTGGTGGAGCTTGCCTTATCAGAAATTTAAGATACTGTTTCAAGGCTATAGTAATAAAAACTGTAGTGTAAGTATGTGAGCAGAAAAATAGACTTGGGGTACAAATTAGGAGAAACTTACCCTTATCTGTTCAGGAACTTAAGATAAGGGTGGCATCATAAATCACTGGAGAGAGGAGTCATGTTAGGAAGAGTGGCTCACTATATGGAGAAAAAAAAAACCCTTATGTGATAGACAGGTTGGGTTATGGCTAAGTTAAAAAGACCTAAATATGAGAGAAATTATAAAATTAATGGGAGACGTTCTTGAAGAAGCCCTTTCCTTAAGAGACAAGATTCTTAAAGCTTCAAAAATTTATAAAAGTAAAAAACTAATGACTTTGATTATATAAAGATGAAAGATTTTCATTCAGTAAAAGACAAGAATGAGAGAAGGTATTTTCAGTGTTGAAAATTGATAAAAGATTAATGATGTAGACGAGACAAGGAACTACCATCAATAAGAGGGCAGCAACTTCTGTAGAAAAACAGTCAAAGATATTAATAAGTAGTTTGCAGAATAGTAAACCTTAACATGCATAAAAAGAAGTATTTGGAATTATTAAATAATCAGAGACAGGCAAATTAAAAGAGTAATAGTGTCTTCCCACCTGCTAGGTTGACAAAAAGTAGAAAGCTGGATGGCACCAAGTGGGGGTGGGGATACAGGATTTGCTGGTTGAACTAACAGTGTAGTGGACCTGTGAGGTGTTGAGATGCCCACAGTCTCTGGACCCAATAATGAAAGGGAGCTGGAGTGTTGAAGCCCTGAGCTACAAAGTGTATTTCTGGACTGTAAGGTGAAAACAGCTTCTGGTGGTATGTTTTTGGAATAGGTAAAAAGAAAGCATTTCTTAGCTTGATGGATGCACACAAGGTGCCAGGGATTGTGTTATTTTGTCCGAGGAGAGACTATATCTGGAACAACTACAATTGGAGACAGCACTTCATTTGGTTTACCATAATCCACAGTCATTCGCCAAAATCTGAGTTCTCTGCACTGGCCCAATAGGCTAGTGAAACAGAATGTCCTAACAGCCCCCATCCCGCCATCTTTTAAGTCTTTGGAGTTGGTATTGTCCTCTCCATTTTCCACAGAGAGGTGCAGTTGCTTTGGATTTATTATTTTGTTAGGAAGGATCACATCTAGGGGATTTTACTTGGCCTTTTTTTTTTTTTCCTCCACTTAGCCCTTCTTATGCTGAAAACCCTTACTTCATAGTGTAGGGAGACTTGAACTGTGTTCAAGAACACAGGGTGGGTCCATGGATTCACTGGGTCCACTGTAAGATGGAGCAAAGCCAAAACACTTCTTTTTCCATATGCCATCACAGCTGTTGATCTGACTGGTTTACCACAGTGATGTTTTGGTCCCTAAGGGTTAGCGTGGGCTTAGAGCCAGTGTTGAGTAACCCCTAAAAAGCCCAAGTGCATGCACTGTCTCCTTATGAAAAGCTGCATGTTCTCTTGGAAAGGCTAGAAGGAAGACTTCAGTTATGCTCTTGATGCAATTTTGTAGGGTCCTTCCTCAGTGGAATACTTTGTCTTCTTTTTTCCAGGGACTCTATGTCTTCGAACAAGCTCAGCCTGTGTATTAGGTAACATGCCATAATTCTTACATTGTGGCCACGTAAGTCAGGCCTCAGTTTGATTACCTATTTTTTGTTTTTGTTTTCCTTTTTTCTTTTCATCAAGTGCCCTGCCCATCTGTTTTTCCTTAGGACACCATGGTTAGCCACCACCAGAGATCCAGACCATACTGATGACAAGTCTGTTCCTCTTGCCCATTATAACCATGCCTACTTTATATCTGAAGATTAGTTGCTTCTACTTATCCTTTGTCACTCTGGGAACCCACTATCCCTTTGAAATCAGGGATCCCCTTTTAATGGCAGTACTGGCCATCTTTAACCCAGAACTACAAAGGACAGCCACCACAGCAGTTTTCAAGGAAATCAGTACATCCTTCACCAATACATTTAATTCCTTGAGAAAGGGTCTTCTTGGAGAACATTTAAGTGTGTGTGTGTGTGTGTGTGTGTGTGTGTGTTGGATGTGATAAAAATACTCATTCTTCATAAATCTGGATTGATTAATTCTACATACTAAGGAATAACTGGTGTTCCAACTTCTTCTTCCCTCCCTCTTCCTCTTCATTCTCCTTCTCTTCTTCCTCTTTTTCCTTTTTGTCCATTTCCTTCTTATATACCTTTTCTCCTTTCTACTCCATTTGTATTCAGTAAATTGTACCCATTTGAGGCATAAAATTTTATCTAGGATTTGAGCAAGCTAAAAGCTAGCCTGTTAACTGTTACTACTGGATGCTGGCAGAAGCAGGAGACTCCCGGATCAAAGAAAGAAATATGTTATTCATGGCACACCAAATAGTGTGAAGATCTGCATATTTGCATAGGTTTCCCTTTTCCCAGGTCTCCCAGAGGCAATACAGTATGGCCAAGATGGATGCTCCCTCATTGGGTTTATGTTACAGCTGAAGAGTATTGAACTTGGGGAATCCACTGCTTTTATAGAAAGCAGTAAGCGAGCTTTCTCTTTGTTCAGGGGAAGACTTTACCTCATCTTTCAAGGTTCCCAGCTATAGGATGGCTCAAGTTCAAGAGCAGTTGGTCTGGGCCTTGCAATCTTAGCACACTCAGCAAGACATGTAGGAGTGCAAGAAGCCCAAGGAAGACTGTCTCTCCAACAGGAACCACTAAATCAATCAATAGAACATTTTTGCCACTGAGATACTTTTTATGCTTCTTTGCTTTTAGTACTTCTGCCCCTAGCCTCTCTGCTTTCTGTTACTAGGTTTTACTTATATGGTATCATACAATCTGTATTATTTTATGCTTGGCTTCTTCACCTTGTTTTTGAGATTCCTACATGTTCTTGCATAATTACTACTTGTTAGGGCTGAGCTCAGTTTTGGGGGGATGCCACAAATTGTTTATCTGTTCATATGTTGGTGATCATTTGGGCTGTCTCCAGTTTGGGTTATGAATAAAGCTGTTTTGAACCATCATGTAGGTTTTGTGTAGACATAGGTTTTCATACATACCTGTATGTGGAATTGCTTGGTCATATATTGGCTGTATATTTAACTTTATGAGAAACTGCCAGTCTGTTTTTCAGAACGATTGTATCATTGTACATTCCCATTAGGAATGTGTGAAAGTTCCAGTGCCCCACATACTTACTGATATTTATACTGGGTACATTTCCCATTCTTGGTATTTATTGTAAGGTTGGTTTTAATTTTAGCCACTTTAGAGGAAGAATAGTAATACCTCATTGTGGTTTTATTTTGCATTTCCCTTTTACACATGCTGTTGGCTTTTCCATGTGTTTATTGCCCTTTAATGTAATTTTGTCTGTGAGATTCTCTTTAAGTTTTCTTGGGTTGTCTTATTGCAAGACTTCATTAATTTTAGATACATTTTCTGTGAGATAATACGTATTGTGAATGTTATATCTGTGACAATGTTCTGTGAAGAACAGAAGTTTTAAGTTTTGATGAAGTCTGACATCAGTTTTTCTCCTATGGCTTGTACTTTTTTTATCCTAAGAAATATTTCTCGCCTCATAGTCAGGGAGATTTTTTCCCTGTATTTTATTTTAGAAATCTTATGGTTTTAACTTTTACATTTAGATCCATGATCTAAGTTATGAATTGATACCCATGTATAGTATGACATAAAGATGGAAGTTCTTTTTTTTCCTTTTATATGGATATCCAGTTGTTTCAGCACCATTTATTGAAAAGATTATCTTTTCCTCACTGAGTTACTTTGGCAACTTTTTGTTTTTAGAAATTTTATTTATTTGACAGAGAGAGAGAGAGATCACAAGTAGGCAGGCAGAGAGAGAGAGATGGGGAAGCAGGCTCCCTGCTGAGCAAAGAGCCCAATGTGGGGCTTGATCCCAGGACCCTGAGATCATGACCTGAGCCGAAGGTAGAGGCTTAACCCACTGAGCACCCAGGTGAACCTATTTTGGCAGCTTTATTGAAAAATAACTGACCATATATGTTGGGTCTAAATTCCATTAATCTGTTCTTTGGTGTATCATATTTAGGATTGTTGAATCTTCTTAATGAATTGGTTGCTTAATCATTGTAGAATATCTGTCTTTATCTTTGGTAATAGTCCTTACTCTGAAGGCTATCTTTTTTTTTTTTTGATAAGCCATTCCTGTGTAATTTTTTTTTAGGATTATATCTTTCCTATTTTATTTTAACCTATCTGTGTATTTAAAGTGCATTTCTTGTATATACCATATGGGATTTTTTTTTTTCATTTTTTTTCTTTTTAAGATTTTATTTATTTATTTGACAGAGAGAAAGAGATTACAAGTAGGCAGAGAGGCAGGCAAAGGGAGAGAGGGAAGCAGGCTCCTTGCTAAGCAGAGCCTGACATGGGGCTCAATCCCAGGACCCTGAGATCATGACCTGAGCTGAAGGCAGAAGCCCAACTGACTGAGCCACCCAGGCTCCCCAGCATACAGTTTTGTTTTGCTTTTCTAAGTCTAGTCTGACAACCTCTGCCATTTATTTATTTATTTTTAAATATTTTATTTATTCATTTGACAGGGAGAGACACAGCGAGAGAGGGAACACAAGCAGAGGGAGTGGGAGAGGGAGAAGCAGACTTTTCACTAAGCAGGGAGCCCAATGCAGGGCTCAGTCCTAGGACCCCAGGATCATGACCTGAGCTGAAGGCAGATGCTCAGCGACTAAGCCACCCAGGCACCTCACCTTTGCCTTTTTTTTTTTTTTTCCTTTCAGATTTTATTCATTTTGAGAGAGAGTGCAAGCACACATGCAAGTCGGGGGGAGGGGCAGAGGCAGAGGAAGAGAGAAAATCTCAAGCGGGCTCCACTCTCCTCAGTGGGGAGCCTGACGTGGAGTTTGATCCTATGACCCTGAGATCATGAACTGAGCACAAATCAAGAGTTGGATGCTTAACCAGCTGAGTCACTCAGGTGTTCCAATCTCTGCCTTTTAATTGAGCATTTAGACCATTTACATTTAATGTAATTAACAACATGGTAGGATTTAAATTTACTGTCTCTGATTTGTTTTCTTTTTGTCCCCTCTGTTCTTTTTGTTTTTCTTAAATTTCCTCTTTTCCTGTCTTCTTTTTGATTATTTTTTATGATTTATGTTTGTCTTCAGTTTGGCTTATTAGCATGCCCCCCCTTTTTTTGCTTTTTTAGTGTTTATTTTAGTATTTACAATATGAAAATTAAGCATTTCACAGTGTACCTTCATGTATTGACCACTTCACATGTAATGTAACAATCTTGTATCAGTATACTTTTTTCTCCCTCTAGTCCTTTATGCTGTGTTGCCATTGTCATAATGGTACTTCTAAGTATAACACGCATCAAATATACAGTTATTAGCTTTGCTTAAAAGCTAATTTATCTTTAAAAAAATTTAGTTGAAATTCATGTAACATAAAATTCACCATTTTAAAGTGAACCATTCAGTGGCATCTAGTACATTCAGTGTTGTGCAACAATCCCTTTATCTGGTTCCAAAGCATTTTCATCACCATAAAGTAACATCTGGAACCTGTTAAGCAGTTACTCTTCATTCTTGCCTCCCCCAGACCCTGGGATCCACCAACTTGCTTTCTGTCCCTATGGATACACCTATTCTGGACATGACATATGAATGGAATCATATAATATGTGAAATTTGTCTTAAATAATAAAAAATTGGAAAATAATTCTTTTTTTTTACTCAGAGAGATACTGTTTGTCACTCTTCATTCCTTTGTTTAGACCCAAGTTTCCACCTCTTTATTTTTCTTTTGCCTTGAGAACTTAACATTAATATTTCTTACAGTACAGTCTTTTTTGCCTTGAATTTATTCAGCTTTTATTTGTCTGCAAAAGTATTTTACCTTCATTTTCTAAGGATATTTTTGCTGGGTATAGAATTCTAGATGGCCAATCTTTGTTTTGTTTTTTCAACACTTTAAAGATGCTTTTCCATTGTCTTCTGGCCTGCCTTGTTTCTTCTAACACATGTCCGTGTAGGCTTATCTTTGTTCCTCTCTCTAACTTGTTCTATTTTTCTGGCTGCTTTGAGGATTTTCATTTATGGATTAAGTTTTCAGCAGTTTGATTGTTTTGTTTCCTGGGGTAGAGTTTCCTTTATGTTTATTCTTTTTATTGTCCATTGAGCTTCTTAGATTTATAAGGTTTTAGAATTTGTCATATTTGGAGCATTATTGTTCATCATATATAATTAATTATAGTTAATATGTCATTGTATAATTATATTAATACATATTCATAATTATGTGATTATAACAATATTATAATTCTCTATAATTAAAAAAAATTTACCACTCACCCCTTAGTTACATATGTGTTAGACCACTTGTTATTGTACCCTAAATCACTAAGGTTCTGTTCATTATCTTTTTCAGTTTTTTTTCCCTCTACTTGTGTCTCCGTTCAGATAGTTTCCATTGCTATGTCTTCCTTGATAGCTAATCTTCTCTGTTAATCTTGCTTTCATTCAGCAGGAGTTCCAGCTGTTTTTAATGTAGGCTGTCACTGAGTCCAGGTTTCAGTCAGTTAACTGAGCAAACTTATAACCATATCTAGTTCCTTGAGGTAGTACAGTAAATAATCTTTAGTAAGTAAGTGTATTCCTTTTGATAACTTAAGTCTTATCTAAAGTTGTTTCGTTCTTATTCAGTAACGCTAGAATCTGATCCCACATGCATTCTCTAGGTTTCTGTTAACATAGGTGTGAAAGTTTGGAAGTCTTAAAGTCTTCCAAAGATTTTTTGGAATGTAAGTGACTCCTGTTGGTTTAAATTTGGTATTTGTCCCCCTACGGAATCTGATTTGATTGGTGGTTAGGGGCAGTGAGGACTACTTGCAGGTAAGGCATGAGGAGGTCTCATGACAGTCTTAGGTAAAGACTAGCCTCATGTGGAGGAGGGGTACTTTTTAGGCAGGGAAATCTCAGTGACTTTTGTGAGTTTAGGATTCCCAGATAATCAGACTCCACCAAGCTGGTCCCATATCAGGTCTCAAGGTTCTACTGTTCTACAGTCAGTATCCTTTCACTTAAAAGATTTGTCTAAGCTTTGAATTATTTTTTTATGGTAATTGTGTAACTTGCAGGATCATTCTATTTCTGATTTTTAGGCAGTATGAACCCTGTGCCTATAAGAACTAAGAGATTCTTTTAATGACAGTCACAGATGCTCTTTGGTCTTTGTTCATTGAGCTAATCATTTTCTTAAAGTTTTCATCTGTTAACAGAATCAGACAGCCCACTCCACAGTCTTTGTTTCTCATTTCCATCATAACTGCCAGAACAGTCTGGCATGTTGTTTCCTCAAGAAGAACTTTATTCTGGTCTGTACAGGTGATAATTTGAGTACCTCTTTGCTGCTTCCTGCCATGTACTATTGCATTATGTTATCTGATGTTGGCTCTGTCATCATTGCCTCTAAATCCAACTAGTTTGGAAAACCAAAGCCAGCTTTCTGGCTTTAGAGAATGTATCCTGTCACTACTTCAGTACTTTATTGATTATAGTTCAGTGCACGAAATCACTCTAGATACCCAAAGCAAGAAGATACTTAATACCGGAAATGAGGTCCTTTAAACATTGTTGAAAAGGTTGGAGGTGTAGAAGTCAGGCTGCTCCGTTCAAGCTGAGGGCAGGCTCCTGCCGCTGCTGTGCCACCACCATCCTGTGTCATAGCTGTCTCACTCACCCCTGAAATGGATCACCAGACACTGGTACTTGGAGTTTTTTAACTTTACTTGCCAGAATCACGAATAACAGTAATACACTCTTTGTCTCACTTTGACCTTCCAAATTGCACTCAAATGTGTCTCATTGGTGGAATCTAATTTGGGAAGTGTAATTATTTAGTTCAGCTTTCCATTCTGCATTGGTTAGCTTTCTATGATAATAACCCCCCAAATCTCAGGAGCTTATGGAACAACACAGGTTTATCCTTGTTCATGTTATATTCGTGGCTGACAATTGCCTGTGGCTTTTCACACGTCCTCTCATTTGCAAGAGCAGCTCTTTTCTGGGTCCTGTCACTCTTGGCAGAGGCAAACAGAAGAGAGTGGACAGAAGCACTAAATGGCTTTTAAAGCTTTTGCTCAGATGTAGCACATGTTACATTTGCTCATATTGCAAATATATTAAACACAACAGAGTGGTTCCCTGTCACAGTGTGTTGAGGCCGGAGGCCGGGGACTGTGGTATAAGGGGAGGCAGGTATGAGGGTAAAAGGCAGTGAGTGGATAGAGACAGGGAGGGCCGGGGGTGGGGGAATCTTGCATTAACTGATACTGTTCCACGATCTCTGGAAAATTATTAACCCAGTGCACCAAAAGTTTCTCTTCTTCAGATGAACAAAAGCTTCACGGGATTTGAATTCAGTGAAATTATTCTGTTTGTCAAAATTAATGATTAAGAAATGTGTTAAAGTTGACTTTTGAATTAAATGAAAGTGTTAACTGATTTTGGTAAATCCTGCCTTTTACATCTGCCAGTTTCCAGATTGGCTGATCCTTTTACAAGTGTATCAGTTAATGCATTCAGGTCTTAAAATATGCACTGTTTGTAGCATCTGTGGTTGTTATTTGGTATCTTCTTGCCTTCTAGCTTAGTGGAATTGTGCTGCAGTAAGTGACACTATGATATTGATTGATGGGCTGACTTTCAGGGTCTCATTAGGAATCTTGTCTTGCCGTTTTTTGACATGTATTGTGAGAAGTGACATTGGTGAAGCTTTAAGAGAAAGCCATTGTAATGTTTATATAAGCCCCAGTCCCAGATCCCTGAAGGAAATGAATGCTGCTTATTTCCTCTTTAGACTATAACTCTGTGAGCTGTAGACCATATGTAACCACATGGTAAACTGTTAGATACCATGTAAAAATTATTGTGGGTAGTCTTTTGTAACATGTCTTAGCAAGACAAGCTGACCTTCTGTTTTTCTTTATACTTTTGTAGTCATTTGGCTATTAACCTCTATAGATAGTTACAGATCCATAATTTGTAGTTGCAGTTGTGCTGACCAGACATCTGAATGGCATTTTATCTAACAAATATTTATTTAGAGTCTTCTGTGTGCCAGGGTAATATTTTAGACTGCTGAAGAGACATAGTGTGGGAGATGATAACAGACAATTATGTTATGATTAAGTGCTGTAGTAAAGCTATGTAAGTATATGGTAGAGGAAAAAGAGAATCTTTATGAAAATGAATAAGAGTTTTTCAGAAGAGGGGCCCCTGGGTGGCACAGTGGGTCAGGCCTGGGCTCTTAGTTTCGATTCCGGTCACGATCACGGGGTGGTGGGATCAGGCGCTATGTCCAGCTCGGTGCAGTCTCTTGGGGTTTCTGTCTCCCTCTACCCCATCCTGCGCACACACACTCTCTTTCAAATAAATAAATCTTTAAAAAAAAAAAATTGTCAGGAGGATTGAGGAGGTGGGATTGGGTTCAAAGAGACTACCTTTGCAGAGGAGGCATTCTGTGCCTAAAACCCAGAGTTGACATTGTTGGAACACGGTGTGAGGACCAAGTGGTACGGATTAAACAGATAGGAAGGTGTGTAGTGAGAGACATGCCATGTTAGAGGTAGGAATTTCTTTTGTAGGAATAGGAGCCACTGAAGGGTAGTAAGAGAGTCAACTTGGCAAAATTTGTCTTATTTTGTTAATTTAGATTGGAAGGGAGCGTGAATGGAAGTCTAGAGAGGAGTTAGGGGGTTGTAATTGTAGTCCAGACGAGAGGTAATGATCTGATAAATGCAGCATTGAAAGAGATCATGTTTAAGATTTTGGAAATATTTGGGACTAGGGTCTACAAAATTTGGGGGTGAAGGAGGGAGGATATAGATCTGGGAGGAGTATAGGTGTGTGTGTGTGTCTGTGTTTAAGGTCTATGGAACAGTAACGTAGAGAGGTCTAGCGGGCAACTGGTGTACTCTGAGCTTTCTCATTCCCCATGCCTTAAAGTATTCATTGGAAATACTGAAACAAAAATGTCTTCTCACTAGATTTTTTTTCTCTTTCTGAGGATTTGAAATTCACCAAACTCTTTGGCCTTAAAACAACAACAAAAAATTTTTAAATACAGGTTTATAATTTAAAAAAATTAAACTGTATGAAAAGATACATAATGAAAATCAGTGGTTCCCTCCCCTGCCCCTTCCCATTCCTGGACCTGTAACCTGTAGTCAGTTTACAGGACCTGGACCTGTAAGTCAGTCACTTAGCATTCATTTAGCTAAGTTCATTTAGCTGTTTCTTCTAGTGTTTATCCACACACTTCAGTGTGTTAATGTTACTGCTTGATATATCACTTCTTTATGGTCAATTGATTTCCTTTTATTAATATGAGGCTTTAGTTCTCTTATACCTCTATCTACCTTACCTCTTCAATTCTTTTAATACCACAGTTCTTTGTTCAATTAATAAACCATCTTTAATTACTATATAAATATTCACCAGTAGGCCAAGAGTGCGCTCAGATTCCGTTTTCTTTCACATAGATCTTTGTCATTAGTTGCTTTGTTTATACTTACATCATTTTTGTTAAACTTATTTTTAAAACTTCAGTGGCTTCATCAGATCCACTATGTATCTGTCACTGGTGTTTTAAAAATGCCCAATTAACCTGTATTTTCTTTTTGTCTTGAAGCTGTTAATCTTTTTCTGTTTATTCCTTAGGGCCACTTACAGGGGCTTCCCAAATAGTTGGAATGATTGTTACTTGATGTCTTCCTTTTTATTGTTTCCCTCGTGTGTGTGTTTGTGTGTGTGTGTGTGTGTGTGTGTGTGTGTATAGAACATATCTTCTAGTAGCTTCCTGTGAAAATGTGTGTATATAATAAAGTTTCAGGTTTCTCTGTCTAAAAATTCTGCCTTCACCAATTGACAGTTTGGGTATAGGATTATTAGGTGAAAACTTTTCCTTGGGATTTTTCAAGTGTTGCTTCATTGACTTTAAGCTTGCAGTTACACTGGAGAATTCAAGTGCCATTTTAATTTTTGTTCTTTTGTATGTGACCTTTTTTCCCCTTGAATTTCTGGGATATTTTCTTCTATTAATGTGTCAATATTTTTCTCCCTTTACATTTTTTCTATTCTTCCTTTTTTCTGGAATTATTGGTAGTCAGATGTTGAATTTCCTGTTTTTGTCTTTTATCAAACACTTTTTGCTATATGCTCTTAATGTTTGGGGAGAATTTCTTAATATTCTGTGGGGTTTTTTTAACAGCTGCTATATTTTTATTTTAAGAGCATTTGGATTGCTTCTTTTTCATGGCAGTGTGTTTGATTTTTATCTTAACCACTTCAAGGATAATAATTACAGGGTTTTTTTCAAGTTTTTAAAATTCTCTTAATTCTTTTTTTTATCTTTTCAGTTTTTGTTTTGATTTCTCATGTCTAAAACTTTCTACAAATCTTGGTGAGCCATAGCTGTCTATTTATATATAAAACTGAAAAAGGCTAATTGTGGTAGTTCTGTGTTTACAAGGGACCTTATCAAGTGTTAAGTGTTGGCCTTCACTTTAGGCTAATTAGATGCAGAGCTGCTATTTTGTGAGGAACTGTCAAATATTAGTATGTGAATGTCCTTTCTCTGGCTCTGTTCCTTTTTCTAGGGGAGGATCTTCCATCCTAGAGGAATGGTGAGGGTCTAAGCTAAGTGGAACAGGAAGTAAAGTACATTTCTCCTGGTCCATGGCATTCTAGAATGTATGAGGAGTAGGATTAGATGTTTGAGTGTTTCTTATGTTGACTTTCGGCTTTTACTTGATCCATCGACCCTGTGTTACTTGGTCCATTGGCCCTGTGTTTCATACAGACATGCTTGTGCATGAGCCTCCTGACCTCTTCATGTATCTTTGTCTCAGAGTCCTGGCTTGTATCTTTCAGTTTCTATACAGATTATTCCTTTTCTTTTTACTGTTTTGTCTACAGATTTGCAGCCAATCTTCACCTCTCCCCTCCGACCCCCCATTCTCTGCCTCTAACCCACAGTCATTGTATCCTGTCTTTAAGCTCTGAATTTCTCTGGATCCTGCAGGGCAAGATTAGCTCACTTACTGGTGTTTCCACCTCAGCACACACTGCCTTGTACTACTACCTCAGAGTTAAACTTTCCTGGTCCTTTTTTTTTTTTTTAAAGATTTTATTTATTTATTTGACAGAGAGATCACAAGTAGGGAGAGAGGCAGGCAGAGAGAGGGGGAAGCAAGCTCCCTGCTGAGCAGAGAGCCCGATGCAGGGCTCGATCCCAGGACCCTGAGATCATGACCTGAGCCAAAGGCAGAGGGTTTAACCCACTGAGCCACCCAGTCGCCCCGAAACTTTCCTGGTCTTAAATGTCATGGAGAGATTGACTTATAGGAAATCAACAACAGGCTTTAAAAAAAAAAAAATTAAGATTTTATTTATTTATGTATTTATAATTTTTTAAAGATGCTATTTATTTCAACAACATACTTAAAACTATGGCAGACCTACACTTAGTATGATTTACACCTATGTATTCAGTTGAGCACTTTCTATATGAATATTAGGAGATTTTGGATTAGTTGGAGTTAGAACTATAATAGATGATACCCCTTGACTTTTTCATATGTACTATATAACATGTTCACTTTTTCTCAAGTGTGATTTGTAATTGTAGAATAATGTGTGGTAACTCTCCTAAAGGTATATAGATTTCAGTCTTGCTGTAGGCCATTGCAGCTGGTTTTCTGAGACAGTAGTGATGGATGTTTGTACCATTACATTTTGTGAAATTGAGAGATGTGTGGATTTTTAAGCAGTAAAATAGTAATGAAATGTATTTCATATACAATTTTTATGGTGTTTTGAGGAAAGAAACATATTTGAAGTAAGACAAAGCAGGTTATAGTTTCACATAGTATGTTACAAGCCTTTTATGGACTAAAATGTTTACCTTTTGGGGATGATAGGATAAGATGGGGTGGGAAGCACAGAATCCTTAAACAATGAGTTAATGAGGACTTACATGAAATAAAAATAAGATATTAGTGTTACCAATTGTTTATGTGAATGTAACTTCATTTTTACATGGAATGATTTTTTTTAAGGTTAGAGCGAGAAGCAGGCTTCTTGTTGCCACTGTGTGTCCATCCATTAGTAAAAATCTGGGAAACTTATTGTCCAAAACATTACCATCTGGTAGAATGCTCTATTCTCTACAGCATGTGGGACACAATTCCAGGACCTTGAGATCATGACCTGAGCTGAAGGCAGACTCCCAACTGACTGAGCCATCCAGGTGCCACCATGGAATGATTTTTTAATGATCACGATAGACATTTTATACAGTCCATAGTATTTAATTGAATTTAATTGAATTAAGCCACAAATTCTAAACTTTCTAAACAAGCCAGTTCCTGAAGCATGAACCTTTGGAAAGGTTTTTTGTTTGTTTGTTTTTTAAAGATTTTATTTATTTATTTGACAGGGAGAGAGATCACAGGTAGGCAGAGAGGCAGGCAGAGAGAGGGGGGGAAGCAGGTTCCCCGCTGAGCAGGGAGCCCGATGCAGGGCTCCATCCCAGGACTCTGAGATCATGACCTGAGCCGAAGGCAGAGGCTTTAACCCACTGAGCCACCCAGGCGCCCCAGCTTTGGGAAGGTTTTTGCACACTTTAGAAACAGTTCCTTCATTAGGACTTAACATTATCTCCTCTACTGGCAAATGGAAATAGACCTGAGTAGTTGGTGTTTTTTTTTTTTTTTTCTCCTAATAAGGAAAAAGATATTTAAAGTATTTGGTAACCCCTCTTAATTTTTCTTAAATCGCTAGTTCTCTCAGGAACAACTAAGTATTACTCTCTCTTGTCAGTATCAAGTTATTTTCCTTTTTGAAAGAAATAAATTGATTTTGTTGTTGTTAACACCCCGTTTATTTATTGGAACACACTACCTTGTTCTGACTCTGATTCTCCTGTTTTACTCTGTTCCTTTTCTTTCTTTCTTTTTTTTTTTTAAGATTTTTTATTTATTTGACAGAGAGAAAGAGAAAGAGATCACAAGTAGGCAGAGAAGCAGGGGGAAGCAGGCTCCCTGCTGAGCAGAGAGCCCGATGTGGGGCTCGATCCCAGGATGCTAGGATCATGACCTGAGCTGAAGGCAGAGGCTTTAACCCACTGAGCCACCCAGGTGCCTCTCTCTGTTCTTTTTCTTCATTCCCAAAGGCTTCCCCCCATTCCCCAGACTTTGTTCTTGGCCTTCAGCTTCTCTCTGTCCATTATTTGAGAAGATTGTCATCCCCTTGTGCTGTAGAGAATAGAGCATTCTACCAGGTGGTAATGTTTTGGACAACACAAGTTTCCTAGATTTTTACTGATGGATGGACACACAGTGTCAACAAGAAATCATAATTTTTTTTTTTTGAGATCACATAGACCAGCCAGAGTTAAATAGAAAACCCAGAGCTTTTTGTCCTAATCCATTCTTTCACCTTATCTGGTGTAATTAATTGTAATTAATCTAAAAAGTCATTGCTCTTGAAACATAATTTGACCTCTTAAATTTTGCTTGATCATTTAATTCATAATTACCTTTGCTGTATTCTTAAGGAGTCAGTTCTGAATGAAGGCAGTGTTCTTGGTGGGAGAAAAGAAATGTGGAACAGTAGAATGTTAAGGAGTCTTTGATATGAAAACAGCTCCTAGTTGTTCCCTTAAAAATTTTCTTTGATACATTTGCACCTTTTTTTTTAAAGATTTTTTTTAAGAGTTTATTTATTTATTTATTTGACAGAGAGAGAGAGAGAGAGAGAGATCACAAGTAGGTAGAGAGGCAGGCAGAGAAAGAAGAGGAAGCAGGCTCCCTGCTGAGCAGGGAGCCCGATGCGGGGCTCGATCTTAGGACCCTGAGATCATGACCTGAGCCGAAGGCAGAGGGTTTAACCCACTGAACCACTCAGTCGCCCCTACGTTTGCGCCTTTATTTGACTCTCCAAGTTGTTCAGGACAAACCATGTGGTAGCAATGGAGAATAGAACACACCTGTGATCCTGGCTGTCCCGTGGCTCTCAGACTTCAGCAGGTGTAAGAATCACCTGGAGGGCTTGGTAAACAGATTCCTGTATTGTGAATCGCTCCTTGTTCCTCCCCAAGTTTCTGATTTAGTAGTTTTGGGTGAGGGCCTAGCATTTGGCATTTACAAGTGTCCAGATGATGCTGATGCTGTTCTCATACTTTGAGAACCGCTGATATGAGGTAATGAGAAGTCTTTATAGTAGACTAAGTATAAATTAATGCTTATGTGGTATGATTTCTGAATATATCTTCCTCTTATAAACCAAGAAATAACAAAGAAATTTAAAGGAAATAGTAGAGCTTCCCTGGTTTACTTCAGCCTGTGTAAAATAAAATATACTTTAAGCTTTAATTCCAAAATGACTAATAAGTGGTATGCCGTCAACTTTTTATAGTAAGGATTTATTTTGACTTTCATTAACTTAATTTATTTCACATATATTATTGAGTACTTATCATGTGCTAGGCGCTGTTTGGAGTTGGGGCTCTAGTAGTAAATTTCTCCTCTAGGAGGCTTATGTGTTATTTGAGGGAGATCAATAATAAATATCAAGTTTTGATAAATTGAATAAAAAAATATAAGAGTTGAACATATTAACTCCTACCTGGTATAAATTAATTATATATTTCTAATAGTTTCATGTTTATTAGTAACCTGCTAATATTTCTTGAACCTTAGATTTCAACTGTTCCGTGTGTTTTAGACTTTGTTTCAGTTTATTTTAGTAAAGGTCAATTAAACTTTCTCAGTAAGGCTCAGACTGCATGAACTTGTTAGCTTATGTGTTCCTAGCTTAAAGTCTTGTGGCATGATGTTTTGAGGCCAACACTAGGGTTTTTACATATTTATGTAAATATTTATACATATTGAATTTGACTGTCTCCAGAGGACACTGCGTCCTTCAGTTCTTTGAGTGTTCATTGTTTATTTTTATACTAGGCCTGCTTTACTCATCTTGTGTTCCTGGCCTGGGCTTGTTAGCTTTTGAGTTTGTAGTACCTTCTTTAAACTATTTCCAAAAAAGTGCATTATTTTCAAGCTGGAAAATCTAACTTCGATAGAATTTAGTATTATTTTTTAAGCTTTTATTTATTTGAGAGAGAGAGAACGAGCGGTGGGGAGGGGCAGAGGGAGAGCAAGAGAAGCAGACTCCCTACTAAGCAAGGGAACCCTATGTGGGGCTTGATCCCAGGACTCTTGGATTATGACCTGAGCAGAAGGCAGATGCCTAATGGACCAAGCCACCCAGGTGCCCCAAAATTTAGTAATTTAATGGTAATTTCTTTTTTGTTTAGTTTAGTTTTGTTTAGTAGAAATACTTTGTATTTCTTTTTGTCAGTCTGAACTTTTTTGTGGACAAAGTTAAAAGTGATTCACTACATTTCTGCAACGAGAATATCTAGGACTACACACCACACACATTCACACACATGCTTTGTATATATGTGTATATACTTTTCAATCGGGGTGGATTGAGATTGCAAGGAAATAACAAATACCTTAAAGTTTTTTGGATTGTTATTTTAAGTGTTGCCTGCAGATTATGACTGCAGGTATGAAAAACCTTTCTAATCTTTGGCTAAGAGTATATACCAGTGTTTGTTCATTCTTTAGACTACCTCTAGTTCTTTTGATACTTGACTGTATTCTTCTATTCTTTTACTACAATGGTGAAGATTGGCTGGTTTCCTAGAAGAAAGTTATATTAGCTAGTATCTTAGTCCGTTCAAGCTGTTAAAATAATATCAGAGACTGAGTGGCTTATAAACAGAAGAAACTTATTTTTCATAGTTCTAGAGGCTGGGAAGTCCAATATGAAGGTGCTGGCAAATTCAGAGTCTGGCGAGGGCCTGCTCCTGGTTCATAGTAGACTGTCTTCTTGCTGTGTCTTTACATGGCATAAGGGCCGAGGAAACTCTCTTGGGGCATTAAGTCCATTTGTGAGGATGTCACTCTCATGACCTAATCATGTCCAAAGGCCTTACTCAGTACCATCGCATCGGAAGTTAAGATTTCACCATATGAATTCAGTCTACTACAACAGCTAGCATTTAAGGTCAACTGAATTGGCTAGCTATTTATTTATTTATTTCTCATGCAAAATATATGTAGAAATAGATTTTTATTATATTTGTATTTGGGAATGTAGAGTGGAAATAGATATAACTTTTTTTAATGTGAGATAGGCTTTAACATTTTCCGTGATCATGCCTTTTTCATTTCGGTTTTAAATTCTCTTTTTAAAGATATTTAAAAGCAGAACATTAAAACAAAACAAAACAAAAACATGCCACATGAAAGACACCTGAGAGACATCAGCAATTACCGCTTCCTTAGTGGGACTCCCTTCTGTACTTACAGCTGCAGGACTTCACTACATTTTAGATTATTTTTCCTCCTTTGTATCTTTGACTTGATAATTTGCTGAGGTGCAAAGCCTGTCCTGGAGAAGTAGGAGCGCTCCTCACCTGCAGCAGCAGTCGGGGTGCCCATGGGATTGTGTTAATTCTTGGCTTCTGTACTTGCAGTTTTCTTTCTGAGCATGTCACTTACCTTCTTTAAACTTAAACTTTCAGGGTAGAGCAGGTATGTGATATGGTTTAGGTGATAGACTGGAGATTCAGTAACCTAGAATCCCTAGTGTGAAAGTGGTTTTCTTTTGCTATTTCCAGTTTTCATTTTCAGTTTTTTTTGAGTCCTTCAAAAAGCAGAGAGGTGGCATTTTGGAGCTAGTGTGTAACACTTCTCAACATTGGCCAATCTCCGTTTTTCACAGGGAAAGCAAGCTCCAGCTTCAGAACCTTTTATGAGGCAGTAGGACACGGCTAGAATTTAATAATAACACTGTATTATTTCTGTACCATCTTTTCTTTAATGGAAAATGACACTCCTTTTCTATTTTTGATAGATTCCTTTTTCTTCCCCTTTTTTAAAGCACAAGTGGTTGTAAGCACAAGGGTGTGATTCTAGGAAGCACCTGCAGGGGAGTGAAGACACGAGACAGAAGCCAGTAAAGAAGTCACCACTGTGGGGGCGCCTGGGTGGCTCAGTGGGTTAAAGCCTCTGCCTTCAGCTCAGGTCATGATCTCAGGGTCCTGGGATCGAGCCCCACATCGGGCTCTCTGCTCGGCAGGGAGCCTGCTTCCCCACCCCCCCAACCCCGCCCCTCTACCTGCCTCTCTGCCTACTTGTGATCTCTCTCTCTCTGTCAAATAAATAAATAAAAAATCATTTAAAAAAAAAAAAAAGAAGTCACCACTGTGGAAAATGGGAGTGCAAACCCGGGGGGGGGAGCTCTGGGAGTCCGTGTAGCACATGCCCCTCAGCCTTGTCTTACTCCAGAGTAAAGGGAGCTGCTGAGATACTTAGACCAAATTCTCGTTCCTTGATGCTTGAAGGCCCCTGCCTGGGGTTGTTGATTATTCAGAACTTCCAGGCTGCCCCTCCTTCAGTCAGAGCAACTCTGACAGCCAGAGAGAACACTGAGGCAAATAATGGTTAGTGTTGACAGTGGCCTTTGTGGACAGACTAAATGGGTGGGGCACCGACAATTTCCGCTGGACTCTTAAATATTCTAAGCTTCTCTTACATCCTCCTCATCTTAGTAAACAGCAGCCCCATCCTTTGGTGCTCAGGCCCTAAGCTTTGGAATTGTCCTTGACACTTCTGTCACTTCTACCTCCACACCATTAGCAGATCTGGTTGGCTCAACCTCTGAAATTTATTCCAAATCTGACCTCTTTCACCCCCACTACTGCCACCTGGTTCAGCCCCCAGGATGTCACAGTCTCCTGACTTTGCTCACTTCTAACATAGCAGTTGGATGAGCCATAGAAAAGCTAAGTCAGACCACATCACTTCACCCAAAACCCTCCAGATGCCCCATCTTACTCAGAGTAAAGGAATGGCCACTAAGGCCCTATGTGATCTGGCCCCCTCCATCCTTTTGTGTGTGTGTGTGTGTGTGTGTGTGTGTGTGTGTGTGTGTGTGTATTCATTTCTTTTTGTTTTTAGCCTTATGTGTAGTAAAAACATTTTTTTCTCCATTCCTTTCAGTGCAGGAATTCATTTGTCAAGATTTTCACTCCATCTTTACTACTACATTCTGGTTGACTTTTTGTTTTGTTTTTAAATTTTCATACAGTAAATATACTTTTTTATGGTATGTTGTGTTGTTTAATGGTATGGTATGTTGGTTTTGACAAATGCCTGGAGTGCCGTATCCACTAGGACGGTTCTACACAACAGTTCATTCTCCCATGCTACCCTTTGTAGACCGTCCTCCCTACCTTTCTGGCCCCAGGCTTTTTCCCTTTTTATAGTTTTGACTTCATTAGCATCATATAAGTGAGAATCTTCTAGTATGTAGCCATTTTGGTCTGATTTTTTTCAATTGGCAAAATGCATTTATGATTATTCCATGCTTTCTGAATCAATAGTTCATTCCCTAAGTGTACCTTAGAATAAATTTAAGCAAGAAAGAGTGAATTGATTTAAAGAAAATACTGAACAACAATGACAGAGGTGGTACATATATATGAGAAACATTTTGAACTTGAATTTAGAAATCAGTAATGTGATAGAAAGGTGCTAGATAAAGACTTTCTTTGTGTGGTACTTCTGGCAGTAATTACCCATGTACTCTTGGGGAAGTCAACTCTTTGCTCCCCAGTTTCTGGTAAAATACATAATATATCTCACCTAGTAGTTGTTAGCTCCTATCTCCTGAGATAGTGGTGGTTCATAAGACACAGGGTATTTTGGGCATCTGGGTGGCTCCGTAGATGAATAGTCAGGTGGCTCTGACTTATTCAGCTTGAGTCGTGATATTGGGGTTGTGAGATCAAGCCCCATTTCCGGGGCTTGTCCCTCTCTTGCCTCTCAAATAAATAAAAATAAAATCTTTAAAAAAAAAAAAGACACAGGGTATTTTAGGCTTTTTGGATAGCTCTTTTCTCCAAGGCAGATGGGTTGTCCCCCTTTTTCACGTTAGCATTTCATTGTTGTGAAGCTGCTGTCGGCCTGGATTTCAGAGTTGTTAGGACCAGCTGTTATAAAAGCTTTATGAACCTTTGGTGAAGGACTAAGCACCAGACAGTAGGAATGGGGTAAGCCTCATTGTAAGTCTCCCAATGTGCTGACGTTTTTCTGTTGGGCTTATCAAGTGTGAGATAGGTAGCATCTGAGTCAGAGCTGCGGTCATGTCCAGGAAGTGCTAGTGGTGTCAAAGATCCCTGCAAGTTTCTAGCAACCTCTTTTGTTGTGGTAGCATTTGGACTTTAATCCGCGTAGTCCTGTTGTTAGGTAGATTTTCTCAGGGGTGTCTCTAAAGATTGATTGTTGGGGTTCATAATTTCATAGAACTTTATTATGGTTTATGGATAGGTCATCTTGTCACCTCATCGACAAAGTATATCGGAGGGTGAGCGTGTGTTTGAGAATGCGCCACTGTTAGTAGATAACTGGAAAAGGAAACCAATGATCATGCTTGTTTTGTTTTTATTTTTAAGGATGGACTCATGGTCATTCCTTTTTACATCATAATTAATGGCTGCTTTAAAATCTCTGATAGGATTGCTGTTTTCTTTGTTTTTGAAATGGGATAGTAATTGAGTTGTATTTAGTTGATAGAGTGTCAAAGAAATTAGAGTTAAGTGAAAGGAATTTGAGAGCACAAAATTGCTGTGATTTGTGTTTACATGTGGTATATAGTAATCTTTATTTTACTTTTTACTTTTAGTAATGAATGTTATAACTATTGAAGATTATAAGAGCACATACTGGCCAAAATTGGATGGTGCCATAGATCAGCTTTTAACCCAGAGTCCTGGTGACTATATCCCCATATCCTATGAACAGATATACAGGTAAGTCAAGATTTCATTTGCCTGGGTTTGAGAGGGTATATTAAGGTTCATGACACCTTGAAATATGGCAGTATGTGTACACATGTAATATATGTCAGGTGAGAAGGATCTGTAGGTTGATTGTATATTCCACACTTGGAGGTTGGAGGTTTGAATTATATTTTCTGCTTCAGGATTGGCTTTCAGATCAAGGTAGAGTTAAGCCCAACTCAAACTTCTTCCCATCTCAGCCTGCTACCCACACTATATATAATGAAGAAACTTTGGAGGTCAGTGAAAAAGACAAGAATGACAAGTATCTGGTGCAGAAATAATTATTTTTGTCCCACATGGAGACCCTAGTTTAATCTGTTGGTGTTTATTGACACACAGTCCTACTATTTTTGGTTATTTTGTTTCCCAGTTCTTGGTAAATGGAAGCAGCGAATTAGTGAGGACCTGGGGTGGGACATGAGATCAGCCTAGTCACTGCGGAGGAGGTGACAGCTGTGTTGTTCTACACAAGTGATGCACAGAGAAGTTACATTACAAACCTTTTTGTGAGTTAGAAACTTGTTGCTAATTATCACTCTCCCTTATTTTGACATTCATTGAAATGAGAGTGAGAGAGAAGCTAGTTTGTGAGTAGTTATCATAGTCAGATTTTCAGATTATCACCCAATACTAGATTACCTAGTACTGACAAAATGTGAAATGCAGTACTCAGAAAGATTTACAGCTGGTGGTAGTATCTTTTTCATCTGAACTCTGATTGGGGCAAGGTAAATTTCTTCTTAAAAGTTATGTCGGGGTGTCTGGGTGACTCAGTCGGTTAGGCGTCTGACTCTTAATTTCTGTTCAGATCATGATCTCAGGGTTTTGAGATGGAGCCCTGGGTTGGGCTCCTTGCTCAGTTCAGAGTCTGCTTGAGATCCTCTCCCTCTGCTCCTCCTGTGTTTGAATGTATGCACGTTCTCTGTGTGTGTGTGTGTGTGTCTCTAAGATTTAAAAAAAAAAGGTGTGATTGGTCACTTTTTTAGGCCTGAATTATTTAACTAGTGATTGTATATCTGAAGTATGCATTTGTCTTAGGTTGAATGAAGTGCTTCATTGTTAACTTGGTTTTTCTGTTTTGGTTTTTCCCCACAGTTGTGTGTATAAGTGTGTCTGCCAGCAGCACTCAGAACAGATGTACAGTGATCTGATGAAAAAGATAACTAATCACCTAGAGCGAGTCTCAAAGGAGCTGCAGGTAAAGAACTGATCATATTGATTTTTGCTTCCTTGGGATGTTTCGACTGGTTGGAATTAGTATATATAATATATATTTGGAGGCTTATTAATTTAATATATTAATATATAAGTTAATATATATTATATATATAAATATAATATATTATATAATATATATAAGCTCGGCTTGGGTATTTATCTCAGGGTCCTGGGATTGAGTTCTCTGCTCGGCGGGGAGCTTGCTTCCCCTTCTCTCTCTGCCTGCCTCTCTGCCTACTTGTGATCTCTCTCTGTCAAATATATATATAATATAAAATTAATATATAAATTTATAAATATTTCTTAGATGAATATTGACCAAAAAAATCTAACCTTTAAAATAAATTGTTAGAAACTTAGATATAAATTGTAGAACTTTTTAGATTGAAAAAACTTCAGACTTTAACTGATTCCATTTATTACCATGTCAACGTTTCTTTAAAACTTTGTTATTGGGGTGCCTGGGTGGCTCAGTGGGTTAAAGCCCCTATCTTTGGCTCGGGTATTTATCTCAGGGTCCTAGGATTGAGCTCTCTGCTCGGCAGGGAGCTTGCTTGCCCTTCTCTCTCTGCCTGCCTCTCTGCCCACTTGTGATCTCTCTCTGTCAAATAAATAAATAAAATCTTAAAAAAAAAAAAAAAACTAGGCAAGGATGTCCATCCTTACCATTCTTAAAAAAATAAAACTTTGTTATTTCTGCTAACTTCAGTATTTGATGGCTTTTGTAATATAAATGTATGTATATTTTAATTTTTTACTGTAACTTTTTTTGGTATTCTCTTTAAAGAGTGGTTTTTGCCTGCTAGTTTCTGATATTTGCTAATATAAAAACAACTGAAGTCAGCATTTTGTTGATAAACTCTCTAGAGGTGAACATCATCCCTGCTGTGAAATGTTGGTGGGAGCAAGTACTGGAAATACTCTGTTTAAGGAAGGATTTGGCCTCTGATCCCTGCCCCTTCCTGCATTGGTGAAGTTTCCAGTGCTTGAAGGTCAGGGACTATCTTTATGCCAGGGCTAGATGATATTTTAGTTCTGACGTAGAAGTAACATGATGTGTTGAAAAGTCACTCAGCAATAGATGAGCAGGGTCCACACCACACTTCGAAAGTGCTCCGGCAATTCTGTAGAGTCCACAGTTTCTAGCAACTGTTGGGGTGTGCTTTGGCCTTGAATATTGTTCCTCATTTACCTTGTGGTCTGAGGTATCTTGGTCTTTTTTATCCCAAACAGTTGTTGCGCTAAAGTAGCCCCTCCCTTTTTTTAAATTATAGTCAGATATATACTTTTCCTGCTATTAGAGTGTAAACTGTTTTCTTAAATCTTCTTGCCGCTAAATATGAAATCTTTACTCATTTAACAAATATATTAAGTACCTAGGCATTGTATCTAGGTTGTAGATGAAACCCAGGATCAATGCATTCTAACTTTTGAGTTTTTTTTTTTTTTAAAGATTTTATTTATTTATTTGACAGAAAGAGAGATCATAGGTAGGCAGAGAGGCAGGCAGAGAGGGAGAAGCAGGCTCCCTGCTGAGCAGAGAGCCCAATGTGGGGCTTGATCCCAGGACCCTGAGATCATGACCTGAGCTGAAGGCAGAGGCTTTAACCCACTGAGCCACCCAGGCGCCCCTTGAGTTTTTTGCTTACTAATTCTTGACTCTACCCTTGCCCTTATTTCTCACATCCAATTTATTACCAAATCTTGTTTACTCCCTATTTTTCTCTTGGCTCTTGCCCCTGTCTGCTCACTTGCCACTACCAGTCTAGGCTACCATCAATCCTTTCAGTGTTTTACTGAAATACTCATCTTAGCTTGCTCTGCTTCTAGTCTTCACATCTCCTGCTTATTCTTCATTTCTGTCAGTGGCTGTTTCTAAAGCACGAATCTGATGATCATTTTTCTATTAGATTGAAGTTTAAACTTTTTAATATGATTTAAGAAGCCTTTCTTTATCTGATTCCTTATTTCTGTGGCCTGATACATTACGTTTCTGCTCCTGCATACTGAACTTTTTCACTTCCTTGAACAGTTTATGTACTCTTTCACTTCTTGGCTTTTGCCATGTTAACTTGACTGCCTAGAACATTCTTTGTTTTTCTCTGCCCTCTTATTTTTTTGGTCGGTGTGAACATACCATTTTGGCTGCAGGTTGGACATAATTTGTTTTGGAAAACATTGATACCTTGTTCTCCCAAGCCTGGGTTTGGGGGCCCCTCATCTGTGCTTCTGTAACACGTAGTATATTATTGTAATTCATCTGTGTATTGTGTCTGTCCCTCCCTCCCTCTGTCCCCAGTATTATTTTCTGAGAGGGCAGAGAAACATGTCTGCCTTCTTTGTTATTGTGTTGTGAGTACCTACTGAATGAAATGTATATCAAATGTTTACCAATAAATAACTTATTGCTTGTTTGAATAAAGATTTTCTGGTAGAAATCTGAATGTGGTCATGCTTTTTAATGTCAAGTTTTGGAGTTCAGGGAGTACCAAGGCTCTCATTAGATCGGCAAAGAACTCAGTATCCTCAAAAAGGATTGTTTTCTTAATGGTTTGCTTTATTGAAATAATACCAAGTAATCTTCTAAAATAGAAAGCAGGACAACATATATGACTTGCCTTATTTACATCTGTGAAATGTGAGTTGGAGATTTTATACTTGGGCTCTGACTTCACACATAGATCATGAATTTGACCGATAGAATTGTGATTTATTGAATTCATTCATTTATCATCTTGGAGTTTTTGCTTGAGTGGATTTTTCTTTTTCCTTTTTTTAATATATATATTTTAAATATTTTATTTATTAGAGAGAGAGCACACAAGGAGAGAGCATAGGGACAGAGAGAGAGGGAGAAGCAGATTACTTGCTGAGCAGGGAGCCTGACATGGGGTTCCATTCCAGGACCCTGAGCTCATGACCTGAGCTGAAGGCAGACTATGCTTAACCAACTGAGGCACACTTGGCTGCATTTTTGTCTTGTGTTTGTTTGACCAATTGTCAGTAATATGAAGGTAACCTGTTACTTGCCCGGTTGGGCTCTCGTATACCAGTACTTTGAAATCACTGAGGTTCAGAGAATAAGTTTCTGGCGTTTTGGAGAATGGTCCTTGTCAGTATGTCTAGAGTTCCCTTCATTCTTTTTTTTTTTTTTTTTTTAAAGATTTTATTTATTTGACAGAAACACAGTGAGAGAGGGAAGACAAGCAGAGGGAATGGTAGCGGGAGAAGCAGGCTTCCCACGGAGCAAGGAGCCCGATGCGGGGCTTGATCCCAGGACCCTGGGATCATGACCTGGGCTGAAGGCAGACGTTTAACGACTGAGCCACCCAGGCACCCCTCCTTCATTCTTTATTGTGAATGTCTGATTGTTCATTATACCTTACTTTATTGATGCACCTTCATTTATTTAACCGTTATTGGATTGAGGAACTTTTACTTTGCTTCCAGGCTTTGGCTGTTACTCACAGTGCTGCAGTGTTGACTACATCTGACCATATTGTAGTTCACAAAAGTTGTACCAAAGTTGCACTCTAACCAGTTACGTGTATATCAGTGAAATGTCTGTTTTCTCCCACCCTTGCTAATAGAACATGTTATAAGAGTAAATAATTTTTGCACTATATAATAAGAATTTTTATTAAAAACTACAACATAAGAGTGCTATCTCTTTTGATGTTAGCATTTTGGAAACCATCCTGATAAGTGAAATATGATGTAAAACTAGGGAATTTAGTTGATTTTTAGAATCAATACATGTTCTACTTGGAGTTCAGCAATATGACCTGAAAGAAAAATCTTACCTCAGAATGGTATCTTTTTTAAGATTATAAAGTCTAACCATTATTTAGTTGCATGGTCAAGTGAATGAAAACATGGGAACCTTGGCTTTGGTCTCAATTCTGCCACGCAGCTGCTGTGTGCCTTTTGATTAAACCTGATAATATCATCTTGTAAATTTTCTCAGCATTGAAATGAAATGGCTTTCCTGAAGTACCTGGTAGCTCTAAGTAGAATTCTAAGATAACCTGTCTCCTACTTCCTGTTTAGCTAGTGCTGCTTCATTGTTTTCCCAGGTTTAAACTCATTTAGTGTCCACCTGTGTGGAGTGTTCTGGAGTCTTCATCCTCACCTGAAAACAAAATAGACCGCTGGAATTTCTTCTGTGGACTCATAGCATCTTGTCAATAACAACCCTGTTAGCAGTGATTGTGTGATTGTGCTGTATTATTTCTGCATCCATGTCTGGCTACCCCACAGGTCCTCCTTTGAGGGCAGGGACTCTCTCGTGTGTCTTTTTATATTTCATGTCTGGCACAGTCACAACTCAGCAAATGATTGTTGAGTGAATGCTCAGCAACCAGAATTGACCTATACCGTGGAAAAAGTAGCATAATTAGTTTCACATGATCACTAATCTTTATGTTCTCTAGCTGTTTAGGCATTTTATTAATTTATTTAGCATTCAGTTAATTTGGCTTATTAATTTATTCAGTGTCACAAATATGTGGCATAATGTACTTTATTGAGACCTTAAGGGAGCTTTTCCTGTGAAACAACAGGATCCATGCGCCAGAAAAGTTGTGTTTGGTTGGAACATTTTGTTTACTGCTCTGATTTTAGAAATGAAGTATTGTTATTATGAGCTAAAACAAGAGAGGGATGAGTTACGTTTGACAAATAATCAGAAATGTAGTGCTAGTGTTGATAAATCAATAAGCTGGACCTTCAAGGTATGGGCCTTTATCTTTCAAGGGTATCTTAAAATAGCTGCTGGTTTGTATGGTTTATGTGTCAGAGTGATTTATTCACCGCCATCACCATATCCTGATGGTGAGACTGAAGATTATATGAAGTAATGTTCCATATTCTCCAGTTATTGACTTAAAAACTAGAGAATACTATTTTCAGAGATTTCAAAAGATTTTAATTTGTTAAACCTAAATGTTCTTATATAAGAGTATAATATAATGTGCTACCTCTTAAAAAATTGTTTCTTTCTTTCTTTAAAGAAACAATGACTTTTCTACCACTTCAGTAACTTTATTTGTTTTTAAAGATTTGATTTAGTTGAGAGTGAGATAGAGAGAAAGAGAGCATAAGCAGGGGGAGGGGCAGAGGTTGAGGCAGACTCCCTGCTGAGCAGGAAGCCTGATGATTTGGGGCCCAATCCTGATGTGGGGCCCATCCTGGGACCCAGGATCATGACCTGAGCTGAAGGCAGAAGCTCAATCGACTGAGCCACCCAGGCACCCCTCACTTCAGTAACTTTGAAAAAGCTTTTTGTTATTAAGTTTATTAAGTTACTAAAATCACTTAACTAGCTAACCCCACTTAGTATTCTGCTTACTATTATATTACACTGCATGTAAGTTTCTACTTTTCTGTCTACTACTAAGTTGTTTGAACTGTGACAGTATATTTTGCCTTAGTTATTTTAAAACTATTCTCCCCTGCCCTTTGCACTTAACTCCTCTCTTCTTTAAATGTGATAAAATCTCTATTAATATATTTCCCTTTTTCCATGTCTCCGAAGCCTCAGATACGAATTGCCAGTCATGATTTTTTTTAATATACGGGTGACTTGAAATAGATGACAAGTTTCCTAGTTTAGTGAATAATATTCTGTGAGTTTTGGAAAATTCTGTTAAAAGTTTTAGCAATCTGGGGCGCCTGGGTGGCTCAGTGGGTTAAGCCTCTGCCTTCAGCTCAGGTCATGATCTCAGGGTCTTGGGATCGAGCCCCACATCAGGCTCTCTGCTCAGCGGGGAGCCTGCTTCCCCCTCTCTCTCTGCCTGCCTCTCTGCCTGCTTGTGATCTCTCTGTCAAATAAATAAAATAAAACTCTTTAAAAAAAAAAAGTTTTAGCAATCACCATACTTTTGGTGAGGGCTCAGACCAGTCTTCAAATGTCTGCTGAACATTTCAACTTGGATTTCTTCTTGTGGATGCCTCTTCTTGTGGATACCTCTTCTTGTGAGTTCCTCTTCACCCAAATAATTTTCACGCTCAGACGTGAGATTTCATTTCATCTTTGACTCCTTTTTTCTCTCTTACCTCCTGTTTCCAGGTGATTGTCAAGGTTGATAGAACACTGTCCTTTCACTTGCCTCTCCCCTTTCCTTCTCCACGTCATTATTGGCATATGTCTCCAGTATTCTCCTAATAGATTTGTTTTTCTCTGTTATTTGTTTTTGGCTGAATACGCTTCTAAAAACACTAATTTGATGGGCATATTTTCTTGTTCAAAAACCTTAAAGACTCCTTATTGCCTTTCTCTGTCACCGTTGATTTTTTTGGTAAATATAAAAGACTAGGATAGGATAGGAGCTGGTTGATTTGTTGCAGGGGTTCCTAGGGGGCAACCTGATGTAGCCAGTGACTTCCATCCAGTTGTTCAGGGGACTCTGTTAGGTATAGCAGCAGATACGTGATTGATAAGACTAGATAATTTGGACCAATCCTCCTACTGATAACAATTTAAAAAATAATCAAGGCTGCTAATAAAAAAGTAAAGAATTATAGGACGAAGATCTGAGAGAAGGAGGAAACCCAGAGAGGGGAATCTGGTGTTTGAGCCATTTTTCCACTAGGGGCACTTGTTTATTCTGGAAGAGGAGGCTTATAGACTGAGAAATTTAATAATGTTTTGATGGGCTTATGGGGGTAGAATGATAAAAATTGGAAATTTAAGGTCCATCACACCTGAAGGATCACATCCCACAGGTAGTAAGAATAATAAGTTATAAACTATTGTAGCTGGAGCCTGATTCCTGATGCATAAAGATGGTCTGGATTTACTGGTGCCTCTAGTTGCTTACCAGAAGCAAAAGTAAATTATCTCTGGAGAAAGATAACATTATCCTGGGCATCAAATTAGTTGCCTCATATTTCATAAACAGTATCTGGCACTCAGTCAGAGTAATTAGTCATATTAGGAGGTGAGCATAAAAGTAAGAGAAATGGTAAAATACATTTTTAGACAAGAATTGAGAGAATCCATCACCAGTGGTCTCTAACCTTAAACAAATAATGAAGAGTGTTTTTCAGATAGAAAATGTTCTAGACAAAAACTTGGAGAATCAGGTAGGGTTGAAGAACAATAGAAAAGATAAATATACAAGTATAGAATAATAATAATGATAATGTCTTATAGCATAAAATATATATAATTAAAACACATGACAGTTGCATGTAAGGTAGATGGGAGTAAATGGAGGGGCACCTGGGTGTGTCAGTTGGTTAAGTGTCCGCCTTCAGTTCAGGCCATAATCCTAGGACCCTGGGATTGAGCCCTGCATCAGGCTCCCTGCTCCATGGGGAGCCTGCTTCTCCCTTTCTCTCTGCCCCTCCCCCTGCTTGTTCTCTCTCTCCCCCCTCCCTCAAATAAATAAATAAAATCTTTAAAAAAAATCCTAAGGCCCTAGCATCGTGTAGAAAAAGGTAAAAGTACTAATTTAGTTTTATTTATTTATTTATTTATTTATTTTTTAAAGATTTTATTTATTTGACACACAGAGAGAGATCACAAGTAGGCAGAGAGGCAGGCAGAGAGAGAGGGGGAAGCAGGCTCCCTGCTGAGCAGAGAGCCCGATGCGGGGCTCCATCCCAGGACCCTGAGATCATGACCTGAGCTGAAGGCAGAGGCTTTAACCCACTGAGCCACCCAGGTGCCCCTAATTTAGTTTTATTAGACTGATATGACAAGGATGCAGTCTGTAATTTTAGGGTAACCACTAAAAGAATGGTAAAAGAAAGTGTAATAAACAGGATAATAGAGGGAGAAAATGGAATAATTTTGAAAATAAACCAGTCAAGAAAGGATAAAGAAAAGGTACAGAGAACAGATGGGACATATAGAAAACAGATAATAAATGTAAACTTCCGTATATTGATTGTTATGTGAAATGTTGAAGACGACTTTAAAAGAAGTAAGCTGATGATCAAACTTAATGAAATTCTGCAACCTTACTAAATGCTGCTAATACGAGGCAGAATATTTAGCATAATTTTAGACAGTAAGATTGCAAAGAAATGATCGAAAAAGAGACACAAATATTAACCAGAAAGAAAGATGATATAACTACATTGATTTTGTAAAAAGTGATCGATTCTGAGCAAGAGGTTTTATTGGATATAAAGAAAACTTTCTGTAATAAAAAGTTCTAGTTCTGGGAAGGTAACATTTCTAAATGTGTATATACCCAATAACATAGCCACAAAAATGAACAGACCCAAAAGGACAGACAGACAAATCCACAATCATAATGAGAAGTTAACACATCAATGACATTAGTAGCATCTATTTCAAGAAATTAGAGAAAGAACACAAAGGAAACCCTAAGAAAGAATTAGGTCACAATCTTTGCTAGTAGACCTTTGGAACAATAGTATTCAGGGAACTGTGGTTCAAAGCAGAATAAGAAGAATGCCCTGTCTGATTAAAGGTGAAATAATCAAAGCCAGATGGAGGAATAAAGAGGAGGCGGCATTAAAAATGAATTGCCATAAGGGCGCCTGGGTGGCTCAGTCAGTTAGTTAAGCGTTTGCTTTGGGCTCAGGTCAAGATCCTGTGGTTCTGGGATCGAGGCCCACATCACGCTCCCTGCTCAGCCAGAAGTCTTCTTCTCCCTCTCCCTCTGCCCCCTGCTCATGCTGTTTCTCTTGCTCTTTCTTTCTCAAAGAAATAAAATCTTTAAAAAAATTTTTTAAAAAATGAACGCCATGAAGAATGGGTGGATGTTTGGGGAGGGAGCTATTTAGGCTGAGAGAACTTCATAAACTAAGGCAGTTTTTGGAGAGGTTTGGGTAGCAAGGAGTAGTCCTGTGGGAATAGAGTGTAGTATTTGAGGGAGATTGGGAGAGGATAAGGGTGAAAAAGGCAGATTGGAGCCAATTTGTAGAGACCCTTAAATGCCAGGAGTTGCATCTTGCAAAGATCAGTGTGGAATACAAGATGGGTTGAAGTAGGAAAGAATGGGAGACAGGGAAGTAGTGTTTGCGGTGGACTAGGTGAATTACGGTTCATGATTCTTTATCTGCAATTCCAAAATCAAAAAATGAGCTTGCAAATGGATTTTTCCCCTTTTTTTTAAGTTGGTGTCAAAACTCATGTGGTAGTAAAACTTGGTCTAAACTCATGAGGAATTTAGGGGGATCATTTATGTATCTCTTTTCCTGAAATATCATGTCTTACATATTTTCTCCTATAAATAACAGTGTTTTGGTATTTCCAGTCTCTACTGGGTATTTTACATAATTTATTGTGTAGATATCAAGATACCTTCTAAATCTGTAAAGTTCACATCTGCCCCCAGGAATCTTGGACAAGAAATGGTGGAGTTTTTGGTAATGGGAAGGAAAAAGTATCTAGAGGAAGCAGTATAGCTAAAACCATGACCGACTGGAAGAGAGGCAGGGTCAGAGGATTGAGAGATCTATTTGGTTTCCATAGAAATGTTGGCAGTTGCTAGAGGGGACTTAGGGAATAGGAGGGAGGATGATAGTGGTTTGAGAACGTTCATTTCAGCAAACATTGAACATCCGTGTGTGAGCACGTGTGCTAGACTTAGATTGCAGAGATAATTAAGATGCGGTTTTATTCTTTAGTACTGCTTAGTGGAAAGGTGTAATGATCATTTTAATAGACTGGAATGTGATGAATAATAGGATAGAGATAGGAAATGAATCACAAGTCTTGCTAATTTTCCCCCTTGTAACGTCTCAAATTTATCCCATGCCATGTGCCTAGTGTAGGTCCTCATTGGTACTCTGCTGAAAAATAGAAAGATTTCTAGTTTGTGTCTTTACTGTGCAAATCTGTTTTGTTGCTTCAGTCCATTTTGTTTTTTTCAGACTTATGTCATCTATTTTCTTTTTTTTTTAAGATTTCTTTTATTTTAGGGGGGCGGGGCAGAGGGAGACGGAGAGAGAATCTCAAGCAGAGTTGTAGAGTGCGGGAACCCAGTGTGGGGCTCGATCCCATGACCCTGAGAACATGACCTGAGCTGAGCCACCCGGGTACCCCTCATATCATCTGTTTTCTTAACCTTTTGACTCTATTTACCTGAAGAGCAAACACTTCAGGGGCTCTTCACACTGTGAACTCAGCAATATAGTGTAACATTATTTTGCTATTAAGACTTAAATTGGCTAAAAAAAAAAAAAAGACTTAAATGGGCTGTGTGTTTTCATCTTTGTGTATTTTCTCATTTGGTTTCTTTTGCCACTGTAGTTGACCCTTGAACAATATGGAAGTTGGGGGCACTAATCCCCCACGCAGTTGAAAGTCTGAGTATAACTTTCCACTCCCCAAAACTTAACTGCTAGCCTACTGTTGACCGGAAGCCTTACTGACAATATAAATAGTCGAGTAACACAGATTTTGTTTATGTGTTATATACTGTATTCTTATAATAAAATAAGCTAGAGAAAAGAATATATAAAGAAAAATCAAAAGAGAAAATATATTTACAGTACTGTACTGTATGAAAAAAAATCCATGAGTAAGTGGACCCATGTAGTTCAAATCCATGTTGTTTGAGGGTCAACTCCCCCCTTTCTGCAAAGGGGCATTCTCCTTGTCTGTTAGGGTTTGCTGAGCTTTTAATTTCAGTGTTCCCGACAGTCTTCGAGTCACTTTCTCTTCTTTGCATCTGGAGTACTGTGTTTGTGTTGCTACCATTGTCCTTAGTTTAGCACTTTGGCATAGGTTTAGTTACCAAGCAGGATGCCACCTTGGCAGAATTGTGAGCTTCTTGAGGGCCAGAATCCTGAGGTACTGGTGTTGGTTTCTTTTGGCCTCTTGCAATCTTGAACTAGTTAAGTACTTGTTAGATAAAGATGCTGGTCATAATGCTATTGACCAAATGTTTGCATTTCTCTTACTTTTCGATACATGGTAAGAGTATACCTCTCTATCCTCTTGAAATTAGATTTATCCAAGTGACTCGCTTTGGCCTGTGAATTGTGAATTCAAGTGAGGTGTGCATGTGAAGTGTGTACCCAAAGATCTGAAGCCCTTAAGATTAGCTGTTCAGTTTTCCATGTTTCCCTTTGTGGTAGATGATAGAGGCTGGGTCCCTGGGTAAGTATGACATGGGTAGACTCTTAAGATGGGCCCGTAACCTGAAAAATAAAGCTTTGCTATGTATTTTTTTTCTCAGTTTTTAACCCATAAAAAAAATTTGTTTTGAGATACAATCACGTACTCTAACATTCACCTTTTTAAAGTTTACAAACTCATTCGTTTCTAGTGTAGTCACAAAGTTGTGCAGTCATCACTGCTACTTTCAGGACGTTTTACTTACCCCAGGAAGAAAGCCAGTCCTCACTGGCAGTAATTCCCTATCCTCCCCCTTCTGTCAGCCACTGGCAACTGCCGATCT
>CM053617.1:60612092-60634090 GCA_028646535.1 Procyon lotor | reverse complement strand
AATAATCCAGTCAAGAAATGGGCAGAAGTTATGAACAGACATCTCTGCAAAGAGGACATCCAAATGGCCAACAGACACATGAAAAAGTGCTCAACATCCCTCGGCATCAGGGAAATACAAATCAAAACCACAGTGAGATACCACCTCACACCAGTCAGAATGGCTAAAATTAGCAAGTCAGGAAATGAAAGATGTTGGCGAGGATGCGGAGAAAGGGGAACCCTCCTACACTGTTGGTGGGAATCCAAGCTGGTATAGCCACTCTGGAAAACAGAGGTTCCTTAAAAAGTTGAAAATAGAGCTACCCTACCACCCAGCAATCACACTACGGTATTTACCCTAAAGATACAAACATCGTGATCCGAAGGGGCATGTACACCCGAATGTTTATAGCAGCAATGTCCACAATAGCCAAACTATGGAAAGTTCATCAATAGATGAATGGATAAAGAAGAAGTAGTATATATATATACAATGGAATACTATGCAGCCATCAAGAGAAATGAAATCTTGCTGTTTGCAATGACATGGATGGAACTGGAGGGTATTATGCTAAGTGAAATAAGTCAGTCAGAGAAAGACAATTATCACATAATCTCTCTGATATGAAGAATTTGAGAGACAGGGTGGGGGGTGTGGGAGAGAAATGAAACCAGACGGAATGGGGAAGGAGACAAACCATAAGAGACTCCTAAACTCACTAAACGAACTGGGGGTGGCTGGGAGGTCGGGGGGTTAGGGATAGGGTGGCTGGGTTATGGGCATTGGGGAGGGTATGTGCTATGGTGAGTGCTGTGAATTGTGTAAGCCTGACTATTCGCAGACATGTAACCTGGGGCAAATAATACATTATGTATTAATAAGAAAATTAATTAATTAAAAAATGAAATTAGACAATATGTGACCTTTGGTATCTGGCTTAATTAATTTACAATGTTTTCAAGTCCATTCATGTTTGTATCATGATTAGTACTTCATTTTTTTTTAATGGCTGAATAACATTCCATTGTACTACATTTTATTTATCCAAACTTTGTTATTTTAAGTCACTGAGATTTTAGGGGTTGTTTTTTTGACTGGTAACAAAAAGTATTTGAATTGACAGTATTTAGAATATCCTGTTTGCCCCACCATTTGGATAACTGAGTTTAATGGATATAACATTCTTTACTCTTAAAACTGTCATTAAGTGACACTTCCATATTTTGATTATTTTTGTGTATGTCTGAATTCAGAATCCATTAGAGCAATCATGAGCACTTTCCCCCACGTAATGTTGATAAATTTATGTATTAATACACTTTATTCTGTTGAGTGTATAGTTTCACTTTTACTACATAAAAACTGTTTTGATGTTTTGATCTTCTGGCTTTATAGCCAGTAACCGATTGTTCCTTCCAGTGGCTTTTCAGTGATTTGGAACTTACACTGTACAGAGTGTTTAAACAGACTTGGTTCCCAGGCCAGGCCTGTAACATTAAAGTGTTAGGAAAACCACTGATAATACTAACCTGAGTTCAGGTCCCCAAGAAAGACCGCAGAAACAGAGGTGGAGAAGAAAAATGTTGCATTTTTTATTCTCCCAGTAGGGCTGAATTTGGGATGGTTTAAGTAACTATTTGTCAATTAATGACATTTTAACCATTTATTTTAATAAGATTATGGTAGTTTTGATGTCTTTTGAGTTAAATACATCCTGGTTGAGGTTAAGTATAATTTGACTCTCAAACCTATTAGTAATAATGGAAATTAATAGAAACTAAATTATAATTAGTCAACATTACTTAACTTTGTTTTGCTCTTCACAGACACCAGATTACATATTAAAGCTTTACTACCAAACTGCCAGCAAACTGAGACAGATTCTTTTGGTTTTTAAAATCAGAGGTTTGCTTTGCTGTTAATGTTGTGGCCGGTGGGTGGCAGCATAACTCAGCTGGTTGTCTTGCACGTGGTCATTGGATATTTATATATATTTTTAAAGGCTATAATTTCTATATCTGTTGAACTACAAAGTGTGTTTTTAGAAAAACTTTAATTCCTCCAAATATGCTATTCACTCCTTGCCAAATGAGGATGATTTTAGATAATAAGAAAATTGCCTGTTATCCCTAAATGGATTTCAAGTAAAATAAATGTCATTGCCAACTGCTAGGTAGCTCTTCATATGTGTATTCTACTGAATTTTTTTCTGAAAAAATCATTTGGAGATCTATTTTTTAATTCAAACTAAAACTTAAAGCAGTTTTTATAGCAAAGTTGTACTTATCTTACAGAATTTACCAGTGAGACCCTCCGCTAATGTAACCCTCTGCAGACCATAATTTTAATAAGTTCACTATCTTTTTTTTGTTGTTTTTTTAAGGATTTTATTTATTTGTTTGACAGAGAGAGAGAGATCACAGGTAGGCAGAGGGAGGGGGAAGCAGGCTCCCTACTGAGCAGAGAGCCCGATGTGGGGCTTGATCCCAGGACCCTGAGATCATGACCTGAGCCTAAGGCAGAGGCTTTAACCCACTGAGCCACCCAGGTGCCTCACTATCATTTTTTTGAGATGGGGACTGTGTTCTCTTTTTATTTGTCCTCATAGGGCTTAACATAGTGCCAGACCTAAAGAGAGATCCAGTAAAACACTTACTAGTTGATAAAAAGCATATGCTTGAGGTTACTAGAACCATCTACATCTACTTGTTTGAGTTAAAACAGCATCTTGAAAATGGAATTTGTAATGAGTGAGAGAGTCAAATCGCTTAAATAATAAGTAGTTATTTGCAGTTGTTTTTCATCATAGTGTACAGAGTGCACTGTGAGTTATATTCTTTTTGAAATAAACTTTTTGTTTTGAGACAGAGTTTTGTACTTGGAAAAGGAAAAAAATTTCCTTTGAAAAATAAGCTTGTTAGGGGTAAGTGGTAATTCTTGCTAATTCTAAGTCTTAAAAGAGGTGAGGTATGTAGGAGAGTGAGAAGTCATCCTAGTCCACCTGACTTCTTTAGATATTTTCCTCTGTTAAGTAATCCTTGAACCTTTTGTAACTGCTGTGTCACCTTGCTTAGTCATTGTTATATGGGTAAGCTAAAGGAGTTCAGGATCACAGAGGCTGGACTTTTAATTCAATTTACTTTCAAAGACTCATTGCAAACTTCTATAAAGAAACTGGAGAGAAGGTGTGGACTGCCCTTACACTGAGACTCCCAGGGATTCTGTACTATTAGTTTCACACTTGGCCTTGAATGATTAGTCACAGTTTCTATTGTTTTCTTACCAGCTTTTATGGCTGCCATCACCAATGGAGAAACTATGTATCCATTCTTTCCTTAGAAGAACTGGTCATTTTTTATTTTTAATTTTTTTTTTTTAAGATTTTATTTTTTAAAGTAATCCCTGCCCCCGAACATGGAGCCTGAACGCATGACCCCAGGACCAAGAATCGCATGCTCCCGACTGAGCCAGACAGGAGCCCCAGGGCTGCTCACTCTGTAGAATTTGTTTTACTTGGTTGGACCAGGCAGCTGTAAAACACAGAACTCTGAGGTCTCTGATGAGCTTGGAAAATAATGTAGTTTAGGTAGTTTTTTTTTGTTACCAGGGTGGGACTTTTGTTCTCTAGCAGCTTTCTGCATTTCAAGTGGATATGGAACTTCACTGTTACATTCTAATAACTTTCTAAGCACTGAATTTGACAGCAGTCAAGAAGCAGTTAAATTTAAAAGAAAAATTCATGTCGAGTTGTACCATTAATGTTAAAATGTAAGGGTATCATATTTTTACTAATTTCAGTATAGTTTGCAGCTAAATTGTTGCTATTGTCCTGCAGTAAATCACGTCTTGTGTTGCATGGGTGATTACCGCTCAGCCCTCTCTTGAATCCTCTAGATTTCCTTCCCATGAAACTTCTTTTCCTGGTCTACGCTTGAATTCTCTAAGTGTTTAATGGCTGTTGAACTGGCTGTTGAAAGAGTCCCCTGAAGTTCTCACTAAAAATATACACTTCTGGAAAGTTTCTTGAGTCAGGACTTTGGAGTGTGGCAGAGGAATCTGTCCATCATTAACAAGCCCTTCAGATGATTTGGAGAAGAGCATTCTTTGAGATTCACTGGCCTGTGGAAATGTAGCATTGTACCTGAACATGGTCTCTCTTAAACAAGGAGTGGTGGCATCTTATGTTTACATATAAGATTGTTTTTTGCTGATGCCACACAACACTTTTTTACCACTGAAGTCCTAATCTGGATTAGAAGGATACATGTGGACCTGGATAATATACACAGTTAAGCATAGTTTAAGTATCTCATGAAGAAGGGCAGATGAAATAGACAATGATGTGTCCAGTTGGTCATTATGTTGTAGAAATACATTTGACCTGGCGGATGTTGATGATATATAGCTGGGTGATAAAAGATTATAAAATAATATAATTACATATTTGTTAAAACAAGCATACACACATACAAGAACAGAAGAAAATGTTAATGGTAGTTATCTACCAATGTTGGTAGTGGTTATTTTTCTATAGTAGCATTTTTAGTCTTAAAATTTCAGTAAACATGTATTACTTCTGTAAAGATACAGGTTTGTGGCCTTGTTATGTTTTTTTAGTCTTCCTTTCCATCCTTTCTTCTTCCTTATTTCATTTTAACACGGAAAGGCATTTCTTTATTTGAAGACAGTGTTTTTGTGAACATAAAAGCACATAGTCTTAAATTTTTTCATGTTTCCTTTTGGTGGGATGGGGGCAGAGGTGGAAGAGGAAGGATGTAAGTATGGAATTGTAGAACTTGTTTGTATTTTACATCTGTGGTGTCCATTTTGGTAGCCCCCTAACCACGTGTAACTCTTCAAATGAAAATGAAATAAAAACTTGGTTCCTTGGTTTCATTACATAGGTTTTAAGTGATAAGTAGACCTACATAGCTAGTGCCTACCATATTGGACAGTGCAGATATAGGACTTCTTTCATCACAGAAAGTTCTGTTGGGTAGTACTGACCTAGATCATAGTATTTTCAAGTCTATTGGCTAGAAAATTATTTAAATAAATCATGTTACAAAATTAAATACACATCTAATAAGAATAACTGACCAAACTTCCTTATCTGGCTTTCAGAAGTAAGGATAACAAACTTGTTTTCCTTTCCTTTTATGAAGGATTGGTATGATGTATCAAATCTTAAAATATACATATAATGCTAGTGATATTAAGCAGGTTAGGTCTTCAAAATTAGGGGCCAAATTATTTTGTTTCTATACAACTATCCATAAGGTTATCATCTAGTTCTTTATTTCACTTAAAAAAATTTTTTTTTAAAAAAGCGTAGTCTACGAAATAACAGCTATAGGAAGTTATTAATTGGCAACATAGTGGTAGAGAAGATGAGCAACAACAGTCTATCAATGTGGAGATTGGTTAAATAGTAAATTCAAATGTTGTACTTAGAGGAACAGATTTAAACAGATTTAAAGTATGGTTTGAAGACCCTTGAGGGGGTCTTCAAACCCCCTCATAGGGTCTGCAAAATTGAAGCTATTTCTAGTACTCCCAAGATGTTATTTGCCCTTTTCTGTGTGTTGATATTTGATCTGACAGTTCACAAGCAGTGGTGGGTTAACTATTGATGCCTTTGCACAAATCTTCACTCCCACACATTTGCATTAGAAAATCATCGTAGATGAGGGCGCCTGGGTGGCTCAGTGGGTTAAAGTTTCTGCCTTGGCTCAGGTCGTGATCTCGGGGTCCTGGGATCGAGCCCCGCACTGGGCTGTCTGCTCAGCAGGGAGCCTGCTGCCCCTTCTCTCTGCCTGCCTCTCTGCCTACTCGTGATCTCTCTCTCTGTCAAATAAATAAATAAAATCTTAAAAAAAAAAGATCCTAGATGAAGCAGCAAATTTTTTTTTTAATTTCACAATTTTAATGTGACTTTTAATATACTTTAAAAAATATTCTGTATGGAGAAATGGGAAGCTACATAACAAAGTACAGTGATTGTTTTAAGAAAAAGCACTTGTGTGGTTGTGTGAATTTCGAGCTAAACTAGATGGGGTGTTTTTTCCTGTGGAACACTATTTTTATTTGAAAGAATGACCGACTGACAAATTGGTTATTTAACTCGACTTCAGTAGTCAACATTTTCTCAAAAATGGAAGTGTGTCACTTCAAGTAAAGCAACGGGCAATATTTGTTGCCAATGATAAAATTTAAGCTTTGAAGTAAAAATTAGAATTTGGAAAGCCTGTATCTACTACCATGACCTCGATGGCTTCCCAGTACTTAAAAAGACTCTTCTAATGAAATAGGTGCTGATAGTAACAAATCTAATTTTTTCTTTTTGATGTATAGTGAAATGCATCAACATGTGGAAGACGTATGCAACTCAGTATTATACAAATGACCAATTTCTGATGTTATAAAATGTATGTATTTAAAGATCCATTCAAAGTAGTAGATCAATGGGTTTTAATGTAATATAGAGAGAGTTCATTGATAGTTTCAGATTTCCTGTTGCAACTGACATTTAAGAAACTTACCAAGTTTCAAAGAAAAATATGGACAATTATCTGAAAAGGATACTAAAGTACGCCTTCCTTTTCTGCCTACGTAACTGTGTTGAGGCTAGATTTTCTTCATTTACTTCAACCAGAACAACATACTGCATCTGATTCCATACAGTGGCAGATTCGAGAATCTAGCAGGCTTCTATTAAGGCAGATGCTAAAGAGACCTGCATAAATGTGAAAACAATGCCATTTTTCTTACCTTTTTTTGGAAAATAGTTATTTACATATAACTCATTTATAATATAAAATATATAACTTTTATTATTAAATGTTAAAATGCAGACTTTATTAATGCCATTTTAGAATGTTAGTACATATTTTTATATTTATATATTATATCACCCATATGATAAACAAAAGCTTTTTGGAATCTTCAATTATTTTTAAGAGTGTAAAGAAGTCCTAAGACCAAAATGTTTGAGAACTACTAGAATAAAAGTCTCCAAGATATGTTCTTAGGAAAAGTACAGATTGGTGTGGTTTTTACGTTAGCATCTGTGTGGAAAGGGATATAAATGAGATACTTATTTTCAAGTATGATGTTAAATTCTTCTGGAAGGATATAAATGAATTAAGTGTTGGTTCAGTGAGGAAGGAATAAAGGTAAACTCTTTTACTTCCTTTTGAATGCATTTAAATTTTAAATCAGATGAATGCATTACTCATTTAAAAAAAAGGCAGAAGAAATTGAAGCATTCCTACCAGATATGTTACAAATTTCCAGGAATCTGGCTCTGTTATGAAAAGTTTGAGCAAGTTTAGAGCAATGGTTTTTTTTCTGGCAGCTTGCTTTTCCTTTCGTCCTTCCTTCCCTCCCTCCCTCCCTCCCCCCTTCCTTCCTTCCTTCCTTCCTTCCTTCCTTCCTTCCTTCCTTCCTTTTCTTTCTTTTGAGAAAAAAAATGAAACTTGCTTATTTTAGGGTAAAAAATTTCATTTAATGTCCAAGCCAAATACATTCCTGTTGAAATAATGTAAATCAAATAGGTAGCAATTTCCCCCATGGGGCCTAAGGTATACTGAAAAGTTTTAAGGAGGAACAATTTGTTATTTTTTTAATGGCAGTTATTTCTAGTTCCTCGTAAAGAGATTGGATTTATTTTAGAAGACTTATAATTTATAGTCCTGTCATTTGAAAGGTTTTGAGTAAGTGCTGCATGAAATGTGGAACTAAAAAGCTAAATAAATGTTCTTGACATTTGATTTAGTACAAAAAGTGCTTTTTAATACTCATAACCTTTGAGGCTTTGGGAATTCTTGAAAAGAATAAGGAATTCAATTTTATTTATTCTCTGCTATTAAGTGTGCCTTTTGATCAATGTTCATACTTTTAACTTTTGAATAGATAAAGTGTCCTTTTATGAAAAGGGAAAATTACTTTAATGCAAAAACTCTTCAGATTTTCTTTTTCTTATATAATACTTATAAAAATTTATTTCTTTGAATGCTGAAATATCATTTCCAGAGTTCTTTGCAGCAGTTTAGAAAAAGATATTACATGTGATTCTGCCCATTATAGTTAAAAGTTTGCCCATAATATAAAACCATTTCCCCCAATTTCTTTAGTTATCAAAGAATGCCTTTAATAATGTTAATAGGTTTTTCTGAAGTAGTAGACAAATAGATAGTTAATTCATAAGGGAGTTTACTTACCCTCCCTAGTTGCATGTGCATTTATTACATCTGACATTTTTTCAAAGCATACACGTATCATTTTCTTTGATTTTTGGCACATCTTGGAAGTAGTACAATTAATATTTTTCCCTTTTTCTATTTATGGAAATTGAAATTCAGAAGGCTGATCTATTGCCTAATGTCAATACAACCTTGTTAGATAGTGAGGAAGTAGTTTAGATGGAAATAAGACTAGGTTAGATTTAAATTTAAACAAATTTAGATTTAAGCAAGACTGTCCTTGCAGAAAAACGCATTTATTTCTGCATGCTTTCTTGCAGGTTTTGTGGTCAGCTGTGGAGGTATAAAGACGATACACAGGTCTTGCCCTCCAGGGGCTTGAGGTTTAGTGACAGAGGCCTCCTGGCGGGAAAAGTGAAGAAGTGGAATGGTACTCCACCCGAGTGCCCTAAGTCTCCGACAGTTTGGAGGAAGTGACACAAATCTTGAAGAGTGAATAGAAGTTAGCCAGGGTGACTGATTAGGGGGTGGCGGTAAAGGCATTCAGGAAGGAAAGATTTGAGGAGGTCTAAACCAGTACACACAACTGTTAGTAGTGCCACGAGAGTGCTGTGCTGGGCTGCGTGTGAGAACAGGGTATGAAAGCAGAGAGAGCACTCAAGTTTTCAGCATGCTGCAAGAGGGATGTAATGTAAATCGATGGGAGGACTCAGAGTAAGGTTTGAGTCTTAGTTCTGGGGCTTATTAGCCTTGGCACTGTAGATGTGTGACTCTTTCTGAGCCCTAGTGGCCTCATATGTAGAATAGAAATAACATTCAGTTTGCAGGTAATTAGGAAGACTAAGAAAAATAAATGTGAAAAAAAAAGGAACTCGTATGTGCCAGATCTCTAAATAGGCAGTCGTGGAAGATGAATTAGAAGGACCATTCACTAGACTATTCTAACATCTCAGTGGAACTGAAAAAAATAAAACTTATATTAAAAATAGTATTGGAACATTTGGACCTTTCTATAACAGCTTAGCTGAAGTGGTTTTATAATTTCATTGTTTAAATTTAATATTTTGGAATCTTTCAGTGTGACATTTCCTTGTTTTCCTTTTTTTGAAAGGAAGACTTTCTGTACCAGGGTGTGGTCAGCAGGTAATGAGACTGCAGTGGTTTGGAGTCACTTTTGTTTGCATGATGATCTGTGCTGTGCCCGTCTCCCGAACTCTCTGTTCCTGGGATGAATTCTTAGCTGGAAGACCTGGATCAGTCCTCTTCTAACACTCTAGTTTCAGACGAGTGACTTGCCCATTTGTGTGTTTCTTCAGTATTAAAATGATACCTAATTAATTTAGCTTTAGAGAATAAAATGAAACAGCAGATGGATATACTTTCATAAAACATAGCCGTAGTCTGCTGGGGCTGCCGTAACAAAATGCCACAAACCCTGGGTAGTTTAAACAACAGGTACTTACTTCTCCCTGTTCTTGAGGCTGGGGAGTCTAAGATTAAGGTAGCAGCTGATTTGGTTTCTGTTGAGAATTCTCTCCTGGGCTTATAGATAGCTATGGGCTTGCTGTATGCTCACGTGGCCTTTCCTCTGAGTGTGCTGGGTGGGGGGGTAGATAGAATAGAGGGAAAGAGAGAGGAAGAGATGGGGAGGGAGAGGGAGCCACTCCATGTCTTTTCTTATGACCCTAATCCTGAAGGACCAGGGCTCTACTCTTACGACCTCATTTAGCTTTATTGTTTCCTTATTCCAAATACAACCACACTGCTTTGGGGTTCAACATATGACTTTGGGAAGGGAGAGACACATAATTTAGGCCATAACATGCCGTAAAGCAGGAAGTGTTTCTTTTGATGGCTTCATGACTTAGTATTTTGGTAACAATGAGTTAAAAGCCAGGCACGCATTATGTTTATTTTATTGCTCTCCAGAGGTGCAGATATATATGGATCATTTAAGTATTTTTGTAGCTAATTGGTTAGAAGTGGTTTACAGTCAAGTTGGTATAGAAATCGGAATATTGCTGTGCCGAAGGTAATTGTAAGAATTCAACAGCCATTCTAACAGTATGTTACGCCTGTACCATTTCCCTGAGTATTTTCTCTCTTTTTTGATATTCTAGACTCAAATATGGTTTGGTTCCTATAGGAAATGTCCACATAGTTCAGTGGTAATTATTACTAATTTATCTTAATAAACACAACTTGCGAATGCAACTTTTTACTCATTAACTGAGCAAGCCTTTAGCTAACATGGTAGAGTTACACAGTTTTTAAAGGCTGCTAAACCAGGCTTCAGTTTTGCATAGGATATTTTGGAACAAAGATAGAAGTCTTAACCTTCAGGATATAAGACTTCTCCTTTTCTTTATTGTAAATTTCAGTATGAATTTTGACTTGAGGGGTGCTGTGATGGCTCAATCGGTTAAGTGTCTGCCTTCAGGTCAGGTCATGATCTCCGGGTCCTGGGATCAGGCCCTCCATTGCGCTTCCTGCTCAGTGGGGAATCTTCTTCTCTTTCTCTCTCTCTCTCTCTCTCCCCCTCTCCCCCCCACCCCCTGTTCTCTCTCTCTTTCTCTCAAATAAATACATAAAATCTTGGAAAGAATGAATTTTGACTTGGACTTCTGAGTCTGTTTGCATTTTAGATTGTGGTAGATGAAAGGTCTTTAACTTGTTTCCCAGAATGATCACATTTAATGTTCTTTCTCACAGGCCAGCCCTCCAGATCTCTATATTGAAAGATTTAATATAGCTCTTGGACAGTATATGGGAGCATTGCAGAGCATTGTGCCTCTTTTCATATATATGGTAAGTCAGAGCTGTTTTCCCTTTCCAAATATCTCTGTTTATTTATCTAAGTATAGGTAGATGGAGTTAAGCATGTTCTGTTTATCTTTTGCTATGTATTATGTTAAAAATGGAAGTTAATCTATTTTAGTAATGTTTGTGTTGACATAAATTGTTTACCCTTTTACTGCTTAAAAATTCCATAAATAACACTGCTGAATAGACAATTAGGCATTAATAACCAGTACTCAGCATTTATGTTTTATTTCTGCCGTATGGAAGACGCTGTGCTTGGAAAATAAAGATATATAAGAAAGATTTCTCATCTTCAGAAATAGAGAGTTAAGACATCTATCTAAAACCGTGATATGATAAATGCCAAATAAGTCATTCCATAAAACAAGTAGAATAATAAAATTTTCTTCCATGGTGATGTGATCTCTTTCATTTGGAGAATTATGCCACGAGTATCATATTTTAGTCCATGGACTTTTTCCATTAGCCCCTTCTCTCTCCTAAATATATAAAACCATAGAATCTTAATGTTGATGTTCCTTTCGAAGGCAGGGGCCCTTAGCAATCATTATCCCAATTCCTTTTTGTTTATTAGATTAGCAAATGGTTTGGGTTGATCCTACATTCTGTAGCATAAAGATAGCTGTATGTGGAATACTAATCTTCAAAATGATTTATTCTCCATAAAATACAGTTTACTGAAAAAACAAAACAGAACATTGAGAGAAATCTGTATTATCAGCAGAGGACTGTTAATTAATTTGTGGGAAGATATTTATAGTAGAAAAATAAGCAGTGGAAGGTAGTGACATGTATGTACGTTTAGAGAGAAATCTCCAGATACATTAGGTGAAAAAGCAAAATGCAAAGCAGTATGTGCTATTTCTTCATAAAAAGTGTTTTTTTTTCTTTATTAGGAAAAAAACCCATATAGAGAGAGAGAGAGAAAGAGAGAGAGACACACACACACACAAACACACACACATACATATCTATATATCTATGTATATGCAAGAAGCATTTAGAAAGAAAGTTCTTTCCCCGAATGGGGCCTTTGGGAATGCAACAGAGGGTCTGCTGTGGGAGACTTGTTTTTATTGCATGGTTTTATTTTGTTACCATGTGCATGTTATTTTTATAATTTTCATAATCTTCTGTTTAAAAGAATCAGTGAGCAACTTGTTAACATTCCTGTTTTTATTTTCCACACCTATACATTGAGTTAACATTTAAACATGAACAAGTTCAGTCTTGATTGGCTAGTCATTCTTTTTTTAAATATTTTATTTATTTAATTCAGAGAGAGAGAGAGACAGGGAGGGAGGGAGCACAAGCAGGGGGAGCAGAAGGCAGAGGGAGAGGGAGAAGCAGGCTCCCAGCTGAGCAGGGAACCCGATGTGGGACTCGATCCCAGGACCCTGAGATCATGACCTGAGCAGAAAGCAGACGCTCAACCGACTGAGCCCCCCAGGTGCCATTCTAATCATGATGCTTTTGGCTACAAAAAACAGAACACCTGATGCAAAGTGATTTAAGTAAATAAGGAAAAGTTTTAATGTCTTGTAATAAAACTAAGCAGATAAGGCAGTCTCTAGGGTTGGTTGAATCCCATGGTTCAATAGTGTTACCGGGGACTCGGGTTCTTTCTTGTCTCCTTGATATACACAGCATCTGTTTCATCTTGTTCTTGTGGTCATAAAATGAGTTACAAGATAGTTTGCGCTGAACTAGGCTTCTCTCAATCTGATTGCTCTGTGTTGGGTCACATGTCTGCCTTTGAACCAAAGACCATTCCTAAGAATGCTATAAGCTGAATAACTAAGAGTAATCAGTGAAGCAGTTTGTATGTTGGGGAATCAACCAGTGCATGTCCACTGCCTGCTCTCAGCCTAGATCATTGATAAATGGGGTATCTTTTATTAGTGTTTCCTATTGTTGCCTTTTGATGGTGATATAGGATTTTTAAAGGGCATATTATGTGCTTGTCACACAGTGTGGGTCCATTTGTCTCTACATCTCTATTTAGTTAATGTTGAATGTCTTCCTGTCTTCTTTTGGAGGTATATGGTTCATAATATTTTATCTTTATGTGCTTTAACCCCATGCCAGAAAGACAACTAATAGTAGCAGGGCTTTTGTTTTTTGATGTTGGGTTTTTATGTTTTAATTGATACCTTTATTAATTGTTTCCTAAAATTATTTTTTAATGCTTCAGCTCGTTAGACAAGTCATTTCCCCCTAATTACGGCACTAGAAAACAATTTATTTTCTTCTTCAGAATAAGTTTTACATCGAAACCAAGCTCAACAGAGACCTAAAAGATGACCTTATAAAGCTGTTTACGGAACATGTTGCAGAAAAGCACATTTACAGCCTAATGCGTAAGTAATTCAGCTTACAGGGGGGAGATAACACGAGCAATGATCTTTTTGATTTTTGATCAGAGAGCATTGGCATATGCAGCCAATGTTAACATCTGAATAATACAGCAAGAGGTGTTGCAAGTCCAATTCTATAGAGACCCTGAGGAATTGAAAATGTGACTTGAAGTCCCCTGGAGAGCTGGGAGCAGCTTAGCTAGGTCATTGGACAAGGCCTTTATTTCTGCCCTGATACTTAACCTTTTTACCCCCTGACAATGGGGGAAATAATATTAAGGGGTTCACCCTAACTTTGTTACTGGTAATTCAAGGAGGAACACAATATTGTACTTGGAAATGGTAGCACAGAATTCTTTCTGATTTTTACTCTTTGGTGTAAAATCCCTTCTCTAGTCTAGTCATTTATTAACTATATTTTAGGCAAGCTTTTCAGCTGCTGATCCTGAGTTTTTTCTTCTATGAAGTGAGATTTATAAAAGGTTTAACATGGTAATGCAGATTGGTAAGTAAGTAGGTCAAAGCACCAAGTTCAGTTAGTTTCTCCCCCCCCACCCCCATTCTTGGGCCGCCTCCCCCATCACGGTAGGTGACGTCTTATCCTACCTTTCCTAAAAGAGTATACCTCTCTAAGTGGAGTTTAGGAAGTTCCTACAACCTAATGTCTCAGCATCTTAAAAGTTAAGATGTTTTAAAAGTTTAAAACTTAAAAGTTCATGTTTTATGTGGTATATCATTGAAGTCAGTTTTTAGATTTTGGCACATACTTGGATTTATAGTGTGTATTTTTTGCTTTTCTAATAGTCATAATTAGTTTCTACCACTGAACTTTTACCAGTACTTACAGAAGAATTGTTCTAAGCTTGACTATAAACTTTTTTTATTTTTGAGTTTGAATTAAGAGAATTAAGAGAATAGAATTGTTAAACATTGGGCCAGTTTATTCTAGAAAGGCCAAGTTTTCAAATCATATGGTAGATTAAGGTAATACTTGTTTCATTATTATGTTCCCAGCAGATTCTATCAGAATAGAGACCAAAATCTTGAAAGCATGACTTTTTTTTTTTTTTAAAAGATGGACAGATGTTTATAAACATCTTTAAACATAATCTCATAAGATATTCCAGCTCTTATAACCACTTAAGTATTATCTCTGACTTTGACATTGCCTTTGCTTTCATTGCAAAATGGAACACAGCATTTTGAAGTCTTTCCTGTTAAAATTCTTTAGAGAAATGCTACCGTTCTTTTACTCTGAATATGTTTTTATATTTATCATTAATTTAGAAATCAATTTTATTGGGCACATGCAAAGAGAATATTCAAAGAGAATATAGTCTTCCAGATCTGATGAGAGAAATCTCTCTTGTTAATATGTGTGAGCTTTCCATAGATTCATGATATTTTATAAGATCACACCTTTGAAGAGTCTCTGCATAAAGACCTCTTGATGTAAAGACATAAAGTCAGGAGAAAAATGAATTTTTTCTCTTAAATCTTCTATTAATTTATACTTTATTTTTCAAAAAAAGTAATAATCTTCCTCTTGTTGATTATATAGTTTGACTTTTATTCAAAAGTATACTTAAAGGTAGATATGCCTTTCTTTTTCAAGTAAGGTGTAAAATTCCTTAAGCTTTTTTTTTTTTTTTAAATTTTATTTATTTGACAGAGAGAAACACAGCGAGAGAGGGAACACAAGCAGAGGGAGTGGTAGCGGGAGAAGCAGGCTTCCTGCCAAGCAGGGAGCCCGATGTGGGGCTCAATCCCCGGATCCTGGGTTCACGACCCGAGCTGAAGGCAGACGCTTAACGACTGAGCCACCCAGGCGCCCCGCTTTTTTTTTTTTTTTAGGTTTCATTTATTTATTTGACAGAGAGAGAGAAAGCAGAAGCAGGGAGAGCAGCAGGCAGAGGGAGAGGGAGAAGCAGACTCCCCACTGAGCAGGGAGCCCGATGTGGGGCTTGATCCCAAGACCCTGGGATCATAACCTGAGCCACCGAGGTGCCCCAAGCTTTTTTTTTTTTTTTTTTAAGTAGGCTCCCCTACTCCCAGTGTGGAGCCCAGTGCAGGGTTTGAACTCATGACCCTGAGATTAAGAGTTGGACACTTAATCAACTGAGCCACCCAAGCATCCCAAATCTTTTGTAAATTGTATAAAACTGAGCTTATCTTATATTTATTGAGCAATTATGAAGCATTGTACTTAGAGTAGGGGATTCAGACAGTGACCACTGGCCTCATTGGTTTGGGCTCTGTAACAACAAGGGACACTCTTAAGTATTTATTAATGCTCTGTGGATGGTCATCAAAAGATTTTTAAAAAATACACTCACTGCTTACTATGTAGTAGGACCTGTTCTAGATACTTTACAAATACTAACATTTATTTCTCATAACTCTGAGGTGTAGTAGTCATTATTTTCATGTTGCAGATGGAGAAATTGAGGCATAGAAAGGTTAATGTTAATTAAATTGGAAAACTGGAGCTGTGAAGAATTGATTTCTCGTCTCTAGTTGTACATTTTCCTTTACTTACCCTCATCCAACAAAACAAATAACTACACTCAAAGTTTGTATACTAGATTCTGATCAGTTAATTTTCTTCTGTGGCTTTAGATAAATTTGAAAAGGCTAGTGTTTCATTTATTGTTATTATGCTACTCCAAAACATAGTCTTTTTATAAAGTCTTATTTTGCTCACAAACTTGCAGTTTGGGCAGGACTTGGTAGGCCTCTTTATCTCCCCTGCACTCAGCATAGGCTGATGTGATTTGCCCAGGGGTTGGGGACTTTCAAGGTGGCTCACTCATATGACTGGCGGGTTGTGGTGGCTGTGGTTTCCTCTAAGAGTGAGTGTCTCAAGATCAAAAAGTCAAAAAGTAGGAAAATGAATGAATAGAAATAGAGCCTGCGTGTGGGGCACATGTTGAAATTAGAGATAACCTTGAGTTGAAGAGACTCCCAGAACCTAAAATTTAGAATTGCAATTTTTAAACATTACATCCTAAAACATGATTTTCTGTGGTGCTTACCATTTGTCATCCTTAAAATTTACCTGTGGCGTTCAGAGTTACCACTCTTGCCGATAGAATCGGAAGGATCCACTTAAATGGTGTGCCTCTGGCCTTTATCGTATAAATTCAACTGTAACTTGCATTGTATGTTTAAAAACTATAAAATCATTGCGGGTCAAGTGAGGGGGCACTTTCATTTTTGAAAAGGCATAGCCTAAACAGCTTTACAAGCCTAGCTTAGAATAAAATATGCCAAGTCTTGTGGGTTTGGGGGGTAGTAAATTACAGGTGGTCTTTGAGAGAGAGATTAAAAACTAGCTGTTTGGAATCATTGGTATCTATTCTATCCACTCAAATAATGGAATACATTTGTATCTGTTAATGATATTACCTAGAGAAATTTTCTTACTTATTTAAAAATGTTCTAATAAAATTTTCATTGGAGAAGGTAACCTAAAAGAAAGCTGACTTGGCTGACCCCAAGGGGGCATGTGGTTGTGAGAGTTAGGGAAGTGAGGATGAGCCAGGCAATCTCTTGCCTGTATGTTCAGTAAGGAGAAAGTACGTGCAGCTGTAGTGTTTGGGAATGTGAGTTTCTGACTCCAATTGCAGTTACTAAAATTACCAATAATGTGTCTTTCAGAAAAATCCCAAGAGCCTCGAATATGGTGATTTGGGGAAAGAGGAATGGTTTGGAGGAGTTAGAGACCATTTTATTTTCCAAATGTAAATCTTCTGACTCATGAACTTAATGGGAAGCACTTTCAGCTCACTCACCAAGTACCATGAATACTACTGCTTTTGGAAAGCTTATTTTCAGAACCGCCATGAATTGAATCATCTCCATTACTGTTTTAACAGACCTGCACATATTTACTGATTAGATTGAGCTCTACTGCGTTGGATTAAAAAAAAAAAATCTTTAGCATACAGACTTGGTTTGTCTTCTGGGGCTGTTCTTTTCTTGCACTTGTTTTACTTTAGTTTTGGGAGAAATAATAATAGAGAAACCTTGACAGTCACTGTGTTCTGTCATTTTTATAACCCATTTTCTCTTCTTTCAGCTTTACTTTTAGAAGCCCAGTCAACACCATTTCAGGTCACACCTTCAACTATGGCGAATATTGTGAAAGGCCTGTACACTCTCAGACCAGGTAAACAGCCACCATTTCTTTTGGGGTTAGCCTTGTTTGTTTATGACAGCTCCAGCCTTATCCAAGAGGGCAGTGTTTATCTATGTTTTTTGAGGCCTAATGGAATTTGGATTTGTTATAGCAAAAAAAAGAAAAAGAAAAAATTGAGTAGATACTGCACTCATCATTGTGAAATGTAAACTCAGGACTCACTTGGAATTCTTTCTGTACTGGTAAAAACCAACTAGTTAAGGAAATACAAGAAATAATTTGTAGCAGACATTTTGGACAAAATTGATTCTCATGTCCAGTATTAATCTCTTTTTTGTTGTGGAGTTTCTGCTTCACTTATACCCCCACACTATAGATATGCGTCGACACACACATCCACAACTCCCATTTTCTGAGGCTTGTTTTGTAACTTGCAGGGAATCTAGAGATGTTGGTAAAATTACAGTCATTTCATAAGTATATTGTGAGGAGAGAGATACTCAGAAAAGCAGAACCAAAAATCAAAGATCACTATATTCAAAGGCATGGTTTGTAAATTATCTTAATGTATCTATCTTAGAATTAAAAAGCCACTGAATTTAAAGGAATTCCAAGATGTTTTGTGTATATCCTCCTGTTTGTAAGCCAGAACGTCAAAATTGTCATATGGTTTTCTAGCAAATTTTTTAAAAGTCTGTAGTAGAGAGATTGCAAAAGTTCTCAGAGTAGAACATTGTGCTACCGTTTACAAACATAAGAGATGCTTTTTTGACAGTACTTCCTTTGTGGAATTCTTTTGTCATTTAAGGATTAAATGAAATAAAATATTATCTAAAGAGCGTAACATAGTACCTAATAATAAGCATAGCTAACATTAGCTGTTTTTATTACTATCCAGTTAGGTCCAGTAGTTATTATTATATTTTAATTTTCCAAAGGTCCAGTAATTATTTTAATTAATTGATGGCTTGATTGTTTGCTTAAAAATATGTCAGAATTTAGCTTGCTGAAATGGAAATCAATTAAAAACTGTGGTATTGTAGGTAGACTGTGATGTCAGAAATACCTTCTTTCCCAGGCTCCTTTAAGCATTTAGGGACTTCTAGAATATTCAGATGTCATGTTACCTTAAATTTGCATCAGGTCTTACTCTGTTCCTTATAACTTCATAAACAAGTTATTCTCAGTAATTACTTCTATAAAGTAGCAAAAATATTTTATTACCTATATCCTATAAACTGATGTTTCTAGTTTCTCAGTTTTATATTTATTTTACTAAATGTGATAAAATGGCTCATTAATTTTTCTTTTAGTGCTAGCTTATGAATGATTTTTTTTTCTTTTATTTTGGAAAACATCCAAGTGCAGTATACAAATTTCTAAATTCTGTTTCCTAAGTAGGCAGCTTTATCAGCTCTGGCTTTTATCTTAAATAACAGTATTGTAGAATTTAGAAACTAATCACTAAATCTAGAAAAATTCATAGATACATTTTTATCTGGGTTTGAGCTCTCATAATAGGATTCATACTTCTTGTGAGGAGAATTCTGGATTTGAGAGTTGTCCTTTTGAAAAGGAGACTTTTATCAGAGACTAACCTTTTGTTGCCCTAGGCATTTTCTGAGATACTGTTAAACATATTTTGATATTTACAGTCCTTGCCAGTACCCATTGTATTCTTGGTTTGTTAAAGTAGTTTTATTCACCTGACAGATTAAGGTGAAAATATTTTAAAAGTTGAATTTTAAATGTAAAAGTTGCATTCATTGCACTGGTTCTCAAGTGCTGATCCTTGTATGAGCAATGCATCTGAATCACCTGAGGAAGTTTTTTTAAACTGAATTTGTGAGCCCTAACCCTTGTAGGTTCTTAGGACTACTAAACTTTTTGGTGTGTTTCCATCTGATCTTTAGAAGCTAAGCTTGGACACAGTACCAGCTGTCCCATTCTGTACTTCTTTGCTTAATACACACTCTTTTCTTTGATTCCTTCATCTTTATTTTAATGATTGCCTGGAGTTCCATAAAATGGCCCATCAGTTTGACTGCTGCCGCCTCTCCAGGGCACTGTATTGAGACTGTAAAGGTATATTTGAGTTGAGCTGGAAGGAGGGACACTGTTGAGAACATTTCGCCATCAGTTTATACAAGTAATGAGTGGATTGTTTTTTGTGGTACTTGTTTTTTGTTGTTGTTGTTTTGTTTAGGTCATGTCTAACTTAACTGTTCTCCTGTTGGACAATTTTTACTTACCATTGACCCAACATTGCACGGCATCAAACATGTTTTTTTGGGTTTTGGGTTTTATTTTTTTCAGATTTAGGATTATTTACTCAGATTACAATTTTTAAAGTGAGCTTACTGGATTAAATACAGATTGACATTTTATGGTTTTTGATCTATACAGGGAACATGTTTTCCAAAGGGAAATTTTGAAAGGGCAAGATTTAAAAGAATCTAAAAAGGTAACAGTGCTAAATTAGGACCAGCAACAAGGAAGGCGGAGTGCTTGTTTTAGCATGCCCTTGGTACAGGTGGATGTTATTTATATTCAGTGTTCACAGAATAAAGGGAAGACCGAGTGTTCATTTATTAGGAAAATGTAAAAATATCTGCTTTCTTTGTACTGTAAATTCTTTTTAGAAAGAACATTTAGCCTGTTTGTATACTCCTTATCAGAAAGGGATTGCACTAGTTTTTTTCCCCACTTTAAGTTTGGTTTAATAACATATAATCTTTCTGTGAACAAAGAAAGCTTTTCCTTTTTCATTGAATTTGTCTTCATGATTTCCTTAATGGATCTTTTCCTTCCCTCGCAGAGTGGGTTCAGATGGCTCCAACTCTGTTTTCTAAATTTATTCCAAACATTCTCCCTCCGGCGGTGGAATCTGAACTTTCTGAATATGCTGCTGAAGATCAGAAACTTCAAAGAGAACTTATACAAAATGGTTTTACGAGGCAAGTTTTTTTTTTCTTTTTTGACAAAATATGTCCATTTCCTTTGGCCAGTTTGGTTTGGCAAGGGAGGGAGACCAGGGTTCTTAGAATGGGAAACAGCCATCGAGCAGTCAAGTCGATGCTGCTGGGGGAGCGGTTAGCTGCCTGTTTGTGCAAATGGTGAAGCTAGGATTTGAGTTTATGGAAGCTGCCCTTCAGTAATCATGGATTTGGAAGAAAGGAGCTCTCATTGGGGGAGCAGTGAGGCTAGGAGGCCTATAAGTGCTCTTCCAGTTGTGACCTTCTCTGTTGTTCTCAACATTGGTGAGATGTTATGATTAGTTATAATGTACTTTTATGACTGAACTAGCAAATGACTAATTTGTAATTAAACCAGTAAAGCGGCTTTTCAATTCTGGTTTTCATATTTTTACTTTTGCCCTAAATTCTACTTGTTTCTTCTTAAAAAGTAGAATATCTCTTTATAAGTGTCCAGAAAATTTGCCTTGCTTGGTTTTGATATATACTATTTGGCTGATTTTTTAAAATTTGCAATTTAGTGGGGCGCCTGGGTGGCTCAGTGGGTTAAAGCCTCTGCCTTCGGCTCAGGTCATGATCTCCGGGTCCTGGGATCGAGCCCCGCATCGAGCTCTCTGCTCAGCAAGGAGCCTGCTCCCCCCCACCCCCCACCTGCCTCTCTGCCTACTTGTGATCTCTTTCTCTCTGTCAAATAAATAAATAAAATCTTTTAAAAAATTAAATAAAATTTGCAATTTAGGATCCTAGCTATAACCCAGAAAATCTTGCAAAGTGCATATTTTCAACCGAAATAGATTATTCTATGGGAAAACACCCAAGTTGCATCACCAAGTCCTTGACGGGTACAGTAAGGCCTTATATTTTCATGATCCTTACTTTTTACTTAGCACTTTTACATATCTTTTCTTATTTGAATTCCTGACATTAAAGGAAGAAAGTTATGGAAAGTTAGACAGGTTGGTTTCTCCCTGAGGTATAGTTGTGATCATAAATAGTAGGTTGAATTATGACTTGCTTATCTGAATAGGGCTGGGGATGGACATTCTCTTTTACAGGTTCTGAGGCCAAGCAAAATCTCAAAATACCAGTCTTGACCAAGATTGTTTTTATTGTCGCTGGTCTCAGCACAGGTTAGGAAAGAAAGCAGAAAATCTGTTCTTTGCAGCCTTATGCATTGGTATTCATTCCTCTTTTGTCCTGATACCATCTGTATTCCTGTGGATGCGGGTGCACCGAGTAATCCACTGGTCATTTGCCCAATCACTGGCAACTCACACAGGAAAGGCTCACAGAAGCTGTGTAGGTAGGTCTGGTAGACCTGACTTTCTTGGGTCAAGTTAAGGGAAGGCAAGGCCATAGAAAATGCTAGAATGTAGGCAGGTAATTTTTCTCCCTAAAGTCCAGTGGTCAGGTGTTTTATGATATTAATTACAATGTCTCTAATAGCGGTATTATTTTCATATAGAGAATGAGCCCGTTTAATGCCATAGTAATTTTGCTTACTCATTTTTTTTTT
>CM053617.1:60560591-60611992 GCA_028646535.1 Procyon lotor | reverse complement strand
AGCAGGCTCCCTGCTGAGCAGAGAGCCCGATGTGGGGCTCGATCCCAGGACCCTGAGATCATGATCTGACCCAAGGCAGAGGTTTTAACCCACTGAGTCACCAAGGCGCCCCTGCTTACTCATTTTTGAAGAGCTATTATATTCATGTGGTTCAAAAGTCAAGATGATATAGAAGGTACACATTGAGAAGTTTTGCTCCTACTTGTCTCCCCGTCTATTCCTACCCCTTCAGGTGGCTATTTTATTAGTTCCTTGTGATTCCTTTCAGTGCTTCTTTTAATATACAGATATAGGCAAACACAGTATATGTTCTTTCTTTTACTCCTTACGCATTCTGTTGTGTAGATAGAACTTATGTAACCAGTTGCCTGTGGATGGCAGCTGGAATTATTTCCAGTCTTGCCGTGACAGAGAATGCTGTGATGAGGATCCTTGTACACGCATAATTGGAGACCTGTTGGAGGTATATCTGGAGAGTAAATTCCCGTAAGTGGGATTGCTGGGTCAAGAGTAAATGCAGTTGTAACTTTGATGAATGTTACCAAATTGCCTTCATGGGGGTTTTTGCCATTTTGCTATCTACCAACACAGTTTGAAAAGTTCTTCATGGCTTCTTCTTCTTCTTTCTGATAGAGTATATATATTTGTTAGGCTTTTGGATTTTCACTGGTCTGGCAGGTGAAAAATAATTACTCAGAGTTGTTTTAATTTGCAATTCTCTTATTAAGAGTGAAGCTGAGAATATTATCAGGTTTGTATTTCTTTTCCTGTATATGGCCTGTTTATGCCCTTTGCTCACTTTTCTATTCGTTAGCCTTTTTTCCTTGAATTCCTGGGAGCTGTTTCTATGTTGAAGAGATTGATTCTCTGCCCAAGATAAGTCAGTTAATTTTCACAATTTGTCTATGACTTTGCTTATGGTGGTTTTTTGTTTTATTTTAAGTCATGCAAAGTTTTTTATTTTTGTGTAACTTTATCAGGTTATATCTTTATGGCTTACGGGTTTTGAATTACAGTTAAAAAGTTTTTTCTTAAATTAAGTAAATGCAAATATCTGAGTCTATCTTTTATAGTTTTCTCTAGGATTAACATAATATTGAAGTCTTTTATGCTTTTATTCATGTTTTTATTTAAACGGTTGCTTTTAATTTTAGGAGTGAGTTTATTGATGCCTTTAAAAAATAAACAAGCTCCTGAAAACTTTTATTTCTATGAAGCAATGTATGAAGATAGCTCTTGTGGATTTCTCTGAACACCTTAAACTCACCTTCCACAGCAGTGTGTAGAACTGTGTAAACATATCCAGAGATATTTTCCTAACCCTGATTTTGGAACTGAAAGAAGAGACCAGGGTGCAGGGCTGCATTTAAAGTTAGTATTCTAAGAGGTGGTATGATTAAGCTGTTTAGTTGCACAAACCAAATTGGGCCATTTCTAGAATTAACAGCATATTATACATTAATATGAGAATTAAAGTCTGCCTCACAAATTATTCTGGTGGGTACTTTGCACATTGTAGACCCTGCCTAACTTGACATTCTCGGACTTCCTGCAGTCACTGCCAAGCTGGCCCAGACGTTGGAAAGGATGTGCACATGTCCTATACTTAGCAGCCAAGAGCTGGTCTGCCTGTGCTTCCAGCTCTCGTGTGAGGGCCCTCCACATTCTGCCCTGCCAGACTCGATGCTGCCTTTGATCATTATTTGACTAGGATTGTTTTGGAAGAAATGGTGTCCATGGGTGCAGAAAACCTTGAGAATATCATACAGGCTATTTAATGGGAATTATGTTACTGGCTGTTCTGCTGGAGCAGTCTGATTGTGCCTAATCAGTCACATGATTCCTGTTCAGCTTTGTGAACTGTTTTTTCATTTAGGACTGTGTTTTACTTACGTGGTATGGTCCTGAAAGGCAGCACCCAGCTCTGATATAGATGGCACAGAATGTCTTTGAAATGTTTTGAATTGATGTGAATTCCTCGATTACAATTAATGGATATTTCTCATTTGAGCTGGAGTTTATGTGCAGCATCTTTAGATACATAGAAATATACTTATATGTAAGCTAGAATTAACATATGAGCTAAAGGCAACATCTTGTTTTTATCAGTTATCTGTGTAATAGAATTGATTATTGGAGGGTAGGGGAGGGCAGGTTGGTGTCTATTACATTATGGAGGGAAGCTTGTTTGGGAACTTCTAACATGCATGCCCTCAGATGGAACATTCTTTTTCAAACCAGCCGATTGGGCCTCTTCAAATCTTGTAATAAATAGCTTTTAAAGGCATGTATTTTGCAGAGTAATTGTTACTTGGATTTCTGGAACAAAATGGTACCCTATAGGAGTATTGTTGATCTTTTTAGCTGAGAGAGTCACTCTGGAATTGGCACTTTTTCATTTAGTAACAAGAGTCTGGTTTTGAGGGCAGCCATGGCTTTCTAGATTTGGGGCATTAGGTGATATCTCTGCAGCCTCTTGAGTAGATCACATCTACATTCTGTCTCGGTGCCTTCTGTAGTTTTCACAGCTGTATTTTTCTCCTATATTATTTTTGCACGTTCAGTTTTTATTTAACCTTTCAAGGGTGGGAATGAAAGTTATCTATAGAAGTTGAGGTTCTGCATATAAAATCCTATGTCTTCCTTTTTGATTAGCATTAACTTATTTAGGATATTTGGGGAATGTTACTGTGATGGTACTCATAGAATATATAAGTGTAAATAATAGTACAGGTTACCAACTGGCTTTGTAGGCACAGTGTTAGCAGCAGGTATTTAAAAAGTGGCATTAGGACATAGGCGTTGAGAGCTCTGTAGGCTGTCTAAGGCTAGTTCATGCCAAATGTGGTGCATGTTTTTCTTGAAATGCCCAGCCTAGAGATGAACCCTCCGGAGGCCATTTGGTGTCTTCTCTTCCTGCCCGGTCATTGAGACTCCTCTCCTCGCCCAGCAAGAGGTTTCTGTCCTGGTCTTGAGCACAGCTGGAGAAAGGGAGTGGGAAACTGCTAATCTAGAAGATCACTCTAAAGCATGAAATGATTACTTGGGCTAGGATCTTCATAATCTGTCTCTAGAGGCCATTTATCAATTATTCACTGATTTGTTAATTCAGCAAATACTTATTTTCTGCTAGACACTGTTCTTAGGTATGGGGTAAACAAGTTCCTGTTTTTATGGAGCTTATTCTGTAATGTTGGGAGATAAATAAATACATAAGCAAATTATTTCAAATACTAAAAAGTGCTATGAAGAAATTGAGACAGAGCATGGGATAAAGAGTGAGAGAGTGACCAGGGTATGTTTGAAAGGCTGGTCCAGCTAAGTGGGACATGAAAGGCCTTCCGAGGGGCAGACATTCCAGTGAGGACGTAGGTGATAGGGTGATACACATGGCTAGCTGGTGGCGGGAGTGCTACTGGCAGAGAAAATGGAAAGTGCAAGAGTGTTGGCATGTCCCAGGGAAGAAGGAAAGCCAGCATGGTTGACATACAGTGAACAGAGGTAGAAGATGAGGGTGGGGGGGTAGGCAAGAGCCGTGTCTCACAGGACTGAGAAAATGAATTTGAATTGATTCTTAACTATGATGGAAAGCCACTGAAGGGCTTTAATCAGAGGCATGAAATAATCTAATTTATGCTTTTACATAAGATTGCTCTGGCTCTGGTCTGGACTAATAAGACTCTTGCAGATTGCATAGGGGAGAGATGGTAGTGGCGTGGGTTGGGTGTGTAGCCATGGAGTTGATGGGAAGTGTTGGATTTTGGATGATGTTTTGCTACAGGTGCTCCAGAGGGAGAGGAAGAAAGCAAGCAAGAATGAGCTAGGATTTTGGTCTGAGTAATTAGGTCACTAATTAGGTTAGTAATTAGGTCACTAATTAGGACTAATTACTAATTGAGTAATTAGGTCACTCAGAAGTGCCATTTATTGAGGAAGACTGAAGAAGGAAGGAGTGGGGACAGAGTGGAGTCACTGGCCATGGTGTACTGGCAATATTTAACAGTCATCCAACTGACAGTGGTGAGGAGACAGTTGGACCTACAAGTCTGAAGTGTAGGGAAGAAATGAGAGTTGGAGACAGAAATCTGGGATTCATTCGCATATGGATAATATTTCAAGTCACAGGACTGGTATGATTGCCTCCTAGATTACGCAGAATATATACACGGCCAGCGACAGTGTTGGGTAGAGCCCAAAGTGTTTCAGGAAAGAGAAGATGAACTGTGTAGATGCTACTAAGGGACCAAGCAAGAGAAAGCTAGCAAATCCATTGTTATTACTCATTACTTGAGCATTTTAGTTATTTGTCTGGATTATTGTCTGAGAAACTGGAGAGACAAAACTAGGATTTACAGGCAGCAGAGGACCTAATCAGGACTTCTATTTCTTTATCTGTAAAGTGGAACTAGAACTTCTACAGGTGTCGAAGATGAACTGCTAAATACATGTGAAGCCTCGTGTTCTTCCATCTGCAGGAAGGGTATTCATATACATTAAGATTCTGAGATTTTGGGGGGCACCTTGGTGGCTCAGTCATTTAAGCAACTGCCTTTGGCTCAGGTCATGATCTCAAGAGTCCTGGGATCGAGCCCCACATCAGGCTCCCTGCTCAGTAGCGAGTCTGCTTCTCCTTCTCCCTCTGTGATCTCTCAACTCTCACTCTTCTTAAATATATAAATTAAAATTAAAAAAAAAAAAAGATTCTGAGATTTTTCAAAAGCCTTAAGCAGTGTTTGGTCTTACAATAAGGCTTTCTGGGATAGGGTTGCCTGGGTGGCTGGTAGATTGAGCATCCAAGGGGCACCTGGGTGGCTCAGTGGGTTAAGGCCTCTGCCTTTGACTCGGGTTGTGGTCTCAGGGTCCTAGGATAGAGCCCTGCCTCGGGCTCTCTGCTCGGCGAGGAGCTTGCTTCCACGCCCCCCCGCCACCTGCCTCTCTGCCTACTTATGATCTCTCCGTCTATCAAATAAATAAATAAATCTTTAAAAAAAAAGAAAGGGAAAAAAAACATTTAGATTGAGCATCCAACTCTTGATTTCAGGGTCGTGAATTCAAGCACCATGTTGGGCTCCCCAGCTGGGTGTGGAGCCCACTTAAAAAGTGGGGGCGTTTTGAGGGAACATTTTGGGTTCATATTTGAAATTTGTGTATGCCAGGTCATTAAGGATGTTGGTGGCAGAATCCAGGTTTATGTTCAAAGACATTTTTAGTCTGAACCTGTTCCTAGAACCCAGTGTAAGCCACTTTTATAGATAACCCTTCCTTCATTTAACAGCTTTCCGTATTTAAAAGACAGCGCCTGGTGTGCCTAACTGGCCCAGTCCTAAAGCTTCTGCCTTTGAGTCAGGTCATGATCCCAGGATCCTGGGATCAAGCCCCGCATCGGGCTCCCTGCTCAGCAGGAAGCCTGCTTGTGTTCCCTCTCTCGCTGTCTCTCTCTGTCAAATAAATAAAATCTTTTAAAAAAAGGAAAAAAATAAAAGGCAGTACCTTCTAGCTAAAAATATTCAGGTTATAAATGACTGTACTGCTGTTTAAGTTTAATGTCTGTTTTAAGATGTGTTATAATTGAAATACCTACTTTACTTCTGTTTACGGTTCTGTCCCTTCATTTCTCCTCTTTGGGTGTATGACGATGTCCACATGTTCTGTTGATTCCTTCTTCTTTTCTTCTCCCCAGAGGTGACCAGTCCCGGAAGAGAGCTGGGGATGAGTTGGCTTATAGTAAGTAATGATGTTCCTTACCATTTCTGATGGTTTTATGTCAGGCAGCTCCTGGTGGCGGCCATGCGGTGAGTATAATGAAATCCGTGGTGTCCTCGATGGTGGCCTCACAGGCACTCTGTGCCATCAGGCCAGACTGTTCCGCAAGCCAAGGCAGCTCTGGAGTCTGGTTGGTAGGAGTGGTTTTCGGCAGCTGTCAGGAGCCTCCCAGGTTCTGGAGTCTCGACTAGAATGGGATGATGGCCCCGCCTCAGTTCCTCATTACGCAGCCCATTTCACTTCAGTCAGCTTGGTTTTTTTAAATCTCCTTTTGAGGATTGAGAGCAGGGTGAGAAATTCGTAGTAAATAGATTCTTACCATTATCAAATGCTGTCTGCTCTTCATAATTTTTCCCATTGCAATTTTTTCCCAGACAGCTCATCAGCATGTGCAAGTTCCAGAGGGTACAGATAGTGAATGTATTGAATGTACTTTCCTTCCCGAAGAGAGGACACACTGGAGCTGCAGAGACTGTATTCGGAGCACAGCGGGGGCCTGCAGACACTCAGGAGCTCTGTCACGAAGTTGTTCTTGGGAGAGGATGTTGGACTTCTTACTTGGGTTTGTAATTTTAAAAAACAAAAAAACTAACAAAAACAAAAAACAGTTGCTGCTAGACTTGGGGATGATTTTGAAATGGGACAATCTTTTAATGAGTTTATCTACAGATTCTGTGAGGAACAAGCATCTTGAAAAGTGATCGTTACTAAGGGAAATTCAGCAGCCAACATCAGCAGCTTTCTCCAAAAATATGAGAGCAGAAGAATCTTTTTTTTTTTTTTTTTAAGCACTTGTTTTGTTCTTTTGTGGATTTGGCACTTCAGCACATTGGCTTTGCACATCAGGATCTCTTTTGCTTTAAAATCAAGCAGATCATTACAATACAGTGTTTTTTGCCCATTACCAAAAACAACCCCCTTTTAGAAGAGTTGGTCTTTGTTTAGCATTAGAAAGTCTTGTTAAAGGAAAACGCTAACTTGGCTTCTGCCGTTAACTTTTCTCTTCACCAGTTCACAACTTTTTTCTACTCTGTGCCTTGAGCTTTGTGCACTTTGCAACTCTGAGACCGTGGTGTTCATCTCACAGATGCTTCCTGCAAAGGTTTATGGTATCACAGACTAACCCACTAAGATGTCAGATGTGACTTTGTAGCAGGATGCTGAGTAAGTGGGAAGGTAGAAGCGTGTTGCTCACTGGTCAGATCTCCCCCCGCCTCACCGTGGCATATTCATGTTAATGTTGGGGACCAACTCTTGTAGAACATATCCATTCCTTCTGTCACTTCACATGATTTCACCGGCTGCTGGAGTATTGGCATGATGCTAGCATCGGGGTGGGCTGTACTTTAGCACTAAACCTCCCTTTTTAGTATCGTGGCGAAATTTCCAGTGGTAACATCTAGTTACTGTGATGCTGTAGGAAGCAGATACGGCTATTAAATCCAAATATAATGGTGTGGGCTTCCGGATCCATTTCATTTTAAATGGGTGAGTTAGGTACTTAAAAAAAAAAAGTTTGCAGTCTGCATCTTTTTTAGCATTATATTCAAGTATAATAGAGAAGTAGCATTGCTGTTTCAAGCTTCCATCCAGCTGTGACACAGCGATATTTTTTTGTTTTGTTTTTTCCTACACCCACAGTGCTGTTTAATTTCTTACAAAAGACTCGAAAGCTTATTCTAGTTGTTTCTGGAAGGCAAAGAAAAATAGATGTAGCAGGTGAAAATATTTTTCTTCTTCATTTTGCTTGACCCTAAATTGAGCGTGTGCTTGACTCTGTTTGGCTATGTCACGCTAATATTTACCTCTTCAGAGAACTTGGGGGCAAAACAAGATGTAGCAGGGATAGTGTCACCGTTCTGATTGTCGGGTTTCTCACGGAGTTGCCTCTGTCAATTCAGTTTGTCTTTTTTGGGGAACAGGCTGAGTGGGAGAGGTTGAAGTATGGTGACAGGAGCAAGGAAGTCATCTGATAGCAGTCCTCTATTTGTAAAATTACTGTTCTGAGAAGTAAATGTAAAGATTGTCAGATTTATTGTTTAAGTAGTTATCAACCAGAGTTTGTGGATTTTGCAGAGGACTTTGAACTGGACTCGTTTAACTCTGTGAGCATCTTAGATTGTATTGATAAACACTGAATTACTGTAAGAATATATATACAGGCTCTCACTGTGCCCTGTACGGGTTGATTTGCTACCCCAGTAACATTGTGGTGTCCAGGAAGAATTCCATTCTATCATGAAGTCCAAATTTTACTTTTTGCCGTGGAATGCTTACCGCGGGCTTATAAATATAACACCTGCGACTCACGTCTCTCCTGAGTGGTTTTAATAATACTTCTGAAAGGAATAAAATTGGGATGTTTCTTTAAATGTGGATGAATTCTTCATTATCCTAATAATGTGCCCAAATGCTTTTTCTGGGAGAGTATTCTTTGGTCAACAATGGAACTTTCTCTATAAAAGCATTGTATTATGATGTGAATTGGCATTAAAATCTTTGGATGCTTTTGCATTATTAAGTTAATGGAGAAATATTTTGTATTGTCTTCTTTTTATTATTATTATTATGTATGTGTTAACAAAAAGTGGGCAAAGTTTGCAAAATATAATTTCTCTAAATATTTGCACAGCGACTGCAGCTCACAGTGGGCCAGGGCTTGGTACTACAAAGCCATGAATGGAAGGCACTGTAGAAGGAATATACTCATCTTCCTAGTGCATGTGACCTGGTTGTTACTCATCCTGGCCCCTTGAGGTACCTTGCAGGATGAAAGCCCTATTTCTTCAAGTAGAAATTGACCTTGCTTATTTAATTGGGTTTCTTAACAAAATTCTTAGTTTGCAACATGAGAGGAAATAAGATGTGCCCTCCATTTTGTATTGACTTAGCACGGTCAGCCAGAAAGTATTTTCTTCTCATGTTTACTTGTATTCCTCTTGCCAGTACAGTATCTAGTTTTTCCACCCTAGTTAAATCCTGGCTTTTGTGGGGCCCAGATCACTGAGGACAGAAAATTGTACATTGATTGTCTCATTAGGCTACACATAGTTGATTTGGCGAGCCTGACTGGTGTGTGTGTGCCCCCTGAAACTAGACTCTCCAAAAGAAGGCCAGCTCGGTCCCCTTGGAATAATGACCTGTCAAAGTAAATGACGATGGTTTTGAGAGCCAGTACTTATTACTTTCAGAGTCGGCCTTGGGCTTCAGTAACAGTGTCCTCTCCTGGCTTCTGTGGTCACAGCTGCATTCTACCTGACAGGAGCTAGGCTTTGTTTTCTGTGGGGTGGAAAGCCAAACCTCATAGAGCGGGACTCTTATTAATCTAATAGTTCTTAGGTAGATTTAGAAGAAACACAAACCTGGATGCATGAGTTGTGCATTATTAAATTTTGTGGGAAAGTTACTTATTTTTTTTTTTTCCTGACCCTTCTCAAGATTGAGGCAGTTCCTCTCCCTTTTTTTGGGGGTGTAGGAGGGAAACGGCGGTTAGTGGGCCTGCAGGAGGATGGGTGCCCGTGTTGTTACGGCTGTGTGCGTCTCCGGTGCCCCAGGCCCGTAGAGCTGCCACTCCCCTGGCTACAGACGCTGTGCTTTCTGTTGGGTTGCAAATTTGCACACAAGAAGAATTCCTCAGGAAGAGTTTGCACATGTATCACCTTGCAATGTTCTGTAATGACCGAACAAGGGACTTGAATGTGTTTCAGCACAAAAGGAGAACTTCACAGTGGTGGTCTGTGCACACGTACTGGCAAAGGTCATGATGATCTAGCAAACACCATTGGTTTCTGCAACATGAAGTGAGCAGGAGCACTTGTATCATAGTATTTAAATGAGCCTGTTTAATCTCCAGAGTAGCCCTTCCAGATTTTGTCTTCTTTTCTTATTGAGACTGGCTATGTATTCTTCTGTGTTGTTTCTGTTTTATGGCAGTGAATTATTTCCATGATTATTATAGAAGCATTGCCCTTGAGCTAAAATTCAAGTTGTTTAATAAGCAGCTATTATTAAAAATAACTGAACATTGTTTTATGAATATACACTAATCTGAGATATTAAAATATTTTAAAACTAAGAAGCAAAACAACCTGCATTAGGTATCCAGTCAGTTTGGATGTTTTGAGCTGATTTTTTTTATGGTGTCTCATTGTGCTTCAGAGTATTATGTTTACTTTACTCTAGGTCTAGGCCTCTTAAGGAGACTTTAAAATGTAAGGTCAGAATGTGAATCCCTTGACTGACACCTACAATAGGTTTATAGGACCTTTTCGATTGTGGTTGCAGTTTTCAGTAAGATTGCATAAGATGAAGTTCATGTTTATCAGAAGTTAAAATAGGAGTTCTTGGAGAAACGGCTTTCTTGTTACTTTCATTACCTTATGAAAGTTTGCCCCAGTTTCTGGCCACCAGAATCGATGAAAGGACCCCTGTTCTTTTTCAAGGGTAATGATTCTTGTTTTGTCCCCTTAGTTTTGATGAACTAAGTTACTGACACTTTCCCTCCTCCCCTGGCCAAGACCCTATTTTGAACTTCTTTCCAGAGCTGAGTGGCACAAGTACATATACTATTAGTGCTGATGTTGATGGTGTGGCTGTAGGAGAATTAGAGAAAGTCCTCATCAGAGGTATGTTCTAACAGGACCTCAGTACACACTGTACCCCTTCTGGTTGAAAATTATCTTCATTTCTGGTTGGACTGTGTTGTTTAGAAAAATGTTAATGGTTTATAATTCTAGGAAATTTATAGTGTAGCTCTGGGGTAAATTTTGTGGTCTGGAAGAAAATAAATATTTTGTATAGATTCTAACATGTCATTTCAATGTGGCGACGATGTACTAAATGCAATAAGACTGTGGATATTCTCTTAGAAGCGTATGTTTTGTTAAACAGATGGCAATTTAATTGCTCTCATTAGCTCTGTTTGTCAATATTATGACCATGCAATGCGGGAGAAATTATTCAGATGTGAAGTTGTGGGGAGCTATGGATGGAAACAGGAATGCTTGTGAATAAATGGGAGGTCAAATGCAGACAAGAGGCTCTTGCCACCCACTAGCACAGCCAGAGCAAGGATGAAGCAATGAAGTGTGGTCCCTGGTGGTGCTTATTTGTTGGAAAGCATGGTGGAGCTTAGAACAGGGTGTTCTGTATACCAACTCTTACCAATCCAAGAAAAAAATGGTGGATGAAACTCTTATTGATTGGGGATTAAGGCCACTGACTTTGGCTCTGACCTTTAACTCTTGATGGATTTGGATTCCCTCCTTCTGTATTAGGGTGTATACCGTCACTCGAAAACATTGTGGTTAATGAAAATAAATCTTGTACAGATGTCCTTGGCTTGATATGTTGGTACTTGGTTCACTGGAACTTTGTTGTAATACAGAACATACGATTTTGCTTACAGTATATTCATAATGCCTCGTAAATAATAACCACACTCAGCACATTGTCTGTTCTGTCAGCTGGTTAATCAGCTGGCAGGGTGAGTGTCCCATCTTGACCTTTGTACCAGTGATTAAAAAAAAAAAGTATGTGTAGTTAATTATATACATTTAGTTACCTAGGCTGCATACGTATGTAGTATCTATACATATGTACATATATATATATGTATATATATGTCATTTTTCTTCTTTAAACACTGGCACATTGTGGACCTTTATGAAGTTTCTGACTTGTGGGTTTTTGCATTGATGATACCATGCTTTTTAAAAATAACCCTTTTTTCTTGCTATGAAATTAATATTATCTTCTAGGTTTTTTGAAATCTCACTTTATAATTTTAGTTCCTCTTTGCTTTCTCTTTTCAAGTGTCCTTCCTACAGTGTCCTCAGAATGCCAGTTGTCATCTTCCTCTTTTTTAAAATCTAAGCTGTGTTATACTGGTACCTTCTTTTTGATGACTGCACACAGCAGGATTCTGTCTTTTCTTTTTCTCTGCATTGAAATCACCTGACAGTTTCCTCCTTCAGCTTTTTCTTTGTTTTAGCCATATAGGGAGTTATTTTAATCCTCTCTCCCATCTCTTAGCAGATTTTTTTTTTTTTAACTGAGCATAAAACTTTTCTACTATAGTTCTTTGTGTGTGTTTATTTCCTCTATTGGCTTATGTCTTCATATTTTAAAATTCTAAAACATTTTGGATTTCAAAGAACATGGTTTGGTAGAAGGAATATCATATGGATAATCTGACAGCACAAGTCTGTCTTAGCTTAACTGCGTTCTGTGTTCTTGGGCAAGGTTATTTTTCTCAACCTTGGTCTCCCCATATTAAGCCCTTTTTCCTCCCCAGATACTCATGATAGAGCCTCTTCCTCGGGCAATGGGTTTCATTGGCTAGAGGGATAGAACAATTCTAAACTTCTTAATTATGCACCTTAAGTGACTAATAATATACCTCAAAGCATATACTTTCTTTTAAAGATTTTATTTATTTGACAGAGAGAGGGAGATCACAAGTAGGCAGAGAGGCAGGCAGAGAGAGAGGAGAAGCAGGCTCCCTGCTGAGCAGAGAACCCCATGCAGGGCCTGATCCCAGGATCCTGAGACCATGACCTGAGCCGAAGGCAGAGGCTTTAACCCACTGAGCCACCCAGGTGCCCCTGAAAACGTATTTAAAAACTGGCCACAACTACAAAGAGAAATAAGTTAATCTACCAACATAATGGGCATTTTAAACATACCTCCCTAATTAATTAATAGATCACGAAGAAGACAAAATCATGATGATGAAGGGCATGAAGGTTTAAATAGCACAATGAATAAATTAGACTTGATGGAGATACATAAACCCCCTCACCACCACGTCTTCCAATGAGAAAATCAGCATTTTTTTGCAAACCAAATCTAACATTGTATTTAAAGTACAAGGAATGGTTACCAAATTGGATTTATCCCAGGAAGCAAATTGGTTAATATGAGAAAATCAGTCAGTGTGACTCATCTGTTAATGGACTAAAATATCAGATTGTCCGAAAATCCAGTCTACAAGGCAGATTAAGACTTAAGAGTTTATCAAAGTTGCTGGAACAAAATCAATATGCAGATGTGAGTTATAGCTCAATGCATCCAGCTACAAGCTGTAACGTCTTAAAAGTTTAAATATAATTAAGAAATAAAATTTACAGTAGGAACGAAACAATATAAAGTATGTAAGAATAAATCTTAAGAGCTGTGTGAGCCTTTTGATGACAAATGGTGATTTAAAAAAAAACCCAACACCTTTATTGACCTCAGTAAATGGAGGGACTGTGATGGAGAAGGTCATCTCGGTCTCAACTCTTTGTCCAAATTGGTGAATAGTTTAATGCAATTCCAACAAAAAGTCCCAATGGCTTTCACTGTGATCTTGACAAGCTGATCTCAAAATGTAAATGGAAGAGCAAAGGATCAAAGATATTGAAAACATTATTAAAAAAGAATGAAGAGTGAGGGGAACTAGCATGACCAGATTTTAAGACTTACTCTAAAATGAAAAAAACTATTACTCAGACATCTAAAGAAGCAACAACAAAAACTTAACTATAAAATGTAGTGATTAAGACAAAGTGGAATTGGTATAGAGATTACAAGTAGATGAACAGACAAGGACGAATTGCTTAGAAACTGACCCAATTAGTATGAGAACTTAATTTGTAAAAGGGCAGTCATGGCAGACCTTGGGGAGGAGGATGGATTATTTAATAAACAGGGCCTCAGTAATTTTTCACAAAGGAAAAAGGTGAATTGGACCTTACCTTGCATCAGGCACAAAAAGCAATCCCAGGTGGGTTAAAGGTTCACACAGGAAAGTTAAAACTATAAATCTTTTAGAAGACAATATGGAAGAATATTTTTATGACTTTGGGGGAGGGAAGGATTTCGTAAACAAAGGAGGAGGTGCAAACCACTGAAAGATGTATAATTTGGCCACACTGACACTACTTATGTTTCCCAAGCATTTCCAGAGTGAGAAAATGAGCCCAAAGTGGAATACGATACAGATGTTCACAATATATCTTTTTTTTTTTTTTTTAAGATTTTATTTATTTATTTGACTGAGAGAGATCACAGGTAGGCAGAGAGGCAGGCAGAGGGGGGGAGGAAGCAGGCTCCCTGCTGAGCAGAGAGCCTGATGAGGCCGATCCCAGAACCCTGAGACCATGACCTCGCGGAAGGCAGAGGCTTTAACCCACTGAGCCACCCAGGCGCCCCTATATCTAACTTGTTAAAGAGCTATCTGCATACAAATCAGTAACAAAAAGGACAGAAATGGGCAGACATTCACAGAAGAAGGAACAGAGGTGACCCATAAGCCTGAAAAGATGTCTAACTTGAATAGTCATCAGGAAATGAACCCAGAAATATCATTTTCTGGCCATCAAATTGTCAGCCACCAGAAAAATCAGAAAATACCAACAATTGGAGAGATGATAGCAGGGTCTTTTTCATCTGCTGCTGTTGGCATGTAGGACAGTGCCATCACTTTGGAAAACAGTATTCTCTAGTTAAGTTGACCACAGATATATCTTACAGGCAAGGATTTACGCTCAGAGAAATTCTTGTGTGGGTGTATACACCCAGGAAACCCACAGGAATAGTCACAATGGTGTTTATAATAAAAAGAAGAGAGCCAAATGCCTATCCACAGAATAATGAATAAGTGAAGTCTATGTGTGCAGTGAAATTCTGGAGAGCAGTGAGTGTAGTGTACAGCTTTGCGCATCATGGGTGAATCTCAGAAATCGCGTTGACTTAAGTCAGAATGATTCATGAGTAATAAAGCTAAAGAAAGATTAACAACATCTAAGATGGTGGTTTCCTTAGGGATGGGCTGGAAGGAAAGCAGAGAGGAGCGTGGGCTTATAAGCCCTTGATAATAGGAACTTTTTGTAAATATGTCAGTTCTTGAGTTAATATGTATATTCGGTGCAAAGTCAATCCAAATGCCAAAGAGTATTTATTTTTAATACAGATTAAAAATTCATATGGAAGTATAACAGATGGAGGATCTTGATCTATAACAAATAGGATCTTCATTGAAAGGGGAGAAAAAAGGGAACTCGCTGTACCAAAAAAAAAAAAGATTTTCTTTAAAGTGCAATTAAATTCTTACACTCATACAAAAATAGACCATTCAATGGAAAATAGTTTTAAAAATAAACTCAAATGCTTTTAAGAATTTAGAACGCATTAAAGATGGCTTTTTGAAATAATTCTGACCATGATGGATTACTCAATAAAAGGTGCTGGTTTCAGTAGAAAAATTTATTCCCATCAGACCGTTCACCAAAAGAAATTCCAGTTGGACTAAAAATTTAAGAATAAGTTACAAAAGTGAGAAGACAATATAGTTAATATCCGGGGGGATTGGAGAAGTTTATTCTAAGAATGTAAGCAGTGGCAGGAAACACCGCTGTCCAAACCAGGCACCCGAGTGCGTGTAGAGCACCACCCCGGCACGTGTATATAGACATGTATATTTTTAAGGTAATGTTTATGTACTATACCAATAAGGCAAAAAAAAAAAAAAAAATAGGTAAAAACGTTTAAAATATCTTTTGTGTGTATTGTAAAAAAAAAAATACCTTTGCTCTTTCTAAAAATTTTTTTTCTTTTAGTGAGAGCTGTACGATTAAAAGTGCTTCGTTATTTTTGAAACTTCTAGTTTTAACATTTTGTGATAAAAATTACTTAATCTCTGGTTCTAAGGTAAGTTTATTCTAATGCAGGGTTTTAATGGCTATTGTAGCTAAAACCACTTCATTAAGATCTGTGGATCCAAATGACTGTGCTTACTGAGAAACAATGCTCATTTTCCACTCCATCTACTAGTCTTCAAAAGTGTTTGTTGAAATCTTTATAATAAATTTCCATCTTTCTCACCATCATAGTAGTACCTTGTTCTTGCTCAATTGCAAGTGTGGCATTTTTATTGGTTAAAAAAAATTGGGTTCACAACTTACAGAAAGTCATCTTTGGATTTCATTTCCCAAGTTTTAAGTGTGTACTTATGAGAGTTTTTAGTAGGTGACAGTTTTTGGTAATACATTTTCATAAAGCTTTTGGAAACATGTCTCACTATTTTCAAAATGCTTTTAACATGAATTTCTTTTGGAAAAGGTAGCTACTTTCTTACTCATTGTTAGAATATCATCTTTACCTTGAAGGGTCAGATAAAGTCTGGTTTTTTTTTTTAAATACCTTTTATATTGCATATTACTGACACACACTTGTCACCACAAGAAGGGTTGGCCAATTGCAAACATTTTCTTTTTCTCAATAAATATATGTCACCTTTAAGTTTGACGGTACTTTTTAGAAAACCAGCAGCCTCTTTTGGGATTTAAATTTCCCTTTCTCAACGGGTTCCACGGGAGAAGCCCTACAGAAAGTGGTTTGAATCATTTTTTTCCCACTTTTCCCAAGGATGGTACATAGCCAGCTACCAGATGCACAAAGAGAAGTTCTGTGTAATGGATGCCTTCACAGCATAAGGGTTTAATTCTCTCCCAAAACCCCCTTAAGAAGGGCTGGGAGGAGAGAAGCAGAGCAGGGGAAAATCATGAGGTGTGCTGTGGGGAGAAAAATGCCTCGGATGTCCCTTAGAAGAGCAGGGACATGCTTTCCTCGTGAAGCAGCCTCCAGAGCCAGCCGCAGAAGACAGGAACTCCCCGTGTGCGCGGAGTCCTCCCGGGGCCGCTCGGGGCCGGCCCGAGGCTCTCCCCAGCTGATCCCAGGGTGAGGTCGGAGCTGGATGGGTGCTTGAGTCCCACCACTAAGGTTTCCTGCGTTTTCCGGGGACGTTTGGAAGCGGTGAGCCACAGGAAGGGCTCTGGGGAAGGAGTAGAGCCCTGCCCGCTGCGGGGTGCTAGAGCAGCGCCCCCATCTCTGCGTGGTTGGTGCGGGCCTGGGCCATCCTTTGCTGGCTACCCCCCCTTGGCCTCCTCTGGCTACCTCCTGCTTGGGTGAGTCCTCCAGGGACGGACCCCGGGGGGTGTCCCGGCACCCAGGAGGAGGGGCTGCAGGGACAAAGGTGGTTTCCTGCCACCTCAGAGGATGCGGCTCAACCCTTTCCCTCAAGGGGAACACTGTCGGGCGGAAGTGCTTGGCTCAGCTTTGTGAAGGGCCGGCTGTGGTCCCGTCCGTGCCCTCGAGGACAAGGTACGGTGGCTTCGCCAGCAGGCACAGTTAGCACACCACTGCCACGCCCCCTCCCTGCCCGCGTCCGCCTCTCTGGCTCTTTGTTAGGCATCGCTGAGGACATCCTATAGGTAGAGGTCACGGAGTGTGTGTGTGTCCTGCAGGAGCCTGCGAGGGTGGTCAGAGCCCACGGCAGTGGGAGGATTCTGCGCCCTGCGGGGCTGGAGGTCGGGGCTTCTGCCCGCAGTGTCTGCATCCTGCCTCGGCCATGCCCTCTCAAGGGCACCTGTCGTGCCCTCACTGTTCTCACGTCAGAAGTCCTGGTTTTCCGGAGTCCGTCTCTCCGGGCAAGGTTGCCCTCCACGTGCTTGCTGCCTCACCTCCCGGCCTAGACCAGGAGCACGTGACCCTTGCCAGCCGGTCCGGCAGCCCAGCAGCGGGCGGGACGTCTAGTGGAGCTCTCGGGAACCGAGAAGTTTCGGGTGTGTTTTTCAGCCACGTGGGCTCTTTCGTGGGCTGTGGAGTCCACATGGCTGAGAACGCCTCTGGGAACATTGCTTGAGTGCTTCAGGCTCCCCCAGGTGCTGCTGCACCTGTCACCTGGCGCCTGCACGTGGGGACCCTGTACCCCCAGACGGGGTGCACCAAGGATACTTCACCTCTGTGGCATTTTCGCCAAAATCCATAAGCCCCGTCTACACACGAGACGACGTCAGGCGTCCCAAGTGAGGGACTCAGCAGAACACCTGACCGCTCCCTCATCAAAGGTGCCGAGGTCATGAAAAATGAGGAAAGGCCAAAAATCCGTCAGGTTAAGGTAACTGTGGATACATGATGACTAAACACAATGTGGGATCCTGGGATCGAAAAAGGACGTTTGTGGAAAAGCTGAAAAAATCGGAATAAAATCTGCTTAGTTAACAGCGTGGCACCAATGATGATTTCCTAATTTTCATAAACAAACCAAACATCAGCTTTGAACACTCAGGGAAGCTGGGGGAAGGATTTACAGAAATGCTCTGTACTATCTTTGCAGCGCTTCCATAAATCAAAAACTGTTTCCCAAAAAAGGTTTTTTTTAAATCCCATTTCTCAGGGTTAAAAAGCGGTGTGAAGTAACAGTTCTCAAGGAATCTGAGCTGCCCGTTCCTCCTTGAGAAGCTCACGGGGATCTGCGATACCCCAGCGTGCATGTGGTGGGCCGATGGCTGGTCGCCAAGCTCGGCCAATAAAAGACCTGTTTTGAGATGACTTCAATGTTTATCTTCAAATCCAAGGGTCTGAGCTTAACAACACCTGTGTTTTGCGCCCACTGTCCTCTTGCTGGTGTTGACAGTACATTTTTGGCTCCCAGTCAGGGATTGGAGAATTGGGTGGTTATTGGTATCACCAGCCGAGCCTTAGCTAAAATGACGTGGCAACTCATCAACCCATTAGAGGGGGCTTTCAAAAACAGGCAGTTGAAGTCCTTGGCCCTTGGGTCTCCTGCAGCTGGGAGGTCTTCCCCTGGGCACTCGGGGAGTCCCTCTCCTGGGTTCCTTGCACCCTCTACTCTCAGGCTTTCCAAGGGTAACCTGAGTTTAGTCAGATACTCTCAGTTCCCACGGAGCTGGAGTTCTCACATTGGAAATCATGCTGAGTCAAGCTGATCCAAGGTGTGAGACCGGGAAGTACTGCACAAGCTCGGCAGGAAGGTTAAAGGCCCCACCCCCGTGTGCTGATACAAGAGCAAATCGAGGAAAGCAGGCTTTCTGGTGGGAGTGCTATCTTAGCAGGGGCACAGGGGAACCTTGGAAAGAAAAATGGGAAAATTCGAGAGGCAGGTGCTCCAGGGAAAATTGGATATAAAGGCGTTTTTTAAAAAGCTTTATTTTGGAGAAAGAGTGCATGTGCACAGGGGGAAGGGCAGAGGGAAAGAGGAAGTGAGAATCTCAAGGAAACTCCCCCGCTGAGCATGGAGCCCAATATGGGGCTCGATCTCATGACCCTGAGATTATGACCTGAGTCAAAATCAAGAGTCAGCTGCTTAACCTACTGAGCCACCCAGGTGTCCCAGCCACGGGGGCATTTTTAAGAGCTGAGACTGCCAGTCACATCAGGCCATCCCGGGGAGCCAAGGGGGCCTGGACACATGGAGTAAAGGTGGTGCGGGGCTTGGAACTCAGGCTAGGGGAGCAGGTAGCAGAGCTGGGACACTGACCAGGACCTCTCAGAGGCAGCGTGATGCAGTTGAGAGAATATACACACAGCTGCACTGGGGTCAGCTAGGTCCCAGTCTGAGCGGGGTGTCCCTGTCTGTGTAGGTCACTTCAGCTGTCTGAGCCTCAGTTTCTCCTGCCGTAAAGCCAGAGGGCTCAGGCTTTCACTTGTTCCATGGCTCAGATGCTTCTCATCCTTCAGTTCAAAGGATAACAATACCATGGTGGGGACTCTTCCACTGTCGCGTCACCCGGCGTCGGCTGTGGGCCGGGCACTGCATGAAGCATGCTGTCCATCGTCTCAGTGATGCTCACAGCAGCTCCGTTTTCCGGTGACAAAGGTGGAGTTCACAGATACGAAGTGACCTGTCCAAGGTCACCCACTGAGGACACAGCTGCCGGTCCCCAATGATCGCACAGGGTTGATGTAAGGGCTGCAAAGGTATAACCAGGGCACAGGCTGGCTTCCCTGTGGTGGCCGTGCTGCTCCAGGGCGCAGCTGTCTGGGTGGCAGTAGTATCCCCGGGGTGTTGCTGAGTCCTCAGCCTGCGGGCTGCCTCGTGCCAGCAGCGTTCTCCACTGGGCAGTGCCTTCTAAGCTCTGGGTGGCCACTCGGCCTGCAGACGGAGCCCCATCTGAGTGGCCCAGCCTCAGGGAAGACCAGACTTCCAGGGCACATGGAAGATGAGGTGCCCGACAGGTGGTCAGGAGCTCTCTCAGCAGAGCCAGAGACTCCTGAGGCCAAAATGACTGCCCTGCCAACAGCCAGAAATCGAAATTGAGTGGCCGATTATTGTTTGCTGTTTGGAAGGACAGAGATTGAAGCCAAGGGCAAACAGACTCAGGGGAGACTGCACCCTGTTGCAGGGAAAGCTCAGCTTAGGATCTGGAGCGGATCAGGAATTTTGGCTCCACCATTAATTCACCAGGCAAGTCACTGAACCACTCTGACCTTCAGTCTCCTCATCTATAGAATCAAAAATTGGCCCATGGTGGTGAACATCATTGTTTGGGTCTTCTGACCTTCCATTTCCCTTCGTATAGTTCACTTCGGGGATTGCTCCTCCTGTTTACCACAGACGTGGGGGCACTGCTGGTGAAGCCCTGGGAGGGCAGGCTGCCTGGGCCACCCAGGCTTTCTCCCCCAGAGCTGGGATGGCGTGTGGAGCAATCTGCAGTCCGAAATGGGCAGGACTTGCCCTTCGCAAGAGCAGAGACAGCAGGGACTGGGTAGGGGTCCTCTCATGGAGATCCCCGGCTCCACCAGGTGTGGGGGCTCCAAAGCGTGGCTCTTTCCTTCCACCGGGTGACCACTCTCCCTCTCCCCACTGTGGCCTTACCTCCGTCTTCAGGGTAGCAGCCAGTGACTGGTGCTTGCAGCCCAAGTTCCCTGGCCGGACCCCCAGAAGATCTCTTGTGCAGGATCCCTTCCCCAGAGTGAGGACTCCGTTAGCCACTTTGGAGCTTTTCTTTTTTCGTGTCTTTTTAAATTTTTTTATTTATTTGAGAGAGAGTGAGTGAGAGAGAGCATGGGAGGCGAGAGGGTCAGAGGGAGAAGAAGACTCCCCACTGTGCAGGGAGCCCAAGGTGGGACTCGATCCCAGGACTGGGATCATCACCCAAACCAAAGGCAGATGCTTAACCAGCTGAGCCACCCAGGCGCCCTGGAGCTTTTCTGAAACAAGGTGGTGGACAGATGAATGAGTACCTCGAACACAGAGGTGATGATTTCTTCCTGCTCTGCATTTTCTCTCTGGGAAGTAAAGGGAGATGTCACAGTAGATCCAGGATGGAATAACCAGGCGTGGGGTCCCTAGGAGCCCCCGTCCTTGATCTGGTCCCGTCCTTGACCCCCTCCGTCCTTGACCCACCCCATCGGGCGCACCAGCCCTCAGTCCACGTGGGCAGGTGCCCCCGCTAGGCTGCCAGCATCTGTCTCCAAGCCCCGGTTACCAAGGCTTAACGAACTGCAAAACACTTCCTCCACCGCTGTCCTCCGGCTGACTGTAAATTGCTTTTGCCCTGGTGCCCGACAGAGTGAAAAACGCATTTCCAGTCCCCAGGCAGCAGTAGGTGTACCTCTGCGGCTGCAGCGGGAGCTGGCAGGGAGGCCCAGGGCCTGGGGGCTTCAAGAGCACAGGGTCCCCGGGAGAGCAAGCGGGGGCCCGGAGGGAGGGGCGGCCCACGGGCACCTGGTGGGGACATCGTGGGCTTCAACAGTTGGGGGTGGGTGTCGGATATCCTGGTGCCCTGAGGTCTGGAAGGAGCTCCGCGAGCAGGACAGGGAACCGCAGGCCTCAGTTTCTGTCTCTAAATGAGGTCGTGCGGGAGAACAGCCCTGCCAGCGAGTGTTCCAAGCTCTGTGTCACCTACCCTCACCCAGCCCTGGGAGGCGTGCGCTGCTGTCGTCCACCCCATTTCCACACGGGGTTCGGTGCTGGGTCCCACGCAGGGCTGTCTGAGTCGAGAGGGGCTTCTGTCACACCGGGGTCCTGGGGACCAGGTCACTCCAAGGTCTCCCTGCACCGGCCCCAGGGCCATCACCTCTCCGACACTGCTTCATCCACCCGGAGAAGGGCGGCAGTTATAATGATACTGTCTAGCCAAAGTCCGCGATCCAAGTTGCTTTTTAACTTTCTCTACTTTGGGCTAAAATTAGATGCCTGTTTTCCTTTAACTCAACAAACAGTCACCGAGCAGCCCCCCGCGGATTAGATTAGGCGGTCTCCATGGTAATCGATGTGTCTACACATCTTATTAGATCCATACCTAGGCTGCGGTCTTGGAATGGAAGCCCCTTGGGTAAAAACAGTAGCTTTCAATTTTCGAGTGTGCCTGTTGCCAGGCTGTGGGCTAAGCACCTAGTATACACGATGGCACTTAAGCCCCAGAGGAGTCCCAGGAGGGGGCTACTAGCATTTTCAATCCCATTTTACAGAGGGGTAAGTGGGCTTCAGAGAAATTTCAGTAGCGCATCTAAAGTCCCTCAGCTACCAGAGGATGGAGGTGTGGTCCAACTTAGGTGTGTCCCCAGAGGCTGTGCCCCTAGTCCTGGGTCATCCTGAGGACCCCGGAGTGGGAATGGGGCTCTGAGCCACCTCCGCTTTTCAGGACACTGCACAGGAACCATTTACCCCAAAAGGCTGCTCAGGCTGGCTCCCTCTGCTGCCAAAACGTGGTTAACCCTTCATGGCACCCCGGGAGTCTCATTGGAGCCTAATTGGTTCTGATGGGCAGTTAAAGATGTGATTAAGGAAACAGAGGGTGAGTTCGCACTTAACTGCCCTGTGCACCGGCAGCATGGAGGCTAGTGGGGCTGGGAGCTGGGGAAGGAGGCGGTGGAGGGCCTTGGGACCTTGGGTCTTCAGAGCTCCCGTTCTGCCCTCCTCCCCTTTGTCTGCACAGAAATAGGGAGGGATGAGCGTGGGCAGCTCATCCTTTCTGGGGAACCAGAAAGGACCTGAGAGGCAAACACAACCGAGCAGCCTCAGCCATCTTGGCTCCCCCCATAGCTGCCCCAGCAAGGAGCAACTCTCCCTCTTCCCCCTTCCCAGACGAGGAGCGGAGGCTCAGAGAGGTAGGTGCCTAGGGTCGCACAGCTGGTAAGTGGCAGAGCCAAGATGGCCGGACCCGAATCAGAGCCCCACCTGAACTATTCCCTGCACTGTCGTCTCTGCTGGCTGAGACGGACCCTCAGTGGGGTCCTTCTGCGGACGGACCTGCGGCAGTGGACCCTGGACCTGTGGCTGTGCTTCTTCTGAACACCCCACCGGGCTGAGCCTCCCTGCCTGGCTTGCATCTACTCTGTGGGCTAAAAGGGCTGCTGGATCCCCGTCCGCCCACGTGCCGCTGAGACCCAGCTGGCTGCAAAAGCTCAGAGCCTTATGTGGACCTGCCCCCAACCAACCGAGGTCTGGCACCATGTCTCTGCACGCCCCCCTCCACAAACGTGGCATTCATCAGAGCTGGGTTGCGCGCCTTCTCCCGACGTGACCTTGCAAAGGGCCCTTGGCCAACTGCCGCCCCTCTGTCTTCTCACTGGCAAAAAGAGGGGGCTCCTGAGCTATGGTGTGCACAGCTGCAGGAGGCTCGTTACTCCCCTCACCTCTGCCCGCCTACGATTCTGACTGCATGGGTCTGGAGCGGGACCTAGACCCCTGCATTTCAGCCTCGAGCTCCTGGTGCCCTGAAGGCACGTGGGGCCCAGCACGTGTGGGCAGGGGACACAGGCTCGATCCTCCGGTCTAAGGTTTGAATTTCCATGTGGTCTAATTGAAGGCTAATTCTTAGTCACACTCCAACTTTTCTCAACTGGGGCTAAAATTAGAATCCCAAGTCTAGCTGACCTTTTCATTCACCTGACGCCATGCGCTGAACACCCACTCTGGTGCCAGGACCTGGGATGGGGAGCTGACAGGGACACATGGCGGTCCCCGTGCCCCTGCCAGAGGGGTCTCATGACAGAGCCCTTGGTGACAGCTAGGAGGACCAGAACACCCCATCGGGGACCAGCATGTAGGTGTATGAGTCCTGTTTTCTGGACTTGATGCTTTTCTCCTGGTGCGTTCTCAGCCTCCCTAGGCAGGGGCTCTGCCCCGGCTCCCTCCTCTCCCGCCCCGAGAGCCCTGCTGCAGCTCAGTATACACACATCTGCCGCATTCTGGGGGCTGCTCAGACCCGCCCCTCCCAGAGCCTGTTGTCTGCTGGCTCACTTAGGGTGGTATGACAGCCCAGTTAGCTGGGGACAGGATGGGATGGGGGTGGGGAGTGCTTTAGAACGGAGTCCCCCAGAGCCCTCTGCAGTCAAGGGCTTTATTAATATAGATTAATGAGCATAAACAGGAGGCTTGATTTCCTCAAATAAATGGATTTTGCGTGGTTACTCCGGCAACGAGCCCTGCTTCCATTCATTATCCAGGGGAGGGAGAGGGAGCTTGGAGCGATCTCTCCTCTCGTCCTTGCATTTCACAGTCTCTGAGTTTGGGGCGGGGAGAGCAGGGGGTGGTGTGAGGAGGGATGTCATTCAAGGGGCTCCGCTGGCCTCCTAACCCTGCGGGGAAATAAGGCAGGTCTCGTGTAGACTCCTAGGCCCCTGAGTCCTGGGCCAGTGGGCCCGTCACCAGGGGCCATGAGTGCAGGCACCCGTGGTTCGGACTTCCGAGGCCACGCAGAGCTTGCCTGGGGAGCACTGATCCAGGGTACATCATGCGGAGGTTTCTCTGCTGCCTGGATCTGGGGGGGAGGGCTCTAGCCAGGAGTCAGGGTGCTCTGTGGAGGGTCCCCCCGAGCTACCCTCTATCCTCCCTGCTCTTGGGGCTCCCTCTTCCGAGGCTCCCCAAGGCAAGAAGTGCAGGAGCTGGGGAGTCCAGCTCGCACTATGTAGAGACCCCAGGAGCGCTGGGAAGGGGGACCCCTGGCGAGCGGAGCCGGGTGGCATTGGGCCACCCTCCCAGGCGCTCAGATTTCTCTCTGCAGACACAGTGCTGACCCGGCACGATCCGGGAGACCAGACTGATGCCAACAGCCCATCGGCTGGAGAGCAGTCTTCCGGACTCAGCTGGATTTCTTGTCCTCGCGGTAGCAGCCCCCCTTTCTTGGGCACTACTGATCTGTTTCTGCTTCCCAGGAGCAGAGGGCGGCTCCGAGAGGGAGGGCGCTGGCACGAGGTGGCACAGCCGCAAGCTCCAGAGCCCACACCCATCGCGTTGGTTGTTCCTTCAATTCTTTGTTGAGTGTCTGTTTTGTGCAGATAGTGTCCTTGAAATCAAGGAGAGCCCTAGAGCTGAACGCGTGTCTGGGACTCCAGGGTCAGTCCGTCCCACCCCTCTGACCTCGGTCCCCAAGCAGGCTGCTGGTGTCCCTACGTCAGTATCACGCACCCACCACGCAGAGGCAAATGCCCTCACTTGGGCTTCTGGAACGGCGGCGGAGGTGTGGTCTTCCAAAGCCTACTGTGGGGCTCAGATGGGGAAATGGCGAGGGAGGAGCCAACTGCCCTCCCCCTCCTCCGCTCTCCCCGCCGCCCTCTGAGCCAGCCCCCCCCCCCCACAGGAAAACCAGCAGCGGCAGGTCTGGCTCCTGCAGAGGAGCCTGGCGGGGCTTCTCACCTGTCCTGGTGGGGAGTCTCGGGCTTTCCAGCAGTATTTGGGCGCTTTCTCCTTGTCTTCGACTGGCCCTTGCTCAGCCCTCCGGGACAGCCTCACCACTTGCACAGGCGCGAGGACCTGCAGCAGAGCCCCAGCTGCAAGGCCTTGCAGGTACATTGGCTTCCCAGAGCAGACTGTCCTGTGGGCTCAGTCCCCTTTTTCCCGCCCTCCCCACCTTCCCCTCCCCCTCCCTCTTATTTCCTCCCTCCTTCCCTGCTTCCTCTCTCCGTCTCCTGGTCCTCTTGACCATCTTGTCAGGAATTCAGTCTGAATGCCTTGCACACGTCTACACCTCGTTACACAGGGCACCAGCTCGTATTGAGCACAGTTTAAATTTGGCTTCATGATTCTTAGCTGCCCTTCCCAGCAGAGGTGAAGACGGACCCAAGGTCCAGATGCGCGGGGGGCAGTCCGGTCCAGTACAGTAGCCACTAGGCGCGCGTGGCTCTTTCATTACAATTAAATGAAGCATTCTGTCGCTCCATTGCACCAGCCCCCTTCTAAGCGGTCCACAGCGCCGAGCAGCCTGGTGGCTTCCGTCTTGCAGGAAGGTCTCTCCGATGGTGCTGGTCCGGAGGCCGCCTGGGTGGAGAAATGATGGAGGGCTTGGGGGCACCAAGGAAGCCAGATGTGCCAGCTTCTGGTGGCTGCGAGGCTGGTGGCACGGGCTTGGCTGCTGAGGCTCGGCGGCATGTGCCTGGAGCCACCAGGCGGTTTAAGGCCAGGCAGGCCAACAGGGGACACCCACCTCCCGGGATTGTCGGGAGGATCACAGATCACAGGTCCCAGCTCCTGCCACCCACCTCTCAGCGCCTCTCCTTGTGCCCATCGGCACTGGGCACCTGCAAGGGCTGACTTCACTCTGTGCTCTCCCTCCCTCTTTCTAAACAAGTTGTGCCCCAACTCTCCTCACCTTTCCTTTGTCCACTGATAACCAACCACATTAATCAGCTTCATTTATTCTTTTATATCGACAATAGGCGAACATAAGCAAATACATATATATATGCATATTCTAATTCATCTCCCTCCACGCACCCCCCTCCCCTTGCTCGGACACCTCTCCCCTACCGCCAGGCCACGCCCTCTCTCCTATTCACGCAGCTGTGGAGTCCCACTGCACTGATGTGTTTGGTGGGTCCCTTATCCATCAACGTTTGGGGGCTTTCTTCTCTTTGCCAATACATACAGGCGGCAGCGGAAGTCCGGCACGTCTGCCGTCTGGACCATGAACAAGTGCGTCTCTAGGATTAATGTCCGGAGGTGGAGTCGCTGAATAAAACAGCATGTGCATTTACACGTTGGCTCGCTTGTGCCCGCTCACCCTGCTTAGAGGTGGTAACAATCAGCTTAGCCTCCTGCTGGCGTGTCTGAGCCAGGCTGTCTGCCCACAGCCCCACCTACAGGGCACACTACTAGCTTCCGGACTTATTCTCAGTTGCACTGGCTGTGTGTCTCCGTCTAGTGTAATTTGTATTTCTCTAATACTGACTGCTCTGAGCATCCCCTCACGTGGTCAAGGGCCTTTTGTGTTTATGTTTCCTTCATCAAATCCCCATCGCTTTCTTCCTGAGAATGGACCGAAGCCCTCTTTTTTTTCCTTCTTATTTGGAAAAAAAATTTAAAAATGCAGGATAGGGTGGAGAACAGTTGGAGCAAAGCTCTAGAGCTGTGCTGTCCAACAGAAATGTATGGGAAGAAGGGAATGTGCCAGAGCTGTGCCATCCTGAAGGGCAGCCCCTGCCCCGCACCCCCCTGCCCCCAGCCAGGCGTGCCGGGGGAGCTCTTGAAATGTGGTTAGTGCAACTGAAGAATTGAATTTTAAATTTTGTTTAATTTTAGTGCATTTATTATTTTTTTAAAAGATTTTATTTATTTATTTATTTGACAGAGAGAGATCACAAATAGGCAGAGAGGCAGGCAGAGAGAGAGGAGGAAGCAGGCTCCCTGCTGAGCAGAGAGCCCAATGTGGGGCTCCATCCCAGGACCCTGAGATCATGACCTGAGCTGAAGGCAGAGGCTTAACCAACTGAGCCACCCAGGCGCCCCAATTTTAGTGCATTTAAATTGAAAGGTCAGTAGCCACAGGTGGCCAGTAGCTATGTCCCGACATGGCAGGTTTGGAAGCATCAATTTAGGGTAGTTGGCGGGCCTTGTGCTCCAGGACACTGAATCCTTCTTAATACTTCAGGACCCTCCTGGATGCAAGTTGTTTGTAGCCTAAGGACGTACAGGCTGAAGTCACATCGACGTAGTGACTTTGAACAGAACATTAGGAGGGTGATGGACTTGGTAGCCCGGGTTCAAATCTAGGCCTGCCCCTTCCTAACTGCATATAGCCTAGAACATATTACTTGACCTCTCTGAGAGGGCTTTCTAATCTGTGAAATGGGGCGGCGGGGGGCGGGGGGAGGTATCACTAGCATCTGCTTTTAAGTGTTTGAAGATTAAAAGAGATAATTTAGTAAAGTGCACTTGAACCCCGGCAGAGGCCAGGCCCATAGGAGGTACAGACACAACTTTCCAGGTTCGTCCTGACCACATCTCAGTTAATGAGCCAAGAGGGGTTAATGAGCTCAGTCAATGAGCCAAGAGGAGTCCCAGTGCTCCCGGCTCCTGGTGGATATTTTCTTATTCTTTCCTACACCCCTACGGCATAGCTACTGTCCTTGGCTCCACTTGGCAGGTAGGCACAAAGGGAAATCGACACAGAGAGGTTAAGTAACTTGCCTCAGGTCACACAGCGAGTTGCCAGTCTGGGCGTCAGACTCAGGTTTCGTTCACTCCGGAGTCTGCCCCACTAACCACCGTGCTAAACAGTCTGTGGTTGAGAGGCGGCTTCGGCGTGGACTCTCAAAGACAGTGGCTCTCAAAGTGGTCCGGGGACCAGCAGAATTGGCATCATCTCAAAAGGCGTCAGAATGGTCAATTCTTGGGCCTCAGCCTGAATGACAGAAACTCTGGGGAGGGGCCAGCCACCTGTGTTCTAAGAAGCCTCCTAGGTTGATTCTTAGGCCCTAGAGCTTGAGAAGTGTAGCTTGCGGGGCCTTCAGAATATTGGCTTTGAGTTCCACTGAGGTTCACGGCTTCCGCGGTCTCTGCTGGCCCCATACCACTGCCTCCCCAACCCAGCGTCTCCCTCTTGCCCCGGTGGCCCTTAGATCCGTGTTCCTATAGCACCCTCCTCTCCTCTGCTGCTGGCCCAGCTCCGGGCTGGGTACCACGACCCTGCCCAGCTACCGCAGTCCCATGGAAGGCGGGGTGGACAGCGACACCACTACTCGGTCATTTGCAAAGGGCTGCATCTCTCTGACTGATGACTCCGTAACTGTCAGCCTCAAATGACAGAGATCAGGGGCCCTGATGAGAAGACCTGCCACCGCTGGAGATCCCAGGCCCTCAGGGGAACAGAAGGGAGGAGGACACAGAGGGATGTGGGCCCCGGACAGCCCGGGGAGGCTCCGGTGCGGTCTCCATGGAGCTTAGAAACCGGGAGCCTGGGCCTCGCCCCAGGCCGTGGACTCAGACTCTCTGGCGCCGGCATCTGGGCCCTGAGTGTTTTGAAAATGGCCTCAGATGACTCTTGTCCCATCCCTGCTTCGCTGAGATACAACTGACACATAAATCCCGTGTGAGTTTAAGGTGATGAGTGATGCACGTATAGATCGTAAAGTGGTGACCACCATAAGGTGAGTTCACGCATCTGCCGCCCCAGTTACTAGATTTTCTGGGAGCCGTGAGAACATTGAAGCTCAGAGAACTCTCAGCGCAGCTCACAAGTGCACAATCCAGGATGGCTATAGTCACCGTCACCGGGCTGCACGCTAGATCCCCAGACCCTACTCATCTTCTGGCTGGAAGCTTGGAGCCTTCGAACACCATCTCCTTTGTGCCCCCTCCTCCCAGCTCCTGGCAGCCCCCAGTCTACACTCTCGGTTCCTACGAGCTCGGCTTTTCTGGATTCCACATCTAAATATCCTACAGTATTTGGATTCTGTGTCTGATTATTTTACTTAGCGTAAGTAAAATATGTCCACCCATGTCCCAGCAAACGACATATGTATATATGGTAGATATGTATATAAACGGCAGATATGTATATCTACCCCATTTTCTTACCTATGGGTCCGCTGATGGATGCTTGGGCCGTTCTCATGTCCGTGGCCTCCGTGGACAGCGCGGCGATGAATGTGTGCATGCAGTTTGCTTGCGAGAGGGTGACTTCACGTTCTACTGTGCAGCCGAGGCTACACACCACGGCCGTAATGCAGCACGTCTCACCCTTGAAGATAGGAGAGGATAGCCTGGAGAGCTTGTTTCAGAGGTGGACCCTGGCCCAGGGAGCGTGGAGTCACACCCGGCATGACCCAATGGGTCCGGATCAGCAGCTTTCCTGTTTGATTCGGTAAGTGTGCTAGTTGGTAGCTTATTAATTAAAGGGCAGTTCATTTGTGCTTAGGTTTCATCCGCAGAAAGCCATTTATCAGCACTTCCATAGAGAATTTTAACATTTATGCTAATTTTCCATGTGAGGTATTTTCAATTCATTTGCATGACTTGGTATTTGGCAAGATGATTCTCGGGGAATGGGCTGCGTATGGGGTCCACAGAGAAGTCTTTTGGCCCGCCCCGGGGAGAGAACCACACAGGTAGGACTGCGGGTGAGCCCTCGCCCCAAGGTTATCAGGCTCTGCTTTCACGTCTTTTACATTCTGGGAATCTGCTGCTAAATGTGTTTGAAAAATTAGATTTTTAAAATTCAAATGCTGTAGTTGACAGCTGGAGAAATAGGAGGCTCAGAGAAGTTAAGCGACTTGCCTAAGGTAGCACAGCCAGGCCCTTAGACCAGAGAGATGCTGCAGGCCCTACACTGCCAACTCAGCAGCGGAGTCCAGTCCATGGCTAAGCTGCCCTCCGATGCACCAGGTGGCCGATGCACCCCCAAGGAGGCCCTGAGTTACTCTCCTGGTGGTGGGATCACTGGACTGACTGCCCAGAGGAAGCACAGACTAGGGTGCGAGCTGGGAGGTTGGGACCCAGCACCCTCACTCTCTTACTCCCCTAGCAGTATAACCATCTCCCTCCGAGGGTCCCCCTGCCCTGTCTCCTCCCTGGCAGTGCCAAGGAAGGGTCAAAGGCCGTTTCTTAAGACCCATTGAGGCATTCGGAGGCCAGAGACCAGAGATGCCTGTGCCTGCCCTTCCTTTGCTGCCTTGATCCTTAAAGATCCTCCTGCTGCTCTGAGCCACCCAAACGCTCTCTGGGGAGCAGGACACACCGTTAGGAGTTCGTGGGCCCTGGGCCTCAGCTGGTTGGTAACTTTCACGTCCATTGCAGAGATGAGGCAACTGAGCCCCAGAGGTCAGTCTGGATTGGAGGGAGGCAGGTCTGACCCTTGTTTGGGGCAGAGGGTTGGGTCTGGACTGGTGTTTCCAGCCATCCTTCTGATCTGGCCATCCCTTCCCCTCCCCTGGTCTCCGGTGGACAGCAGGGTGAGGAACAGGCTGGACAGAGCAGGTGTCAAAGGCTAAGAATGGAATGGAAATGGCCGGGAACCTTCCATTGGGGTTTGGGGATGGAGCCGCTGCTGGAGTGTGGGGCTGGGCCAACACCCCTGTGGCTGAGCTCTGACCCACAGGGTTGGAAGATTCCTGGAGATTGGGACCCCAGCCTCCTGCCGGGGAGGGGGCAGGGCCAGGCATGGCATCAGCACGACTGCAGGGAGGCTGGAACTTCTCTGGCGTGTGCTCCCTCTGGGCACCAGGCCTCAAACGAGTGTGCAAAGAGCCACACCAGGCAAGTCTGCCGCATGCCCTATGTCCTCTGAGAGCTGACGAGGATGGATGGGGCCTCCTTCCTCCTGTGACCACTGACCCGAGGAAAGCATCCGATGTGGGTGCCATCAGAGTGGCATGCAATGGAGGGGCTGCTCATTCCCACCCCAGTGAGATGCCCACACCCCTGACTTGGGACCTTCTGCACCTTGTCTACCTATCCCGGCTCTTCTGCATGATGCTTGTGAGCCGGTGCAGGGTTCAAAGCTGGCCATCGCCGCCGCCACTGCCGCTCCCTAACTGGGCAATTCCCTCAAGTCGTCTGCATCTTTGTTCCTGGTCTGTGCAGGGGGTAAGTATTAGGACCTGTCACACGGAGACAGATGGAGCATTACGTGAGATGGTCAGTGCCAAAGGTTCAGGATGCTGCCTGGCACGTAGTAGCTGCTCAGTGAGTGGTTCTTTGTCACGGTGCCATCTGGGGAGTGGGGAGGGAGGGGCACCTTGAGGCAGCCCTGGGAGAGCGGGGTTGGGGCTGCTCTCTCAGCCAGGCCTGGAGGGGAGGATGAGGACCAGGACTAAGGGACTCAGCTGGAGGCGGGTAGGGCCCAGGGCAAGGCTTTCTAGGCCGGCCACACCCTCCTGTCTTGGGGTCCCTACTCTGGAGGCTTCGGGGTCTTCGTCCCCAGCCCAAGCCAGGGGCAGGCATTCAGGCATTAAAAGCTCGTGAGCTGGGGGCTGAGTCGCTTTTGTCCACAGCCCTGGTGACGGGAGCTGGGTCTCTCACGCCCTCTCATCAGGTGGGAATTTTCTATTTCTGAGAGGCCTGTGAAAGGCAGCTGTGGGGGGGCTGCGGGGGGGGGAAGGGGTGGCACTTCAAGCAGCCGGCCTGAGGTATAGTGGGGGGCACACTTTCCCAGCCCTAATTTGAAAAATCGAGCTGAAAAACAGTCAGACCTCCCGTGTGACTCAGCGCCATTATCCCTAATCACGCACCAACCTCCGCCCGGCAAGTTCCTGCTGCAGCGGTTCCAGAATGTTCCAGTGTTGAGGGGGGAGAGCCAGTGTTGGGGGGGGGACTCACAGCAGCCCGGCTAGCTCCTGCCCCCAGGAAGGAGGTCCTGGAGAGGGGTTCTGGCCCCAGGGCTGGGGGCTGGGGGTGGGGCAGTTGCCTTCCCTTCTGGGCCCGGAGCCCGGAGCCCACGGGGATGTGGGCTCTGTGGCGGGGGAGAGTGGAGCCGTTCCCGGCCTCACGTCGGCAGGCTCAGGCTACGGCTCTCAGGGAGTCCCTGCCCCAAGACAAGCAGCATTGCTCTGACACATGAGACGCCTCCATTTCAGAAACATTTGGTATATGCTGAGTCTAGAGGTCTTAGAAATGAGGAGGCAGCGGGAAGGACCCTAAAAGACCTCCCACCTATGAGGTAAAGAAAGTAGTTCATAAAATGGTGCGTATTGCTTTAGGCTGCTCAGGCAGCCCTAACAGAGTACCGTGGGCTGGGCGGCTTACATGTTCGTTTTCCCACAGTTCTGGAGGCCTGAAGTCCAAGGTCAAGGTGCCAGTGAGGGCGGTTCCTTTGAAGCCTCTCTTCCTGGCTTGCGAAGGGCTGTCTTCTGTTTTGTCCTCTTTCTATAGGATGCTGGTCCTATCAGAGCAGCTCGCCCACGGCCTCCTTGAATCTTAATTACTGCTTTAGAGACCCGGTCTCCAAACACAGTCACACTGAACGTAATGTGACTTCTGGGGTGGGCGGGTACAGATGTCCAGACCAAAACAAGGAGCAAACTCTGGAGCCGGACCCTGGGCTCCAAACAGCTGCTCTGCTTACATGTTGGGTCCCTTGGGCGGGGGAGGGATGTGGCTTCTTTGAGATCCTCAGTTTCCCCTCCTGAACTCTGGGGGAGATTGTACCTCTGCCTCCCACCTTCCAGAAGGGTCATGAAGATGACGATGACCATAAAGCTGGGAGAGAGCCTTGTAAATAGTGAGGGACCCTAAAATGAGAGGTCTTCTTATGAGAAGGGAGAGCCGGGGACCCTGGGGGACCCCCACCCGTCAAGCTTACCTCTGGTCAAGAGGGCTGCTGACAGAGGTCGTCCCTCCCCCCCACCCCACTACTCTTCAGGTGCAGCATGAACACAAATGTCTGAAGACCCAGGCTGGTCCCCTGGGTGAGGGTGGGGGGTGGGCTGGGAAGGGGATTGCCATGGGCGACAGGGCACCTGGAGTCTGGAGGCCCCCACCCCGCTCCAGCCAGGGAAAGCGGCTGTTTTCTGGACTTACTGAATTATCAGGACGAGATGGAAATTTGACTCATCTGCTGGTAGGTAGCTGATCAGAGCCTTTAAAACACTAGCCAACCAAACCAAAACAGCCCAAATTGGTCTGCCGCCCAGCAGCTCCTGACCTCGGCTGTCAGAGTTGCTGCTGAGATGGTTGGGGGAGGGGGTAATCAGGCTTGGAAAGGACAAAGGAACTGAAGAGAGAGGGTGCTGGGGGGTGCTCCCCGTATCTAGAGGGCAGAGGCCTGACGTGTGCTGTTGAAAGTCCGCCTGAGCGTGGGACAGCCCCCGCAACCAAGAAGTGACTGGCCCCAAACATCAGTAGTGCTGAGACCGAGAAACCCTGATATACGTGGGGCTGGGTGAATCTTTCTTGTTCGGGGCTGTTCTGTGTGTGGTAGGGAACACATACATGCATGCCTGCACACACGCACACACACATGCGTGCTTGCACATATGCACACACACTCACACATATGTGCTTGCACACACATGCGTGCTTGCAAATATGCACACACGCTCACACATGTGTGCTTGCACACACGTGTGCACACACATGCGTGCTTACAAATATGCACACACGCTCACACATGTGTGCGTGCACATATATGCATGCTTGCAAATATGCACACATGTGTGCACACATATGCATGCTTGTAAATATGCACACACGCTCACACATGTGTGCTTGCACACACTCACACACGAACGCACGTGAACACCCTTCACTCAGCCAGGCAGCTGGAGGTTATCCCTCAATGACATCCTGAGGCCACCTCTGTGTCTGGGAGACGATCAGACCAGCCGCAAGCTGCCTGCTCCTTGTTGGGAAAGCAGCTCTAGGAACTAAGATGTTTAGTGCCCTCCCTGTTTGTTCCCAGCCTCTCTAGGAGAAAAGTACGGCCCAAATATTGGTCCTTATCATGGTGACAAGATTCCTGGGAGATTGCATCTACAATGTTTTATCCCAAGTACGATCAACCGGGTTCCTCAAGAGAGAAATGAGCTCCTTTCATTCAGTGGGAAAGCTTCCCGTTTGGAACCCAATTCCCTCCCCGCTCCCGCACTGGGGGGACACCGCCTTCTCACGCAGAGAGGGACCGCAGGTGCACAGGCCCGGCTGTCTCGGGCTTCGAGTCCTTAACAACATCCGAGGCTACTTCTCCATGAACCAGCAATCTCAGGAGTGTGTCTGCCATTTATTATTTGATTAGTCTCTCCAAGGGCATCTTAATTTGTCCTTCCCAGGCACGTACTCCAGCCAGACGGTTTGAGAAATTATGTCTCCGAGTCTGCTATAATAAGACAATTATTCCGGCAGTGTCCCACACCATGGCAATAAGTCCTGAGCTTGGTCAAGGCCTTAATTTCCATCTGGGGTGAGACTGCACGGAAATTTTGAGAAGCTATAGCTTCCAGACGACCGGTGTTCAGAGGGAAAACTCAGACAGGGCCTCGCTTCCCGGGGCGAAGTCTATTCCCTCGGCCAGTGCGTGTGCTGTGAGACCCGGGAGTAGTGTGCGGGAAGCGCCTGGACCTTGGAACACAAAGAATAGAGCTGGAATCCCAGTTCCGCTGTAAGTGTGTGCCTTTGGGAAGATGATTTAACTCCTCAGGGCCTCAGTTTTCTCATCTGTAAAATGGGTGTGTGTCCTAGGGACACGGGTTGTTTATCTGCTGTTCAATCTCCTTTTGGTCCTTTGCTAACAGCTCCTTGATTTTCTTTTGGGCAGTTACCATCTCCCCCATGTGCAGTGTCAGAGGGACGTAGATCCAGGTGTCCTGCCCTCCCCCGGCCGGAGTGATCCTGTGACCAAGGCCGGCCCATCAGAGTGCCTTCAGGTAAGGACAACCTCAGAATGACCTGTGCTCTTCCTCTGGCAGCCGAGCCCTGACGAGACTCCAGAGCGAGTCTTGCTTTTCCTCAGACCCCTGGTTGTGCCCAGGTTCCAGATCCTCTTCCGACCCTGTTTCTCTAGCCTTCTTGTCACTTTCATGAGCTACCAATCTCCTTCCAGCAGATTCCTTTTTGCTGAAATTCTCTGGGGTTAGTTTCTCTTGCTGGTGACTAACGAGCCCTAAGTCACCACAGGCTTGTTGGGAACTGGGTGAGCGGGTCTCCCGGTATGACTACGTGTCTACCTCAGAGCTTGGTTTACGTGGGCCCTCAGCCAGCAGGGCCGTCTCTCAGAGGAGCGCGATTTATTGACATGAAGTTTATAAGCTGAGACAAGGACCCAGTGTGAGGTGGGGACCTGGGGCTCCACCTGCTCCGAGGACTCTTCACTTCCCTGCCTTGGTGTGCCTGTTCTCCTCAAATCCTTTTCTCACTCCCTTCTGACTCCTCAAGGTGAGGGGAAAGCAAGCTCAGGGAGGGGACCATGGATACTGAGATGTCTGTCCCTTCCCTCTAGCTCTGGGGGTCAGTGGGCTGGGGGGGGTCCCTGTCCACTTCCCCCCAGGAGGCCGAGCCTGCGCCCCTGACCTTGCAGCACCCCGGGGAGAGTCTCAAGGCCAGGAGCAGAAGCTGTGACGATTTAAAATTCCATCTCCATATGCAGCGATGAGCTGCCTGAAGCCCTATCCCTTCACCTAAACCTCGGGGGAGGCAGGATATGTGGGGGCCCCCTGGACAGCAATCAGTGGAGCCAAGCGGCAGAGCGAGCGACAGAAGTTCACTGAGTTGCATTAAACGTGCAAAATCACTTCCAAATCACTCACCTCCGTTTCTCAAAAACATCAATCCATTCTGTGATTTTTGAGAGAAATTAAATTCCACAGAAAAGTAAGCCCGAAAAGAATATAACCAACGCCCATATTGTTACCACTTAATAGTTGTTAATATATTATCCTATTTTCTTAGCTGCTTTTTAAATATATATATATAATTTATTTATTTGTTTTTAGAGGGAGCGAGAGGGAGGAAGGGAGAAGGAGAGAGAGAACAGGGGTGGAGAGGGGCATAGGGACAGGCAGAGAAGCGGACTCTCCACTCAGCGCACAGCCGGATGTGGGATTTGATCTCTCGACACTGAGATAATGACCTCAGCTGAAATCAAGAGTCAGAGGTTTAACCGACTGAGCCACCCAAGTGCCCCTTTACTTTTTTTTTTTAAAGTCAACACTAGCAATGGAGCTAAAGTTTTTTCCGACTAGCCTCCTCATTCCACTTCTGTCCTCCATGCCCTTGAGGTGACCTCCAGCGGGGCTGCTGTAGACCCGTCCGCACATAGATAACACGCATACTTCATTTTATCTTCTGTATTCACTTCCTGCCTAGACCGCCTTCTGCTGCCCTCTTCCCCGACGTTCAGGTGTAATTTCCCCCAATTCCGTGAGCGTGTGCGTGCACCTGTCTCCCTGGGCACGTGTGTCAGTCAGTACCTGTCAGAAAGCTTCGGGGGCGCATTTCCAGCTTTACCAGACCCTGCCAAATGCGGCCACTGCCCTCCCCTCCTTGCTCTCCCTGGCTGCTCCCGCCTCCCATCTCGCGGGGTCTCCTCTGCTCCAACCCAAGGGCTGCCCACCAGCCTCCGCTCCACTAACGATGACGACCGGCCACGCCCACCTTCCTGGTTTCTTCCACCTCCCTTCCACGCTTCTCTTCTCTCCCCTACCTGCCCAGGCTCTTCCACTCTTTATGCCCGGACTCAGTTCACAGGGAGAAGCGGCTCTGGCGGAGACTCGTCTCATCTGGCCAGTACGATGTTCTCGAAACATTCAGAATGTGAACCCTCGGCCCCCGGGGCCCCCTGATTCCTTACACTAGCCATACTGACCTCACCCTCCTGGCGCCTGCAGTGGAGACGTAGGCTGGCTCACTCAGCTGCTGTTTCGGTCTCCTTCTGGGAGAACTTCCTCCACGGCAGAGCCTGGAAAGCTAAGATCAGTGTTTTCCAAACTCCCTGCAGGCCTGGCTCCGGAATCAATCCGGATTCACTTAACCAGGTGCATTTGCTTGGGATTTGAATTCAAAACTGGGTCAAGTGGGAGATTTTGCTGCAGGGTTTCCATCAGGCACCGCGCGGCTTGGGAGCCGGCATTTCCAGGGGCAGCTTCCTGACCTCCAACCAGCGGTGGTGTAGACCCGGAGCCAGCAGGCGCTTCCTGCGTCCTCCCCTTCTTCCTACGGCAGAGGTAGTAATTCCTTTTCCCTGGTGAACCAGTTCTGTAAAGTTTTTTTTGGAATCTTTTCTTAGCCTAGAGGTTATTTATTCCTCTGTCGCTTCCAAGGACTCAGTAAGCACTTGATTCCTGGAATTAAAGCCACTTCTGCTTAAACTAGCAAGTGGTCACTGTTGTATGCAACTGAACCGGGACTGATAGGGATCCTGAAGGAGCAAGGTTTTTGACCCCTGATTTATTCCTCTACTTCCTCTGAGAGCACATTCTGACTTCAGTGTTATTCATTTATTTATTGAATCATCCAAAAATACGAATTATGCATCTCCTAGGTGCCTATGACTGTGCTGAACAGGGGGATACAAGACCGAGACAAGATGGTACCAACCAATCCCTCTTCCAGTCTTGGGGAATGCTGTTCTCCTGTCTTCTAAACTAGGAACCACACGTGTGTCTTTGATGCTTCTTCTTCTTCTTCTTTTTTTTTTTTACAACACTCGTGGCCACCATCCCCATGGCCTCTCTGTAAGTTCTGGCTTCATAGTGAGCTTCAATAAGTCATTGGTTTGCTAGGACCCTGTGACCCTCCCCTGTCCTGGTGTATCCCTGTGCAGACGAAATGACAGAAAAGCCACGAGGACAGAGGCTGCTACCCGAGAAGGTCGCCTGTGTTTCTGAGGTTTCCAAAGGGCAACATTAGCATCTGTCCCCCAACTCCAGCGAACTGGGTCTAAGAGAGCTGATAAATTGCTGCTTTTTCCCCAAGACAAAAGACATTATCAGCCCAGCTGACAGAAATAGCTGCTTCTCTCGAAGCCAATTTGGAATCACATCTGGGAAGGTTTAAACTAACCAAAACCTTTCTTTTTGTACAAATGGATGTTCTAAGTGTTGAGATATGTCATGTGCCAGGCAAGGGAGTGAAAAGAGCCCCCACAGAATATCTTTGACTTTAAATGACTCAGGGCTGCTACAGGGCATACATACTTTCTTAACTTTTTCTTTTTTAGAGTGAGAAGGAGCTTATGAATTATTTAGACTTCAAGATAAATATTGCAAAGGGTAAAGAGGGACCTTTCCTAATAATGAAAAAGGCCAATTCATCAGAAGATGTTAGAAGCCTAAAAGTATATGCACCCAATAACCGAGGTTCAAAACACAAGAGGGAAAAGTGACAGAACTAAAGGGAGAAATAAATCTATCATAGGAGGAAATTTTATTACCCCCCCCCCGATAACTGATGGAGCAAGTAGACAAAGCATATGGAAGATCTGAACAAAACTATAATCCTATTTAAACTGGTTGACAGCTATAGAACCTCTGCCCGACAACAGGAAAACACACATTCTTTACCCCTGCAAATGGAAGATTCTCCAAGGTAGAAAATATGCTGGACCACCAAACAAGTCTCAATAAATTTCAAACAGTTAAAATCATATAAATAGTGTTCTCTAACAAAAATTATTCTATTATTTTATTATTTTTATTATTTATTACACTTGAAATAAAAAAAAATCTAGAAAATCCCCAAATATTTTGGAAATTAAGCAACATGCTTTTAAACAATCCATTGGTCAAAGAAGAAATCATAAGGAGAATAAGAAAGTAGCACAGATTGAATGAATAATCATTCAATCAAAAGCAGAGTGACCAAATGTCCTGGTCTGCCCAGGGCTATCCCAATTTTATTACTGAAAGTTTCATGTCCCTGGAAACTTCCCAGTTCTGGGATAAACAAAAGCAGTTGGTCACCCAGTGAAAGGTTTGCGCTCACTGTAAGTTAGGTGGCCGCCTTAGGCATAGGGTTTCTCTCTCTTTCTTTTCCCCAGCCTTGTTGAGTAGGGTTGACTAAGAATTGTAAATATTTAAGGTGTATGAATCGATGCTTTGATAAATGTATCCATTGTGAAATAATCACCTCAATCAAGCTAATTAACATACCTATCACCTCACATAGTTACCTCTTCTTTATTGGTAGTGAGAACACTTGAGATTAATTTCATTTTCTCTATCTATTCACCTGTTGATGGACAGATTTAGGCTGTTTCCACATCTTGGCTATTGTAAATAATGCTACAATGAACACAGAGTGCGGATATCTCTTTGAGATCCACTTCCTTTGGGTTGAAATCCAGAAGTGGGTTACTGGATCACAAAGTAGTTCTATTTTTAATTTTTGGAGGAACTTTATATTGCTTTTCATAATGGTTATACAAATTAAATTCTCACTGACAGTGTACAAAGTTCCCTTTTCTCCACATGCTTGACAACATTTGTTATCTTGTCTTTTTGCTAATATCCATTCTGACACATCTGAGGTGATATCTTATTGTGGTTTTGATTTGCATTCCCCTGACAATGAGGATCCAGAGCCTCTTTTCATAACCTATTAGCCATTTGTATGTCCTCTTTTGAAAAATATCTATTCAGGTCATTTGCCCATTTTTTAGTTGGGTTGTTTTTTTGCTATGGAATTAACTGTACGAGTATTTTGGCTATTTTATTTTTCACAATTTAACTGAATTTCATTTTATTTGTCAAAAAAGCAAATCATGGAGGAATTATATAATACGGTTTGTAAGCTTGACTTAGAGTATTTTGGCTATTAACCCATTATCAGATATATGCTTTGCAACTATCTTCTCCCATTCCATAGATTGACTTTTTGCTTTTTTAATTGTTTGCTGTGTAGTAGCTTTTTTAGGTTGCTACAATCTTGTTTATCCATCTTTGCTTTTGTTGCCTGTTCTTTTGGTGTCGTATCCAAAAAAAGTGTGCCCACACCAATATCAACAAGGCATCCTCTTTGTTTTCTTCTAGTAGTTTTATAATTTCAGATCTTATGTTTAAGTTTTTGGGGGTGCCCAGGTGGCTCAGTTTTAAGCATCTGCCTTTGGCTCAGGTCAGTGGGGAGTCTGTTTGTCCCTCTGCCCCTCCCCCTGCTTGTGCTCTCTCTCTTTCAAATAAATAAATAAAATTTAAAAAAAAAGTCTTAAATCGATTTTGAATTGATTTTTGTATACGGTGTGAGATAAGGATCCGTTTCCATGCTTTCGAATATGGATAGTCAGTTCTCCCAACACCATTTATTGAAGAGACTGCCTTTTCCCCATTGTGTGCTTTTGGCACCTTTGTTGAAGATCAGTTGACTGTTGATGTTTGGATATATTTCTGGGTTCTCTATTCTATTCTATGGGTCTCTATGTTTATTTCTTGTGAGCAGTGCGCTGTTTTGATAGGGTTTCTCCATTTTTTTTACAGAGGTGGCTTCAGTGGGATAATGAAAAGGCCTGGTTTCCAGTTCAAGCTCTGTCATTTATTAGCTGGTGACTTTGGGCAAGTTATTTCACCTTTCTGGGCTTCAGTTTGGTCATCTTCCAAACAGGGGCCAAGATCCCTGCCTTGCAAGGTGTGTCTGAGAAGTAAATGAAATAATGTGACTCTAGTGTCTGGCATGTGGGTGCTTAGTCAACAGTGTCTGTGATTCTTACTGTATCGGCTTGTTACAAACAGCTGTTTTGCTTGTTCCAAGTTAGGGCATTAGTCCAAATGCCCCATTCAACATTATCATTCTCGTTGTTATAAAAATAGCTAATATTCATGGAGCATTTGCCTATGCTAACTGCCTCTTAGGCATCTTATGAGGAAAGTAGTCACAGAGAAGGAGTGTAATTTTCCATAATCACACAGCAAGTCACAAGTAGATACGGCATCAGCTTTTAGACCTCATTAGCTCAGGGCACCTTTCCACAATGTCTCGGAGGGTCTCCTAGCTCGTGGGGGTGGGGCATCAGAAAGCTGAGGGCTGAGCGGTTGGGGGACGTCCCAGCAGCCCTTGCACGGGCCCCATCCTTTTCTGAACGTCCGCTGCATGCTCGGAAATGGGGCTGATGAATCATTCCCACTGCTCCCTGCAAAAGCCTGGGGAGATTCAGAGGGGGGAGGGGCTGAGTTGGTCACAGAGTTGCTGTCCCCAACTCTTTTCTGCTCCCTGATTCAGTGCAGCTGATCTGCAAGCCAGCGCTGAGATCCCCTGCTCCTCTCTGAGCCGGGGCCCTATTCTTAGCACCGCTCTTCTCGCTGTCGGGAGGGCAGAAGGCGCAGACCCCACCAACCTCCAGCTGGCTCTCTTAGGACTTCCTTCTTCCTTCCCACCTGAGGCTTTTCACAGAGTTTTTTCGCTGGCCGTGTCAGCACAGTTCTGTCTCCAGAGAGTCCTTACTGGGGTGACAAGAGCCTGCATGAGGCTGCTGTGACCTGACAGAGGACGTGACTTTCTGGGTGCAGGGTCTCAGCTTTTCTGTTCGCATTTCTCACTCAAAGAGCAACCGTGCTAGATTCAGAGCTTGTTTCTCTGGCAAAAATGTGCTGATCTCCCTGATGCTTTGCTGGATGGCAAAAAACTTCTTCGGTTCCTGTTTTTTTTCTCCCCCGAAATTGGCTGAACCCCGTGGCTCAGATGCTCCAATGGCCCGCAGGCATCAGGAGCCCCTGTGACAGCCGGCTAGGCAGATGGTCCCTGCCCATGGCTTTACCTCCCATCTGCACAGGAAAGCACCCATCAAAGCTGCTCATACATCCATATGGCATCTCCACCTGCTTGGACGACAACACCTCAAGCACAGCATGCCCCAAAGTGAAACAATCATCTTCCCCCAAGCGCACTTCTCTTCCCATCCCACAAGCCAGAGCCCCTGGAATCTGCCGCCTGTCTTTCCCTCCCCTCGGCGAGAATCTGTTTTCTCAACGTGATTGATATGACTGTTGATCAGAAAACTAGCTATGAGATAGGACGATGGAAAGGCATTAAGATGAGCTGGTAGAAATAGCAGCTTAACTGATAAATCCAGGAGAATCTCAATGGTCCAGCCAGGTCCTGATGAGAGAAGGACTTGGAGGAGGAGAAGGGAAAGAATGGAAGGCAGGGGGACTAGAAGAAGGCAGGACTGGGCATCAGCCTCCAGATGCATTTGAATCTGATACATTTGAGTTCCAGGAGGAGTTCCAGGAGGAGCTATGTAGACTGAATCCAGGAGTTGAGAGCAAACTGTTGAGCTGCCAGGTGTTGAGCTGGCTGCTGAGGACAAGGAGCCAAACTGAAAGTGACATTCAAGCCTTCATTCCTGTGCTGGGAGAGTCACAGCAGGGGCAAGGGAGAGAGAGGCACTGACTCCCAGCAGTGTGCTGGGGGGGCGGATGGTGGCAACAAGTAGCTCCATGGCCCAAAGAATGGAGAGGGAGCTTCTTACCACTTAGGGACCCTGAACAAAAGTCTCCCTGACTTTTCGTGGGCCAAGGGAGCTGGGGGAAGGGAGAGGGAGGAGGGCAGAGTGGAGAAGTACTGAGTCCAAGCGGAGGAAAGGCGTCCGTTGCCGTGTGATCTTCCAGGAGGCGGCCTCTGAACCAAGGTACTTTATGAGTGTAGGCATAAGTGTTCATTCATGCAGACATTTCAATACTTGCACCAAAACTTCCTATAGTGGTGACTTGCCGAATTTTGTTTTATTTTGTAGTGTGGCTCCCTAAACTTCTGGGGATGGGAAGAAAAACCACAGTAATTATTTGTAAGGATGTTGAGAAGTATCAGAACATGAGGTCATCATGGAATTGCAACCGGTTTAATCTGTATCTTAGCCTTTTGTGGGTTGATTCTTGGAGAGCACAGTATAGTGCATTTGGTGGAAGGTGTATAAGGCATGACAGTTTTCTGTAAACTTCCTGGCTGGAAGTTTTAGAATTATTTTACTAGGCACAAGTATAATTTGGGGTAGACTGACCTGATAAAGCTCCCCAATCTCAATGGCTTAATAGAGTAAAATTGTATTTTTTGCTCATGTCACCATCCACTGTGGTTCAGTTGTGGTTGTTGGGAACGGGGAGGAGGGCTTCATCCGTTCTGTAGGATCTTTAGGGACCCACATTGCTTCCATGATACGGTCTTTCCTCTTGTAAGCCCCTCTTTGTATTCAGCTGGCAGAAAGGAAAAGAAAGATCACAAAGGAAAGAGGTTTTTAAGGAGCCAGACTTGGAAGTGCTGTTCAACAAGCCCACCTGCATTCCACTGGCCAGGACCTGGTCACATGGTCAACCTGAGTGCACAGGAGGCTGGGAAATGTAGTCCAGCTTGTGTCCAGGAGAAAAAGGCCATGGAATTTGATGAGCGCAGAGCAGTCTCTGCCACAGCACATATCTTAGATGACTTTGGATACTAATTTGATTCTTCTTATGATAGTCTTGGTTCAGTTAAGCAACTGTGGGATAGCACTAAGGTTGGTATCCACATTCCCCTGAGAAACTCGATAGGGTCTGCCCTAAAGATGCTTATGACAGAGAAATACAATTAATGAAAGTGAAAACAAAAATTAAAGGAGAAAAGAAAATTGCGGTATTGTGATATAATAAGATAAATATACGTTTTGGTCTTCCTCCAAGTTTCCTTGAATAGAACCCTTAAAATGCTTGCAGCTAACTTCCTAAGTGATAAGAGCTATAGAGGCATCTTTTGTTACAGTACTTTGTTTTAATAATGTTTAGTTTTTGTTCCCAGTTCCTGAAATAGCTCCAGAGTGATGAAGGTAAATGGGGATCTTCTGGTCTTCAGCGTGCCTCTTTCAGCAGCTGACTTCTTGTTAATGGGGGACTAGGGAGGGGGCTGGTTGCTATGGGAACCACTCCCTCCTCCCTTAGAAAGTTGAAATTTTCAGCCCTACCACCTGGGACAAGAGAGGGGCTGGAGATCTATTGGATCACCAATGGCCAAAGATTTAATCGGTCTTGCTTTGTAACAAAGGCTCCACAAACCTGCTGGTTTGGTGAACACAGGGAGGGGCTGGAAGGGGAGGGCCCGGTAGCTGTGCACTCCTTTCTCCGTACCTTTGCCCTATTCGTCTCTCCTCTTTGGCTGTTCATGAGTTAAAATATACCTGTAAAATGTTCCTTTAATTATAGACCCATTATCTAGTTAAGTAAATTGTTTCCCTGAATTCTGTGAGCCGCTCTGGCAAATGAGCAGACCCCAGGCAGGTATCGTGGTTTGTCATGGCCCGATGTAAACCTCTCATTTATAACCGGTCAGAGGCACAGGCAATAATAACCTGGCCTCAAGTGTGAGGGCACCTTGTGGGGCCGCGAGCCCTTACCCTGGGGATCTGACGCTGTCTCTGGGTAGGTGGTGTCAGAACCGAGTTAAATTGTAGGACACCCTGCTGGGCTTGCAGAATTGCTTGGATCTGTGTGAAAAAAGCCTGTGCATCTGGTCACAGGAATGTGAACATGATAGAAGCCGAGTAGAGAGAAAGGGAAAAAGAGACTTTTTTTTTAGGTTCAAAAACATTCAAATATAGAGCTCCCGTGGAGGAAAATTAGAGGAGGATTTTGAACAAAACTGTAGGAGCTGATATTTTGTGTTCTCTCCCTTGCAGTCCTATCTTTTGTTGAAGTGCATGGAAATTTCTTTTTTAAAATGACACGGGAGGCTCTGTGCCTTAGGGCTCCTGGGTGGTTCTCTGGGGAGGGGTTTGGATTTCTCTCTTCGGATCGTTGTTCTGCACGTGACGCCCTAGGACAGGAGATGTCTCCACCTACACACTTTGAAGTCCCAGAAAGCCAAGCCAAGAGTCAAAACGAGCCAAGGGAATGGAAATCTGTAGACCTCGAGGGAAAGAAACACAGTTCTTCAAACACAGGTTCTGTTGAGCTCGGAGATTCATGGGCGGTACTTATGGGAAAGGTGGATTATGTGGAACAGGGTGGTGAAATGTAGAAAGACACGCGCAAAAGGAGGTGTGTTGTCGAGCCCTGTGCCGGCCCTGGCTGTGCGCTCACTCGGCGATGGTGCTGGGGTGCTGGTGGCTGACCCCGAGGCTGCCGGTGCTGCCGGATGACACGAGGGTACCAGGGTCCCCACTAAGAGTCTCGGACTGTTGCGGGAGAGTTGGGCCAGCAGTGGATGGGGGGCTGAGTCCCCCCCAGCTCTGATCATGGCGGGAAGGAAAGTCTGTGTCCCACGTCCTTGCCAGGGAAACGAAGCCCATCTTGCTTCTTGACAGGACGCTGAAGCAGTGGCCCCTGGAGACAGATGGCTGATCCCTTCCAGAGGGGCGGGCATAATGGGCCTGCTGGATGGACCCAGGCTCTGTCGTCCTCTACCCCTGCCCCCTGCATTCCCACCTGAGGGCTGCTGGGGGTTCCCCCGTGGAAGGACAGGGAGGAGCTCTGTTTGGAGGAGCCCACAAGCCAGAGGGCTCCTGCGGCGGGTTGTATCTGGATGTCCTTTTATTTTTATTTATTTATTTTTTAAAGATTTTATTTATTTGACAGAGAGAGAGACACAGCGAGAGAGGGAACACAAGCATGGCAAGTGAGAGAGGGAGAAGCAGGCCTCCCACCAAGCAAGGAGCCCGATGTGGGGCTTGATCCCAGGACTCTGGGATCATGACCCTAGCCGAAGGCAGACGCCCAATGACTGAGCCACCCAGGCGCCCCTGGATGTCCTTTTAAAAGGACATTACTCTTGACATCTCAGAAGGCCCTGAAATTCAATGGCAAAAAATGCAGTTGCCTTTTCTTATCACGAAAGGAGCTTACCTTGACCGTGGGCAGCACAGCACTTAAAAAAACCATTCCAACAAATGGCAGGGGTTATGATGTACGCAGGGCAAAGGGACACAGAAGTAAGTCAAAGCCCCCCATCTGTGGTGGTAAAAAATACAGAACCTCAATATCGTGGTCGGGCTGGGTAAGGGGGTGACGCTCTGCCTGAGAACAGGTTAGGAATCGATTACATAGCATCATCATAAGGGAAATCAGGTCAATGGGGATAGCATTATTGTTTTATGGGTAGTAGGTTTTAGTGTAGAACAAGATGAGGGGGAAAATGAAGCAGAAAGGGCAGGTGGAAGAAATAATGATATCTGAGCTCCTTTATTTAGAGAGATAAAGAGTTGGGTAGAATGTATGGGTCAGATGGGATCTCTGGTTTAGAATGGGGAACCAAGTTCTGCCAGTAGGTAGAAGAGCTAAACTGGCAAGGTCAGGAGCAGTGTTGGGGTCCCGTAGATCTTGGGGGGAAATGCGCCGGGCTGGTAGTTGAGGAACCCAGGGCGGGCAGGTGTGCGTGCTCCAGGTGCTCTGGGTAGCGCGTGAAACAGTCGGAAGGGTGCTGCTCGTGCCTGTTTCCGTCCCTTTGATGCCCCTCTACCCATCGCCAGCCCTCCACAGAAGCCTGGCACACCCAGTGGTGGGGAGGGCTAAGGGCAATGCAGGGAGTTAGCAACACTCTTTCCATCACTCTCCCTGCCTCAGTGGACTCCCCTCTCTGCTCCCCTGGAATTCTGTAGCAGCCTCCCAATGGGTATTGCACCTCCTGCCTTTCCCCATTCAGTCTCCGTCATCCTCCCCACCCCACAATGAGCTTCATTCTCCTATTGAAGGCCCCCGGTCACTGAGTCCCAGTACCTAGAGGGGAAAGCTCGAGCTTCTTAACCTGGCTTCAAGGTCTCTCCCAAATGTGGCCCCGTCTCTCCAGCTGGCCTTTTCCATGCACCTAACTCTCCTCATCCAGACTGCCCAGCTACCCGCGCCATTGGCACCTTGGGGCTGGGCCACTCTGCCTCCCAGGTCTTTGGGATTTTTATTTTTTGTTTTCCTTTTTCAATCTCTCTCACCTTCTAAGATTCATTCTGGGCGAGTCCTGACCCATCCATTGAGACTGGACCTAGCCACCTCCTCCTCCTGAGCTTCAGGAAGAGTGGGATCCAGGTGCTTGGACACTGTCAAGATACTCTTTTGCTCCGTGTCATTCGGCACTCTCTGCTAGCCGGCTCTATTCTTTCCCTGCAGGTGGGGGCTTATGTCACTTGGTAGGTGAAATGAGGATCTGTCTTAGGGAGGGCTTGTTCCTTTCCCACTTTCAGTTCGAGAAGTCTTAGGGAAGAATTCTGATGGCCTTGCTTGAGTCAGGGTCAGGTGACCTCCTCTGACTCAATCACCCATAGTCAAAGGGAAGGGTCATTATCATTAATAATGGTATCTAAATATGTATTACTTTCTTATTAGCCAATGTGCCAATTTATTTCTAATGACCTGATACCAACTAACACAGTGAGTTCATACTGGACTTGCGGCCAATTAAATGCACACCTTTCTGCGTCTTGTATATAACCTGGCACCAGGTGAATTCACAGATCAATTTGCTGAATACCATGGTCAATTCACCACACTGATTGAAAATAGAATAAAATAAAATAAAATAAAACTAGGTAGTTTTAACTTACTGATTTTCCCTTTGTCTTCATAGAAGTGTTTTAAGGAAGTTTGGTTTGTCTTTGCCCTCGCTTCCTGTTGCTGACATCAGAGGCTATAGGGAGAGGCTAATGATGAGGAACACAGAGGTGGGAGTCCCAGAGGAAACCACGGGCAGATGAGGCGACATGAATATATTTATAAGAACATGTTCATAAGACTATAGCCTTAAGATGATAAAGTCATTGAATATAGTTAACTCATTTAAAAATATATTCAAGAAAAATATATGCACAAAGAATATTTTTGCATGTAAACGATTCTGTTTGCTGTATTCTTTTTTTTTTCTTTTCTTTTTTTAATTAACATACAATGTATTATTTGCCCCAGGGGTACAGATCTGTGAATCATCATTGCTTACACATCAATGCTTACACATTTCACGGGACTTTCCATAGCACATGCCCAGCCACCCTATCCTTACTCCCCTACCCCCCAAGAACCCTCTGTTTCGTGAGATTGAGAGTCTCTTATGATTTGTCTCCCTCCCGATCCCATCTCGTTTTATTTTTTCCCTCTCTACCCCCATGACCCCTCGCCCTGCCTCTCAAATTCCCCATATCAGAGAGATCATATGATAATTATCTTTCTCTGACTGCCTTATTTCGCTTAGCATGATACCCTCTAGTTCCATCCATGTTGTTGCAAATGGCAAGGTTTCGTTTCTTTTGATGGCTGCATAGTATTCCATTGTTGATGGACATCTAGGCTCTTTCCATAGTTTGGCTATTCATTCATCTGTTGATGGACATCTAGGCTCTTTCCATAGTTTGGCTATTGTGGACATTGCTACTATAAACACTGGGGTGCACATGCCCCTTTGGATCACTACATTTGTATCCTTAGGGTAAATACCCAGTAGTGCGATTGCTGAGTCGTAGGGTAGCTCTATTTTCAACTTTTTTTTTTAAGATTTTACTTATTTATTTGTCAGAGAGAGAGAGAGAGAGAGAGCACAAGCAGGCAGAGAGGCAGGCAGAGGCAGAGGGAGAAGCAGGGTCCCCGCCAAGCAAGGAGCCTGATATGAGATTCGATCCCAAGACCCCGGGATCATGACCTGAGCCGAAGGCAGCTGCTCAACCAAATGAGCCATCCAGGTGTCCCTATTTTCAACTTTTTGAGGGACCTCCATACTGTTTTCCAGAGTGGCTGTACCAGCTTGCATCCCACCAACAGTGTAGGAGGGTTCCCCTTTCTCCGCATCCTCGCCAACATCTGTCATTTCCTGACTTGCTAATTTTAGCCATTCTGACTGGTGTGAGGTGGTATCTCACTGTGGTTTTGATTTGTATTTCCCTGATGCCGAATGATGTTGAGCACTTTTTCATGTGTCTGTTGGCCATTTGGCTGTCTTCTTTGCCAAAATATCTGTTCATGTATTCTGTTCATTTCTTGATTGGATTATTTGTTCTTTGGGTGTTGAGTTTGATAAAGCTTACTGTATTCTTATGGGTAAAAATACATTAATGAAGAATATATTTGTGGGACACTTCCTATTGAAGGCAATCTCATGTCTACATTTTCTGGAGCCCTCAGTGTCTCTGGCTGTGCCCCTAGGTCTTGTTAACCGCTCTTCTTTTGTTTTTTAAACTAAATAGTTCCTGTGCCTTCTTCTTTCCTCCTGCACATGGCTTGTAGGTTTCCTATCAGTTTGCCCATATACACACTAGTCATATGCACACGAGTTTGCCCCTGTCTTTCTTCCAGACTGGCTCCTGGGGAGGCTGAGCCTTAAGTAAAGAAGTGAAATATGAGGACAGGCATTTCCTTACACTCAGACCCTATGCTCCTATTAATCCTCATCATCCTCATTGTCATAATTATTATTATTGCCATCTAAATATGTGTTCATTTTCTTGATGACTGCCCATCACAGTGAGCTCGGGCTGGGTGTACAGTCTAGTGACCCCCTCACACGGCTTGCCTCTGTCCGGGGGTGGAATAGATTCTCTACTCTAGACCCGTGACCCTGGAAAAATAACAAGGACTCTATCTTTGTTTTCTAAACCCTTACCTTTGAGCGGGAAGAAAAGATTTGAGGTCTGACGTCATTTGAAAATGAGTTTTTACTACTGGTGTTTTAAAGTTGTTTTGGAAGTGTCTGGTACTCATACACAGTTTGGCAGTAGTTCCCAAATTTGTAGACTGCGCTGGCTCTCAGTTTTATGTAAATCCTGGCGACACCGCGTCTCGATGGCTTGAATCTGTTCGTTCGTGATCCTACCGCCCTGGAGCATTTTCCTGTGTATTAAGTCACATCGTGCTTTCGTTGGAGTTCTCTGTGGCAAATTCGGGGACTTAATTAGATTTTTATCTAGTCATAGGAAAAAAAAAAAAAGCACATCACGTCTCCAGTGTTTTCACCTGAACTTGAAGGCATTTTCCTTCCCGTCTAGAATCTGAGTGTGCCTTCAACCTGCTTATTTCATTCTGACTTTCCTTGCTCAAGGCACACATGAAAATTAGCCTTTAAATGCTGATTTAATTTCCATCATAATTACATGGCTCTTTGCCCTGGAGACTTAAATTCTTGATTTGGCCTAAAAAAAAAAAATGACAAAGCTGCTGGAAATAAAAATACATCGATTTAATATTTTTGAAAGAATCCCATGATAGTAGGAGGCATTCTGCCCGGATTCAGTTAGGTGGAGGCGGTTGCTCATTTGGGCGGGCGGCTGACGCAGGCCCTGCCACGCTCCAGCTGGCGGATCTGGTCTGCGGCAGAAGGGCCAGGCCCTTAAGGGAGAACGGGGAGCTCCTGCAAACTGAGCTTCAAGCCTCTGCTCCTCCAGCATTCAGGTTCCCGGCTGTAAAATGTGCATCAGCCCAGCTACTGTTCACTGAGTGCTAAGTCGATGCCAGGTGCTCGTCGTATGATCTTATGAGACAGGGATGCAAATCACCGTGTCCATTCTAGAGATAGGAAAACTAGAGGCCACTTCTACCTGATGTGCGATGGAGCCTGGAGATGAACCCAGCGATCTGGCTCATAAGCCCCACTCTTAACCCCAAGCTGCAGAGCGTGAGAGAGGTGGCCCTATTTAATGAAGGAGTTAAATGGGTGACTCTGTGCGTGCTGCGTGAACTGCTTTGCAAGGTCAGAAGCTCCCCGCCACCCCGCCCTCACGTGGAGCAGTGGGGTGAGGAGGCTGGTGGACCCGGGGTCCAAGGTCTTCGGGAAATCATTCAGTCTCTCTGAGCCTCAGCTTCCAAGTCTTGAAAATGAGCGCCACAATCGTGCTTACTCCCCAAGGCTACTGTGGGATAGAAATAAAACAATGAATGTTGGGAGCCCCCAGAACCACCATAAGGGGCTGATAGGACTGCTAACTTGGCGCGCTAACCACCGCCCGGGGCTCGTAATGCTGGGTCCCCTCTAGACTCACGGGGGCGCTGGGAGGTGAGGGCTGTTACGAAACTGACTTTACAGAAGAGGAAACAGGCTCAGGGAGGTAGGGTGACTCACCCAGCATTGCAGCCTCTGAGCCCATGTCCTCACCACCTGCTTCCACCACAGCACCCGCCCCCCCCCCGCCCCCCCGACCCCAGGAAGCGGTTAGGAGAGCTCTCTACTCCTTCCTGCCTGAAGCCTTGCGAATGACCACCTCTGGGCACCCACTCACTTACTCCAAAGCCTCCTTCCTCAGCGTGTGTTCCAACCACGACAAAGCTTCTTCCCAAGTAGAACT